>OZ010610.1:14452677-14557677 GCA_963932145.1 Acanthosepion lycidas | reverse complement strand
TGATTTGTTTTAATTAAACAGTATGAATTACATTTAGCATCTTGAATGTTCGAGAAAATTCGTAGAAAATATTCGTTCTCCGACTGATATCGAATCTGTATCCCATAAGAAAACCGCTATATAGCCTGACGTGTTGCTAACCATTCAGCCACAGAGAACTTTCTGATGATTATTATTGCTTATAAACACGCATATTTTCTACATTCAGGCCGCTAAATAGGGTATGCGCTGGCAATTGTACGATACTAACGTGGATATGAGAGTGGATATTCTCGAATGCAGTCATTGTACAAGTAGAGAGTTTCTGTTGCTTCAATGCCGGTCGCGATGATGTGGTCATATGTTTAGGATGAAGTAAGATCCGATCCGTAGGTCAACTGCAATTCGAAGAATTGGCGGAAGGAAAAAGACGAGCACGCGGAAGGATATTGAGATACAATGATTGCATCACTGCAGATAGCTAGCATCGTGCGAAATAACTGGGAAGACCTAATCTTTCGACCGTTAGTCCTGGAAGAAAGCACTAGACAATGGTAAGGAAGACATTGGACAGAACCGTGTTGAGCATGAAAATGCCAAGTGATATATTCTTAAGGGTCGTGGTGTTAATTTCTCTCAAATTGTAGCAGTAAAATTTCATCCAAAGTTTAATATATATTTTACGGAATATAACGTACAAAAATTGACCGCTACTTAACATTATTTACATTATTCGGACTATTGTCCTCATCTTTGACGCCATATTTATATTACAACGTTTCGGCCGTTCAGTAACTGTCTATATTTCTAAGATGAGGTATGATGTACACTATTTACATTATTCGGACTATTGTCCTCATCTTTGTCGCCATATTTATATTACAACGTTTCGGCTCTTCAGTATCTGTCTATATTTCTGAGATGAGGTATTATGTACACTATTTACATTATTCGGACTAATGCCCTCATCTTTGTCGCCATTTTTATATTACAACGTTTCGGACCTTCAATATCTGTCTATATTTCTGAGATGAGGTATCATGTACACTATTTACATTATTCGGGCTATCGTCCTCATCATTATCGCCATATTTATATTACAAAGTTTCGGCCCTTTAGTATCTGTCTATATTTCTGATATGAGGTATCATGTTTTCTATTTACATTATTCGGGCTATTGTCCCCATCTTTGTCGCCATATTTATATTACAACGTTTCGGCCCTTTAGTATCTGTCTATATTTCTGAGATGAGGTATCATGTACACTATTTATATTATTCGGACTATTGTCCTCATCTTTGTCGCCATATTTATATTACAACGTTTCGGCCCTTCAATATCTGTCTATATTTCTGAGATGAGGTATCATGTACACTATTTATATTATTCGGACTATTGTCCTCATCTTTGTCGCCATATTTATATTACAACGTTTCGGCCCTTCAATATCTGTCTATATTTCTGAGATGAGGTATCATGTACACTATTTATATTATTCGGACTATTGTCCTCATCTTTGTCGCCATATTTATATTACAACGTTTCGGCCCTTTAGTATCTGTCTATATTTCTGAGATGAGGTATCATGTACACTATTTATATTATTCGGACTATTGTCCTCATCTTTGCGCCATATTTATATTACAACGTTTCGGCCCTTTAGTATCTGTCTATATTTCTGAGATGAGGTATCATGTACACTATTTATATTATTCGGACTATTGTCCTCATCTTTGTCGCCATATTTATATTACAACGTTTCGGCCCTTCAATATCTGTCTATATTTCTGAGATGAGGTATCATGTACACTATTTATATTATTCGGACTATTGTCCTCGTCTTTGTCGCCATATTTATATTACAACGTTTCGGCCCTTCAATATCTGTCTATATTTCTGAGATGAGGTATCATGTACACTATTTACATTATTCGGGCTATCGTCCTCATCTTTATCGCCATATTCATATTACAACGTTTCGGCCATTCAGTATCTGTTTATATATCTGAGATGAGGCATTGTGTACACTATTTACATTATTCGGGCTATTGTCCTCATCTTTGTCGCCATATTTATATTACAACGTTTCGGCCCATCAGTATCTGTCTATATTTCTGAGATGAGGCATTATGTACACTATTTACATTATTCGGACCATTGTCCTCATCTTTGTCGCCATATTTATATTACAACGTTTCGGCCCTTCAGTATCTGTCTATATTTCTGAGATGAGGTATTATGTACACTATTTACATTATTCGGACTAATGCCCTCATCTTTGTCGCCATATTTATATTACAACGTTTCGGCCCTTCAATATCTGTCTATATTTCTGAGATGAGGTATCATGTACACTATTTACATTATTCGGGCTATCGTCCTCATCATTATCGCCATATTTATATTACAACGTTTCGGCCCTTTAGTATCTGTCTATATTTCTGATATGAGGTATCATGTTTTCTATTTACATTATTCGGGCTATTGTCCCCATCTTTGCCGCCATATTTATATTACAACGTTTCGGCACTTTAGTATCTGTCTATATTTCTGAGATGAGGTATCATGTACACTATTTATATTATTCGGACTATTGTCCTCATCTTTGTCGCCATATTTATATTACAACGTTTCGGCCCTTCAATATCTGTCTATATTTCTGAGATGAGGTATCATGTACACTATTTACATTATTCGGGCTATCGTCCTCATCTTTATCGCCATATTTATATTACAACGTTTCGGCCATTCAGTATCTGTCTATATTTCTGATATGAGGTATCATGTTTTCTATTTACATTATTCGGGCTATTGTCCCCATCTTTGTCGCCATATTTACATTACAACGTTTCGGCCATTCAGTATCTGTTTATATATCTGAGATGAGGCATTGTGTACACTATTTACATTATTCGGGCTATTGTCCTCATCTTTGTCGCCATATTTATATTACAACGTTTCGGCCCATCAGTATCTGTCTATATTTCTGAGATGAGGCATTATGTACACTATTTACATTATTCGGACCATTGTCCTCATCTTTGTCGCCATATTTATATTACAACGTTTCGGCCCTTCAGTATCTGTCTATATTTCTGAGATGAGGTATTATGTACACTATTTACATTATTCGGACTAATGCCCTCATCTTTGTCGCCATATTTATATTACAACGTTTCGGCCCTTCAATATCTGTCTATATTTCTGAGATGAGGTATCATGTACACTATTTACATTATTCGGGCTATCGTCCTCATCATTATCGCCATATTTATATTACAACGTTTCGGCCCTTTAGTATCTGTCTATATTTCTGATATGAGGTATCATGTTTTCTATTTACATTATTCGGGCTATTGTCCCCATCTTTGTCGCCATATTTATATTACAACGTTTCGGCTCTTTAGTATCTGTCTATA
The DNA here is from genome assembly GCA_963932145.1 of Acanthosepion lycidas. NCBI lineage: Eukaryota > Metazoa > Mollusca > Cephalopoda > Sepiida > Sepiidae > Acanthosepion > Acanthosepion lycidas. The sequence continues at coordinate 14,554,279 of OZ010610.1, read as the reverse complement.
TTTCTGAGATGAGGTATCATGTACACTATTTATATTATTCGGACTATTGTCCTCATCTTTGTCGCCATATTTATATTACAACGTTTCGGCCCTTCAATATCTGTCTATATTTCTGAGATGAGGTATCATGTACACTATTTATATTATTCGGACTATTGTCCTCGTCTTTGTCGCCATATTTATATTACAACGTTTCGGCCCTTCAATATCTGTCTATATTTGTGAGATGAGGTATCAGGTACACTATTTACATTATTCGGGCTATCGTCCTCATCTTTATCGCCATATTTATATTACAACGTTTCGGCCATTCAGTATCTGTCTATATTTCTGATATGAGGTATCATGTTTTCTATTTACATTATTCGGGCTATTGTCCCCATCTTTGTCGCCATATTTACATTACAACGTTTCGGCCATTCAGTATCTGTTTATATATCTGAGATGAGGCATTGTGTACACTATTTACATTATTCGGGCTATTGTCCTCATCTTTGTCGCCATATTTATATTACAACGTTTCGGCCCATCAGTATCTGTCTATATTTCTGAGATGAGGCATTATGTACACTATTTACATTATTCGGACCATTGTCCTCATCTTTGTCGCCATATTTATATTACAACGTTTCGGCCCTTCAGTATCTGTCTATATTTCTGAGATGAGGTATCATGTACACTATTTATATTATTCGGACTATTGTCCTCATCTTTGCGCCATATTTATATTACAACGTTTCGGCCCTTTAGTATCTGTCTATATTTCTGAGATGAGGTATCATGTACACTATTTATATTATTCGGACTATTGTCCTCATCTTTGTCGCCATATTTATATTACAACGTTTCGGCCCTTTAGTATCTGTCTATATTTCTGAGATGAGGTATCATGTACACTATTTATATTATTCGGACTATTGTCCTCATCTTTGCGCCATATTTATATTACAACATTTCGGCCCTTTAGTATCTGTCTATATTTCTGAGATGAGGTATCATGTACACTATTTATATTATTCGGACTATTGTCCTCATCTTTGTCGCCATATTTATATTACAACGTTTCGGCCCTTCAATATCTGTCTATATTTCTGAGATGAGCTATCATGTTTTCTATTTACATTATTCGGGCTATTGTCCTCATCTTTATCGCCATATTTATATTACAACGTTTCGGCCCTTCAGTTGCTGTCTATATTCCTGAGATGAGGTATCATGTTTTCTATTTACATTATTCGGGCTATTGTCCCCATCTTTGTCGCCATATTTATATTACAACGTTTCGGCCCTTCAGTATCTGTCTATATTCCTGAGATGATGTATCATGTTTTCTATTTACATTATTCGGGCTATTGTTCTCATCTTTGTCGCCATATTTATATGAAAACATTTCGGCCCTTCAGTATCTGTCTATATTTCTGAGATGAGGTATTATGTACACTATTTACATTATTCGGACTATTGTCCTCATCTTTGTCGCCATATTTATATTACAACGTTTCGGCCCTTCAATATCTGTCTATATTTCTGAGATGAGGTATCATGTACACTATTTATATTATTCGGACTATTGTCCTCATCTTTGCGCCATATTTATATTACAACATTTCGGCCCTTTAGTATCTGTCTATATTTCTGAGATGAGGTAACATGTACACTATTTATATTATTCGGACTATTGTCCTCATCTTTGTCGCCATATTTATATTACAACGTTTCGGCCCTTCAATATCTGTCTATATTTCTGAGATGAGGTATCATGTTTTCTATTTACATTATTCGGGCTATTGTCCTCATCTTTGTCGCCATATTTATATTACAACGTTTCGGCCCTTCAGTTGCTGTCTATATTCCTGAGATGAGGTATCATGTTTTCTATTTACATTATTCGGGCTATTGTCCCCATCTTTGTCGCCATATTTATATTACAACGTTTCGGCCCTTCAGTATCTGTCTATATTCCTGAGATGAGGTATCATGTTTTCTATTTACATTATTCGGGCTATTGTTCTCATCTTTGTCACCATATTTATATGAAAACATTTCGGCCCTTCAGTATCTGTCTATATTTCTGAGATGAGGTATTATGTACACTATTTACATTATTCGGACTATTGTCCTCATCTTTGTCGCCATATTTATATTACAACATTTCGGCCGTTCAGTATCTGTCTATATTTCTGAGATGAGGTATTATGTACACTATTTACATTATTCGGACTAATGCCCTCATCTTTGTCGCCATATTTATATTACAACGTTTCGGACCTTCAATATCAGTCTATATTTCTGAGATGAGGTATCGTGTACACTATTTATATTATTCGGACTATTGTCCTCATCTTTATCGCCATATTTATATTACAACTTTCGGCCCTTCAGTATCTGTCTATATTTCTGGGATGAGGTATTATGTACACTATTTACATTATTCGGGCTATTGTCCTCATCATTGTCGCCATATTTATATTACAACGTTTCGGCCCTTCAGTATCTGTCTATATTTCTGAGATGAGGTATTATGTACATTATTTACATTATTCGGGCTATTGTCCTCATCTTTATCGACATATTTATATTACAACGTTTCGGCCCTTCAGTATCTGTCAATATTTCTGAGATGAGGTATCATGTTTTCTATTTACATTATTCGGGCTATTGTCCTCATCTTTGTCGCCATATTTATATTACAACGTTTCGTCCCTTCAGTATCTGTCTATATATCTGAGATGAGATATTATGTACATTATTTACATTATTCGGGCTATTGTGCTCATCTTTATCGCCATATTTATATTACAACGTTTCGGCCCTTCAATATCTGTCTATATTTCTTAGATGAGGTATTGTGTACACTATTTACATTATTCTGGCTATCGTCCTCATCTTTATCGCCATATTTATATTACAACGTTTCGGCTCTTCAGTATCTGTCAATATTTCTGAGTTGAGGTATCATGTTTTCTATTTACATTATTCGGGCTATTGTCCTCATATTAGTCGCCATATTTATATTACAACGTTTCGGCCATTCAGTATCTCTCTATATTTCTGGGATGAGGTATTATGTACACTATTTATATTATTCGGACTATTGTCCTCGTCTTTGTTGCCATATGTATGACAATGTTTCGGCCCTTCAGTATCTGTCTATATTCCTGAGATGAGTTATCATGTTCTCTATTTACATTATTCGGGCTATTGCCCTCATCTTTGTCGTTTATATTGCAAGGTTTCGGCCCTTCAGTATCTGTCTATATTTCTGAGATGAGGTATTACGTATACTTTTTACATTATTTGAACTATTGCCCTCATCTTTGTCGCCATATTTATATTACAACGTTTCGGCCCTTCAGTATCTGTCTATATTTCTTAGATTAGGTATTATGTTTTCTATTTACCTTATTTGGACTATTTTCCTCATCTTTGTCACCATATTTATTACAACGTTTCGGCCCTTCAGTATCTGTCTATATTTCTGAAAGGAGGTATTATGTACACTATTAACATATTTATTACAAAGTTTCGGCCGTCGTACACTACCACCTTCTTCGGGTGGTTGGAATGTCGAACTGAACCCTTTATTTCGCTTGTGGGGGAAACTGTTCTAGTTACTCAAAATCGCATCTACATGCACACACATAAAGGCACACACACAAACACACACATACACATGCCTGTATGTTGGAAAAGTTGGTATGACGTTTGCCTGATTACGTAACTGTCCGGGTTTCAATTTTCAGTAGTGCTGAGGAGTCTCAAATATAGGTCCGAAACATGCCGTCCAGTGCTTTCCACTTGTATATCCTTGCTTGAACCGGCTTCTAATGCTCTGGAATGAGCGTCTTGGGAATAGTAGTCGTGGCTCGTGGCGGCACAGTTCTATCGGTAAAAGAGAATCTTGGATGAGTTCCACCACGGAATATGTGATCGAGTCTGATTCGTTACCTCTTCGTCACCGAGGCCCGTTGGAACATTTGGTATGATAACGTAATTGTCCGGGTTTCAATTATCTTAGGTGGATGCGCACTGTTGATGAGTCCTAAATATAGGGCGAAAAGGCCGTCTAGTGCTTTCTGCATTCTGTTGAGGTTTCTTTTAAACTCGACGAATTACTTAATTATAATTATCTCAAATCCTCCTAATTTCTATCACAGACACACACACATATGTATATATATATATATATATATATATATATATATATATATATATATATATATATAATCATAAAGAGACTGACTGTTTCGCTGTATCACAGCTCCTCAATGTGGCTAGACATTCGATTGCTTCAAGCCGATATCGTAAGAGAGAGAAAGTGCGGATGGAGCTAAATCCACAGTTATTTGTTAAAAAATGCTTAATGCAAACGTAAAGCAAAATATAAGTAAAATATATTTATTTTAATAGATTACAATAAAAAGCATTTTACATCTGTTATGGAATGGTCTCACAGTGGAGGCTTGTATTTGTACTAAGTCGGTCCTAAAATAGGTTCGACGTACAAAACGTTAGGAACTTGATATAATAGGTAATGACGCAGAGAAATCTAGTTGTGGTCGCTGATACTTTAGTATCCGACTAACGGTCATCCGGCATCGACTGACTGAACGACGATATTTAGTCATCCCCCCACGAGGGCGTCATGTGGCACAAGGCCGGTTTAACGTGGAATGTCCGAGCCCGTGGGCTCGGCCAAAAATATGCCAATTTGAACCCGTATAAACGGGTTCAGGGTCGGTTTACCTCCCCGAAAGAGAATCCGCCCTTCGGCGTAACCTCCTTCGGATTCCTCCCCGCCCGAAGGAAGAGAGTTCAACCGATCAACCAGTCGACTGACTGACCGACGATATTCAGTCACCCCTCCACGAGGGCGTCATGTGGCACAAGGCCGGTTTAACGTGGGATCTCCGAGCCCGTGTGCTCGGCCAAAAATATGCCCATTGAACCCGTATAAACGGGTTCAGGGCCGGTTTACCTCCCCGAAAGAGAATCCGCCCTTCGGCGTAGCCTCCTTCGGTTTCCTCCCCGCCCGAAGGCGGATAGTTCAACCGAACAGCCAGTCAACTGACTGACCGCCCAACTGCGCGACTCGTATTACTCCTACTTATTATAGGTGGGAGAGTCTATTAACAATAGAATTGGTGTGTTCCACTGTAACATCCCCCACTAAAACTTTACTCCGTAGGAGTAAACAGTTTTATTTATTTATTTATTTTACAACATCGCAACACAAAAGCTTTCATGTTTCGGAACTATAATAGTTCCTCTTCGATTATATATATATATGTACTATTTACATTATTAGAACTATTCTTCTCATCTTTGTTGCCATATTCACCTCCAAAAGTTCTTTAAGTCCTGTCACTGGATGTAACCAACGTCTTTATCCTTAAGGACACATGACACAGTGAATAAAGCTGTTGGTTAGATCCAGAAACTGGACCCAAAGAATTGTGAGTTCAATACTTGGTTAAGGCAGTAGATAACTTGGAGGGGTGAATTAACAGGAGATAACTGATAACTGACATCCATTAGACATGGCACGTGAGACAAGAACAGTCTACCCCAGCGAGCGAAATAAAGGGTTCCGTTCGACATTCCAACTACATGAAGAAAGCCTGAGCGGACAATGGCCGAAATGTTATGGTAAATATGCCAACAAAGAAGAGAACAATAGTTCGAATAATGTAAATAGTGTACGTAATAACTCATCTCAGAAATATAGACACACACACACACACACACACATATATATATTTAATTTCAATTAAAAGGTGCAATTATAATTTATAAATTCATGAATCATTCATACAAGAAACAAATATAGAGGTTAATGATTTAAATGGCGAGAATACATCGTCGCAAACAATATAAATAAGATACATCAACCCCGAACCTGTATATGAATGATATGACCCCTGTTTACAAATTCCAGTTGTATAAGTAAAAAAGAATTTCCCTTATTGCTATATTTGTACAAAAACGCACAAACTTAAAATTTAAATTCCAACGCAGCGTTGCGACCGCACGTTCCAAAACAATAACACATTTCTCATAGCATTTTTTCGGATTACATCTCTATTTTCGTTGTCCTCTTATTACCGAGAAGTAAAAACAAGAACAAAATCTATTTCCATACCTGATGATGTCTGTAGGAACAGACGAAAGCTTGTAAAAACTTAAAAAGACCTTATGCAACTGGAATTTGGTATGCTTAGTGAATATCACATTTTCAAAGCTTTCTTTTCGTATTAGCTTTGCTAGAAACTGAAACTCTTGCAATTGTGGCTTTCCCTGTAGTTTAAACGTTTTCTACTCATGAATTGGATATACTATATCATTTGTTACGTCTCCTAGAAAGGTTAGCTGACCATTTCATTCTCGACAATTTCTATCGCCAGAATCTATCTACATATTTATCATCATCCTTCGACCAAACATAGTTAGGTCGAAACTACATCGACAATCCCTTTCCACACTGTTCGGTCCTGCATTGATGTCGCCAGATCCCCAATGTCCAAGAGTGAGTCCCGAGCTATGTTGTCTGGGAAAGTCAATTTTCGTGAGAAAACCCTTCCAGAAGGATGCCATGAGATGATTTCCCTGTCCGCTCGTTTGGAGTGACCGGAGAACTGTAATCGTTTTTGTTGGAGCTTAAGAGATATTTATAAGTCTACGATTTGTTCATGCAATGAATATTGTTATCACATCTGGTCTGATGCTTATGCTGTTATATATCTAGAGACTCTTGGAAAAAATCAGAGAAGAATCTGTGATATTATCGGACCTGACCCGACATCTCGGCTTCAATAAATTTCCTGTCAGTTTTAACGCAACTTTTCTTGATTTATATAGACATTTTCATGGTAACTGTATGCATGAGCTTTCCTTTTGTTGTCTCAACTTATCGAATTTATACTCTGTACTATATTGGCAGGTAGAATTCATCATTTTACTGGTCAAATTGCTGACAGTTTCTTCTCTCGCACTTCTCGCTTGTGGAAATGTCTTCCGGTGTTTTTCTTTTCCTGTCAACTACGATCTTCAGAAATGTCAATGCAATGTCAAAAGTTACCTTTTGTATCCTTAGAACCTGTTCTTTTATTGTCCTCTTTTATCAATAATATTTTTTGCAGATTCTCAAATTCTTAGTTAAAACCTTGCGTCTTAGTGGTTTTACTGCCATATTTTGAGTATTTTTTTAAAAAAAAGTCCTTCTTTTCATCGACTCTAATTCGTTGAATAAAAATACCACATTCAGAAATTTAAATCCTGCATTAAAGTGTGGGTATCTAATCGAAAGCGAAATATGAGTCTTTCTTAAGAAAAGAGGATATTTGAATTTTTCCTCAACAAGTGTTTGATAACTGCGATGTGTGGCGTAGTTAACAATCACGAATTGCATGCGAAAATCACATCTTGATTCTTGTGATTGTAACACGTGAAGCAACACGCTTTGATTAACGGGATATTGTTTATTTTTTCTCTAATCCAGTTTAAATAAGATTAAGGATTAGGCTTTCAGTATCATCTTAGTTATTTATGATGATCGAAAAGCTAAATGCAACAAACACTGCAGGTAATCACGTACAACTGTTACTTAGAAAAGCGACGTCGAAAAGAATCTGATGAAGTAGGTCAGCTTGTCCCTAGTCGTGATTACACGTCGCATTCTTAAAGGTCGTTAGCGTACATGATTTGAAAACAGTTCACAGACAGCGTACGAGGTCGTTTCTCCTCGTGACACGTAAAGGTTAATAGTCTACCGAAAGTCATAAGTCCATCCCGATCAATATTCCAGGTCGCTGCAATCATAATGCGACGATTTCTAAAAAAAAAATAAAAATAAAAAAGTAAAACAAAAAAAAATCAAAGATACTAATGGCGGCTATTGTAAAAGTTATTTAGTAAAGATTATTTACTCGAGCCAAAAAATGTAAGTCAACTGAGGATCACATTTAGTATATGATTGTTGCTAAACTAGTAATGGTAACAATTGTACCAGAGTCAGAGGTTACGTAAATACTAGAATCATGAGAAATAGCTCCAGTATCGTGGCTTATTATGGCGATTCATAGATAATAAAAAAGGCGTATATGGAATATATTATTCTTATTTTATTTTATATATCATAATTCATTGTTTCTTTTCTTCTTGTTTACTTTCTTTTTCTGTTTTTTTTTTTCACTCACTCGCTTTATTTCTCTGTTTTTATCAATCACTCGCTTTCTTTCTTTCTTTCTTTCTTTCTTTCTGTCTATCTTTCTTTCTTTCTTTCCTTCTTTCTATCTATCTTTCTGTCTATATTTCTTTCTTTCTTTCTTTCTGTCTGTCTTTCTTTCTTTCTTTCTGTCTATCTTTCTTTCTTTCTTTCTTTTTGTCTATATTTCTGCCTATCTTTCTTTCTTTCTTTCTTTCTTTCTTTCTGTCTATCTTTCTGTCTATCTTTCTGTCTATCTTTCTTTCTTTCTGTCTATCTTTCTGCCTATCTTTCTTTCTTTCTTTCTTTCTTTCTTTCTGTCTATCTTTCTTTCTTTCTTTCTTTCTTTCTTTCTTTCTTTCTATCTTTCTGTCTATCTTTCTTTCTTTCTTTCTTTCTGTCTATCTTTCTTTCTTTCTTTCTTTCTTCCTTTCTGTCTATCTTTCTTTCTTTCTGTCTATCTTTCTGCCTATCTTTCTTTCTTTCTTTCTTGCTTTCTTTCTTTCTGTCTATCTTTCTTTCTTTCTTTCTGTCTATCTTTCTTTCTTTCTTTCTGTCTATCTTTCTTTCTTTCTTTCTTTCTTTTCTCAAATATTACGTGTGCACTTCACTCTCTTTCCCAATTGTTAATATAATAATAAAAATAATTCTGGCAATAATAAAAGAATACAGGCAGCCGAATTTTTTTTCTGATTTTATTTTATATAAATATTCTTTATTTCTTTCTATTCCACTTGTTCTATCATTTTTGCTTTCTTTCTTACTTTCTCTTTTTCTCTCTTTCTCACACACTCTCATTCTTTCTTTCTTTCATCCTTTCATTTTTCTCTGTTTCTCACACAATATCTTTCATTCTTTTTCTCTCTTTCTCACACACTCTCATTCTTTCTTTCTTTCTTCTGTCTTTCTCACGTACTCTTTTTCATTCTTCCTTTCTTGTTTCTCTTTTTCTCACACACTCTCTTACGTTCTTTATTTCTTTTTTCTCTCTTTCTCACGCACTCTTTCTTTCATTCTTTCTTTTTTCTCTCTTTGTCACGAACTCTTTTTCAGTTTTCTTTCTTTTTGATCTTTCTAACGGACTCTCTTTCATGCTTTCTTTCTTTTTCTCTCTTTCTCACGCACTCTTTCATGCTTTCTTTCTTTTTCTCTCTTTCTCACGTACTCTCTTTCGTTCGTTCTTTTTCTCTTTCTTTCTCGCGTACATTCTTTCGTTCGTTCTTTGTTTTCTCTCTTTCTCACTTACTCTCTTTCGTTCGTTCTTTCTTTTTTCTCTCTTTCTCATGAACTCTTATTCCTTCTTTCATCCTTTCTTTCTTTTTTCTTTATTTCTCACACACGCGCTTTCATTTTTCTTTTCTCTTTCTCACGCACTCTTTCATTCATTCTTTCATTTTTCTCTCTTTCTCACGAACTCTCTTTCATTTTTCTTTCTTTTTTCTCTCTTTCTCACACATTCTCTTTCATTCTTTCTTTCTTTCTTTTATCTTTTTCTCACGCACTCTCATTCTTTCTTTCTTTTTCTCTCTTTCTCACGAACTCTCTTTCATTGATTCTTTCTTTTTTCTGTCTTTCTTTCATTTCAAAAGTATTACGTATGCCCTTAATTATCTTTCCCAATTATGGCAATAATAAAGTTTATAAAAAAACTCTGGGAATAATAAACAAAAGGAATATATGGAGCCGATTTTTTTCTCGTTTTATTTTATATAACTATTTTTCATTCTTTCCGTCTTTCTTTCTTTATATAATTCTCTCACACTCGTTCTTTCTTTCTTTATTTAGTTTCAAAATTATTATTAGGTTGGTGCAAAAATAATGACGTAATAATGTCGTTTTTTGACGTATTTTTAACGTCAAAAACGACATCATTACGTCATTATTTTTGCACCAACCTAATACGTGTGTCAGCTTGTTTTTCTGAGATTATTTTATTGCCTCTAAAGTCATTTCATTTACACGCAGCATGACAGCATTTTGCACTTAGGATTGCTACAATGCTTGTCGGTGTCTGGAGAAAATATTAGACTATCAAATACTTCGACATTGTATGTAAAGCCCTCCTATTTACATTTATTAGTACAATATTATAGAGTTACACTAAGTACAAGTAGTCGCAATCGACAAAAATATTAGTATACACTATTTACATTAATCGGCCTATTGTCCTCATCTTTGTCGCCATATTTATTACAACGTTTCAGCCGTTGTACGCTCCGGCCTTTTTCAGGTAGGGGACATGGCAAAGTGGATGAAGGCGTTGGTTATATCCAGTGACAGGACCAAAAGAGTGTGAGTTCAATAGCCGGTCAAGGGAGTGGAGAACTTGGAGAGGGGAATTAACAGGAGATAACTGATAACTGACATGGCACGTGGAACTAGAACAGTCTACCCCAGTGAGCGAAATAAAAGGTTCAGTTCGACATTCCAGCCAACTGAAGAAGATCCGAACGTACAACCGCCGAATCGTTGTAATAAATATGGCGACAAAGATGAGGACAATAGCCCGAATAATGTAAATAGTGTACGTAATACCTCATCTCAGAAATATAAACAAAATATTAGTGTACTACCCAGCTCAGTTCCCCAAGCCATATTTGAATTTAAATACTATAATTGATTTGGGCTAGGTGCAAGTCCTTGGTGTGTAAGATTACGAATATTTAGCAAAATCTAACAAAATTCCTTTTCATTCTATTTTTGTTTGTTTTTATGTTTTGTTTTTTTAAGTCAATTCCCCGCATGCAAGGTGATAACATGACAAAGACGCAAGGGGTTATTAGAAGTGAAACAGAAAGACAAAAAACTTCTGGAGGAACCGGAAACGGAAGAAACAATCCTAAACAGGAAACAAATCTTGTTAAAAAATCCACGGAAGAGTGTTTTGATGAATATCTAATGAGTCAATAGAATTTCATGATGTTAGGAGATGTTAGGAGTCTAAAGATGAAATAGATTTTGGAAAGAACCTAGAACTCAAACCAATTGTGGAGTTTTTTTGGCGTTGTATTTGTTTTCTTTAGAATTGCACGCCAACTAATACTAATAACTGTTGTCTTGCGTAATTAGTGAAAATATTCATTTTATTCATTAACACTCGACAATTATTTGATTTTTACAAGAATTTCCAAATCAATCTGATTTTATCCACAAAAAAAGCTGTTAAAATGTCCCATATCGATTCATGGTCACCGTCTGATGCAAGAAAAAAATAACAAAAATCTGAAAAAAAAAATGATTAAAAAACATAATTTAATAATTTAAAAAAATGGTCTTTTATTTTAATAACAATGTAAAGCTTTTTACGATAAAACTTTTGAGCGGGGGGCATTTTTTCATCATGTTTGCTCATTTTTTAGCGAATGTTTGACTACCAACTTTAGAAGGAGCTGAAAATCCAATCCTAAACAGGAAACAAGTGATAATCCTCTACTCCTGTGCAAAAGAAAGGGAGGATTGTAAACCGGGCGATAGGCGAACCTATCTTTTACATTTTATTCAATTGAATATTTTCCCGTTTTTTGCAATGAATTATTGCCACTTATTAGGTAGCTCTTGCATACCTTTTGAATAAAATTCCGAAGGTTTTCATTTCGATGAATTCTTAATTCAGGTTTTCAGTGGACGAAATAAAAGTTTCGATTCGGAATTCCAATCACTTGAAGAAGGCGGAAACTTTTTGAATATGGTAATGATTATGGGGATAGCAGTCCGAATAATCTAAATAATGCAAGTTATTTTATTCTCTGGAAAAGAGGTTTTGGTGTCTTTTGTGGAGATTTCTCCAAGCAATCAGCTTTTGAATTGACGTTTTTGTATGGAAGCCATTTTTCATCATCTAATGAATGTAGTTACCATTCATTTCTCATTCACTTGGTCGACACCAGACCATTTTTTAATGTTTTTAAACAAATTTTTATTTTCGCAACAAAAGTTTTGGGAAAAAGACCGTAAGATATTTCGGGCGTGATACGCATTGAAATTTGTAAAATAAATCATTTCAGAGCAATATTTTTATTCTTCGCCAAAGATTCAATGACTTTTATTCCGATAAAAAAAGAATCATTGAAAAATTGACTCCCATTTCAGTCAGTTATGTGCGATGCGTGAGACACGCTTAGGCGATCAAGTATCTTTCAATACATGACTGACGAAGCAGATTTTTTCCAGCAGTACGTTGCCATTTCTTTTTGCGGTAGTCGTCATCCAAGGTTATGGAGCCCAGCTCTGCTATTATGAAAAGGATTCATACGTTTCCCAAGGGTATTAGCGCGTAAGTGAATGTAAGGGATTCAACTGGAACTCGAACTCGGCTCTCAGTCCGAGACGCTATCCATTACTCCACCATGCTTACTTACTTCAGTAAAAATTATCGAGAATAACAAACATTATTATCGCGAACAGCTACTTTTTTTCGAATAATTTTGATGGTTTGTTTAAAATCATTTTTTTTTTATAAAAAGATGAAAAGTTTCTAAGATATCACAGTTAATTTTCTTAATTCTTAAATTATAATTTATAAAAAATAGTTTAGATAAATTTATGAATATAGTTTAGATATATACGAAATATGTCAGTTTAAACTGAAAACATGAGATCTGAGTCAAGTTCCATGTCTCTAGCTGTTGTGGTAGGATCCACCTAATTTGCATAGTGGAGTACCGACCATATAAATATGGTTGGTACCGGGAAGAGAGAGGAGGAATCGAGAGATCCAACGAGAGACTCTGCACGACCGCGATTCAGTCAACACACATTCCAGGAACAGTCTTCCCAGGAATATACAAAAGACTATATGTAAATATTGTGTACACTTTCTTGTTTCAATACATTTTGTTCTAAATACATTTTGTGTTGCATTATTATTCTATGCATTAGTCAAGTTTCAACACTAGCAATGTTTTTATTTGTTTATTTAAATCATATGCGCCTGATGCAAAAGCGCCTTTTTTGTTTAAAATTCTTATTTTCTTGATTTCGATTAAATTTTTATAATTTTCCAAAATATTTCAGTGCAATTTTGCATTAAAAAATTATAATTTATAACTACAGTGTATATATATATATATATATATATATATATATATATATATATATATATATATAAAGAAGGAATTAATTTTGATTGACGACAGAAGGGCATGTGTTAAACCTACACCTTTTTCGTGTTTCCGAGATTTCAGTTGACATCTTCCATTTCGAAAATTGTAATATAAAAATATTAAATAAGAAGTCACCAGTAAGATTCGTGTAAGAAGCCGATTTTTTTAGAAGCAAAAATGTGTAAGGGAGTGTGTTCTTTGCTAGCTTTTACATTTAAGGGAAGGAATACCTGCCTTAAAATTCATAATCCGAAATAACTGATTTTCATTTAACCTTGTCAGAGTTAGCTCCTCCTTAATTCTCAAATTGTCACTAGGGGTCATTCTCCCTATACTATAAATACTGGGCGGCTTCTCGCCTCGTTCTCTTTTTCATTTCTTCATTTCAGCAACTTTAATTTAAGCTCTCTTAGAAGATCCGCGTCTTCCAATTTGTGGTAAACGGCATGGACATTATACACACATACACGTACGTACGAACATTCACCAAAGAACAGACACCAATGCTTACACACACACAAATGTCGTTGTCTATGTCCATTGTAAAATTGTTTTGTTTAATACATACATTTGCTTATATATATATATATATATATATATATATATATATATATATATATATATATATATATATCGGTCTTGGTTGTCATATTTATCTTCAGTTGGACTTAATTCAAATCTGGCCATTTTCTTGTAGTTGGATCTTTTAATATTCTACCAGGAGTTACACACGTGTTTCTAATACAAACTCACATTAACCCAAACAGTCACCTACAACCTTACCCCAACGTTAGTATCGGGCTTCGGTTGGTAATACGCAATTATTTAAGTCACCCAAACATTAATAACACGTGCAGATTTTGTTATCTTTTGTGCCCTGGCAGGTACTCCCTTCCAAATGAAGTACTCCTCTCCAAATCGAATCTAAATTTAATTTGAAAGGATTTGGAACTGGAACATTAATTTTTGCGTTTTAACAATGTTTTAATATCATTTAAACCATATTAATATACAACAATGGAATCTTCCACCATTAAGAGATATGTTTCCTAAAATGGCTCCGGAAAATGTCTCCCAACCTTATAATGCCTAATGGAATTATTGTTTTGAAAGGAAACATTTTCTTCCATTATATATATATATATATATATATATATATATATATATATATATATATATATATATATATGTACATATATATATATATATATATTGTCTATTTTTACATGTTCAAATAATTCAGTGGATAATTTGGAGATTACTTTAGTATTATTCTCTTAAAATCAATTTCTACATGAAGAATATGTGAATTTATTGTGTCATCTGCTTGTATGAATGTTTATATTGCATTTACAGATTTAGATCTTTTCTATGGCCGGTCTTGTGACTATGTGCAGCTACTTTCGGAAAGAAAAAAATGCTGCACTTTGCTTATACGCACTTTGATAACCCTGACTGTATACCTTCCTTAGTATATATATATATATATATATATATATATATATATATATATATATATATATATATATATGTGTGTGTGTGTGTGTATTCTTATATATATATGTATATATATATATATGAGTGTGTGCGTGTGTGTGTGTGTTTTGAGCAGTAAAAATATTAAAAATTAAAATTTTCAGACACACTGGGTTGTATGTTAATATTTTTTCCTTTTTATTATTATTTCAGTTAGATTCCTCGACGATTTTCAGCCGAAATGGCCATCATCAAGAGAAAAAAAATTCTGCTTCCTGGTAGCAGCGAACTAGAGAAATGAATGTCCTGATGGAGAAAATGGATTTTATCTGTAGTTTTCATTTATTTTTTATTTAAAAAAAAAAAAATTGTTTTTTATTTTTTTATGTTTTTTTTTAATTTTTTAATATGAATTTTGTTCAGATTTTGTGCTGGTAAAACAATTTTCTTTTAAGTTGTTATAAATAACAACTTAACAAAGGTGGATGGATTCATTGCTGCTCTGAATTCACTTGATCCTTTTGACAGTTTTATTGGTTCCTGGAAAGGGAACGTGTCTCAAGTGTGTGTGTTATTTGGTTCTTATGGAGTGAGTATGATATGCGTAAGTGTATATATTAGTGTGGGTGTGTGCTCATTTAGTTCATTAGGAAATATACATACATATATATATATATATATATATATATATATAATCCGTTGGTATATACACCAAGTGAATCCTAATGTAAAATATTAAAACTGATCCACAAAGAGTGCTCAATATATTTGATTTGATTTGATTTCTTCACACCTCTGCGTTGACAAAGCCTAAAAGTTCTTCTACGGTGAGATAGCTATTCAAATGGGGTAATTTTGTATTTATATAATATGAGATTTATATATATATATATATATGTAAGCAAATATATGGATATAGATCCGACAGTATGAAGAAAAATATTTACGGAAAAAACAAACAAAAATCCTTATATGCAATTATGCTGTTTTAATGCTAATACAATGTCAACGTCGGACGTTGATAATGTTAATTATATTTTATGAATGTGTCCTGAAGATGGTTTGTTGGATCGAGGCGTCCGACGTTGACATTGTATTAGCATTAAAACAGCATAATTGCATATAAGGATTTTTGTTTGTTTTTTCCGTAAATATTTTTCTTCATATATATATATATATATATATATATATATATATATATATATATATATATATATATATCAGAAAAGCGGCTTTGAGAACCAGAGTACTATGTTAAAAATCCTTGAAAAACATAAAGAAAAAAAAATGTTATTCAATCTACAACAAAATGAATTATTCCAAAACCACGTTGAATCTTTGTAGTGAGTAAAATGGTTTTGTCTATATGATAAAATTATAATAAATGATTATATATATATATATATGTATGTGTGTATGTGTGTGTGTATATACATATATATATATATATATATATATATATAGAGAGAGAGAGAGAGAAAGAAAGGTAGGAATTGAATGGAGAATGTTTGAAAACGACAAATAATCCCTAATATAAATAATTTTATTTTAATACCTGTGGGAGATTTTTGAATTTAAGATTATGATTAATTTTAACTTATTGTTATTTACATCTCTCAATTTTTCATTTTTTTTTAAATTTGATTTAAAATATGTTTTCATTTCAAAGAACTCACCCATCAACATTCAATCCAACATATACCACAATATGAAATGGACAAAGTTCAACAATTATTTTAAGTCATTTTTATGTTTATAGATTCTTTTTATAGATACAAATATTCAAGTTTATATTCTGTTTTTATAATAAACTGTATTAATAACACTTACCGGCCTGAATGTCTGAGAAATTTTCATAGAAAATATACGTCCTCCAAATATCTTAAAATAATTGTCGGACTATGTCCATTTCATAATGTGTGACTTCATTTGTTTACATTTGGATACGCTTTGAGCAAATATGAATGTATGTGAGAGATTTATGGAAGATTAAAGTTTAAAAGCAGTAAAATCGACCTTTCTAATTGAATGTGTCTCGATCGGTTAAGGCACGTCAGGCTATATGACGGTTCTGTATAGGATACAGGTTCGATTACTGTCCGAGGACGAATATTTTCTATGAAAATTTCTCGGACATTGCTGGCTACCCTGGTAGACAGACACTTAAAAAGACTATAAAATGATTTCATGGTTGATTTGGGTATATTTGTATCTCAAATTAAAAATCACTACGCTGATATTAAGAAAATGAAACAGAGACCTTAGCGTAAGTATGGAACATCCATTGTAAAAATTGTTTGTCAGCAACAGGAAAAAGCCCAAAATGCGAGATATAAAAACCAAACAAACACAGAAGTTTAAAAATCTGGGAAGTCTGTTTACAAATGACCGAAAATCTGCCACTGAAATCCGAAGACATATTGGAATAGAAAAGATACCTTCCAGAAACTAAACGGCTTACGGTTATATCGTGTTGAAATTCGACCTCAGAAATTAAGTAGCGTAAACAGAACTTGCAGGTAGTGTAATATCGTTTCCAAAGTGGAATTGACAAACCGTCTTCAGATTTGTTGCTTTCAATTTCGCACAAAAACGTCTTTTCTCCCCAAAAGCCACGGGTTAGAGTTTGGCTATGGTGCAAACCATAGTTATCAACAAGACATCATGAAGGCTGATGGTTGTTTCATTATATGATATGATAAATATGGGTGTGGCATGGTGGCTTCGCAGGTCCTCATTAACAAATCACTATGTTCTTTGTTTGGAGACTATTTCCACTAATTTTTGTCTGGAAGACTGCCAGTATTCTAGTAGGCCAGCAGATGGTCAAATCTAAACACTGATTAAAATAATTCAAGTCACGCGACAAGGGATATCTCCGAGATACACCAGTTATCTATCTCAGGAGAATTGTGAAATATTTTGGAAACACCATGAATCGCTAACATGTCTGGATGCCTCAAAATTCATGGGCTTAATTTCCAAACTACGTTGCGTTATACTAGTTGTATAATTCACCGTGTAATTGAGAGTAAATTACTAGAACTGGTTTGAGAAGTATTTCGTAGTATTCGGACGAATGGTGTAACCATGAACTTTGTACCGTATGTACCCTATCGAGTCTTTCAGAGCTTAGTTTAAAAAGGATATCCTTAGTTAAGCTCAAAGGCTCTTTGGGCATGACTGGCAACTAATTTGGGCGAAAGTCCTGAATTCTAAAGGCAACGTAAAACCATTCTACTATCTTTCCCAAGAAATCAAGGCAACTCACAGAAAATAAAACCAAAACCTTTGAATAATTTCTATTGTCGCCGTCAAAAATAGACGAGATATTAAAAAGATCAAAGGCTCTCTGAGCATGTTTGGCAACTAATTTAAGCGAAGAAAGCCCTGAATTCTAAAGGAAACGTAAAAACCATTCTACTATTTTTGCCAAGAAATAAAGGTAACTGACAGAAAATTAAGCCAAAATCCCTATTGTCGCCGTCAAAAATAGACGAGATATTAAAAAGATCAAAAGTTCTCTGGACATGACTGGCAACTAATCTAAGGGAAGAAAACACTGAATTCTATAGGGAACGTAAAAACCACTCTAGTATCGTTCCCAAGAAATCAAAGCAACTCACAGAAAATCTTTGAATAATCCGTGTCTCCGTCAAAAATAGACGTGACATTAAAAATATCACATGGATATCGCTCAAATGAAAACTCAAAAAACACTGACGGACAACATTTTAAATATTTCGATTTTTGAGTATAAATGTCTCAAAACCTTAACGTGTTTTACTGTTTCACAATATCTACACTTGGCATAATGTTCGAGGTTAGCCCTTCATTTGACGGTATAGAAGGTAAATCGCTCTCGTCCTTGGCTAGCTTTCAGACTATACGCACCTGTCATGTGTTTTCCTTCGCCATTCACTACACTATACAGACTAGACACTTTTCTTTATTCAACGGTCACCCAGCTGACGGAGCCGTTTTATTTCGCTCATAAATACAAGACAGTAGTTTTAAGAAATTATCACTTTGAAAGTCGAATTCTTAAAGAGTATGCAAGCAAAATCAATAAAGAGCCAAGTAAACTTGGAAGGCAATTCTATAATTTCCATCATACTGCGCAGAAAGATTGCCAACTTTTATAGGAATATAATCTGTACTTAATTTATCACAAGGCAACAATTGTAGGTAACACAGAACAGACCTTTCTCTCTCACACTATATATACATACAGATATATATATATATATATATATATATATATATATATATATATATATATATATATATATATATATAAGTAAATAATAGCGGAGTTATTAGATTTGTTTCAATTAATTTGAACATCCATCTATCTATCTATCTATCTATCTATCTATCTATCTATCTATCTATATATATGTGTGTGTGTGTGTGTGTGTCTGAATGTTCAAGAAATTTTCATAGAAAATATGTGTCCCCCGACAGGAATCGAACGTGTATCCTACATGGAACCGTCATATAGCCCGACATACTATACCAGATATGATCATTCGAGAGAAATCATAGAAAATTGTAGTTTAACAGCAGTAAAATCGAACTTGCTAAGCAGACGCTCATCTGTATCTAAACTGCAATACCACATCAGGATATATAAGGTTCCGTTCAAGATACAGGTTCGATTCTTGTCGGAGGACACACATTTTCTATGAAAATTTCTCGGACGTTCGGGAATTGTCGAACTTTGTAAAGTTCATTTTATTTATATATATATATATATATATATATATATATATATATATACCCTTGTGTAAATTAATTGAAACAAAACGAATAATTCCGTTATTATTTACTTCTTTTTGTATTTTTCCAATGAAACATCACTCAGTACTCATGTTACTACTTCGTATATCCATTCCACCAAGTCGTTCCTTGCAGATTGACCACATATTCTCGATTGGATTTAAATAGGAAGAGTTTCCAGATCAGTCTATAGTAATTTGCTTACTAGTAAGGCTTGCCAGTGTGTATCAAATATGTGGTGCAATTCAATTTACATTACGTGAATCATGCATACAAAAAACAGATATAGAATTTATAAACAGGGATCATAACATTCATCTACATGTTCGGGTTAATGTACTTTATTAAATTTGTTTGCGAAGATGTATTCTCGCCATTTATATCATTAACTTCTATATCTGTTTTTTATATGAATGTAAATTGAACTGCACCACATACTTGATATATATATATATATATATATATATATATATATATATATATATATATATATATATATATCAGGTATGTGGTATACTACAGCAAACTGACAAAAATTAATTTACTGTAAAGAACTGCTGTAAAAAACTGCTGTAAAAAACCTATGATCTGTAAAAATAAAAACATCGAGCTCTCTGTGGATCAGTTTTAATAATTAATATTACTAGGATCTAACCAGATTAGATACCAACAGATCGATTACCTGTACTATATATATATATATATATATATATATATATATATATATATATATATATATATATATCAAGTATGTGGTGCAGTTCAGTTTACATTACATGGATCATTCATACAAAAAATAGATATAGAATTTAATGATATCAATGGCGAAAATACATCTTCGCAAGCAAATTTAATAAAGTATGTGTGTGTGTGTGTGCGCGTGTGTGTGTGTAATATAAAAATAAAATAAATAAAAATTGTAAGGAATCAATAGTGTTTTATCTGTCATTATTTATTGCTACTCCAAACATTATTTTGTGGACAAATATATTTGAGTAGATAAATAGTTTTTTTTTTTTAAACAGTGTGAAATACATCTACCGACATGTGCATTCGAGAGACACAATAAAGAAAATGTGTTCGCTTACAAGGTTTCAAACTGAGTTTGTCTTTGTAGGAAAAATCAGCGTCTTATCGGGCGTTTTTCGAACACTTGACCACAAAGGCTCCCACAACCCAAATCAATTAACCTTTTAACAAATGCTTGTGATTTCGTTCAGATGATCTCGAAAACAGGTATCGACTCATTTCTAAGGAATCATTGGGTTTTAATCAGACATTATTTCCTCCTACTCTAAACGTTATTTTGTGGATGCCCATGCTTGAGTAGACGTCCATTTTTGAAGTACCTGGCGAGCTTCTATTGAAGAAATGGCGTCTACTCAAACATGGTTACTCACAAAATAACGTTTGACGTATGTATGTATAGCTGGCCACTCGTATTCGAGGATACCCGTCAACTAGGGCGGCTAGCCAATCTCTATTGCAGAGGCTTGCTCAGTCGCATTTGTGTTTATTCTATACCCACAGAGCCAATCTGTGGTTTAGACTGTAACTATGTGTGAGCAGACCTTAGTTACAGTTTCTAGAGAAGAGCGTGTTATTTAGCGTGATCAACAATTTGAACAAAGGCAAGCACGCTCAAACCCACGGCCACGATGACTTGGGACTTCGTGTTAGCACAGCTATCGACGGCACCTCAAGGTTCTTTTCACTCACAAAGTTTGGGTCAAAGTTGCTCCATTTCGATAACATCAGGGAGTCTCCTCTTGAAAAATCGTCCACGGTGAGATTCGAACCCGAGTCTAATGCTCACAATGCGAACGTTCTAACGACTCGGCCACATGTGTTTGGCGTAGTAAGATATATATATATAAATATGCCTTTATTTACCAAATAAATGTACTGGAAATTTATGCTCATACCATCATGTGTTCTCTAAGCCTGTGATGGTTCTAAATATCTCACTGAAGCCAGGAATCACCCCCAGGCTTAGAATTTTGTATGCTGACTTTCACCCTTAATGTTCGGAATCTTAGCACGACATAGTTTTCCCATCTTCACACATTTAGCTTGAGATCAGTTTAGTATACATTTAAAATCTATATAACTTTATGTACAGCCATATTTTAGATTATCAAATTATGGCTCTCCAGTTTTCCAAAACAAATACAGACAAAGTAATTTAGTGAATACATCTCTTAATTTTATTTGATGTTTTTTCTTCTTTTCCCTCTCATACTTGTTTAGTTGTAATTTCTTTCTATAAGAATTTGACCTTTGGCTTGTGCCATCGTTCTCCACCAGGCAATTTAAAAGATCAACGCCAGACAAGAGCAAACGTTCCGTTTGATTCTGAAACTATTGTTTATGAGTCTGTTATAACTACCACTGCTCGCCTCCATTTCGATGTCGAAGAGACTTGAGTGAACGGCCAACACTTTTTATTGAAAACGGTCCAATATTTGACAATTAAATTCCAGACAGAATCTGAGGCGGTGATGCGAAATAATTTCAAAGCTGGAAGAAATTACTGTCTCCTGCATTTAAACCCTACAGCTTTTCAAAACCACTACCCCTTCTCTCGACATCAATTACCGTCGCCATTCTCGGCAAATTATTTCCCCTTTTTCTTAACTAGGCGTTCGTTCCTATTCTGTAAAGTTGACCCATAATTCAATTTATTTCAATCTTGTTCAAGTTCCCATTCCAAGCTCTCAAGGTTCTATCAAAAGTCCGTTCATCTTCCATTTCTTGCACGTAACAAAATGTTCATGAAGCCGAAATCTTGAATCTCGCTTTATAACTGGGTGGTAACGCCGGTTAAGCATTTTACTACATGGTAATGCCTAATAACGATTTTCAAACAGAAAATGATTAAGATTAAACCGTGAGAAAACTCAGAGAAATTAATTAAGAGGCGGGGACAAAAAGAAAAGAACGAAAGGATTGAAAGAGAACGCTGAACTGTGGTGCAAAACTCCAGATATTGTTTTAGCAGCATAACATACACTTCCGGAAATAGGAATATAATTTGAGGTTCTTTCAAGATCTTCTTTTTTCGATATACTGAGTCGCTTCATGTTATGGCTGATCAGGGCTCTTCACAACTTCCAATCCTTTGTAGCCCTTAATTATGCATGTCATTTTACGACCACCCAGTCACTGTTCAGCAAGCTATCCACACATTCTCAGTAGGTAGATGGCCCACTGCATTCATCTATACCCTCTCTCTTCGATATGTTATCAGAGTGTCAAATTTTCCAAGCCTTCCTTCTTCATTCTGTGTCCTACAAATTCCCGCTATTTCTGATTCTAAGTATAAGCGTACTTTTTGTCTCCCGTTTACTTAGAAGCCATAAGGTGTGTTTAAAGAAAGTTCTAGGAAGTTTTAAGCCTGATATAAAACTTGTAGAATTTATTAAGATTTAGTAAGACTAAACAATTTTTCTCGCCTGAGTTTATCTACTTATAAGTCTACCATACATCAATACTTTGAATAATGCTATCATGTATGGTCAAGTCCCCCTGCTATATATTTAGAGATTCTTGATAAATTAGAAAGAAGAATCTACAGCTTTATTGGCCCTGACCTGGCATCTCGGCTTCAGTCCCTTTTCCCACCGACGCAACGTAGCTTCCCTGTGCCTTTTCTATAAATATTTCATGGTAATTGTTCTGATGAACTTTCCTCTGTAGTATTTTAAATACTCATTGGGTTTAGTTTTTACAAATGTTGTTTTATTCCCCTCCCCTACAGACAATCTCTACCTATAAAAGGCAGGATGTGTGTGTGTGTGTGTGTGTGTGTGTGTGTGTGTGTTGTGTGTAACGAATGCACGGTCGCAATTTTCGACGGATTTGCACCAAAATTTACATGCACATGCTACAAGTTAGCGGGAAGGCCAAGACCGACTTTGCATTTCCCAACTCCCATCGATAGTGGAAATAATCGATTTTTTCATGCTTCTACGGCAGTTTTCATGTAGTTTGCGGTCATTTTCTACTGGCCAGGGAGAGAACATATAGCTGGCTGCCACGAATAGGAAGAAAGATTCTACTGGCCAGCGTGAGAGCCAACATCTGACTGACACGAATGTTAACTAGCATGCTAGCATGCAAAAAAGAAAAAAAATCGATAGCTGCATTCGTCACAAGTGGGAAAAATTTAAATCTGCATGGCACTTTACTCCAATTGGCTCATTCGCTTGCTTAAACTCAACGTTGATTCTGATTCCGCAGAACTGGGTTGGGCGTGAAAAAGTATTTGTTGTTAACATTTTTTTTTTATTCGGTTTTTCCAGTTACGAGTCCTTTTTTAAAGCTGATTGTTTTGTGTTCATTTTGTTTAGTTCTTTCTTCGTAATAGATTTAATGTTTAGTATAGAGCTTAGAAAAATTCGCAGTGTGAGATAGGCAAGAAGTAAGGCATGTAGCAACATCAGCACGGCTAAGGGCACTCCTTTAAAGGCAAGGAAGGGCAAAAATGTTTTAAGTCAAGTGATATCGATTGCTGCATGAGTCGTACGATTTTTTAATCAAGCACGGGCAACGCCGTGCCATGCTGCTAGTGAATTGTAAATATGGGGACTAGTTAGTATTTTCATAGGGACAATGAACTATTATGGTTGATGTAGTAAGATAGTTACGTATGAATGTGTTGTTTTGGTTTAAGGAATATTGTTCGTACGATTGGGTCAGTGTTTGCGGCTAGCTAAGTTATAGTTAAGACAGAAGAAGACCGTCCTTTCCACAATCCCCCCTTACGGCCTTGTGCCACATTTCTGTATTGTACAGAATATAATACACTTTCCTCACTGGTACCTAGACTTTATGAATTTATGTGCAGTACTAAACTGGAGTGAATGTCTCAGTTAACAATTTCTTATATACTTTCTTTTTCGGCATATTTATTAAAACGTTTCGGCCTTTCAGTATCTGTCTATATTTCTGAAATGAGGTATTAGGTTGGTGCAAAAATAATGACGTAATAATGTCGTTTTTTGACGTATTTTTGTAACGTCAAAAAACGACATTATTACGTCATTATTTTTGCACCAACCTAATATTTGCAAAATGCTAATTATCTTCATTTTATCTTAGACCTTATAGGTGATAATGGATTTCCACAACTTTCTACCCTTTGTAGTTCATAACAATGTTAGCCCCCCCCCCTTACTATCCCTCCAAGTCGCTGCTCTGCCATATATTTTACAAAAGTTGATTATTTTTGCACCAACCTAATATTATATACACTATTTACATTATTCGGACTTTTGTCCTCATCTTTGTCGCCATATTTATACAACGTTTCGGCCTTTCAGTATCATCCCTCTATCCCTTGCAGCTCTCAGTCGTTCCTTCCCTCTGACATGAGGTATTATCTACATTATTTACATTATTCGGACTATTGTCCTCATCTTTGTCGCCATATTTATTACAACGTTTCGGTCTTTCAGTATCATCCCTCCATCCCTTGCAGCTCTCAGTCGTTCCTTCCCTCTGCTTCCTCCCCCAAAACCACGTTATGTCATCCACCTGCTCAAGCTCGCCAGGATTTTAAGCTCTGCTTTCCCTCTATTCGACCCTTTGAGTATCAGATTCTCCAGACCATCCTTCCTCATTATGTGTCCCCAAATCTTCAGCCTCGTCTTCCTGATGTTAAGTATAAGCCTGATCCTTGTTTGTAACCTCTCCAAGACCTCATTGTTGCTCAGACACTCGGTCCATGATATCCTTAGCATCCTTCCGTAGAACCACATCTCCGTCGCTTCGAGACTATTCTTTTTTCATTACTTGTCTCACAAATTTCATCTGCCTCTTCCTAATGTTAAGTATAAGCTTCCTCCTTGTTTGCATCCTCTCCAAAACCTCATCGTTGCTCACACGCTCGGTCCATGATATCCTTAGCATCCTTCTGTAGAACCACACCTCCATTGTCTTGAGTCTCTTCTTTTCTCATTACGCGTCCCAGGAATTTCATCTGCCTCTTCCTGATGTTAAGTCTAAGCTTCCTCCTTGTTTACATCCTCTCCAAAACCTCATCGTTGCTCACACGCTGGTTCCATGATATCCTTAGAATCCTTCTGTAGAACCATATCTCCGTCACCTCCAGCCTCTTCATCTTTGCACATATAACCATTGACCTTCCCGGAAAGTTTTAATCCAACCTTTTTACAAGTTTTGCATTTCCTCCTGCTGTGTGTCTGGCCAACTTCCACACCACACAAAGCTGGTAGGGGAACCTGTTTAGCCGCGGATGACTTGACAATACAGTAAG
This sequence comes from Acanthosepion lycidas, assembly GCA_963932145.1. Classification (NCBI taxonomy): domain Eukaryota; kingdom Metazoa; phylum Mollusca; class Cephalopoda; order Sepiida; family Sepiidae; genus Acanthosepion; species Acanthosepion lycidas. The sequence continues at coordinate 14,528,436 of OZ010610.1, read as the reverse complement.
TAATGCTAGGTTACATGGTACAAGTAGCTTTCGGAGAGTGACTTGACATAGCAATGCTTGTTTCTGATAATAAATAATATATGCTGTTTGAGTGTCATTCTTTGCTTCACGTGACGAGAACGGAAGTAGTTCATGAAAGAAATTTTTTTATACGGAGTCTTCTTCACCCAAAATTCTGAGAGCATAGCGATGTTTCCAACTTTATCATCGCAATATCAGTCGCCATCTTCCTCGCCTGTATCCAAGCATTCAGTTCTTTTTATTTTTCTTTACTTTCTATCATCTTTTGCACTGTACCCAGAAGTTAAGGTATCTAGTTTATTTTTGAACAAAAAAAAAAAAAAAAAAAAGAAGAAGGTTTCCCTGCTATTTTCTAACATTCCCGCCTTTTTGGTGGCACTTTGTGCCAGCCAAAGCCGAAGACAAGGTTTATAATTGATCGTCTTTCCCACGGCGTTCTTATATTAGCTACACATAAAATAAATCTCGTTCAGACACGTTCAATAAGACGAGACATTTTTGGGATAATCGCCAAAACGTATGAGATTTTCTCCGGCAATATTACACGCTCATTTCGGTATATTTTATCTAGCTCTTCCCCTTCAGACATATAACTCTAAATCTGATTGAGTAGTCACACAAAACACACGCACACACTCACACACATACAAATACATGTGTGTTAATATACATATATGCATATACGCATTCAAGTTTGTCTATCTGCTAGTGAGGATAGCTAATCCCTGCTGCTGACATTAGTTCAGGCGCATTTTTGTTTCATAACCCATAAGGTCGCGTAGAGCTTTTTAAACTCTGTCAAGGTTTGAAAGAACAGGATTGTACAGTTCCAGCCCAGATATATCAGCAATAATTTATTTTTAGTCTGATTTGCCTCATCAAGGATAGAGAATGGAAACTATTATAAGTGTGCGGTTACTGTAATGGGTATCAGTGGAGGTAGGTGACTGGAATCGTCTAAACGGGTTCAAATTCCAGCTTATGGAAATGCTTTCACTTTTGCACAGATAAACTTTGAATAGGCGTGAATCCATTTCTTCTCGCTCCCCCAGCTATAGGTTAAATACTCAGACAATATGGGATATCAGAAAGAAAAATAACATGTGAATCGATCAAAATTAATAAAACACTCTTTTTTAAAGGAACCTGCATTAATGAAAAATTGCTAACCAAATATGGCCAATCAAGGACAGGAAGTGAAGGAAAGCCATGATCGCTCATGTGTCGAAAGAACACGGAACACAGACGAATATATATATATATATATATATATATATATATATATATATATATATATATATAATTATTATAATAAAGAAAACGAATTCCTAAAAGCACATGGTGATATTTATTTCGTTAAGATCGCGAGTTCGAGTTCAACTCTTCAGACCGACGCCTTACACAAAAATATAAATGGATAATATTTAACCAGGCTTAAGAAAAAACAAAACTTATGTTAAATATGCAGATTTAAAATTGGGCAACGTGAGGGAAAGAAAGGGTATGTATTCAGATAGGGAGGAGAGAATAGTGAAAATATTCAAAACATCAAAATGAAAGAAAGAGAGTTTTATCTAACTTGTATAAAAAAGAGATGTTGAGGTGTAGACATGTTGACCTATTTTAAGATACACATTGCGAAAAGGAAAATATTTCCTCAGATGAGTATAGTTGAAATAGACAGAGAATATGTTTTTGATATTGAGTTCTCCCTGAATCTATATCCTTTTGAAATTATCCTAATACCAAATACTATCATCACACACACACACACACACACACACACACACACACACACACACACACACATATATATATATATATATATATATATATATATATAATTACATGAATCATTCATACAAAAAACAAATATAGAGGTTAATGATTTAAATGGCTAGAATACATCTTCGCAAACAATTTCAATAAGTTACACTAACCCCTAACCTGTATATGAATGATATGACCCCTGTTTATAAATTCCAGTTGCATAAGGTCTCTTTTAGTTTTTACAAGCTTTCGTCTGTTCCTACAGACATCCTCAGGTATGGAAATAGATTTGTTCTTGTTTTTTACTTCTCGGTAATATGTGGATAACGAAAATATATTATATCTTATGTGAAACTATATATTACTAAGTTTATAAAAATAAATAAATAAAGTTTACTAAATCAGAGAAATGAATTAGCTATTTTTGCCGTAAGTGCCATAAATTTTACTTAAATAATATTTAAATATAAAATTTTAAAAATCGTAATATACATATACTTGATGTGGAAAAATAATTATACCTTCTGTAAGTAATTCTAATACATTTACTGCTATTAAAAAGTAATATTGTCTATTAAAACTAACAATGAAAATATTTTAAAGTTGTAATTAAAATTGTAGTTAAATAAAATGAATTCTAACCTAAACGTCTTTTAAATTGTAATTAAATAAAACGTTCTCTAACCTAAAGACCTCCCTCTTAGTACTACACGCACTTAAAAGAATCCAATAAAACATCTACAGTAAAATAAAATTAATATGCAATGCCAGAAGATGTAAGCCATTGAATGACCCATGTCCTTTGTACTTACATGAGAAACAATATATTACTAGGTTTATATAAAAAAATAAAAGTTTACTAAATCAGTGAAATTAAGTAGCTATTTTTGCCGTCATTGTCATAAATTTTACTTAAATAATATTTAAATCTAAAAAAAAAGAAAAATAATGTAACCTAATAATATACATACTTATACTTGATGTGAAAATAATTGTACATACTGTAAGGGATTCTAATACATTTAATTGTTCTTAAAAGAAATATAGTATATTAAAAATTAAAAGTGAAAATATTTCAAATAAAACGAATTCTAACCTACCCCCCCAAAAAAATCTTTAAATATACAAATGGAAAAAAAATGCTGTAAGAATTTTTGCCGTTAACAATACAAATTTTTTAAAATCCAGACGACATGCATTTAACGGATGTTAGATTTCATTAAAAAATACATCCCTACCCACTACCAAAAAGTAACAATAACTGATACATCAAAATACAGGCATAATGAACACGCAGACACCTCTTGTCTGGTGGAAGTCGATTTATCTGTAACCTTGGAAACGTGAATTATGATTTTAGCTGTGTCTTTAAAACCCAGTAATTTTAAAAGTTACTCCAAAATTCGCTTGAGGATGAAATGGAACTAACGTCTTTAATTTAATTACTAAATTAAATTCGGAGCTTTTAGCTTCCATTTTTGAAACATGGTTAGAATTGTGTAGCGAAAAAAACATATTTTAAATCAATTAATTTATAATATTAATGCTCTGTAAATTTACATTGAGCACTATTTTGTAAAAATAAAAAATATCTATAAGAACACTGGATTATATATCTTACTGTTCTTTCTTTATATATATATATATAGATATATATATCGAGTCTGATTCGCTACCACTGTTTCACCGAGGCCCGTTGGAACAGTTTGTATGATAATGTAACTGTCTGGGTTTCAATTCACGGTAGCAGATGCGCACTTCTTGATGAGTCCGAAATATACGACGAAACGGCCGTCCAGTGCTTTCTGCATTCTGTTGAGGTTTCTTCTAGACTCGATGAATTACTTAATTATAATTATCAAATTCTCCTCATAATTTCTATCACTATAATTACTTAACTTCTAAATTATCAATTTTTTTGTTTTTTCCCCTACTTTGAAGTTTCTTGGTGAATTTTCCATTCTTCTTGTTTTAAATGATATTTCCACTTTTTTCAAGTTTTTCGCGTCTTTTTCAATCTATTTTATGCCGTTTAGTGCGCGTACCTGTTCCTAAATTCAATGTTCTTTTACACGCGCACCTTTAATTATCGCATTCTTCTTATTTAATAATTTAACAAGTATATATATATATATATATATATATATAGTACAGGTAATAAATCCGTTGGTATATAATCCAAGTGGATCCTAGTAATATAAAATATTAAAAACTGGTTCACAAACATAGTTTAATGTATTTATTATTGCAGAGCAAATAATAAACAATAAAATCTCAACTCACATCATATGGGGAATAGCCTATTCCAGCAGACGATGATATAGGTCGTCTATCTGAACAATCCCGATTTGAACTGAGTTTGTGTCAGAAATATAAATTTAACAGAGAAAGATAAAAAAAAAAAAAAACGTCGAAAAAATAATACAAAATTTATCCATTTCATATATATATATATATATATATATATATATATATATATATATATATATATAGTTGTATATTTAGGCAGCAATCCTTCGTTTATGCATGTTTCATGAAAAACGACAGACGAGGTACTACGGTTAAACGTTTTATTTAATTTTTCTTGTGTTATAACAAGAGCTTTCTTTTCTGCTCAAAGAGTGTGTAAAAACTGTCCAAATGTTTTATATTTCCGAGCGCTGTCGGCTATACCTTTAGCCATTATCAAGGATGATTCAGTCTTTTTAACTTAATTGAGAAATTGAGTGTGTGCATTATGTGTATGTTTTAGTGTATTGTAGAGATGTTTTTTTTTTCCGAATACGGTTAGCACATTGTGGCCTTGTTCGTAGTTAATATTGTTAAGAGTTGACTTTTTCTTTTTTATTATTAAATATTCCATTATTTTTAACTTTTTTCTTACAGTTGGATGAAGATATTATATTTGTGTTTTCTACTAGTATGTTCCTAATGGAGTCTGGTAAGTGTGCGTGTGTGTGTGTTTAAATGGGTTCTAATGGAGCTTAAAAATAATGGAAACTTTAATAATAAAAAAGCAAAAGCAAACTCTTAACAATATTAACTATGAACAAGGCCACAAAGTTTAGATAAACCTCTGAATTGCTGTTGTTTTCAGGTCTATCCTGATCCATGGAGGTATAACCTGTTAAGTCCCCCACCTATGGGCAAATAGTGAACCACCAACAAAAACAAAACACGATGAAAGAATAAAAAATATCATTTTTATAGCAAAAATACCAACAAATATTTTTATATAAAAAAGTTGCCAACAGTACATATTATTAGGAAAATTATCATTACTTTTTATCTGTAATTAAATGCATACAATTCCGTTCAAAATATATTTTGTCGAAGCTATAAGATCGTGGTCCAATTTTTAGATTTCGGCATTAAACAGCCCACGGAGATTGATATGTCGTTAAACAAAAACGATCAACAATACACACAGTTGAACACATACACAATATTTAGATTCCGCCATTAGATAACCCATAGAGGTTAAGATGCCGCTATACAAAATCAACCAACCAACGGATAGATAGATAGATAGATAGATAGATAGATAGATAGATAGATAGATAGATAGATAGATATGAACATACATAGATAGATTGATAATATTTTAAAGATAGTATTTTAAAAAGATAATATTTTAAAATTCCTATCGGGAAGCCTCTCAAAAGAGTTCACTCAATCCTAAAAAGTAATCAGTAAAATAAATAAAATCAAAGTTTATAAATTATTGATATATATAGATATATAAAGAAAGAAAATCTTACATTTTTCATCTTTGTTGTATTTAGTTATGTTAATCAGTTTATACTAAATGTCCGATGAAGTTTTTATAATCTTATAAGAAAATGAAAATCTCAGATATAAAAGTGCCTCTCCGTGAGATTTACAGTCATAAAAATGACTATGCGAGAGATTTTAATTTCAAATTGTTTTCAAAGCATAATTAAAATTGGAATGTGCTGATTTTTAATGTGTGCAAATATCAATAAACCTGTCAAAAATTTATAATTTACAAATCACAGACAGTGGGACAGTGAACAATCTAGAAAACTCTCTGGAGTTTTTCGCAAGAATACCAATATCATCCCCAGAAATGTCAGAGAGAAAATCTTTTTCGATACTAATCAGTATAAAAGCTTCAAGTAGCTGTGGAAAACCTCGTAGAATTAAGTAAGAAAATTCCAATTACTGAATACGTGTTCGCAACAAACGTATATGACGGACGAAGAGAGTCAAAAGAACTGTGTACGTTTAGAACAAATTCAAGTGCGCCGACTTTTGCACAGAATACTGCAGTAAGCAGCAAACTAGTCACTTCTTAAATGAGTTAGTATCTGTGTAAAGTCAACGAAAATTGTTTATAGATAGATAGATATGAACAAGCATAAATAGATGGATAGATAGATAAGGACAAAGATAGATACATAGATAGATATTCATTTCTGACATGATTTAGTAAATTGACCGAAAATTGTATATTTTTCATAGATAGACAGTTATGAGCAAGCATAGATAGTTAAATAGATAGATAGATAGATAGATAGATAGTTAAATAGATAGATAGATAGATAGATAGATAGACACATATGAACAAGCATAAGAGATAGATATAAACAAGCATATCTATCTATTTATAGTGAGAAAGAGTGTGAGAGAGAAATAGATGGATAGATAGATATGAACAAGCATAGCTATTAGGATGGTGCAAAAATAATGTCGTTTTCTCACATAGTAACACATGTGAGAAAACGACATTATTTTTGCACCAACCTAATATTTATGGACACACACATAGAAGCACACACATATATATGGAGAGAGAGTGAGAGAGAGATAGAGAGATAGAGAGAGAGAGAGAGTAATATGTATTTGGGCATCAACATTTCGTTCAAGCAGGTTTTAAAGAATATAGAAATTATAATTATTTCGTGCGATTTCGGCTTAACTTCAACATAGTTTGGCTGTGTTGAGTACATGTGGTGGTGTTGTATGCTTTTTTGGTCATCACGTTCTATACGGGCCCGGTAGACCTGGGCATCACTTCTATTTTTAGAAAAACTTTAACACTCCGTCTCCAGTGCTAAATACTGTATGGTTGACGGTATTTAATAAGAAATGCTTCCCTGATGATGAGTTGTGTCCGACTATTTGATTTGAAATGAATCTTTGTATTATCGACTAGAATTTAAATGTTTTTAAACGTAATCTGCTTTGAAAAATGGAATGTAAAACGACTTCTACATAGTTTCGTACTGGAAATTGAATTGATTAATTAAATCTTCCTTGAAGGCCGTACTGGGTATTCATTGTAATATATATATATATATATATATAAATATATATATATATATATATATATATATATATATATATATATATATATATATATATATATATATATATATATGTAAGCAAATATATGGATATAGATCCGACAGTATGAAGAAAAATATACGGAAAAAACAAACAAAAATCCTTATATGCAATTATGCTGTTTTAATGTTAATATATCAACGTCGGACGTTTCGGTCTAATAAACCATCTTCAGGACATATTCATAAAATATAATTAACATTATCGTCTTTGTCATGTTGAATTGATAATGTTAATTATATTTTATGAATATGTCCTGAAGATGGTTTATTAGACCGAAACGTCCGACGTTGACATATTAACATTAAAACGGCATAATTGCATATAAGGATTTTTGTTTGTTTTTTCCGTATATTTTTCTTCATACTGTCAGATCTATATCCATATATTTGCTTACATATACATATATATATATATATTTTGTTTGTATTTTCCGTATATTTTTCTTCATATATATATATATATATATATATATATATATATATATATATATATATGACGTCACACATTATGAAATGGACAAAGTCCGACAATTATTTTAAGACGCTTTTATGTTTATACATTCTTTTTTATAGATAGAAATATTTAAGTAAATACTCTGTTTATAATAAACAGTATTAACAACATTTACCGGCCTGAATATCTGAGAAATTGTCATAGAAAATATGCGTCCTCCGACAGGAATCGAACCTGTATCCTATACGGAACCGTCATATAGCTTGACGTGCTTTTACAGAGGACGCATATTTTCTATGACAATTTCCCGCACATTCAGGCCGGTAAATGTCGTTAATACTGTTTATTATAAATAGAGCATTTACTTAAATATATGTATCTATAAAAAAGAATGTTGAAGCATAAAAATGACATAATATATATATATATATATATATATATATATATATATATGTGTGTGTGTGTGTGTGTGTGTGTGTGTGTGTGTATATATATATATGTGTGTGTTTGTGTGTATGTAGATAGATAGATATGAAGAAGCATATATATATGTATATATATATATATATATGTATATATAGAGAGAGATGTGGATAAGTATAGATACATGGATAGATATGAAGAAGAGAGAGATATATAGATGTGAAGATGTTCATGCGAGATAAATTTTTGTGATTGAACAAAATTAAATTTTCTACTTTCAATACAAGGCACAAGAGCCACAGAAGGTAGAGGGCTACTGACTGAGATTGTTGTAAGATAAGAGAAGAAAGAAGAAGGATGTGCAATACAGGCAAAGGTTAACATCAGGCATGAAAGGTTAAAACCCCAATGACCAGGATAAACATACGCACGAAATATCTGTCTGATTTGAAAACATATGCCAAATAGTTTCAAAACAAGTCTTGATGAGTGTAGGTTTTTACTACTTTATAAAACTGCTTCCATTATCTTTGAACGTCTTTTGCAATTAGAGGATTTTAAAATGACAATGTAATCTACAAAGATTTTTCTTATATATATTTATGTGTTTGTTACCTTTATAATCAGCTTATCTAGGCAGAATTATTGGTTATTGATTTTCTCAAATCTCTACTCTTCTCTATCAACGGTTATTTAAAGATCTATACAGCATCACTAAATCATCAGAATAGTGGGAGGAAGAAAAACAATCATGTTGCCAACAAGAGATTATGGTATTTACATTATTTGGACTATTGTCCTCATCTTTGTCGCCATATTTATTACAACGTTTCGGCCGTTGTACACTCCTGTCTTTTTCCTCAAGGACGCATGGCACAGTGGATAAAGGCGTTAGTTAGATCCAGTGACCGGACCAAAGAGTGTGAGTTCAATAACTGGTTAAGGCGTTGGAGAACTTTGAGAGGGGAATTAACAGGAGATAACTGATAACTGACATCCATTAGACACGGCACGTGGATAAATATGACAATGGTTAGAAATACGAGGTCTATTCCAGCAGTTTTGTGACATGTTTAGAAGAGGCTGTTATACCTATTTATACCTATTGTTCGGACTATCATCCTCATCTTTGTTTTAGTAGTTGTACGCTCCGGCCTTCCTCAGGTGGTTAGAATATCGAACTGAACCCTTTATTTCGCTCACTGGGTTAGACTGTTCTAGTTCCACATGTCATGTTTAATGGATGTCAGTTATCAGTTATCTTCTGTTACTTCCCCTCTCCAAGTTCTCCACCGCCTTAACCAGGTATTTGAACTCACAATCTTTGGGTCCTGTCACTTTATCTACTGTGCAATGTGTCCTTAAGGACACCTGTGTCTGAAGAACGCAGGAGCGTACAACGGCCGAAACGTTGTGATAAATATGGCAACAGAGATAAGGATGATAGTCCGAACAATGTAAATAGTGTACATAATACCTCATCTCAGAAGTATAGACATATACTGAAAGAATTACGGTTACTTCAAATATTTTGGGTTAGAAAACACACCTATGTCACTAACGCTTAAAACAAATATTATTGTTATGAAATTCTTTAAAATAAAGTCAACAGGCTGTGTGCTGTCATTGCTAGCTTGTCCTCGGTGTTACGATAAACTACATCTGGCAGCATGTCCTCTGATCTGGAGTTTGGATGTTTTGAGGAGCATGAAAGCACCTTTTTGTAGCTTTTACTCTCAGGCCCACCCTGATCTTGGTTGGTAACACCTGTTAGGTTCCAATCTATGGGAATATAGTGAATCCCCAAACAAAAATCAATAGTACATTTTAATATCAAAATGACCAACAATACAAAATCCAAAATCCTGACATGAACGCACTAGAGCAGGTTTAGGAGGACCTTGACCGAAAACTACGAGAGCGTGGAACCAAAATCGCGTTAGTAACAAACCTTAAAGTAACGTTGCTGAAGGAGTGGCAAAATATACATCAGTGATGACATGATCAAATATATAAAAAATTGAAAAGAAGTACTGAAACTAGCAAATGGGAGACCTACTGCATACTAGTTCAATACACTGTTTATTTATGTTGAGTTAGGATTACGTGATTAAATTTTGAACTTGGATGTAGTTTATTTCTCCCGGCTAAAACTTTTCTGAGGCCACTTCATACCTTATGATCATTGTCGTCATCATCACGGCTAGGACCCGACATGCTAAACAGATTCTAGCAAACCATAAACATTCTCTCCGTATCACATTGGTGAGAAGTTTCACTCTAGCAGTTTCTTCCCGCGAACCGCTACCCTGTGGACCCGACTCCCAAGAAGATGCTTACCCGATCAATGAAATCTTAACCTGTTCATGTCTAGAGTATTAACAGTTATCTTTTCCATATATAAATCGTGTAACCCTCTACTTCAAGAGGCTCCCGGGGCTTGTACAGGGTGAACAGGACTGTAAAAAAGGACCCAAAAATGCATAATCATCATCATCACCATTATCATCATCAGCGCAATGATCGATTTTGCAACTGAGACTCTGGCCAGTTCCCTACGTGTAAGTGGATAGGATTCCGTAGATATATTCGCTCATGCCTAAACTGGGAGAGTCTATACCTTTCCCGGTCGAACGGTGTCGTCCAACTTGAATGATCACACTGGTCAGACACCTGGTCGAGTTCTGCCACGGGAACCCTAGACACTGAATTCCGTTAAGTAAGCACTCCTCTCAGTAATGCTTTATCACCAACGCACTGACTGCATCCAGAGCTGTCGATCTCAGGTTAACCGATTGTGCTAGATGGCCATTGAATCGACAAGATTTATCCGCTTTCTGTTTTTAATACTGCTGGGTGTCTAGCTACTCTCTTTACCAGAAAAAACATAGGGGGAGAAATCGGTTTAGTTGCCGGCGACCAGACAATGTTGCAGCTGGTATCGTATTTCATTGTACTAATTAGAGATAATTTCTTATTTTTATTTTCATTAAAAAATGTGTTGGATTTTTCTAAATTTCCTAATCTTCGACTTCAAGAGGCTCCCGGGGTTTATATAGGGTGAAGCCATTTGAGAAAAAAAAAAAAAAAAAAAAAAGAAAAAGAAAAACGTTCATCATCATCATCATCATCATGATCACCCCCATCATCATCATCATCATGATCACCACCACTATCATCATCATCATTATCACCACCACCATCATCATCATCATCATCATCATCACCACCATCATCATCATCATCATCATCATCATCATTATCACCACCACCATCACCATCACCACCACCACCACCACCACCACCACCACCACCACCACCACCATCATCATCATCATCATCATTGTCACCATCATCACCATCATCATAATCATGATCACCACCACCACCATCATCATCATCATCATCATCATCACCACCATCATCATCATCATGATCACCACCACCATCATCATCATCATTATCACCACCACCATCATCATCATCATCATCATCATTATCACCACCATCATCATCATCATCATCATTATCACCACCACCACCACCATCATCATCATCATCATCATGATCACTACCATCATCATGATCACCATTATTCTCGTCAGTTCCATGAACGATTGTGCAGCTGAGACCCTGACCAGTTCCCTACGTATAAGTAGAGAGAATGCCGCAGATATATTCGCTGATGCCTAAACCTGGGCGTCTCTATACCTTTCACAGTCGAACATTGTCTTCATCGATCTTGTATTTACTCACATTTTCGAAAAATCATTCTGATATTATTATTCTTTAAATCTGAGTCGAGTCGTGGCCCGGGAACGGAGCGATTTAAATCTTCTCCACCTCTGGACCCAGAATGCACTCCCGCAAATCTGAACTTTATCAATCGTACTTTATCTACAGTAATTTTTTTTTATTCCGACCGGAACAGATAAAATTTCACAACGAGGGAACAAAAAATAAATAAATAAATAAATAGATAAATAAAATAAAATAAAAATATTAATTCAATTCTTTTTCGAGAGGTCCATATGAAAATTATATAATCCCAAATCTTTTAAAGCTTAACATCAAAGAAATGTCACTGGTTCAGATGCTTTTATTTCGTATTTGAAGTGGAGGTGATGTGAGCGTAATTTAAAAAAAAAGACACAGTGTTGTCGCGTTTAGGTTTTCGAGACATAGCCACTGACATCTTCAGTTTCAAAAACATGTATCCTGTATTACGCTTTTGCTTAAAATATTCGATGCTCAAGTTTGTACAAATAAAGCGTCGGGCGCTAATAAGTAGAATACAGTTATGTACCATGTGTAATACACGCGTAAGTGATCATGTGTATTTCGATACGTGACTGACGAGGCAGATTTTTTTCCCGCGGAAGGTTGCTATTACTTTCTGCAAATTGCCATCCAAGGCTATAAAACCCGGTCTGTCATGCTATTTACATATATCTGGGATCGGAGAAGAAGATGATTAATACCATACCCAATGGTATTAACACTTATATGAATACAACGAATACAATTGGAATTCTAGCTCAGCTCAATCCGAGCCGCTACCCATGAATCCACCTTGCCCCCCATAAGTACAGACCTCCCGCCAAAATAATAGTTTGAATAAACTACAGCAATAAACCCTAAAATTGAATAATTGCTTTAATTATCTTCCCAAACCGAAACAAAACCATTAAATAAGCGATAGAAAAAAAAAATTGCTACGTTAATAAAACACCGATTAAAATAAAAATAAATGTATAAAATAAGAAATAAAAAATAAAAATAAAAGTAAAAAATAAGAATAAATAAAAACAAGCAAAATAAATTAAACCAAATAAATAAATAAGCAAAAACTCAAACAAAAAAAACGGCTTCCGGCAAAATAACCGCGAAAATACATTGCCCACAATGAACCACTGATCCACATATATAAATAGGCGAGAAAAAAAAAAACACTTGTGGCCTGACGATTGCGTCTAGCATGAAACAGCCTGTCGTCTCTACGTGTTGATTTCAATGTTCATTTTTATATTTACACACGCTCTACTCTGATATTGAGCACTTTATCCCATAAATAAAACACACCTTAAAACTATATTTCTTCATATGTATATATATATATATATATATATATATGTGTGTGTGTGTGTGTGTGTGTGCACGTGTGTGTGCACGTGTATGTTTGTAGATAGATAGATATATTTGTTTTTGTGTCCTAAGAAACTGCAACAAAAAAAAACAAAAAAAAAGAAACAGGCAAAAACGGAAAAAATCAGGACAAAAATATTAAAGAATATAGAATTTGACGTAGACATAAAACAAACCTAAAATAAGTACATTTCTTAGATGTTACAATCAATTTAAGAATAGGTACAGAGCAATTGTATAGAAAACCCAGCTAGAAACGACTTTGCATACATGTAACTGCCAACCACCAGCCATCAATAATCCAGCAGGTTGCACAATCAATTAACCGCAGGTTATCTGATAATTCTCCCAGTGAAATATCTTCAACGAAGCCAAGAAATGCTGTGAATCCGCCCCAAATTATAATGTGGATATTTAGCAATGGTTACGTACACCTCACACAGAACAAAAATAACTGGAAAAGAAACATTATATATTTCAACCACCATAGAAATATCGTAAAAACAATGGAAAAATATTCATTAAACCCACCCACCATCAAGAACATTCCATAAGATATTCAACAAAAACGCGGTACAATTTAGCTACAGTTGCACCAAGAGCAGAACACAAATAATAAAATAGTACAGCGAAAATAACAAACCAACTGCACAAATCAAACTCTCCTGTAACTGCAGAGCTAAAAAAAAAAACGAATGTCTCTTAAACGACAATTGCTTATAACACAATGTACTATACCAAGCCACTCTAACAGAATCAGATAACAAAGAAAAACTATGTATATGTGTAATTGAGGAACTTTAGAAAAAGAGAAACTGGACATACAAAATATTTTTACAAATAGTAAATACGTGAACAGCACAATGCTTTCTAAACATATATAGGACATTGAAAACAAACAAAGAATCACATAAAATATAATCAAAAATAAAGAAAATACATTCTACGACAATAAATTCAAAAACTCGAAACTGTGTGGAGAAGAAAATAGCTATAATTACCTTCTCAGACCAACAAAAATTACTTAATAAACGTTCAGATCTCACCTTAAAATGCAAACATGAAAACAGATTTTTACTAATTTCCTTAAAAATCGAATACTAAAAGCGAATACAGAAAAAAAAGAATGAAAAATAAATCAGAAAAATAAAATAAAAAAACTAAATAAAAGATCTAAGTCGCTAAACAAATTAAGTAAACAATAAACTAATTAGAAAACTACAAACTTGTGCAAATTAATTGAAACAAAACGAATAATTTCGTTATTAGTAACGTTTTTTCCTATTTTTCCAGTCAAACATGACCCAGTACACACATTAGTACTTCTTATCTCTATTCCACGAAGTCATTCCTTGCAGACTGACCACAGATTCTCGATTGGATTTAAATCAGAAGAGTTTCCGACCCAGTCTGTATTACTTGATGTAAACAGATAGATAGATAGATAGATATAAATGAACAGAATGAGATAGATAGATAGATAGATAGATAGATAGATAGATAGATAGATAAATAGATAGATAGGAATAGAATGAGATAGATATGAACTGAATGATATAGATAAAAAGATACGCTCTTGGGCAAATTAATTGAAACAAAACGAATAATTTCCTTATTATTTACGTTTCTTTCGTATTTTTCCAATGAAACATGATCCAGTGCACATGTTAGTAGAGATTTTCCAAGCGTAGCTTAGATGTGGCACAAGGCAGAAAGTATGGGGGCAGCCAGTGAGGATCGAACTCACTTTTCAGTAGTAACTGATCTAGCAAGACAAGCTTGCTAACCATTACACCACGCCAAGGTGCCCCAGTGCACATGTTAGTACTTCGTATGTCCATTCCACGAAGTCATACTTTGCAGATTGACCACAGATTCTTGATTAGATTTAAATCAGGAGAGTTTCCGGGCCAGTCTATAGTACTTTGATTTCCTCGCTGGTAAGGCTTGCCAGTCTGTTCGTGCAGCGTTACAATTTTCGTACCCTTCCTTAGAGTAACGTCCATCGCAGACAATGGCGGTTTAACAACTAATCGGAAGTCGAGACAATAGTGTATGGGCGCGATAAAAATCTGATGCAATCATTAATGAAGCAGTATGTTTCCAGGTCGAACAAATTTCATCACACATCCCGAAAATAGATTCATATTACTTCACACCACTGCAAATAAACTTATATAAGTGTTGTGGATTCCGTGAATAGAATACTTCACAAATAAATAAACAACGCCAGTAATTAAGATAGAAAAATAAGTGTATTAAACGTAAGAATACAGAATTGAAGTGAAGATTAGTAGTCCAAGAATGCGGGTTAGTAGAAAGTATATGTACAAGTCTCTGTAAGCCGTAATCATCTCTCTCTCTCTCGCTCTCTGGACTCTTGTATAAATCTCGGAGAACATCCTGTCTGTCTCCGTATCTGTCAACCTGTCTCAACGTATCTCCACGTATCTCAACGTATCTCAACATATCTTGATATTTAACAGTCCACCCACAAGGAATGTATGTGGCACAAAGCCAAGTTTAATGTGGCTTTCTGCGAGCCCGTAGGCTCAGCCAAAAAATATACTATTTGAACCCCAATAAGCGGCTTCGGGAACTGTCTACCTCCCCGGACGAAACTTTGCCCTTCGGCAAAGCTTCGTCCGGGTTCCTCTCTGCCAAAGCAGAGAGTTCGACAGACGTCGTACAAAGTCAGAGACTGTATATCAACGTATCTCGTTATTTAACAGTCTCGGCACAAGGAATGTATGTGGCACAAGGCCGAGTTTAAAGTGGGTTTCTGCGAGCTCGTAGGTTCAGCCTAAAAATATCCCCTTTGAACAAGCATAAGCCGGTTAGGAAACTGTCTACCTCCCCGGACGAAGCTTTGCCGAAGGGCAAAGTTTCGTCCCGGTTCCTCTCTGGCAAAACAGTGTTCGACAGACGTCGAGACTGTATCTCGGCGTAACTCGGTGTTTAATATTCCACCCATGAGGAATATATGTGGGACAATGCCGAGTTTAAAGTGGGTTTCTCCGAGCACGTAGACTCGGCCAAAAATATCCCATTTGAATCCGCCTAGACGGGTCCAGGGCGTGTCTACCTCCACGGACGAAAACTTGCCCTTCGGCAAAGCTTTGTCGGGGTTCCACTCTGACAAAGCAGAGATTTCGACAGACGTCGCACACAGTCAGACACTGTATCTCAAAGTATCTCGATATTTAACAGTCCCCCCCACGAGGAATGTATGTGGCATAAGGCCGAGTTTAAAGTGGGTTTCTCCGAGCCCGTAGGCTCAGCCAAAAAATATCCCCTTTGAACACACATATGCGGGTTCGGGAACTGTCTACCTCCCCTGCTAAAACGTTGCCCTTCGGCAAAGCCTCGTCCAGGTTCCTCTCTGCAAAAGCAGAGAGTTCGAGAGAAGTCGCACACAATCAGAGACTGCGTCCCGATGTATCTCAGTATTTAATATTCTACCCACGAGGAATATATGTGGCACAAGGCCGAGTTTAAATTGGGTTTCTCCGAGACCGTAGGCAGGACTAAAAAATATCTCCTTTGAACCCGTCTAGACGGCTTCAGGGCCTGTCTACCTCCCCGGACGAATGGCAAAGATTCGTCCACGTTCTTTTCTGACAAAGCAGAGAGTTCGACAGACGTCGAACACAATCAGAGACTGTATCTCAATGTAATTCCACGTATCTCAATATTAATATTCCACCCATGAGGAATATATGTAGCACAAGGCCAAGTTTAAAATGGGTTTCTGCGAGCCCGTAGGCTCGGCCAAAGATATACCCTTTGAACCCGTCTAGATTGGTTCTGGGCCTGTCTACCTCCCCGGACGAAACTTTGCCTTTCGGCAAAGCTTTGTCCCGGTTCCTTTCTGCCAAGCAGAGAGTTCGATAGACGTCGCAAACAGTCAGAGACTGTATCTCAAAGTATCTCGATATTTAACAGTCCCCCCACGAAGAATGTATGTGGCACAAGGCAGATTTTAAAGTGGCTTTCTCCGAGACCGTAGGCTCAGCCAAAAATATCCCCTTGGAACCCACATATGCGGGTTCGGGAACTGTCTACCTCCCCGGACGAAACTTTGCCCTACGGCAAAGCTTTGTCTGGGTTCCTCACTGACAAAGCAGAGTTCGACAGACGTCGAGACTGTATCTCGACTTATCTCAGTATTTAATATTCCACCCACGATTAATAGATGTGACACACGGCCGAGTTTAAAATGAGTTTCTTCGAGCCCGTAGGCTCGACCCAGCCAAAAATATCTCCTTGGAACAGAGTCTAGACGGATCCAGGGCTCGTCTATTTCCCCGGACGAAAACTTACCCTTCGGCAAAGCTTCGTCCGGGTTCCTCTCTGCCAAAGCAGAGAGTTCGACAGACGTCGAGACTGTATCTCGACGTATCTCAGTATTTAATATTCCACCCACGATTAATAGATGTGACACACGGCCGAGTATAAAATGAGTTTCTTCGAGCCCGTAGGCTCGACCCGGCCAAAAATATCTACTTGGAACAGAGTCTAGATGGATCCAGGTCTCGTCTATTTCCCCAGACAAAAACTTACCCTTCGGCAAAGCTTCGTCCGGGTTCCTCTCCGCCAAAGCAGTGGCTTTAAAACTGAATATACGGTGAAAGAAAGGAAACTAATGTGGTTGTTTCAAATAATTTGCTCAAGGCTTGTCAAGTAAATCTAATAATAATGATAATCAACAAAATAATCGATAATAAATAATGAGTAATATTAGTTAAAATACAGCACTCAAATACCTACAATTAACTGCATTCGGAACCACAAATATTCAGACAGTAGATTTAGAATAATTTTAAACATAAGCGTCATCCCCCACCCAATAACCGTTAGGATAATTCAATACACCTTCTACCCATAATGCACCATTGAGCAGAATATATAAATAGTCGTTTCAAAAAAACAACAAACATGTCCTAAAGATTGCATTTAAGCATGAAATAAACTGTCGCCGCAAGGATTTGACCACAATGTCCAATTTTATATTTACATAGCCGCTATCCCTGATATTGAGCATTTTAACCCATAAATACAGCATACCTCTAAGTGTCACACACTCGCGCATAAACGGACACACACACACACACACACACACACACATATATATATACACAGATAGATATGAGCTGAACTAGATAGATAGACAGATAGACAGATATGAGCACAAAGTGATAGATAAATATATATATATATATAGATAGATATGTGCCGACCTTGATAGATAGATAGATATGAGCTGATCTAGATAGATAGATCCTTAGATAGACGGATTGATGGAAATATATGAATTACCTACCTACCTTCCTAGATAGATAAATAGATAGATAGATAATGTATGAGATGAACGATATATATATATATATATATATATATATATATATATATATATATATATATATATATATTTGGTTGGATAGATGTGAGCTTGTGACCCTGGGTTTCACGCTTTAGCGATCGTCAGACAAACTGATTAATTTTAAAACAATTTGGGTTTATGTAGATTGCGTGTATTGGTGTTATTGTGGAAGTGGTGGGGGAAACTTCGTCGTTTTTTCATCGTACTAACGCAAACATCGATGTATGCAGACACATATACATACTTGGTCGTCCGTCGGGACTCATACATATATAAACATATGTGGGCAGTTTCGGACATGACATATGTATGTATACGGGTGGTGTTGTGTCTATACATACGCATTTGTATGTTGAAATTTAAAGATTGGAAGTGTGGCGGAAATGTCTCGTGAATGTATAAATGTCATATATATATTTTTTTTCTTCCGCTGAATAATATTTCCTCGCCTGTATGTATATACGTGTGGTGGGGTTTGTGTGAAATTATGATAGGTAAAAATTATTATTATTTATATTTATTTTTAAATTTTGAAAAAAAATGGCGGTTTATTTGTTATATTTAAAGCCGGTTATTTGTTTGTTTTTGACTGTGTATATGTAACGGGTAGAAATTTGTAATCCTTATTGGTTATATATATGGTGATGTTAAACTTTAATACAAAAAATGTGATGTTCAACTCATTGCAAGAAAATTCTAAAATTCGAAGAGGACATGATAAACATAGTTAGAACCTTAAAATTCAAAATAAACTTGGACAATTTCCAGAAAAACTCATAGACGACAGGAAAAAAATAACCAACTCCAACAAGGTATTCATTTTGGCTGACAAAACCACAAACATATATACTATAGATCCTACAGCCTACAATCAACTCTTAACCAACAAAATTACACAACTATACAAAAAGACAAACACGAACACAATAAACATTATTAACCAAGAAGCCAAAAATATAGCCACCAAATTGAATATAGATGGAAGAGTAAACAAGCTGAACAATATGCTTTCATCAGGGCAAAGGACCACAAAGCCAGCTTCGTAGAAAAACACACATTCAGACTAATTAACCCGGCGAAGAGCGAGATAGGAAAAATTAGTAAAAAGATACTAGAAAATATCAACACCAGCCTAAGAGAAAAATTAGGTCTCAACCAGTGGAAGAACACCAAAGCCGTCATAGAGTGGTTTAAAACGATAGATAACAAGAAAAAATCCACTTTTATCCAATTTGACATTGTGGATTTTTATCCTTCCATTACAGAAATCATATTAAATGAAGCTATACAACTGGCACAACTAAATGTAAAACTCACGGACGGAGATATAAAACTAATCAAGCACGGCCGCAAATCCCTACTGTTCCACAACAATGATCCATGGGTAAAGAAACAAAACTACAACCTACTTGACGTAACAATGGGTAGCTACGATGGAGCTAATTGCGAATTAGTAGGCATACTCATCCTATGATACATGGCCAGAATCCTGGAGAGAAAGGACACAGGATTATACAGAGATGACGGTCTTATCTTAATAAGGAAATCCAATGGCCCCAAAGTAGACAAATTCAGGAAGAAAATAGTGAACGCCCTAAAAATATGGATTCAAAATAGAGATAAATACAAGCACAACAATAGTAAACTTCCTTGACGTCACTCTTAACCTGATCAACAATACATATGAACCATATAAAAAAGAAAATGACACCCCAACTTACGTACATACATCCTCATATCATCCACCTTCTATCATCAAACAAATACCAAATTCAATCAGCCGCAGATTATCTGAGAACTCATCTAACATACACAGTTTCAATAGCAAAATAGCACTATACAACGAAGCACTAAAAGCAAGTGGTTACACACAACAACTACAATATATACCTCCACAGCCAAAACGCAAGAACAGAAAGAGAAACATTATCTGGTTTAATCCACCATATAACAAAACCGTTAAAACGAACATAGGCAAATATTCCTCAACTTAATAGAAAAACACTTCACTGAAGCAAACAAATTATCAAAAATATTTAACAAAAATAACGTAAAGATCAGTTACAGCTGTACAAAAAAACATAACAGAAATAATCAAAAGCCACAACAAAAAAATTACAACCTACAAAAATGAAACCAAGGATCCAATATGCAACTGCAGAAACAGAACAACATGTCCACTCCAGGGAAATTGCCAACTTACGAACACAATATACAAGGCCAAGGTAAGTGCAAACAACAACATAATGGACTACATCGGTGCCACCGAAGGTCCATTCAAGATGAGGAATAACAATCACAACCTTTCAGTCACCAACAGGAAATATTCGAACAGCATGACACTTTCTACATACATATGCCAGCAAAAAGACAAAAATATTAGACCAACAATAAGTTGGGAAATATTGAAAAAAGCCTCTGCCTACAGCAACATTACAAAAAAATGCCTACTTTGCATACACGAAAAAGTAGCAATAATATCACACAAACCGCAAAAGAACCTACTAAACAAAAAATCAGAGATAATCTCCAAATGTAGGTATGAGAACAAGTACCTATTATCCGAATTCATACCAAACGGATAAAATAGACAAACCACCAACAATCACAATTTAATTTCAAGATACCATCAAAATAATTGCATCTATCATTATTATCATTGCACCACCATTAGTAATCACTTTTACCACTTTGCAATAACTATTATCTAATAATTATCATTACCTCCAACACCAAGCACCATCACTTACACATCACACCTACTATTATAAATCCTCTACAATCTTTAACGCATATTACTCCCCCAGCATATTTAACACCTTCAAACAATAAGATCAGATATAATTTCCATATATAACCATGAGAATAAACACCTATTACCAGGATTCATAATAAATAAAAATAAACAAATAAATATAAAATAAAATAAAACACCAACAACCACCCTTTAGTTCAAGCTAGCACCACAATAATTACATTTATAGGATTTATTATTCTCCCACCAACATTACTAATCACTACTAACAATTTACAATAAATATTAACTATTTATATTATTATTGCCACCACCCAACTTACATATTACTATCACACCATATCTACCATTACCATATAATCCTGCCATAATTATTAACGTAAACTACCCCCTCTCCCAGCATATTTAATACCACCATAAAAATAACCAATAAGGATTACAAACTGAAATTTCTACCGGCCACATATACACAGTCACAAATAAACAAGGAAATAGCTAGCTTTAATATAATAAATAATACTATTTTTGTAAATTAAAAATTAAAAATTAAAATATTATAGCAATCTTCAACTACCATAATTTTACACAGAATACCTATTATCAGGATTTATACCAAAATAAATTAATACATATAACAAAATAAAATAAAATAAAATAAAACACCAACAACCAGTCTTTAGCTACCACCACTATAACTACATTCATGGTTTCATCATTCTCCCACCACCGTATCTAATCATTTCTACCAATTTACAATTTCTACCAATTTACAATAAACTATTAGCTAATTATATTATCATTGCCTCCAATCCCTTGCAACATTACTATCACATCATATCATATAGACCCGTTATTAAATCAAACTACCCTCTCACCCAGCATATTAAATATTAAACATCACCATATAAATAACCAATAAGGATTACAAATTTCTACCTGTTACATATACACAGTCAAAAACAAACAAATAACCAGCTTTAAATATAACAAATAAACCGCCATTTTTTTTCAAAATTTAAAAATAAATATAAATAATAATAATTTTTACCTATCATAATTTCACACAAACCCCACCACACGTATATACATACATGCGAGGAAATATTATTCAGCGGAAAAATAAAATATAAGACATGTATAGATTCACGAGACATTCACTAGACATTTCCGCCACACTTCCAATCTTTGAATTTCAACATACAAATGCGTATGTATAGACACAACACCACCCGTATACATACATATGTCATATCCGAAACTGCCCACATATGTTTATATATGTATGAGTCCCGACGGACGACCAAGTATGTATATGTATCTGCATACATCGATGCATACATCGTCAGTACGATGAAAAAACGACGAAGTTTCCCCCACCACTTCCACAATAACACCAATACACGCAATCTACATAAACCCAATTTTTTTTTTAAATTAATCAGTTTGTCTGACGATCGCTAAAGCGTGAAACCCAGGGTCACAAACGCACATCTATCCAACCATATATGTTAGCTCTATCTCTGATATTGAGCGCTTTCTAATAAGTAACGCGCATATAATATATAAATAATTATACATATATATATTTATATTTATATACACACACTTTTCACACACACACACACACACACACACACACACACACACATATATATATATATATATATATATATATAACCGATGTGATGAAACCGAGAGTAATATATAACCAACCAAAAGTGGTTTTGTCTATATGATAAAATTATATATATATATATATATATATATATATAGAGAGAGAGAGAGAGATAGATAGATAGATAGATAGATAGATAGATAGATATAAGGAAATATATGAACTTACCTACCTAGATAGATTGATAGATAGATATGAGCTGAACTAGATATATACAGAGATAGAGAGATATGAGCTCAACGTGATAGATAAATATAAAGATAGGTGCATATGGGCCGACCCAGATAGATAGATAGATAGATAGATAGATAGATAGATAGATAGATAGATAGATAGATAGATAGATATATAGATATGAGTTGATATAGATAGATAGATCGTTAGATAGACGGATTGATGGGAATATATGAGTTACTTACCTACCTATCTATCTACCTACCTACCTACATAGATAGATATAGATAGATAGAAACAGAATGAGATAGATAGATACATAGATATGAGCTCGTCTAGATAGATCGTTAGATTGATGGAAAATATATGAATTACCTACCTACCTACATAGATAGATAGACATGAGCTGAATGAGATAGATAATTATATAGATAGATATGGGCCACACTAGATAGACAGATAGAAAGATAAATTTAAATGCATATGTATTTTTCCGTTTTTATTTGCCAATCCTTTTGCATTTGTCTTTAAGAAATAAGGAAGATAAAACATGGCGTGTCTCTACATTCGCATCGATAGCTCTGATAATTGTTTGAACAGCTTCGTGATTGAATGATTTTTTGTCAGACAGAAGGAATACAATTATTGACAGATATCGAAAATGATTAATTGATGAGGATTTTATTTCAAAATTCCTAATAAAATAAAAACTTGTCTTGTTTGCCTCTTTTGCACGGTATCATTCAGTCATTGCTGTTCACAAACCCCGATAAATTCCCGTTCAGTCTTTCATCACGAAGTGCTTATATTGATATTACTGTACATTATCCTCTGGATTATTTGAATTACGGGGCCTCATTGCGCTTGTTGTAATGCTTCAGTACATTTACTATTTAGCCTACTACTTATATTCTCAGAATTTCAGACAACTCTTTATTATTTACATTATTTACCGTATAAACTCGCGGATAGGTCGCATTTATTTTACGAAAAAAATCATAAAATATTAGGAGTGCGACCTATCCGCTCGACATAAATGTAAAACAACACTACATTGTCATGATGATTTTTGAGAAATCCCTCTTAAAAACTGTGGCTTCTCAAATGCCACGGATGGAACTGAAGATGACACATGAGGATTAAGTTGCTTCAAGCATGGAAAAGGCCGAGAATGAGGATATGGTTGCTTCTGATTTTTCTATTACCCCTTGTGTTACGGTTTTATAGTGTTCCTTCTGTTTTATCTTGAGGGTGCAACCTGTTCCCCCTTTACATTTCTACACAGGTTGACGTACACGAAAAAAAAAAATCACAGAATATTACGGGTGCCAGCTATCCGCTCGACATAAATGTAAAACAATACTACCTTGCCACCATGATTTTTGAGAAATACCTGCAGAAATCCCTCTTAAAATCTGTGGCTTCTCAAATGCCACGGATGGAACTGAAGATGACACATGAGGATTTAGTTGCTTCAAGCATGGAAAAGGCCGAGAATGAGGATATGGTTGCTTCAAGTATTGAAAGAGCCGAGAATAAGGATATGGTTGCTTCTGATTTTTTCCATTACCCCTTGCGTTACGGTTTTATAGAGTTCCTGTTGTTTTATCTTGAAGGTGTTCCCCCCTTTAAATTTCTACACAAGGTGACGGACACAAAGTCCTTAATAATGTTCTCCTCTATATGTGGTCTTACTCTGAAGAATGTCTGCGTAATGTTGAACCAGTCTTGAAGGTTTACCTGATGTTATATGGAGCACAAATAATTTTTATGTTTTCTGATAAGCCTTTCAAATAAGCTAGACAGACCGAGGCTCTGAATGTTGTTATCAACTTGTATTCTTCTAATCCAGTTTGTCGAGATGCTGTCATATATCCAGAATAGTTGTTACGTTTCAGGGTACTACTTACACTGACAGTCATATGTCTCTGGATCGCCACTTATGATTTTTGCGCGATATTGTAAGCAGCGGACGACACTTTTCATTACACTGTATGAGTGGTGGGAGTCGGTTGATAATTTTTTTCTTATTTAATTTTCGTGGGCTTGTGGTCATATCAGGTTGAAACCCCGATTCTCCTACGTTCACTGAAATTAAGCAACGTTCATCCACGCCAGTACTTAGATGGGCGAACGCTTTGGAATACCAATTGCTGTGCTTGGATTTGCGAGTGGTGTAATAGAAACATTTCAGCTTCAAATAACCCAAAAATAGTTGATAATCAGTAAAAAAAACAAACAAACAAATCAATCAATACTTGATATACAGCGAGCTGAAATAATATAAAAAAAGTATACTGTTATGAAGAAGGCAATAAATGAATCTATGATTTGATACTGTTTATTACTGTTGATAATTCATGAGCTGAAAGTACTATTATTAATTGCATCACTGCATTGATGCATGTCAGGAACTAGATGGGTGACCGATTGGGAATACCACGAGCTGTAAGCTAGGATTTGTGGTGGTTGTAACGGATAACGCCTCGGAATAAAAAATCGTCATATCCAGGACAGTCGAGAGATTTAATTGTTCTTTTGTAAATTTGAATTAATGGAGTTTGTTACGATAACCCACTGTAAATAACAATTTCACAGATTCTGTTTTTACAGTACACGTGCACTCGTCTAAACTAAGTTTATTGATTAGCGCCTCATTTCATTCGTTCCTCTTTAATTTCAAAACATCAGATATTTCGCTTTTTGAATATCAAATTAGGATAATAAAACAGGAGGCTCCGATTGAGGAATTGGAGAGCCGAGTTCGAATTCCAGTAGAAACCGTTATATTCATTTACGTGCTAATACCCTTGGGAAAGTTATGAATCCTCTTCTTCTCCCCCCAGCTATGGGTAAATAGCAGGACAGACCGGGTTGCCTTGGATGGTAACTGGTCTACCACAGAGAGAAATGTCAACCTACTGCGGGAAAACATCTGCCTCGTCAGTCATGTGTTGAAAGATATCGCACATGGCACATAACTGACTGACTGATAATATAACGTCATTATGATGTAAACTGAAACAGGAAGTACGACCTTTGTTTAGAACAGACGAAAGTATTTTCGCTAACAGTGAAAAAACAATCTTTTTCTTTTTGTGCCGTGTCCATTGAAGTGATCACGGTTCTCCACAATTTCCTTTCCTTCGTGGATTTTAGCATTTTGCTATTCTTCCTAAACCTTGTTCCAGCATCCATCACTCAAGTATATTATTCACAAGAATAGCAAATTTATATTATAGGCTAATTAGTGGTGCTTATATCAGTAAAAATCATTATTATCTCCAAAAAATTCTTACAATCTAAAAAGTATTTGTAAGCTTTAAATAAATTGCAAAAGGTTGATAAACCATAAAAATAAAGTGTGTATAAACAGTGTTCTGTATTCATGAATATCTTTGATTAGTAAATTAAATTTCAATTAATAAAGGAATGATATTTTTACAATCTAAAAAATATTTTCTAGCTTTAAACAACATGCAAAAGGTTGATAAATCAGTAAAAAAAACAAACAAAAAACAAAAAATGAATTTAAGCGTGCTACTAGGTTTCTCATCTCGGTACCCACCTTTCATTGTTGAAACGACTAAATGTAACCACACCTTCTACTCTAACAGCTTCTTATCTTGGACTTCCCGACAGTTAAACTCCCTTCCTCTTACTTGCTTCTCTGATAGCTATCATCATTGTTATGGCCCGGTTCCTTGTACCAAGGTGATAGTCCAAGGTAGAACCAATAAAGAAGAACTCGAACACAGGTATAGAATAACACAGATATATTACAAACAGGATTATATACAGAGAAGTAGAAGTGTTAGTACGAACAATCAGGTTTAGCAGAGAGAAACAATGTAGTCTCGACCAGTATCACTATTCCAATGTCTTGCAGTAATTGTCTGAACGCGACTCTGTTTCGGGCTGCCTCTGACTCGACTCTTGACTCGACTCTTGACTCGACTTGAACTACTGAAGATATTCAGTCATCCCCCCCACCACCACGAAGGCGTCATGTGGCACAAGAAGAGCCCGTGGGAGCGGCCAAAAATATGCCCATTGAACCCGTATAAACGGGTTCAGGGTCGGTTTACCTCCCCGAAAGAGAACCCGCCCTTCGGCGTAGCCTCCTTCGTGTTCCTCCCCGCCCGAAAGTGGAGAGTTCAACCGATCTGTCGTTCAAGAGTTGAGCGATTGACGATATTCAGTCACCCCACCCACGAGAGCGTCATGTGGCACAAGGCCTTTTTAACGTGAGTATAAACGGGTTCAGGGCCGGTCTACCTCCCCTAAGGAGACTCCACCCTTCGGCGTAGCCTCCTTCGGGTTCCTCCCGTCCGTAGGATGAGAGTACAACCGTGCAGTCGTTCAAAACTTGAGCGACTGACTCTTTGCCTACTCTTGAGGCGCAGTATTTATTAAATATGTAATAGTCCATTATTATTATTATGGGTAAGATCCCATAACAATCATCAAATATTCGAACCTAATGTCAATCGACATCTTCTGATGTCTTGACTTTGATTCCAGTCCTTCTCTTTATTCTTTTTCTCCAAATATTCCTCTCTATCCTTACTCCCACTCTTAGTAACCCCTTGCGTGCTAGTGACACTCCAGTCATGCTTGGGGTGATTTGCTTAAAAAAAAATAAATAAATAAAATAAAAAAGTACAGATTGAAGGCAAGCCGTAGGGAGGGAAACAACGTGTAATTTAGTTAGTGAGCTTGAGTAAATGAATAGCGGAAGAAGGTTTAGGAGTTTCTGTCTATATTTCTGAGATGAGGTATTATGTACACTATTTATATTATTCGGACTATTATCTTCATCTTTGTTACCATATTTATTACAATGTTTTGGTCCTTCAGTATCTGTCTGTATTTCTCAGATGAGGTATTATGTACACTATTTACATTATTCAGACTATTGTCCTCATCTTTGTCACCATATTTATCACAAAATTTCGGCCCTTCAGTATCTGTCTATATTTCTGAGACGAGGTATTATGTACACTATTTACATTATTCGGACTATTGTCCTTATCTTTGTTGCCATATTTATTACAACGTTTCGGCCCTTCAGTATCTGTCTGTATTTCTCAGATGAGGCATTATGTACACTATTTACATTATTCGGACTATTGTCCTCATCTTTGTCACAATATTTATCACAAATTTCGGCCCTTCAGTATCTGTCTTTATTTCTGAGATGAGGTATTATGTACACTATTTACATTATTCGGACCATTGTCTTTATCTTTGTTGCCATATTTATTACAACGATCGGTCCTTTAGTATTTGTCTATATTTCTGTGGTGAGGTAATATGTACATTATTTACATTATTCGGACTATTGTCCTCATCTTTGTTGCCATATTTATCACAAAGTTTCGGCCGTTGTACACATGTCACAGTGGATAAAAGAGTTGGTTAGATCCAGTGACAGGACCCAAAAGAGTATTAGTTCAATAACTGCTTAAGGCAATGGACAACATGGAGATCGGAATTAACAGGAGATAATAGATAACTGACATCAGTTCGACATTCCAACCACCTGAAGAAGGCCGGAGTGTACAACAGCCGAAACGTTGTAATAAATATGACGACAAACATGAGGATAATAGTTCGAATAATGTAAATAAGGTTTAGGAGGAATAACAAAATGACAAATGTTATTAAGGCCTATGAAGGACAGGAAATTGTGGAGAGCCATGATCACCTACGTCCTGAAAGAACACGGCACATAAAGAAAAAGAAGTGTACATTAGTTTTTTTTTTCGATGTTACCGAAAATCCTATCGTCTGTTCTAAAAGAAGGTTGTTCTTAATGTTTCAATTTCGACCATAATAACGTCATATTATCAGTCAGTCAGTTATGTGCCATGTGCGATATCTTTCAACACATGACTGACGAGGCAGATGTTTTCCCGCAGTAGGTTGACATTTCTTTCTGTGGTAGACAAGTTGTTATCCAAGGCAACCCGGTATGTCCTGCTATTTACCCATAGCTGTGGGGAGAAGAAGAGGATTCATAACTTTCCCAAGGGTATTAGCACGTAAATGAATATAATGGTTTCTACTGGAATTCGAACTCGGCTCTCCAATTCCTCAATCGGAGCCTCCTGTTTTATTATCCTAATTTGATATTCAAAAAGCGAAGTATCTGATGTTTTGATATTAAAGAGGAACGAATGAAATGAGGCGCTAATCAATAAACTTAGTTTAGACGAGTGCACGTGTACTGTAAAAACAGAATCTGTGAAATTGTTATTTACAGTGAGTTATCGTAACAAACTCCATTAATTCAAATTTACAAAAGAAAAATTAAATCTCTCGACTGTCCTGGGTATGACGACAAACTACATCCGACAGCAAGGATCCTGATCATGAGGTTTTGAGTAGCGTGGAACCACCTCTTAATTTATGGTGTTCCCTGGTCCCAACTTACCCCGGTTGTTACCATCTGTCAGGGTCCCATCTATGGGCAAATAGTTAACCCTCAAACTGGAGTAAAAAGGTATACAAATATGTTTTAATACCAGCAAGATATTTTTGTAAAAGGTTATTACCAGCAATAAATTTTTGAAGAAAATATTATTAGCATTAATACATTTTTTTTTAAAAAGATATATTACCAGTAACACATTTTTTTAAAAAAAGTATTACCAGCAATAAAAAAAAATATAATACCATCAATAAAAATCTTGTCGGCATTAAATAACCCACTGAGGTTGATATGCCGTAAAACAAACCAAAGTAACCCAAGCTAAACTAAACATCTCGTTTTAAAATCGTAGCGTCAAAAAACCTTTCGTGTTCTGTTATTTACCGTGTTATACCGAAATAAGGAGGCAAATGTAGCAATCTTATGAATTTATTTGGGAACATTTTGAAAATTCAATAAGAGAGGACGAAAAATGTGTTAGAATTGAGGGTTTTCAAAGTATAATTTTAGTTTGTTGATTAGAAGTTTCCTAGTGTGGTCTGAATTGTTACACAAACTTTCGGCATTTTACACTTAGTAAATATTGCAAAACAAAACTCTCAAGGTAATTAAATAGCAAATAAAAAACAGGTAACTTTTATAATAAAAAAAGAACAAACAAAAAACAATACGCCATGTTAATTTTAATGGAATACATTTGATAGTTCGTAAAGGTGCATATTATACCCAGGTAAAGGTTTTTCAGGAGTTTGAAATCGAGGCTGCTTGTATGTACTACAGCTGATAATATTAAAAATTATTCCATAATAGACGAGAAGTCTATAAGATATATCTTCTTTTGCTTATTTATAAAGCAAAAACTACTCTCGAATTAAAATTTATTAATTGAAAATGATGGAAGAAGAAAGACATTAGAGGTACAAGAAACGTACCATAGAAATAAATATAAAATGAATTTGTATAAATCTATATATTATATACTATATATGTAATATAATATATCATTTATTACTTCAAACGTTATTTTAGTGTAAACATGCATTTGAGTAGACGCTCCAAAAGAAAAAAAAAAAGAAAAAAACGAGGCGTCTACTTAAATACGGGTATCCACTAAAAATATGTCGCATTAAAAAAATAAAATATATTAAATATATTTTTTTGCATTTCGAATAAGAAACTGAGCATATATGTCTTTCGAGAAAATCTGAACGAATGAATTCTCATTAATATAATTAAAATTTCTATATCTCTGAGATGAGGTATCATGATTAATTGAATTATTAAACTTCAGGAATCAGGACATATGCTAGACCACAAAACCTAACCCGGCCAAGCATAGAAATGAATACAAACAGTAATAAGGAGTGCTAGAGAAAAGCAATGTATAGCCACAAAAATTGCAATATAAGCTCTGGTAAAAAGTGCAATAATAATAATAATAAGAGAAAAATTGCAATATGAGCACTGGTAAAAATGGTTACTGCGACATTAGGTTTAGAAGTCCCAAAAATTCATAGACAGATGTCCTCACATGGCCCAGTGGATAAAGACGTTGGTTAGAATCCAGTTACTAGACCCAAAGAGTTGTGAGTTCAATACCAGACCACAGCACTGGTGAACCAAAACAAGTTGAGTTAAAGGGAAATAACTGAGACATCCAAAAGAGGCATGGCATGTAGAACAAGAGCGTACAGCAATGAATATGAAAATAATGCCAACAGTCCGAATATTGTAAATAATGCAAGTAATTAGAAATTTGCTGGACTGCGAAGGTCACTGGAACCGTGAGATCAAAGCCGACGGTGGTTTATCCTACAAAGGGGGCGCGTGTTCGAATCCTGTCGGAGGTCAGGTTTTTTTTTCAAGTTTATAAGAGTACGTAGGCCGTTAGACGAAATAAACTGTGACCTTTCGTTCCAACATATTATAGAAATAACAGAAATATCGATATAATGGTAAAAAGTCAGCGCTACACATGATAGAAAGTTGTAAAGAGCCATGATCGCACACGGTTTGAAAGGATTTCGATATATTATGTATACTATGCGTCACATTAGGTACAAAAAAAAATTGGAAAGAAAATGTAAGTTATATTACAAAAAATTAGATAGAGCAGTTCATTGGATATTTCCAGAGTAGTAGAATGTGAAATAGGTTTGGTTTAAAATGGGATCCCCACTTGTGTATATATGAGTCTTGGATCGTTGTTGTCCAGTTCGCAAATGTCGATTCCTGACAGCAGAAACGGAATCTCCCTTTGTTGATATAATAGTGACACTTTTAAATATCAAAGATTAATCTCCAGAGAAAAAATAGATTCATGATTACTTTTGTTTCGTGTCTAAAATTCTTAGTCGAATCTTGAATGGGGCTGAAAGTTCTCTTGCTTATGCGCCATAGAGAAAGGAATGAAGGTGGTTGGTAATATCTGCAGTGATGTGGTAAAATCAATTTCAGCATTTCAAACGATACTGATTGAAATGGTATAGCTAATTTAAGGAAGGCAAAATTATATAGTAACGACGTTAAAGAGCTAAGCAATAGGTTTATAGAAATTTCCAATACACCTATCTTTAATTAAGTAATGCCAAGTAGTTAGCCATAGAAAAAAATCAACGTTGTGCGCAAGGAGCATCACTTTCGCCTTTATTCTATTGATCGTTTTATTTTAAATGTACAACAGAGTTGATATTGATTAATATCAGTCCTCAATTTTCTCAATCTGTTCATTTTTCTCGCCTTCCCTCTCTCACTGATTGAGGATCTATCTATCTATCTATCTATCTATCTATCTCATTTAGTTTGTTCATATCTATCTATCTATCTATCCATCTCATTTAGTCTGTTCATATCTATCTATCTATCTATCTATCTATCTATCTATCTCCTTTAGACTGTTCATATCTATCTATCTATCTATCTATCTATCTATCTATCACATTTAGTCTGTTCATATCTATCTATCTATCTATCTCATTTAGTCTGTTCATATCTATCTATCTATCTATCTATCTATCTATCTATCTATCTATCTATCTCATTTAGTCTGTTCATATCTATCTATCTATCTATAATGAAAACAAATAAACAATAATACAATAGAAACAAAAATACAATAAAACAAAAACTACAATAAAGGTGTTGACTAGTGTAGACTTCAATCTCCAATTTTTCATTGATATATATATATATATATATATATATATATATAAAAGGACTTGTAAATTTAACTTGTAAAAATATCACTCTGCTTTTTTCTGGCGATAAAACTGTAGATAAGGACAGATATTAACACTGACTGTGTATATATATATATATATATATATATATATATATATATATATATATGCATATATATATATATATATATATATATATATATATATATATATATATACACACATATATATATATATACATATATATATATATACATATATATATATACATATATACATATATACATATATATACATATATACATATATATATACATATATATATATATATATATATATATATACATACATATATATATATATATATATATACATATATATATATATAATGAAAAATTGGGGATTGAAGTCTACACTAGTCAACATCTTTATCGTAGTTTTGTTTGTATTGTATTTTTGTTTATTTGTTTTTATTGTATTATCATACTTTTTAATACAATAAAAACAAAATTATATAATTGAGAAACACTTCCCTAAACAAACTATCAGAAATCATCAACAAAAACACTGTCAAAATTAGTTACAGCTGCATGAATAAAATGGAGAAATAACACAAACCATTATTGGACCATTCCAAGTCGATGAAAGAACAGTGCCAACAATTGTTATTTTATGAACAAGACTTTCTTTGAATGATACAAGTCCCAGTCTCGCAGTTTCAAAGTGAAGTGTTTATTTATGTACACAATGCTTCTTCTCCTGTATCTAAGATTACCTGTGAATTCATTGGGCATATAATATTTACAAAAGAGCAGATAATGGAATGTCTATCATCAAGTCCCGATCTCAATCCGATCGAAAATCTATGATCAATTGTGAAGAAGAAATTATATGAAGATGGTCAACAATATAACAGCAAAGCAGAACTGTAGAAAACAATTAAAAATTCCATTAAGTACAACTTGCTGAAGTAAAAAAACAAACAAAAAAAAAAAAAAGATCGCAAAATCAATGGATTACTGGCTTTTATTGAGAAGGGTCATCATATTAAAATATAAATGATTCAAAGATTTACCATATATGTTTATTATTTATTCTCTTCTTGTTGTTGATCATTTTTAGATGATTTCATTGGTTTTGCCTAATAATTTCAGACGGCAGTTTTTTTAGAATACATCAAACTAGCAGTATAACCTGTCGTCGACCGGATCTTTCATTACTGTGAATGTTTGCCGTTCAATTGGAGCAGTTTAAGTTTAAAGTCAAGCCAAAAAACAAAAAGGTTAAAGATTTTCGATTTCTTGCCTTCAAAGTTGTAACTTTTCCAGCCAATTTGAACTGAAAACCGGCAATGAAGATTTAGCGATCAAACAAAACAAAACAAAAAAAAATCACCGAAATCGGATGAAAACTGTGGAAACGCATAGACAACATCTGATCACACACAAGCACAGACGGACATACAGAAAACACATATTTTGAGAATTATATTAGTTTGGTGCAAAAATAATGACGTAATAATATCGTTTTTTGACGTATTTTGTAACGTCAGAAAACGACATTATTACGTCATTATTTTTGCCCCAACCTAATAGATATAGATAACTTCAATAATTTCAATAAAACTACTACCTAAAAATTTAACCCAGTCTTTGTTTTGACATCTAAATTGATTGTTTAAAAATTGACAACATACTTCAGATCGGCAACTGTAACACAATATTGCAATTACAATGATAAATATGAATGCTTGTGTTTACTTTAAGAAGAGGGTAGAAATAATAAGATTTGAAATTGAAAACTTTTTCCATTTAACTCTTATATATTCCATTCTTTCTTTCTTTCATTTTCTAACTGAAATCGGGTAGTTTGGTTTGGTTTGGTTTGTTTTACGGCATATCAACGTCAATGGACAGTTTTTATTGCTGGTAATATATTTTCTTTCCAAAAATGTATTGCTGGTTATATTTTTCACAAAGTATTTTTGGTATTAAAACCTAGTTTTACACTTTCATAGTGTTTTGATCCCAGTTTGAGGGACGACTATTAGCCCATAATAGATGCTACCACCCCGGGTCTGGTTTGGACCTGGGAACACTAGCAATTAAGAGTTGGTTCAACGCTCCTCAAAAACTCCGGATCAGAGGCCTTGCTGTTGGACGTAGTTTATCGTCTTAGGACACGGATATAGTTTATCGTCATACATATGACGGAAAATCGTGTAGGGTCTTTTGCTCTTTCCACGCGATCAAAAGAGAATAGTCCATGATTTATGATGTATTGGCTGGAGATGTTAAGGACTTTTATCTTCCGTTGAATTATTGAAGTTCAGTTGATTTGCTTACTAACTTCAAATGAGCAGGTAGATATTGGTCGAGTTATTTCTTGGGTTCTTACTTAACTCTCAAGGTAACTCTGCGGATCTGGTTTATATTTGATCTTTAGGTAAAAAAATTGTCGTGTTTATAGTTATTAGTTTGGTGCAAAAATATTGTCGTTTTCTCACATATTAACATATGGGAGAAAACGACAATATTTTTGCACCAACCTAATGACTCTGCAGGCATGAATCCGGAAGGGGCCCTTTTTGTGAGGAAAATGATATCACTGCAGCGGATTCAGTCAGTGTAGTGTAGGTAACGATTGAGAAAATATTAATAGAAGGAACTGTTGTATTTGCTAATATAAGTAGAAACACTTCGTTAACTAAGACCTTTAAATATATTAGGATGGTGCAAAAGTAATGACGGATTTTGACGTTATACGTCAAAAACCGTCATTATTTTTGCACCAACCTTATAGTATTTGGATTATTTTGTGGATGCTATTTGAGAAGAACGTACTGAAGGCATTCCCTATGTTCTTCTCCAACGTTCAATATCATAAGAAAACTTTAATAAACATACGATAGTTACTAGTAAAAAGAGTAGCCATTACTTAATATCTACGATATTAATTTAGTTTTGTCGCTTATTACCCAGGGGTGAGGAAAGGTATAAACTGGCAATTATAAATGGACGCATTACGAGAATCGAATGCGAAACAGCTAGTGACTAGATCCAGATCAACCTACAACTTCTAGCAAATTATAAACCTTCTAGGGAAATGTCTTCTCTGTTTTAGCTTGAGTCAAAAGCGAAATCTTTTGCGTGCTGAACAAATTGCTTGTTTTATTGTGTTGTTCCACAACACGTGATCAGTAGTCAACTTCTTGCCCGTGTCTCAGTTTAAAATAAACTTTATATCTCTTCTACTTAACATGTGCAAATAGGTACAATTGCATTTACTAATCCACTACACCCCACTGAACCGGAGAGGTTTAATGCCTTTAGTTGTTCTCGAAATTATTCTACACCCTCTTTTCTTCTCTCCTCTTGAAGTACATATCCTGTTCTTTTTAACAGAGATCTTGGTTTTATTTAATCTCCTTTGGCGTTTGAGTCACTCCCGCTATCATCAATAGGCTCTTGCATTCTCCTGATCTGAAGAACTCATCCTTTCTTTTCTGTCAAGTTCTTCTTCCATTGCGACGTCTTCCTTTTTAATTCTGGCTGTTAAATGGCCAGAATGCGCCGTAAGATTTTTTTTCCTTTCTTTGATATAATGGCTGTTATATCCCCTTTGCTTGTTGAAATTGACTCACTCAAGACTTGCTACTTTGTCTTTCCTGTACCACACCGTTACTACGTAAAGCTGCAGTGAGCAATTGACATGTTTGAATCTCAAATTACAGAACAAAATAGCCTTTATTTTCGCGATGGCATCAAGCATGGATTTTCTAACCTGACAGTCCTTATTTTCAGGATGCAAATATTACGTTAAAGATTTCTGATGAACCATTTTTTAAATGTCTCAAATATTCCTGTTATTTTCCTTGTAAACTATCGTTTGCTTCTATTCAAATATTAATTATCTGGCCATTGTTTCGAAAGTTTTGAAGATATCGGAGAATTCTAGAAATGAATCTATTAAAATCATAAATTGCTATTTTACAAAAGAATAAACATCTTAATAAGAAGATGGCGATAAGTCATGTAAGCTGTTTGATATAAACATCTTAATAAGAAGATGGCGATGTCATGTAAGCTGTTTCATATAAACATCTTAATAAGAAGATGGCGATAAGTCATGTAAGCTGTTTGAAATAAACATCTTAATAAGAAGATGGCGATAGTCATGTAAGCTGTTTGATATAAACATATTAATAAGAAGATGGCGATAAGTCATGTAAGCTGTTTGATATAAACATCTTAATAAGAAGATGGCGATAAGTCATGTAAGCTGTTTGATATAAACATCTTAATAAGAAGATGGCGATAAGTCATGTAAGCTCTTTGATGATGGAAAAATGATTCGATTGTTTTATATGCTGAAAATTTTTTGTCAAAAATTATGCAAATATTTGAGTCAGCTTAATACAAATTTGAAATTCTCTTCAAATCTTAGATAGGTCGGAGGTTGTGTGATTCATAACTTCTAACATGAGATTAAAAGTTGAAAACATTGGCTATAAATATTTTAATAGGATTATCGCCTTCGCGTAATCGGATACAAAAATTTAAAGGATTGGAAATGAGTTTTGATGCCAATTTAATTCTGATGGAAGTGAAATTTTAAGGATGACTTATTTAAAATAATTGGAGATTTATAGACATTGTTTAAAGCCACATGCAAGTAAAAACAAGAAAATATATATCGCTCAAATATTTATGTGTATAGATAATAAGCAATCTCAATCTCTTCATATCTATATGATCTCTATGAA
This sequence comes from Acanthosepion lycidas, assembly GCA_963932145.1. NCBI lineage: Eukaryota > Metazoa > Mollusca > Cephalopoda > Sepiida > Sepiidae > Acanthosepion > Acanthosepion lycidas. The sequence continues at coordinate 14,490,884 of OZ010610.1, read as the reverse complement.
AATTTGCTTAAGGGGATAGAGGGTAACAGACTGAAAATCGATAGATACAGAAATAGAAAAATGAATAGACCGATAGATACGGATAGATTACAATGTCGGAATTTTGGTTTAGATGTAAATTTTCGCAATAAACTTAGGATTTGGGGATACCTGCAAGTCTCAAGAATATGCTTATCTTAACAGAATAATTATGGAATATTTGTTTCAGAAATATTTTTATTCCATTATCATGGATGTTTGTGTGGGTTTTCGTTTCTTACTCAGATGATACTGATTTGATATCGATTTGTGTGGCACCGTCAGCTACAACAATTCTCATAGCATATGGCTGACTTAACCAACTGCAACTTCTCAGGTCGTTAAAATTCCATCATGAGCAACTTCCGGTTTACAAACTTCTTCGTTCTTCCATTACAAAAAGAAGCAAACGTAGTGGTCGAGTTGTTGGCAAATATTGCGTCACTCTCCTATATTATTTACAAATATTTACCGTAATTTGTTTGTGAGATATTTTATGATGCAAATCGAGAATTCTTCAACATACTGTAAATAAATATTCATAATAGAATAATTAGTGAACATTTACTTTTCAATTTGAATCATTTAAAATCTGTGACGAGGTATAAGAAACATATGATATACATGGACAGTAAGACAACACTGGAACTATAAAAAGTTGAACAGAGATCAAAGAAAGTTAAATGAAAAGAAATTGAAAACGTTGACAATATATAAAAAAGAAAAAAATCATTCGTTTTAAGAAAGTAACACATTTTCGGTTTTATGTTGAATCCCCACACATGTATAGCTGAGTCTTGGGTCCAAATTGTTCTGTCTCCAAATTCAATGTCATAACAGAATACTTTGACTCGTCCTCCTGGGAATGTTAGGCACCTCATACTTCCCTGTAAAGTATTACATAATTATATAATTTTACATGCGTAGAAATTCCTGGTAAAATTTAAGATACCTTCTACTTTGCTTTTATTATTTACATTATTCAGACTGTTATCCTCACCTTCATTGCCTTATTCCCGCCGTTTCGGCCGTTGCATTCTCCCGCCTTCTTCAGGTGACTGAAATTACAAACCGAACTCTTTATTTCGTTCACCAGGGTAGATTGTTCTAGTTCCACGTGTCATGCCTCTTCCGGATGTCTCACTTATTTCCCTTTAACTCAACTTTCCAAGTTTTGCTTCACCACTCCTGCAGCCTGGTATTGAACTCACAACTCTTTAGGTCCAGTTACTGGAGTTTAACCAACGTCTTTATTCACTGGGCCATGTGTCCTTGAGGCATGGCACGTAGAACTAGAAAAATCTACCCCGGTGGACGAAATAAAGCCTTCTGTACGAAATTCAATTTTCTGAACAAGACAGAAGCGTACAACGGCCGAAACGTTGTGAATATGGCAGTGAAGATAAGGGTAACAGCCAAAATAATGTAAATAACGCAAGTAATCATAATACCTGATATAAGAGATATAGACAGACTTTGTACTTTCTGTTAAATAAGATGCTTTGTAATTTCTGTTAAGTTTAAGATTACTGACACTTACTGGTTAAACTTTTGATGCCTGAATGTTTCTGAGGAAATGTTAGATTTTTGGCGCTTTCTCTTAAACTTTTCAATCCATGATACTTCCTGATAAAATTTAAAATGCCTGGCACTGTCTATTTTATGTTTAAGATGACTGAAAATTACCTTTGAAGTTTACGATTTCTAGCCCTTTCTGGAAAATATTAAGTTGCTTAAATTCCTGGTAAAATTTAAGATGTTTTGGACTTCCTGCTACATTTTAAGATACTTGATACTGCCTGATGAAGATTAAGATTACTGCCTGGGGAAGTATAAGATGACTGACAAATACTGATGAATTTTAAATTTCCGACTCTTCTTGTTAAAAATTTAGATGTCTGACACGTCTTAGTAAATCGTCTTTGACATGAGGATAAACTACATTCAGTAAAAATCATTAATTCAAGCAAATATAAAAATATATTATATATATTGACTCAATGTCAGTAATCACATCACTAAAAAAACAAAACAAAATGTCAAAGCAACTTATCATTAACTTTTTGAGCATTTAAGAAGTGTAGTTGGATCTGAACAAAGCCTTCACCACTATAATCAAATCATATGGTGTCTGGGCCGTCGGTTCGTAGAAACTGAGCTGCTTAACATCAAATAGGACAGGAGAGTCCACCAAATATATATATATATATATATATATATATATATATATATATATATATATATATATACAGGTAAGATGAGAACGAATAGAATACAATTCCAACGTTCATAACATTTAATTTAAACGTGGGCTCAATACAAAGTAGCAAAATATTATTTGTTTTATGGTATTACACCGAAAATATGTCAAAATCTCTATACAATTGCAGTCGTATTTTGAAGCAATTGTTCACCCTTTAGGAAAGTGAAACGAATTTTTATCCTTACCATTACAATTACACGCGCACACAAACATAAACACACATACATACGTAAACACAAGTATAGCTGGCGACTCTTATTTTAGGATGCCCGTCTACGAGGGCAGCTAGCCAATCTCTATAGCAGACGCTTGGTAAGGCGCATTTTTGTTTATTAAACACCCACAGAAACCCACCTGTGGTTTATACTGCAACTATGCTGAGTAGACCCTAAAATCCGCCCAATTTAGTCACAGTATATATATATATATATATATATATATATATATATGTATATGTGTGTGTGTGTGTGTGTGTGTGTGCAGAAATAAATGACACATTTAATGAAAATTCATCAGAGCTCATATCACTCAGGTGAATCAAATTGTACCACTTTACAATAACTATTTATGCTACAATTATTATTATTATCACACGCTTCCCCTACCATTACTACCAAATACCAAATCACAATTACCATTGCCGTATAAGTCCACAATTACTACGACATCAAAATCTCTATTACCGTATCAGTCCACAATTATACTTACTTCTGTCTCCCCCAGCAAAATTAATACCACCGCATAAATAGTAATACTAATACTAAATTACAAATTGGAATTTCTACCTTCTACATATGCGCAATCGACAAAAAACAAGCAAATAACCGGCTTCAAAATAATAACAAAAAAGACTTAAAAAATTAAAAATAATAGCAATTTTTACTTACCATAGTCTTACACAGACCCCATCATACATATATACGTATGTGCGATAAAACGTTATTCAGTGAACAAAATAGAAAAACTGTCTGCGCATTGAGAGCGCAGCAAAAAAATATTCGCTACACAACCCAATTGAATACAGCGACCAAATGGATGCGCATATATGTCCAGTCTCACACTGTTCACGTATGTTTATGTTTGTGCGATCTCCAATGAGTGAGCGTGCGTATAAGTATATCTCCGTACGTCAATAAGTTAACGTGCGTGTATGTATGTTTATACATGAGGGACAATTTTTCGCCCACTTCCATAAAAACACCGATATACGCAACCATATATAAATTCAAAATTTAAAAATTAATCAGTTTAACTGACGATCGCGAGTAGCGTGAAACCCAGGGTCACAACTCACATCAATCCAATTAAACACGTTAGTTCTATAACTGATATTGAGCGCTTTCAATTAAGTACCGCGCATATATAATATATAAATAATATATATAATAAATTACATATATATATATATATATATATATATATATATATATATATATATATATATATATATATATATATACATACACATTACAAACACACATATATACAGATACATGTGTGTGCGCGCGCGTCTGTGTGTGCAAATATATAGAAAAATAGGAAAGAACATGGTAGGTAAATAATCCGGAGTTTGTTTTTTTTTGTATTTTTGTTTTATCTAAAAAAAAAAACAACAGTACTCCATACAAAAGTAGAGCTTTAATTATAATTATTTAAAAAAAAATTATGATTCCGTTGCTGCTTTAGTGTTCGCATGCTTCAAAAACAAGATCCAAAAACCTCAATTATTAAAATTAAATTGAATTAAGGTATCAAGATAAAAAAAAAAAAACACTTTTGAATGAGAGAGCGGAAATTATGACCCGTTGTATACATACTTAAAAGTTCCTTTTGAATTCATATGAAGTGTGATGAAAAGGAAGATTTAAATTTCATTTAACCCCCACCACTGATGCTTTTCCAATATATTTGCTTTCTTCTTCCTCTTCATATTCTACCATACCTTAACCCCAGCATCTCAAAATATCAAATTTGTCTGAACTTATAAATCAATTGTTAAAATGTTATTCATAGCATCACTTGATAATGGAACGCAACTTTGTATTTTAATTTTTATGATTGAATTTGAATTGAAGTTTCAGTTTTGAAACATGGGAATTCCGGTGTTGCGATTATTATATATTTAAGAAAACATTTATAATATATATATATATATATATATATATATATATATATATATATATATATATATATAGAGAGAGAGAGAGAGAGAGAGAGAGGGAGAGACGAAATAGAATATATAAAAATAAAAAACATAAAAACAAGTAAAAATAATCAACCCAAATAAATAAATAAATAAAGTAAATAATAATAAAAAAAAATTAACAAGCCAATTCTGCCAAAATAAAAGTTAGAAGAGACCAAAATTGGACGTAAAAATACCTATAACTGCTATATAACGATAAAAAACACTACGCAACTCAAAAATCGAAAACCAAATAGAGTAAATAAAAATATACAAAATAAAAAATTAATAAATGAAAATCAAATAAGAATTTATTACAAATAAATAAATAAACAAATTAACAAATCGACCCCGCTAAAATAAACGTTAGAACTAATATAAATAAGTATAAATAAGCAAAAACAATTAAAAAATAATAAATCTAAATAAATAAATTAAAATTTGCACCTCCCGCCAAAATAACAGAATAGACTACGGCAAGCAATCTAAACATTGGACGGATAAATAGCTTTAATTATCTTCCCAGAGCAAAACTAACTATTAAATAAGCTCCCATTTTTTTTACTACGTTAATAAAACATCAAAAACCAAAAAGAATAAATAACACAAAATGAAAATGTAAAACAAGTAAAATAAATAAACCCAAACAAATAAATAAACGAGCCACTCCCGCAAAAATAACCGACAGAATAAATTACCCACAATGCACCACTGACCCATATATAGAAATAGTCGAAGAAATATCCTACATTCTCGGCCTGACGATTGCGTCTAGCATGAAAAAAGCTTGTCGCCTCTGAATGTTGACTTAATATGTTCCCTTTTATATTTATATTTACATACGCTTTTTCTCTGAATTGAGTAATTTATCCCATAAATATAGCACACCTTATATATATATATATATATATATATATATATATATATATATATATATATATATATATAAATATAGCACACCTTATATATATATATATATAAATATATATATATATATATATATATATATATATATATATACTGTTCAATCTATTCTTATCTGTCTTTCTTTAATTTTTTCCCTTATCTTTCTAAGTCTACATTCGATCTAGTTATAAACCAACACACTGATTTCTGTCGACATCATACAACGAATCATTATATTGGTTTTTCTATTATCTCTCGGCATCGAGTACAATTGTATTATCAACAGATCAGCCACATCGATTGCTGATATCAATATGCACTTAATCACCATTTAAACGGTCAGATATCGATCTATCGCTTTTTTCATGTCCACTCTCCAGTTTTCTACGGATTCTCCAAAGTCAATGACATTTTGTTCGTTTTCAATTCGTTGTCTCTTGCGCTGGTCTTCACCGGATTTCTCCGACAAATTTTGCATCTTCCCCATTTACAAGCGGCCGTGTGTTACTTAGATTTATTGATCATTAAAATAACTAGGAATCTAGATCTTAGTCTATTGATCTCTATCAATATATCGACCAAAAGTGATCCATATATATCTATTTATCTATGTTTTCATGTCTATCTAATGCAAGATGATAAGTCCTGATCTGGCATTTAGCTTGCAATCGCAATCCTACAAAGGTGCTGTGATCTCCCTATGTCTCTTCTACTAATATTTTCTCAGCAACTGTTCCGACGAGCTACTTTCCCTTGTTACCAGACTACATGAATTTCAACGGACTACTCGACTAGCATCTCTGTCCCACCCTTTCACTGTCAAAACGGTTCAATGTAAACGTCACTTTTTCTCAAACAGCTTCTTCTCCCGCACTTCCCGTCTGTGGAACTCCCTTCCTCTTACTTGCTTCCCCGATGACTATAATCTTCAAATATTCAAGTGTAATATCAATTGATGTATGACACCCTGGGGTGGTTCCCCGTCCTTCTCTTTATCCCTTCCTCAAACACGCCTCTTTACTCTTGTTCTCAATCCTCTGTAACCCCTTGTGTGTTAGTGACACTCCCGCTTTACTTGGGGTGAATTGCCTTAAAAAATATCTATCAGTCTTTTCATTATTAATCTCTGTCTGTTTAATTAAACTGAGAAGTCTTAGGTTGGTTCCATGATAAATTTATTTGATTGGATTGTAACAGCACTCTCACCCATACTTTCTTTTGATCCACTGATGATATCAATTTTAACATCGTCAACAAACGAGTAATAATTTGCGCATAATCTATAAATTCCCTTTCATGTTTATGGTTCCTGAATTATTTAGTTCTTTACCAGAAACACGTAAGGTGAATAGTTAGGGTTCGCCTTACTGGCAACGATGCGTTCGGTATTCTTATTGTTTGATGGCTAGTGTAATGAAAATCAGAGAGCAGAGTTCAAATTCCAGACGGGTTTCTTACATTCACTTGTGCGCAAATACGATTGGGAAATATATTAGTCAAACCATCAGCTATACACCATTGTGCATATTAAGTGAAAGACGAATAATTCTGTTATTATTTACTTTTTTTTTTCATATTTTTCCAATGAAACATGATCTAGTGCCCATGTTAGTATTTCGTATGTCCATTCCATGCAGTCGTTCCTTGTTGATTGACCACAGATTCTCGATTGGATTTAAATGAGGAGAGTTTCCGGGCCAGTCTATAGTACTTTATGTAAACAGAATGTGATAGATAGATGCATAGATAGATATGAACAGAATGAGACAGATATGAAGAGGATGAGATAGATAGATAGATAGATAGATAGATATGAACAGAATGAGATAGATAAATAGATACCTAAACACAACTTTGTGTAAATGAATTGAACAAAACGAATAATTCCGTTATTATCTACGTTTTTCTTATTTTTCCAATGATCAGGAGCACATGATATTACTGCGTATGTCACGAAGTTGTTCGTTGCGGATTGACGGCATTTTCTCGATTGCATTTAAATCAGGAGAGTTTTCGGGCCAGTCTATAGTACTTTGATTTGTACACTGGTAAAGCTTGCCACTGCGTTCGTGCAGCGTCACAACTTTCGTACGTTTCCTTGGGCTAACGTCCATCGAAGACAATGGCCGCAGGACAACTAATTGACAGTCGAGACAATACTGACTGGACGTGATGAAAATATGATGCAATCACGGATGACACAAAATTTTTCAAGGTCAAACAAACTTCATCATACATCCCTAAAATAGATTCATATTGCTGCACGCCAATGCAAATGACTTTAGCTGAGGGCATAAAGAGATCGATTACACCCTGTCACTCCAGTGGATCCAAAAATGACCGCATATTGAAAGAAATGGACTAAAGCTGTTGTTTCAATTAATTTTCAGTAGGGTCTAGGTTAAATAGTATGACTTATATTCTGAATATACATTACTCTCAAACAATTGTTAATAAAATATTTACTCGCAAAACTCTTCTTACTATCCAAAATATTTTCTGGCTTTAGATAATCTACAAACGGTTGATGAGCTGTACAAAAAGCAAATCAGTCACTACAATTGATGGTTAGTCCTTTCTTCTCGCTTTCCTTTACAGCAGTGTCTTTTCCTTATGATGTTCACGGATTCTCTATATCATATTTAAATTCAAGGTATCCATTATTCTTCTTCTATGTGTCGTATCGTTCAAAGCGTTGGAGATCATGGATTGCCACAATTTCCTGACATATGTAGCTCTTAGTAACGTTTGTCTTTTTCTCCCAAATCCATTCGCACAAGCTCGCCAGGTAGGTTGTGCGTTGCTTTCCTCTTGACTCTTACCTTGAATATGTCCTGTGAGAATCAAATTTTCCAAGACTTCCTTCCGCATTATATACGCCCAAAATTTCCGCTGATTCTTGCTGATGTTAATTATAATTTTTCTTTTTGTTACTATGTCTCTAGAACTTCGTCCATGGTATTCTCATGTTCTGTCGAACCATTTTTCTGTTCTTTCAGGTCACTTCTTTGACTATGAAGAGACTGTCCCGCATTCAGTACCATATAGGTAGATTGAAAGTACGCAACCTGTTGAAACTTGATTAATGCATGGAATAATAATGCAACACAAAATGTACTTAGAACAAAATGTATTGAAACAAGAAAGTGTACACAATATTTACATATAGTCTTTTGTATATTCCTGGGAAGACCGTTCCTGGAATGTGTATTGACTGAGTCGCAGTCGGTCAGAGTCTCTGGTTGAATCTCTGTATTTATCTATCCACCCACGAGGATAAAATGTGGCACAAGGCCGGTTTAATGTGGGTATCTCCGAGCCCGTAGGCTCGGCCAAAAATATAGCCTTTTTGAACCCGCCTAGACGGGTTCAAGGCCTGTCTACCTCCCCGGACGGAACCTTGCCCTTCGGCAAAGCTTTGTCCGGGTTCCTCTATGCTAAAGCATAGAGTTCGACAGTCGATCTCTGGTTGAATCTCTCGATTCCTTCCCGGTACCAACCATATTTATATGGTCGGTACTCCACTATGCAAATTAGGTGGATCCTACCACAACACAACCCAATACTCTTTTCCTTGTTTTAAACAATATCTTTCTGTTTCGTAATACTCTGCTCACCTCTTGGAAGACATTTTTTTCTATCCAAATGCACCTTCGGATTTCGGTGTCACACATTCCATACTTTGTAAATACACTTCCAAGATAATTAAATGATTGCAATTGATTGATTTAGGTATCTCCGATCTGTAATTTGCATGTTGGGTTGTTTCTTTAGCTGACAACCATAAATACAGTCTTCTTCCAATTGATGTTTAGTCCTTTCTTCTCGCTTTCCTTCATGGCCTTCTGCTGGAATTAATGCAGTTTTGTTTTCGAGTCTGGTATCACCACCCCCTCATATCTTATTTTGTTAAGATCGCGACCGTCAACAGTAAATCCTGGTCAGGAATTCTATTAGGCTGGTGCAAAAATAATATCGTTTTCTCACACAGTAACATATGTCAGAAACCGACATTATTTTTGCACCAACCTAATAGTTCTATCAGAATGGTCTCGCTGTATAAGTTGAAAATGCCTAGTTAGAAGACGCATTCTTGTCTTACACCCTTTTTTTCTTTTTGCATATTTACTAAACTCATTTACTATCCTTATGCAGACAGTTTGCTGCCAGTATAGATTCTGGGTTGTTCTAATATCCTCCCCTTTTATATCAGGGTTACCGAGTACTTCCAGTAGTTTAATGTCACCGTATTTTATATAGATATACATCCTTTTTCAATTGTACTCCTATTTCTGATATCATTCCGAGAATAAATATCGCATTCTTTGTTCCAGTGTCTATTCATCAAGATTCGGATGTTAAGTTTTACTACATGAATCATTAAGCTGATTGTCCGATGGAATTTCTCCCAAACCTTGCTCGGCCATCTATTTGCACAAAGTCTCCGAGTAGTTTGTACGTTGCTTTCCTCTTCACTCTTACCTTGAATATGTCCTGTGAGAATCAAATTTTCCAAGCCTTCCTTCACCAGAAATTTCAGCTGACTCTTGCTGATGTTAATTATAAGTTTTCTTTTTGTTGTCTTGGTCTCTAGAACTTCGTCACATGTTCAGTCCATGGTATAGTCATTATCCTTCTGTAGAACCACATTTCTCTTATATCAGGTCTCTTCTTTATCTCTGAGGAGGCAGTCCAGCATTCAATGCCATATAGGTAGATTGAAACTAAATAACTGTTCCGTACTATTTCCTTTGTTTTAAACAATATCATTCTGTTTCTTAATACTCTGCTCAGCTCTTGGAAGACATCCTTTTGGCTGGTATAGACCACAGCTTTTTTGCTGGTGATATACGATGGGATTTCGAACTGAACCCTTAATTTAGTCCACGGGGGTAGATTATCTTATACCCTTTTTTATTTTTGTATATTTACTAAAGTCATTACCTATCCGTATACAGGCAGTTTACTACCAGTATAGATTCTGGGTTATTCTAATATCATTCCCGCTTAGATCAAGGTTACCGAGCAAGTCCACCAATTCTTTGTCTCCGTATTTTATCAAACGATTATAATCTATAAAACACAGGTATACATACTTTTGCATTTGTACTGATTTTTCAGATTGTTATCATTCCGATCATAAATATTGTTGCAGTGTCTATTCATCAAGTTTCGGACGTTAATTTTTGCTACATGACTCATTAGGCTGATTGCTCGATGGAGTTCACCTTCGTTTGCACCTGGCTTCTTAGCCAGGGCTATGAAAATATATTTACTTAAGTTTTCTGCTATATCGCGCCTGATGTATATTTCATTTATTATGTCTGCAATCGGTGGACGAAAAAGGGTTCGATTCGAAATTCCAATCATCTGAAGAAGGCTGGAGCGTAAAACGGCCAAAACGTTGTGAATATGTGTTATGGAGTGGTTTCACAGTGGAGGCTTGTATTTGTAGTAAGTCGTTCCTAAAATAGGTTCGACGTACAAAACAGTAGGAACTTGATATAATAGGTAATGATGCAGAGAAATCTACTTGTGGTCGCTGATACTTTAGTATCCGACTAACGGTCGTCCGGCATCGACTGACTGACCGACCCACTGAGCGACAAACTCGTTACTCTTACTACTCCTATTTATTATAGGTGGGAGAGTCTATTCACTATAGAATAGGTGTGTTCCACTATAACATACCCCGCTAAAACTTTACTCCGTAAGAGTAAACAGTTTTATTTTTCATTTTTTAAAAGAAAAAACAACAAAAAAAATCATTTGTTTTTTTTTTAGCAACATTCTAGCGTATCTCCTACGTTTTTTTATCCACTTTTAAATGATCAGTTGCCTTTCCTTTTTCTTCTGGATCGGCGTACCTCAGGTAAAATTGTTGCAGGCGTTGTTAGATCAAACGTATTGAAAAAAACACCTCCATTGGCGTTTTTTCCGCGGGACCGCTATCAACCACGTCTGAAAAACGTCATCTGATCTGGTTACTGCACGTGAATTTTTTGCCTTTCACCAAGTACATCATCTAGGCAATCCGCTTTTCTATTTTATTTGGTACCTCCAAGGATGGAGTCACAGTTTCTGTAGGTTCTTCTTGTGGTTCTATTTGTTCAGCCTCTAGCTCCCTTTTGTTGATCTCAGTGGTGACTTCAGTTGACTTAAATCATTTAATAATACTGCATGTCCTTGGCTGCGGGTAACTCGCTCCCCAGTTTTTAACGGTGTCGGCTTCATCTTTACTTTCTGGAGCTTGTTTTTCACATATATCGTCGGTGTTACCCATTCAACTTTTTTTTAAATACACCGGTTTTCTCTAATCTGTCCAATTCTTTATCTATCTGTTCAATTGAAGCAAACAGCACATTCCTTTTATTTTTGAATACCGCCTGAGCGTTTTCTTTTGGCTGGAATTTTGCCTCAATCTTGGTACACGTTCCCAAACCTGGAGAAAAAACAGTAGGAAATGTTTCCTTAAGTTACCTTACTAATTTTTGGCCTTCTGAGTTTAAACTTTCAACCTTGTGACGGAAAGAATTTATCGGTAGATCCCATAATTGAAATTTTGTTATCCAATTCGTACCAAGTAAGTTCGTGGTATTTTCTATGACAAATAGTTTAGCTTTTCGCGTTTTTTTATTTAACGTGACGTTTGTAACAAATTCTCCAATAAATTGTATTTTTTCTCCCGTCACTGACCTCGCGATTTTATTTGTCTTCATTAAAGTTGGTTTCCCCAACTTCTTCCACATATGCAAATTTATGATAGATAGGCCGGAACCAATGTCGAGTTGCATTTTTATTTTTATTTTTTATTACTTATTTCGACGGTACCAAATTTTCTGATTATTCCATCGTTCACCTCGTCGGATTTTAATTTTCTTATTTTATTGTCTTTATTTTTTGACCTGCAGTGCGAGCTTTTATGACCCACTCTTTTACAGTTGAAACATTTTTTATTCCTAAAATTGCAATATCTGTACCAGTGAAGTTCACCGGAATCAAAACATGGCTTCGGGAGTTTTGTTTATTTTTCTTTGATATTTCACTTTTTGTTTGATAATCCGCAATTTTAGAATTCTTTTTGGTAGACTGACATTTTTTTTGTAGCGCATGTTCCTTACATGCGAAACGCCAGACTGCTCTATCTTTTTCGAATCTTTCTTTACGCTAACATATCTTGTGCAGTCTTCTGCCAACTTCTGTAACGTAATCCTTGGTTCGTTTTCCAATTTTGACAGCACTAAATTTCTCAACTCTGCGTCTCTTTCCGATATCAGTCCTTGAACAAACACTAAGCACTTAAAATTGTCAGCGCTTAACTCTGCTAGCTTCAATTCTTCACAATGTTTATTCACATTGGCTGCGTACGTTATATAGTCTTCTTTGCCATCTTTTATCAGATTCAAACATTTCCACCTCTTGTGAAACAAAGATGTCTTTTTACTAAATAATTCACTTAATATATTTACCGCCTCAGTAAAAGTCAACTCGCTAGATTTTTTTCGGTAAAATGTAGTTTACCAATTTGTTATGCTCAGCAGTTCCTAACTTGCTTAAAAGAAGTCTAACCTTCTTTCCTTCAGACCACGAGTGGCAGTTCCCGTTATACACGTTCATATATTTTTTATAATACTCCTCAAAAGTTATCTCTTTATCTGGACTGTACGTGAATATTTCAATTGAAATCCATATTGTATTATATGGGAAAGAATCATTTTGTAAATTTTTCTCTTTCCACTTCTCAGTTATTTCCAGAATTTTGTTTTGAAACTCGTTATGCATCTGTTCCATTTCTCGTTGAAACTGCATTTGTCTGTAGTTGCATCTGGAATACGACTGATTTTTTTCGTCACTAAGTTGACGTCTTGTCTTTCGAAAACCTTTGCCAAGTTTCTTTTTTTTTTTTTTTTTTTTAAATGTGATTTTGTTGCCGAAATAATTGTGACGAGCATTATTTTCTTTTTCCTCCGTACGAATTTCGTCACCAAATGTTGTGGTGACCTAATTTTGTTTTTTCTTCCACCGTATGAATCCGAATCTCTTCGCCAAATTATACTGTAGCGAACGAATTTTTTTCTCTTCCACCGTATGAATCCGAAACCCTTTGCCTCATTTGTTATGGCAGGTGAATTTTTTTCCCTCCGTATGAGTACGAATTCTCGTGGCCAATTTTGTTATGGAGTGTGAATTTTTTTTCTCTTCCATGGTATGAATCCGAATACCTCGTCACCAAGTGTGTTATGGCGAACGAATTTTTTTTCCACCGAATGAATTCGAATCCCTCGTCGCCAAGTGTGTTATGGAGTGGTTTCACAGTGGAGGCTTGTATCTGTACTGTTGGTCCTAAAATAGGTTCGACGTACAAAACGTTAGGAACTTGATACAATAGGTAATGACGCAGAGAAATCTAGTTGTGGTCGCTGATACTTTAGTATCCGACTAACGATCGTCCGGCATCGACTGACTGACCGACTGACTGAGCGACAGACTCGTTACTCTTACTACTCCTACTTATTATAGGTGGGTGAGTCTATTAACTATAGAATAGGTGTGTTCCACTATAACAATATGGTAATGAAGATGAGGATAACAGTCCGAAAAATGTAAATAATTCAAGTAATCATAATACCTCATCTCAGAGATATAGACAGATATTGGAGGAGTGAATATAGTAACAAAGATGAGGACAACAGTCCGAACAATGTAAATAGTGTAAATAATTACAATACCTCATCTCAGAAATATAGACAGATATTGAAGGAGTGAATATGGCAACAAAGATGAGGACAACAGTCCGAACAATGTAAATAGTGTAAATAATTACAATACCTCATCTCAGAAATATAGACAGATATTGAAGGAGTGAATATGGCAATAAATATGAGGACAACAGTCCGAACAATGTAAATAGTGTAAATAATTACAATACCTCATCTCAGAAATATAGACAGATATTGAAGGAGTGAATATGGCAACAAAGATGAGGACAACAGTCCGAACAATGAAAATAGGGTAAATAATTACAATACCTCATCTAAGAAATGTAGACAGATATTGAAGGAGTGAATATGGCAACAAAGATGAGGACAACAGTCCGAACAATGTAAATAGCGTAAATAATTACAATACCTCATCTAAGAAATATAGACAGATATTGAATGAGTGAATATGGCAACAAAGATGAGGAAAACAATCCGAACAATGTAAATAGTGAAAATAGGAATAATCTTGTAATGTGCACCGTTAGTGGCACAATTCTTAATAATCTCCTCCTACAAAAGATTTTACTTGTATCGTGTGTTTGATTCCCCAAAAAGAAATCTGTGTACATTTTTTCTCGATTAGGCTAAATTAAATATTTCTCCTTATGTTTAAGGCATTGTCACAACTAATATCAAAATTAAGACCGAAAGCCTATAGAATCCGGACTGCAAGATTTGAACTTGTTTTAATAAAGTTAAACCGAAGCCTTCTTTAGTGTAGAGTAATTATTTCTAGGGTAACTTCACTGAATAAGCTAATGTAAATATTCCGTCTTCTATTTCAGTCATCGTCACAAATAGCATCAAATTATCAGGGAGAAAACCTAATCCAGACTATAAAATCCGTACTACTCTATTTGAACTTGTATTTAATGAAGTTAAATCGTAGCCTGCTACAGAATAAATATTTGTAAACTAACTTCATTGATTATTCATTAATGTGTTTGCTATTGCAACTTTTTATTCTGAGTAAATATCTATCTTTCTTTTTTTGAAATGAGTTTGCCGCGTATCTAAATGTCATTGCGGTCAGTTTTGTCCATTTTCCCATTAGTAACAAAACAAGAAACCTCTGAATACAAAACCGTATGTGAACCGCTTGAGGCGCAAACTTGAATTGTATCTAATGTCTCACTCAACATAGATGCAGCGCAAACTACATATTCATTCTATCAGTGTTGAAGAAATATAAATCGGCCCGAGCAGATGTGCATGCTGGGAAAAGATCTGTCATACTGCAAATGATAAATCACATTGATTTGCAGTGATCGTTCAAGTCTAAAAAAACTCTAATGAAAAGAATTATGCATCGAATAGGGAATAGGCATATTGTTCTTGCTAACTCTAACACAAATACCAACACCTTCCGTTTGGCATATCTGAATTGGCAGCGTCACGTGTCTTGGGCTTTGGTGCTATTCTTAAGTAAATGATGTGCCGATTGCTGGAATTGGCCTCGAGTAATTCCAAATGGTCCGTATATCGCAATTTAATTCTTGTTTAATGGTCATGGATTGTAATAAGACAATTCCGCTTGGGACGCTAAAAGCTACAAACATGGCAAATACAGTAATTATGTACTTTGCTATTGGGATTACAATGCTTAATTTTCTTGTTTTATTCACAACGTTTCGCCCTTCATGATGTCCGTCCTTCTAACCGGTAATTACTTATGGGTTATTTCATGCCGAAATTTAATTTTCATGCGAGCCTTGGTGTAATAATCTGCTTAGCATTTGAATTGTAGATTATATTCAGCTATTTTTCATATGCATGTTTGTGTGGACGCAATTACAAGAGGCGGTATGTTTTGTGTGGTTTTATTGATCGTATATTTTGGAATACAGTTTGATTTCTTTAAGAAATTGTCGGATATTATATGGATTATATGAGAGACATGAAAGATTAGTTGATTGATTGAGCATAACGGCATATCAAGGTTTATAGTTTATTTAATGTTGATATATATATATATATATATATATATATATATATATATATATTGAACATAGTTTTATGCCTTCAACTACAGATAAAATATGCTGCTCATTTTACTATAAATACGTATTATTGGTCATTTTGCTATAAAAAATATACTGTTCATTTTAATCTAAATATGTATTGTTGGTCATTTTGCTATAAAAAATATATTTTTGGTGATTTTACTATGAAATATATTGCTCATCATTTTACTAAAATTGTATTGTTGGTCATTTTACTATGAATATGTATTGTTGGTCTTCTTATATAAAAAAATATATTGGTATTTTTACTATAATCATGTATTTTTATACTTTTATAACGTTTTGTTTTTGTTTTGGGGTTCCAATATTTGCCCAGAACTGGTGCCTCAAAAACTAGTACCTCCCTGGGTCAGGATGGCCCTTGTAACAACAGCAATTAAGAGGTTGTTCCATGCTCCTCAAAAACATAATTCTCCTGATCAGAGGCCTTGCTGCTGAATTTAGTTTATCGTTCCACTCACGAGAAGTTGAATGATTATATTGAATCAATTGCTAAATCTTCTATTAGGAAATTTGTTCACTGTGTCGAGAAATATAATTTTTCTATTTAGAATTTGATGTAATGGAATAGTCAGTCACCCCCATGAATAATTACACTATAGGTAGTAAGTACCTATAAAGTCAACTGTCTACGAGAGACTCGGAGAAGAGTGAGAGGGAGACGACGCAAGGACGTCCGACCTTCCAATTAGTGGCACTCACTACTAGATTGACCTTTGTGTATAACTGTACCGTATTTCATATTGTACTTGTGTGCAATAAACCTTTCTTCTAGTGTCCACTTGGTGTTAAGTATTTATTCCCTTAGCACGGAAAATAACATAGTACAACTTGCATATTTATAAATCTACTATTCGTCCGTGCATTGGATATTTGCTCTGGTGCTCCGGCTACACAATTTGAGATTCTAGGCAAAATCCAATGAAGGGTTTCTATCGTTATCGGTCCTGATCTATCATCTTGATTCAGACATTTCCTCACCATCGTGACTGTAGCTTCTCCCTGTCCTTTCTATAAATATTTTCATAGCAGTGATTCTAATGACCTCTGCTCCGTGGTACCCCCAACATCGGGGGTTTAAATGAACTAGAAGGTTGACTATTAGATTAACGACAGGATCTCATCGTTTACTTATGAAATAGATCTAACCTAAGTCTTATTCTAATTGATTGTTTTCTCGCAATTCTAATCTATAGAACTTTCTTCATTTTTCTTAATTCCCTTCCATATACAATCTTTTAAAAAATAAATGCAACATCAATTTGACATCCTGAATTCTGTTCTTTTATTTTCCTTTCTTTGCATTAATGTCTTCTCGTTGTCTTCACAGCCAGAAACCCCTTGCATCTTAGTGACATTAACGCCTTGATCGGGATAAAATTATTAAAATAAATTATGTGGGCACGTCGAAATTAAGCAGGTACAAAGGATAAGTAAACACAGGTACTGTATTAAGTCACACTCTTCTTTTTTATCTGCCAACTGGACGCCAGTTGGGCTTTCCTATCGATATTACTTCCTTGCTCTTTATTATTTTCGTCCTTCATTTCTTTGTTTCTATGGTAATGATTTCAAACGTGGACCGCATGCCCCACCGGTGGAACATGGTAATATTTTGGTGGCGCATGCGTAGGATGTGAAATATTGGCTTACTATACAAATGGAGCAAATTTCATTTTTATTATTATTTCATGATTAAAATGATCAAAGTATATTATAGAAAAAGCTTTCATCCAAATATTATATTTCTGCCTTTCAGTTCTTTATTATATGTTTTGAAACGATATATATATTTAACGCTGTTTTTGTTTTTTTTTAATTTTTCTCTTTCATGGACGCCATGGTCTTTGGAGACTTATTTAGAGAACAAATTAAAGGCTTTTTAAGCTTACTTCGCGGGAATGGCAGTAAAATTTTTAATATGTAAGGTTTAAATATTACAGGGGGAACCAGAATTTTAGAAATACTAAAGTGGGGCATAGCCCCAAATCAGTTGGGACCCGATGATCTATGGCGACAAAGGAGAAAAGAAATAGTATGGTTAATATGGCCATTTTCCGCATGCCTGCCACTCCTGACCAATCACATCTTTTCTTACTCCAATAAAATAATGCGACATTAGACACAGAAGGAATCTCTGGTATTCCTTTAGTTTTCTTCAGAAGAGAATAAACAAGAGAAGAGCCCTTGATCTGTTGACAATTTCGACAGTCACACTTTGAATGTCAGTGACGATATCTTAATTATAATTAAGCTTACGCGTAATTAGTATTTTCAAATTATTATCATTATTATTATCTAAATCCTATTAATAGAAAATGATATAGTTTAATATTAACATAATTGACATGCAGACTATTATACCTATCTTTTTTGTTGCTATCACAACGTTTCAGCCGTTGTGCCTTCCGATCTTCATCAGGATATTGTCGATCTGGTTAACTTTGAAAGAATTTAGAACTGAATCCTCTATTTAGGGAGATTTTTGTTGTTCAACTGTCCATGTCCAGGAATATGTCTCGTCTAGTTCTTAGTAATAATCGGTTATTGCTCGTTCAAGACAGAGACAATAGTATGTGTGAAAGTAATGATGATAACTTATCGCCGAAATTCAGTTAAATGATTTATTGAGAAATTTGAAGAAGATACTTCCCTTTGATATGAATACATTTTTAACATCGAATTCACCTCAGCACATTTGTCTCGCATTAGGCCTATCGTAGCCCCTTCTCTGATTGATCAAGGGCAGGCGTTATATATCCTCACGTCCTTCACTCTTTCTTTATTGCGTCTCCCAGGCCCTTCAATTTAAAGTCAAGTTAATACTGCGAATTTTGGAGGAGTTTATAACGCAGGCTTATCATCTCTCAGTTGCGTCTCTGTCTTTGGGCAGAGTGCGCTCAGGGGATTCTCTGTCAAAGGACAGGGGGGCAACTGAGAAAATTACACTGAGAGGTGCCCTGCCTGGGGAACATCTGGTTACGGGGGCTGAGGGGACTATTTATTCCTGTCTCGGGCGTACGCGCTCGATCCCCCATCTAAAAATAGACCTTGAGTCACATGTTATCCTAGTGGGGGTGGGCAGGGTAAATACTCCGAAGAGGAGGAAACGATGACGGAAGTCTATGTCGTTGGTCAAGATAAGTCAACACAAGTTCCGTATTAAGTCACTGTCTTCTTTTTGCCTGCCAACTGGACGCCAGTTGGGCTTTCCTAATCATTTTACTTCCTTGCTGTTTATTATTTTCGTCCTTCATTTCTTGCCCATTATTAATTTTCAGGTCATAACATATCGTGCCTGCTCCAGAGAAACCTCTACAGGCCAAATACAAGATTTAACGAAGAAACACAAACTCATCCGTGTAGGTAGCGCGAGTTCGAATCTCACCTCAGTTGATTTGTCAGGATGGAAATTTCCTGATGTTATCGATCTGGATGGATAACCATACCAAGCCCTGCGATTGAAATTGGCTAGTAGGAAGTCACAAGTCATCATGACCGAGGTTTTGAGTGTGCTGGTGTTTTTCAGATTGTTGATCATTCAAGATAAATCTATATCCAAGACTATGGTCTGCTTGGTATAGTTGCAGTATAAACTAAAGATTGAACAAACACAAAATATTCCTGAGCGAGAGTCTACAATAGGGATTAGTTAGTCGCCCTAGTAGACGGGTATCCTTGAATAAGAATGGCCAACTATTATTATTATTTATTAGAACATTCATAGATTGCAATTTCTTAATTTATATGTTAACTTTCTCCATCTTTTTTTTATTGTATCCCATTCAATTACATTTTTTAGCTTTGTTTATATTTCCTATATATATTTACTTACTTTTGTAACCGGAAACTAAGGGAACGTAAGCAGCCATTGTCCGGACACGGATTTACTAGCTATATTTTTATGCGTGAATAAAAATCAGGAATATCACTTCTGTCAGCAGAGACGTAACCAGACTAAACTAAGTTATTATTATTATTACGTGTGTTTTCAACACATCGTGTTATTTCTATTTTGTATGAAGCAATTTTAGCAAATGACTTGCACATCTTTCTATAAATTCTTCCCGATTTCCTTCGGTGTAATTCCTCTCCTCGATTAGTTCTCCTTTCTTGTCACTATCGCCTTAGATACGATATTTTCCTCCCTGCAATTACCTTCCATTGGAAATTGGTTTAGTTTATTAAGTTTAACGGCATATCAACCTCAATGGGTTATTTAATGCCGACAAGATTTTTTGGCTGTTATTATTTTTTCTAAAAATGTATTGTTGGTAATAATTTTTTCAAAATTTATTGCTGATTTTATTTTTAAAAACAATGTTATGCTAGCAATAATGTTTTGCTGATAATTTTATCTTCAAAAATGTATTGCTGGTAATACTTTGCCCAAAAAGTATTGCTGGTATTAAAACTTATTTTTATGCTATCATTGCGTTTTTCCCATTTTGGGCAGAATAAATATTTGCCCATAGCTGGGATCTCGACAGGTGCTACCACCCTGGTTCAGCGTGGACCTGGAAACACCAGCAATTAAGAGGTGGCTCCACCCTCCTCAATAGCTGATCAAATGCCTCATCCAATACATACATACATACATACATATATATATATATATATATATATTGATGCATGTTTCATTAAATAATATAGACAAGTTTTGTCTATTTATTTTAAGTAAGTTCCTTTCATACTGTCTGATAAGCTTAAGAACATTATCATTGAAGGACGAAAGGAAAACACCATATTGATACATGTTTAAATCCAATCTAAGCTTTGGGCTTACATAAGCCATTATCAAAGATGACAATTACTTTTCAATATGTCAACCAATACACTGACAAACAATAAAGTCTGTTTTTGTTGCATGAAAAATTTCAAAGCAACGACAAATTAGGGTATAAGAGACGCGGAAGCGAAAATCTCCTCGCAGGTCGTGACGTCACACATGACCACGCGAGAGTGAAAACGAGAAGTGTATTAAGCATGGGAAGCCGTTGGTATATACCAGTAGCTTCTGTTACCAGTTATAAGCATTTAAGAATGTTTGTGGAGATTTCGTAGTTTATTTTGTTCAGGTTAGGTTTCAACTGTTTTATGTATATAGTTTTAAGAATTTTTAGTTTTTGTTTATTGTTTTCATGTTTAAGTATAGTTGTATTTTCAACAAGGATTTTCCGGAATTATATATATATATATATATATATATATATATATTTGTCGTGTAATATGCGTATATAAACGACGAATTAACATCTTCCGACGTGGATCTACAAATTTCAATAACTTTTTATTTTATTTCGAATTGAAAGAAGTGAATTACATACATACTTTGCGAACAATTTCATAAAAATATTGTGTGTATCTTTTTTTACAGCACAACTGAATGAACTGGGTTAGTATAAGAAAGACGGAAAATATGTCTATAGGTCTGCAGTAAGATGTGACAGTCTGACATTGTCAACCGCAGGAAATAAAGACAGGAAGTTAGTTCATACAGTCGCCGGATGTAAACAAGTTAGCGGAATGTCGTTTCTATCACTTAATGTTTGTAATATTTATACTCGAATAAATATGCGGAAGTTATGAGTAATTAATTAAATATGAGCATTTCAGTTTCATTTCTCTAACAAACGATCGGACAAACACCCTGGTCAAAGGTTCACTGAAAGCCTAGGGAACAAGAATTGATCATATTTATAATAAAATAGTAAGGTCCGGATGAAAGTAAAATTTAGATTTATTAATCTCAAACTTATTGTCTAATATATATTTTCTAAATTTTTTAAATATTCCTTTTAAGGAAGAAAAATATTGATGATCATATTCTGAAATTGGCCATCACAAATATCATTTTAAGAGATATTTCATCGTCTGCCAATTCAAAGAATACCGCGCGTTCTGTACGACGTTGGTTAATATATATGAATACAAAAATTCAAATATCTGGAGTCTGTCAATGTACAAACATTGAGTTTCGTGTGATGTGTTTTCTGTGACAGTACTTAAATCCATTAACATTTCTCTACAATTCTGAAACGCGGCTGCACATATATATATATATATATATATATATATATATATATATGGAAATTTCATTGAATACGATAAGACAAGGACCCTTTGATTTAGTATTTTATACAATTTCTTAAGTGATCTTATAATTTTTTTTCTTTTCGCATGATAAGTTATATAAAAAAAATGTACAATCGTTCTTGCTTTTTTCTGAGCGCTTTCGGCTATTCATTTAACCATTTTTAAGGGTGAAATATATTAACTGTGAACAAGAAACAGATTGTTGCATGTATGCATTTATATAATGTTTTCATTTTCAAAACATGGTCAGGATACTGAGTCCATATTCATAGTTGATATTATTAAGTGTTGTTTTTTTTTATTAATAAGGCTTTAAATTATTTTTAACATTTTGCATGTAGATGAAGCTATTATATTTGTGTTGTTATCAGTTATATTACGAACAGTGTCCGGTTGGTCTCCATGAGTATATATAAACATAAAAAATAGAATGTCTTAAAATAATTGTCAGATTTTGTCCATTTCATAATGTGTTCGTCATTTGTTTACATTTAGATACGCATCGAGCAAATGTAAATGTACAAGAGAAAATCATGGAAAATCGTAGTTTAAAAACAGTAAAATTGACCTTGCTAACCAAAATGTTCCTCTCAAGCTAAATCGGTAAAACACGTCAGGCTCTATGACGGTTCCGTATAGGATACAGGTTCAACTTCTCTCGGAAGACGCATATTTTCTATGAAAATTCTTCTGACATTCAGGCCGGTAAATGTTGTTAATAACGTTTATTATAAACAGAGCATTTACTTAAATATTTGTATCCATAAAAAGAACATATAAACATAAAAAAAATGTCTTATATATATATATATATATATATATATATATATATATATATATATATATATATATATATATATATATATATATATATATATATATATATATATAGTTTGGCCTGCGGGTAAGGACAGTCAATTTTGCTGCAACTGGAACCGTTCCAAAGACATTAAAAGTCAGATGGCAGGAACCAGGCTTTCGCGGAAGGTGTTCAAATGTTCAGACTTCTGGGTCGATAAAAGTACTGGAAAAATTAAAGGAGGCTTCAAAAGTCTTGTCATTCTGTTCCAAGTGGCAAACTATCAAACACCTGGTGTGAACAGGCAAGTCTGTAAAAGAGACAACAGTGAAAATGCTGAAAGTGATTGATTTTGACTGTTCAGGACAGATGATAAATTAAAATACAAGTGATAAGAATACGAAATGAAATGTTAACTTCTACATCCCAAACCATCTTCATGACGCGTATATCAATTGGTTTCAGTTGAAAAAAAAAATCAGATGTTTAATTATTTATGACCAAGAAATGATACTCAAGTCATATATTATCGCCTAAAATATTAACAGTTCAAAAACATTAATTACACTGGTCAACATGATTTTTGGCGCCAAGAAATAAGACACATTTTTTAGCTAATTTCATGGCGCTGATTCCGAAAATGACTTTAGTTTTTCATGGTTAGCTACCATTTATGCCGTACTGAAATTGCTCATTTTTTATTAAAAAAAGGATCAATTTACGATCTTGGCTGATCGTAAACTTTATTTAATAAAGATCGTAGAAACCCAATTTAAGTCAGCCACTTGAAGTAAACTATTTTTCTAAGAGAAAAGTGTTTTTGAGTCAAAAATTTTAAAATAGATGTCACGAATTTTTCCAATTTATCGCTAAAATTCAAATTAACTGGTAAACATTATCAGTAACATACTTTAGTAAACCTGGTAGTTAAGAAGGTATAAAAAAATGAAACACTAAAATCTTTTGATATTCATAAATTTATCCCATCACTTTTATTCCTTCACTACGGAAGGAAACCAAGCACATTGAGAGCATTTTGTTTTCATAGTTGGAAAGAAACTCCAGCTAAAGACATCCCAATTAAATGCACCTTTTCCATTGTACATGATACTGCTGGAGTATCAAAAGAGACTTAAATAACATTGACCATAATGCTCACGAAGGTTTTATTTCTGCTGTTAGTTTATTAAGTGATTTGATGAAAATACTTGTTGGTCTTGGTATATTCAATCGTGTTATTTTTAACGACTTAGGGTCTGATTGTTATTGCAAAAATAATATTTTCTTAATAGGCGGACCAATATTTGTTGGTTTACATACGAATTGAGGGGGTTTCTACGAGAAATATTGCCATCGGTTAATATCATATGTACAGAAAACAAATGAAAAAAATGTTTTTCGAAAACGAGGCATTTCTGTACAGCAAAATCGGTAACTAACCAAGAAAAAGTAAGGTCATTTTCAGATTCAGCGCACTCAAATTAGGTAAAATAAGATGTTTGGTGTCTCGACACCATTTCAAAATTTTTTTGTTGACCTGTGTAATCTATGCTTAAAAAATCAACATATAAATGACAGATGGCTATGAAAAGACAATGTTGATTATTTCTAATTTGTTTAAATAATGCACTGACTATTAATTCTCTGAACTGTTGGCTTGTACATTTTTCATATAAATATATGCACACACACAACCTAAACTCAGGTGTATGATATGCAAGTTTTGTACTCTGTATAGAAAAAAGGATAATTTAAAGAGAATTGTCAGCTGGCTTGGTGTTAGTTTTTAGAGTCCTAATTTAATTTTGATTGAAATTGATTGGACCTTAGTGAACAAAAATTCTGTGTTAACATTGTTGGCCTAAGAAAGTTCTCAAATGTTTCCTATATGTTTGGCCTCTGAAATTAACAACCAACAGAATATACAAGTGACTTTTTAGGTTATTGCAAAATAGTATTTCTCAATAAGCAAACCAATATTTCTTGGTTTAAATACGAATTGAGATGTTTCTACGATTTTATTTTGAGAATTATTGCCATCGGTGAATATCGTATATACAGAAACAAATGAAAAAAAAAATTTTCTTCCAAAAATGAGTCATTTCTGTACAGGAAAAATGGTAACTAACAAAGAAAAAGTAAGATCATTATCAGATTCAGCGCCATCAAATTTTGTAAAAGATGTTTTTAGATAATCATAGAAGTAGAGTCATTTGAAAAACTGGACACCCACCCAGCTTTTGTTGACGATTTTTATGAACGAAGCTTAAATTTGTTGCAACATATTCTTCTGTGTTTTAGATATAAGAAAAAAGTCGAGCTGAGTTAACCATTTCATAAAAGAAGACACGTCTTTATTTCGTCCAGTCAAGCGTCAATTATTATAGATTCTCTTTATCCTCGTGATCTCGACTTTCATTGATGTCACACACTATATAATAACAATTTTAATAAAATAAAATTACTTTGATTCGATCTGAAGCTTTGTCTTCGGACTATTTTAATATAAAAAATATTACAGAAGATTGAAAACACAATCTGTACTGTAAAAAGAGCCAGGCTCGTTATCCATCATATCATCATAGATATATCTAAACCTAATTTATACAAATTCGACAAAATAAGTTTGCAAGCAAAAAGCGCAAAAGTAACATTTTATTTTGAAATTTTAAAAGATAACAATAAACGCAGTGTGTGAACGTCGGAATGAATTCCCTAATTATCATTCATACCTGTAGCTGCATTCACCCGAGGTGGGTTGAGCCGGCTCCAATATTGGAGTTTCATGGGAATTTGGAATTCACAAGCGGTCCCCAACCCGCATGTATAACACATGAGATTTGATTATAGTAATGAAAGTTTTGTGCAGGACCATCCACAGTTTTTGAAGGGCCGAATAAAGAGACCTGGTGCACTAAGTGCCACAAGGTCCCCAGACGACCCTCCTTCTCCTAGAGCAGTTGCCATCTAAGGCTATAGAACCCAGTCTATGTACCCATAGCCGGAGGGAGAAGAAGAGGATTCACACCTTTCCCAAGGGTATTAGCACCTAAGTGAATGTAATGGATTCGACTGGAATTCGAACTCGGCTCTCCGATTCCTCAAACCAAGACGCTATCCATTACTCCACCGTTCCGTGCCTCCTATTCAATACAAGGCTCGAGATGTATTCAAGGTAGAGTGTTACAATAGAATTAAGAAGTGGGGTATGTGTTATGAGTGTTGAGAAGGTAGTGGGAAGTTCGACGACACTTGGCTTGAACAGATTAAGAACAGTTGAAGATCCTGTTCCACAAAATGGCAGCTCTTAAAAAACATCTAAGAGCAGTAGAATTTTCTTATATTTGTAACAAGGAGAAAATAACGGTGATTTGACTTCTTGGACTTTCCTTACAATGAATCACTTCACCCCAAGCAAGGTGATAAATCCACTAAGATGCAAGAGGTTACTGGGAGTGAAAGAAAGAGAGAGGACAAGGAAAGAACAGGATTTGAGGCGACTGAAAATTACGATTGACGCTGCATTTATGAATTTTTGAAGATCGTTGTTGACAGAAAATCAATAAGTCTGGTGGGAGCTCTAAAAGAGAGAAGCGTGAGGGAAGAAACTATTAGCAGAGAACTTTCAACAGTAAAATGATGAGACCTAACTGCCAATCTAGTACTGCTCATAAATTCGAGGTACCAAAAGAGAAATCTTATTACAATTAACTTGAACTATTTATAGAAAAATCAAAAGGTAAGTTACCTCACGTCGCTGGGAAAGAGACTGTAGCCTAGATGCCAGGTCAGGACCGATAACATTACGGGGCATATTTTTGGCCGAGCCCACGGGCTAGGAGATCCCACTGGCTCGGAGATCCCACGTTAAACCGGCCTTGTGCCACATGATACCCTCGTGGGTGGGGGTGGGGTGAATAAATACCGTTCAGTCCGAAGTCGGGCGACCGGCTGACCAACTGACCGGCTGATCGGTTGAACTCTTTGGCTTTGGGCGAGGAGGAACGCGAACGAGGCTACGCCGAAGGGCTGAGTCTCTTTCGGGGAGGTAAACCGACCCTGAACCCGTTTATACGGGTTCAGAGGGCATATTTTTGGCTGAGCCCACGGGATCGGAGATCCCACGTTAAACTGGCCTTGTGCCACATGATGCCCTCGTGGTGGGTGACTAAATACTGTTCAGTCTGATGTCTGGAGTGAAGTCCGTCAGGAGTCAGTCAAGTCAGAGAGTTTCTCTTCTATAAATTGCCATAATTTGGAAAGAAAACGCAATGCTTCTCTTAGACCGGCTCCACCTACATCTAGAGACCCAAGTAGACTCTGTTATTTAACCTGTTGCTGGAATTGGGTGAAAATATGTATTATTACATTTTACAAGAGCATTAGTGTGAAGTCAACAAAATATCGCCCGGTTCACCCACCTTCCCCATGTTTTCTGTTTAGGAATATTATTTCAGGGACCTTCTCATTATAATTCACTCCCAGTCGTAGTGCCATTATTGTCTTGCTTGTAGTGAAATGATTAAAAAAAAATAGAAGCTGAAACCTGAATTCAGTTTGCTGTTACCGCTTTCAGCGGCGACAGGCATTACTCCGCCCGTACACCCAGAAATGATGGAGGATTACTCGTTTTTGAGTAGAGGAATCACTTAAAGCATTTCAGATCCAATTTCATTAGGGAGCAGCTTGGAAGTAACTTTCAAAGCCGGTAAGAGACCTATATTCATTGGCACAGATGTTATCTACCTGATTGCCTCCAGCAACTGGAGCTAATTGATATATTCCTGTGCGTGGTTTCAGGCCTCCAGTTACAAGTGAGAATAAAAATGATGGATTTAAAATATCAGAAAAATCAAAGGGGAAAAAAATGGAACACTTAACCCCCCCACCCCCCAAAAAAAAACAACAGAAATTGTCACTATATTATTCACTGGCTAAAAAATAATTATCCTCACAATCAAAAAATAAGTTTCCGTGTAACACTATTTAAATTTTTCGAACTATTGTCCTCATCTTTGTCGCCATATTTATTACAACGTTTCGGCCTTTGTACGCCCCGGCCTTCTTCAGGTTGTTGGAATGAAGAACTGAACCCTTTATTTTGCTCACTAGGGTACGCTGTTCTAGTTCCACGCGTCATGTCTAATGGATGTCACTTTTCAGTTATCTCCTGTTAATTAAAATATGGTGTCTTCGCTACACAGTAATAAACATTTTTCAAAAACCGAAGCTAAAAACTTTAAATTTAATTATATAATTAAATTAAAATCATTTGTTCTGTTTCATCTTCAAGCGAATATTGGAATAACTTATTTTTAAATTTACTGAGTTTTAAACGCACATATAAATTCATAATTTCCTGTTTCCAAGGATATCGAGAAATCCAATCATTCAGATAAGGGGTGGTAGCGTGTTCATTTTTTTTTTTACTATTGTTGTATCAATTATGTTCGAAAGTGAGGTTAAGTTTAGGCAGAGTAGGTGTGTATTTTTCAACGAATTCTGACATCCGTTAAACGCATGTCCGCTGATTATTTTTTTTTATTTTTATTAACGAGAAAAAGTTTTTCGGCATTTTTTCGTACTTGTATACTTAAAGATTCTTTCTAAAATGGGGTGTTTCAGTCAGAATACGTTATATTTAACTGCAATTTTAAAATATTTTTATTCTTAATTACTAATAGACTATATTTCTTTTTAAATCAAGTAAATGCACTTGAATTACTTTAATTATTTAAAATTGATCATATATATATATATATATATCTTGGCAGCATGGGTGTGGCTTTTAGTCCAGCTAGGGGCTTATATTTTGGTGTACAGGTATGACAACATTAAGTTCTTCTGAAGTAGTCGTTACATCAATGGTGGACTCTCCCGTAGTATTCGACGTATGAGGGTCTAGCAGATCAGTTTTTAGGAACCGACAGCCCAGACACCAGCAGTGCATATGGTTTCACTATAGTGAAGGCTTTGTGCAGAACTAACCACACTTTTTGGATCAAATACAGAGACCTGGTGTACTACAAGGTCCCCAAACAACCTTCCGCAGTTTTTTTTAAATTAAAAGTTGTCCTTCTCCTAGACTAGTTGTCCTCCAAGGCTATAGAACCCAGTCTGTCCTGCTATTTACCCATAGCTGGAAGGAGAAGAGGTTACATACCTTTCCTAAAGTAAGTGAATGTAATGGATTCCACTGGAATTCGAACTCTGCTCTCCGATTCTTTAATCCGAGCCGCTATCCACTACTCCATCGTGCCTCCATATAGTTTTAAATAGTCTCAGGATAGCCTAGCGGCCTAAGGCGCTGTGTTCAGGTCGCAGTCGAGTATTCCCGTTGTATTAATATTTGGCTGAAATTCATATGATGTTTTAGTCTGAGACGCATTCTTTTACTTACTTATTGCCAGTAGAATATTTGCTGCATAATACGCAGTGAATGACTTTTTAGGTGTGATATCTTTGATGATTTTAGGTGTTTCCTACTTAGATATATTCAGCACATATTATATCAAATTCTGTGCCAAGATTCTTTGTGAGCTTGACATGGAGATATGCATACAGACATGATAATGCCCGGCGACTTGTTTCTGAAGCGGCGAGACAATCGTTGTTGCAGAGGTCTCCTCAGGAACATTTTTGTCCAACACCCACAGAAGCAAGAGGTGTCTTATACTGCGACTATGCCGAGCAGTTACTTACTGTTTCTGGGAAAGTGCGTGTTATCTAGCGTGACCAACAATTTGAATAAGGCCAGCACGCCCAAGCCCTCCACCACGATGGCTTGTGGCTTTGTGCTAGCAAGAGCTATCGACGGCCCTCAAGAGTTCCGTCTACCCAATTTCACTCACAAGGCTTGGTTTTCATCGTGACAGAATATTTGTGGCACTTTCCAAAGGGGTCGCACGCTGGGATCGCCCCCCCCCAGACCAATAATATCAGGAAGTCTCCTCTCTGACAAATCAGCGTTGGTGAGATTCAGAACGCAACGTTCTAACCACTCGGGCCACAGGCATAAATAAATAATAGCTTGGAACTCGTATTCGAAAATACCCATCTACTAAGGCGGCTAGCCAATCCCTATTGTAGACACTCTCTCAGGCATATTTGTAAACACCCACAGGACCAAGAGGTGTCTTATACTGCAACTATGCTGAGCAGTTAGTTACAGTTTCCGGAAAGTGCGTGTTATCTAGCGTGATCAACAATTTGAACAAGGACAGCACGCTTAGCCACGATGTCTTGTGGCTTTGTGCTAGCAAGAGCTATCGACGGCCCTCAAGAGTTCCGTCGACCCAATTTCACTCACAAGGGTTGTGTTAACGAATGGTATTGTTTTCAGGCATGTTCCAAACGATCCATTCGGACAACATCAGGAAGTCTCCTTCCTAGCAAATCCACCAGGGTGATATTTGAACACGGGCCTCGTAATCAGAAAGCGATCATTCTAACCACTTGGCCACATACATACGTACATACACACACACATACATAGAATCTTTAAATTTACAACTAATCATTTTATTAATTATGTGTAGTTAATGAAAAGATGCAATTTTTTTTCTCCTGATCATATGCTATCGACTCTGAGCGTCTCATTTCTTTTAGTCAATTAGCTCTGGCGCTGTAACTTTTATACGAAAATGAGGCTCGACTAAAAATTAAGTTGGCACATGATGAAAATGTAGGTAACAGCAAAGAAAATCAGCCATGCTGAAGTAAGAAATAAGCCGAGTTCCATTAATATTGTTGTATACAGATGTTTTCATTTTGTAGGCATTAGGCTTTCTTTCAAAAACGTTAAAGACATAATAAAATATTGTAGGACAGATGTGATATTTATAAAATGGCGAAACAGGTTCTGTGTGTGAATTTAATGGCGTCGTTTCACTCATACATTTTTAACTGTTTCGTATTTTTAAATGGTAAGAGAAAAGCGTTTTTGTTTGGTATTTATCGTCTGATTTTGATGCTTATTGACAAGGAACAGATGCAGGCTTAAAAGGGCGGACAAAATAGATGAACGAAAACACAGAAAAGAAAAGGCGGGAAATTGAAAGACAGAGAAAAATAGAACGAGTAATAAGAGTGGGTAGCAAAAGAAGAGAAATTTGTGAAGGAGAAAGAAAAACAAAACAGAAAAAAAGAGAGCGGGAAGTTGACGAAACTCGTTGTAAATAATACAAAAAAAGAAAGGCGTCTCTTTTGCATCAACTCTGAAATGGCGACATTTGCTTAGTCTTAAAACAAACGATGTTATTTTAACCTGTCTCATGTTTGTCAATGTCCTGATGTAAACAATTTACAAACTACAAGAGTTGGAGTGACAGGTGGATCTGTTGCACATTGGCAGAGACTAATGGAGAGGAAGATAATTTAGAGACAACTGACGAATAAAGGAATATGAATAAAGAAAGTAGAATGTAGAGACTTAAGGAAAGAGATAGATAGACACATAGATAGATAGATAGATAGATAGATAGATAGATAGATAGATATGAACAGATTGAGATAGATAGATAGATATTAATACACAGCGATAGATATTATTAGACTGAGATAGATAGATAGATAGATAGATAGATAGATAGATATTATTAGACAGCGATAGATATTATTAGACTGAGATAGATAGATATTAATAGACAGCGATAGATATTATTAGACTGAGATAGATAGACAGATATTAATAGATAGCGATAGATAGATATTAGACTGAGATAGATACATGCGTATGCATATAAATATGAGTAGAATTAGATAGAAAAAGAGGTAGATATATAAATGGACCGAGATAAATAAATGGATTGAGAAATATATATGAACATAGAGAGATAGATATTTTTAGACTGCGATAGATATCAATAGATAGACAAACAGGTAGATAGATTGATTGATATACATATAAATATGAGTAGAATTAGATAGAGATAGATATATGAATAGACCGCAATAAATAAATGGATTGAGAAATATATATCAGCATAGATCGATAGATATGAAAATAGTACGATATATGAAAAATGGATAGAGAGAGAAATATATACATATATGGAGAGATAAAAATAGATAGATTGAGGGAAAATAGATAGATAGATAGATAGATAGATAGATTTTTTGGTTTGGTTTGGTTTACAGCATATCAATTTCAATGGGTTATTCAATGGCGATACTTTTTTTTTATTGCTAATAATAATTTTTTGTTTTCAAAAATGTATTTCTGGTAATACTTTCTCGTCAAAAAAATCGATTTCTGGTAATATTTTTCTTCAAAGCTATTTCTGATAATATTTTTTTTTTTAATGTATTGCTGGTAATACCTTTTTTTACAAAGTATTTTTGGTATTTAAACACATTTTTTCACTTTCATAGAGTTTTGATCCGAGTTTGGAGGTGTTAACTATTTGCCCATAGCTGGGACCCTAACAGGTGCTACCACCCCGGGTCAAGTTGGACCTGGGAATAACTGCACTTAAAAGGTGATTCCACGCTCCTCAACACCTACTCATCAGGGTCCTTGCTGTTGGATGTAGTTTATCGTCTTACTCAGGACGTGAATGCAGTTTATCGTCTTACCCAGATATAGATAGATAGATAGATAGATAGATAGATAGATAGATAGATAGATATAATAGTTGTGATTTGATGAAAACACCCAGGGATGGCAGCCTTTTTCATGCTTAAACACAATATTTAGGCCATTAGAAGATTGCGTTTAAAAAGAATGTGTTTAGGCATGAAACAAACTGTCGCTACTGGGTTTTGACTTCAGTGTCCAATTTTATATGTACATACGCTCTCTCTCTCTCTATATATATATATATATATATATATATATATATATATGTGTGTGTGTGTTTGTGTGTAAAAATCGTAAAAAAAAACAGACGGATAAAACATGTGTGAACGCGCGTGCATACATATATGTGTGTGTGCGAGAAAACATTATTCCACGAACACAATAGACGAACGGTGTACGCTTTGATACTGCGACTGACGAAAGTTCGCTAAACAATTCAAAATTGAATACCGCGACCAAATGCGTACGTAGGTACTCAACGGCACAATGATGCGCATATACGCTCAGTCCCACACTGTGCAGAGAGAGACAGAGAGAGCGAGAGAGAGAGAGAGAGGGAGAGAGGTGGGGAGAGGGAGAGAGAGACAGTGTAGGCATATGAATTAACGCTGGTTATAAGTAAATTGTGAATGATCGTGACTATGAATGGCAACTCTACAGTGCATTGCAAATGTCTACACCCCCTTGAAAATTGGATGTATTTTGTTTATTTTGATAGGAACAATTAATATTTTAAACTCCAATAATTTATTGTAATAAGCAGATCTATCACACTTTTATTTAATACACAAAATACATTCGAAAAATTTAAAACTGATTCTTAAAATTTTGAAAAATGTCTTTGCAAAAGTCTACGCCCCCTTTAGAATGTCTTCAGCTAATACTTTGTGGATGATACTGCTGCGTCAATTACAGCCTGCAGACGCCTCTGGTAGCCTTCCACGAGCTTGCTGCGCTGGTCTGCAGACCTCAATCCTATAAAAAAAATTAGAGCAAGATCTAAAGCTGCCTATGTACCGACGTTCCCCATCCAATCTGACACAGCTCGAGAAGTAATGCAAAACTATTTGGTTAAATTCAGACAAGAGAATGTGTCACAGAAGAATAACTATAGGATCAATACTTTAGACACTGGGATATAAAACGCTGCTTGATAGAAGTCTAATGTCATTGAAATTATTGGTTAATATAATGATGATTACTTAGATCTGTTTTAAACAATGTTTGGAATATTTGTCCTAGAAAATTAGATAGAAACTATTTCCAAACTGATAAATTATTAATGATATTACGATGGAAAAAAAATTTAAAATCAGGAGGAATATGATTGCTTTTGACAGACTACGGCAGTTATACTTTTAATATAAATATATTGTTTTACACACACACACACACACACACACACACATATATATATATATATATATATATATATATATATATATATATATATATTATTAGTAGTAGTAGTAGTAATAATCTTTTAAGTATAAGAAATTATACTCACCCGAAAAACCTTCGGTGTCTTGATTTGCAAATAACCAAACCAAAAAAAAAAAAAGGAAGAACCAAGAACATGTACGTTAGTCGAAAATAAGTATCCAAGTCCAAAGCCCAAAGAAAAAAACCCCGATACGATTAAGCAAAATAACTAATTAAAGTGCTCAATACATTAAGTAGAGCAGACCTAGTTAAACCCAGAGAGCCAGACAACCTACTAAGGTTTCACGTAAGCGGATCGTCAATGAAGGCTGGCTCCCTGACAATCCGCTGACGGAAGAGCCAGCCTTCCCTGACGATCCGCTTAGGTGAAACCTTGGTAGGTTTGTCTGGCTCTCTAGGTTTAACTATATATATATATATATATTTTTTTTTTTGTTTTGTATATATATATATATGTTTTATATATATATGTTATATATATATATATATATATATATATATATATATATATATATATATATATATATGTGTGTGTGTGTGTGTGTGTTTGATGACATTAATAGTTCTGAGGTAATAGTTTTCTTTTCAGCATCACTTAAACTGCTTTTACGGGCGATCTTTTCACTAAATTCTTATACTTTTCTAATAATTTGGCACGCTCAAATCACCGTGCTGATAACAAATATGGCGCCAGTTTGTTTACATTACACAGATCAGTACGAAAATTTCAGTGTGTAGGTACCTGTTTGCAATTTGGTCTTCCTTTTTTCTTTACTTGGTCGGGATATTTCTTATCTAAGGTATTATTTCCTCTGGCAAGCTCTCTGTTGGTCACACCAACATAGTTGTTTTTCAAGATATATATATATATATATATATATATATATATATATATATATATATATATATATATATATATCTACACACACTGTTTACATTATTCGGAATATATATATATATATATATATATATATATATATATATATATATATATACATACATACATACTATTTACATTATTCGGACTATTGTCCGCATCTTTTTCGGCATATGTATTACAACGTTTTAGCCGCTGTACGCCCTGGCCTTCTTCAGGTGGTTTTATATATATATATATATATATATATATATATATATATATATATATATATATATATATATATATATATATATATAACTATCAATATGCAAGATATGCGGGATACTGATAGTTATATCAATACAAGGCTCGTAAGACACTGAATCTTGGAAGATTGATTCAGACACCATATTTCCTGGATATCGCTCACGGCCGAGTGGTTAGAACGTTCACTTTCTGACCCTGAAATCCGGGTCCACCCCGGTTGATTTGTCAGGAAGGATACTTCATGAAGTTATCAGTGGGGTTCGATCCCAGCGTGCGGCACCTTTGGAAAGTGCCTGAAAGTGAGGGAAATTGGGTAGACAGAACCATTGGTGGTTTCGATACCTGTACTAGCACAAAGTCACAATTCATCGTGGCCGTGGGTGTGAGTGTGCTGGGCTTGATCAGATTGTTCATCACGCTAGATAACACGCTCTCCCCAAGAAACTGTAAGTAAAGTTTGCTCAGTATAGTTGCAGTATAAACCAGAGGTAGGCTCTGTGGTTGTTGAACAATCACAAATGTGTCTCAACGAGAGTAGACGGATATCCTCGAATACGAGGGGCGTTATATATATATATATATATATATATATATATATATATATATATATATATATATATATATATATATATAAGCAACGAAAATCTTGGTAATCCGTATGGATAATCCCAAGGAGGATGAAATCCTGAGAGCTCATTGTTAATTCAGAGCGAATAATTTAATTTAAAGAAAAACAGGCAATTTAAGGCTCCATTGCAATAATTTATTTCACCAGAGACTTATTTTTCCCTGGATCACTTTGAAAAGGTGAAACGAAAAATGAAACTAAAATCTACACTTAATTAAAATCTACACTATATTAAGCTTATATAAGTTGACATAGAAGGTAGCCAGGGATGGTGTGAGAGACATGGTCATGTTTAGAGAGGGAAGGGAGAGTTTTAAAATTTATTTTTATATTTCTTTTTTTATAATACTTAATATGTACAGAGAGAGAGAGAGAGAGAGAGAGAGAGAGAGGGAGAGAGAGAGAGATAAGTGCGTGTTTCTATGTATATTATACGATATAATAATTTTTTTTAATCATTTCACCCTAAGAAAGGCAATAAAGCCACTAACACTAAACAGTCAATCATAAATAATAGATTTTTCAGAGAGGAGGAACAAGTTAACGAGAACTTTTTTAAAGACAATTGTAGGAAGAGAATCAAGTCTACGTGCTTTCTAGTTTAAGTTTCGAGATGGCAGCTGAAATCATGGACAATATTTCACGCAACAGTGAATCGGTTTTAAGTGGAAAGTCAGATAAAAATATAGCAGATAAGTTAAGAGAAGAATTGGGAGAGAATTTACGAGCCAAACATCCTTCTCTTATCATCAGGAGATACTTACACTACAGAGTGAGCGACGAGAGGAGAGATAGAAGGCATACTCTTACTTTACACATTCTTACATAGCCAGCAGGAATATCAAAGTTGTTAGAAGCTATAGGGTATCAAATTTTGTCAGCAAACAAAAGACTTAGCCATTTGAGGGACACAAAACGATATTTCTTGCTATTGAAATTATCATACTGGAACAGCCTGAAAAAGTGATTTCTGTAGGCTATAGCGGCTGAACAGGCAAATATGAAGATTGTGGTTTCATCTGGTATTTCCAAGAAGGTAGAAAAGCATCGATTCCGGTTTTAAGTTAAGAAGCGTCCTCAGTGACACTATTTTCAAAAGGATAGTTAAAAAAGCCAATCCTAGAAGAAAGTTACGAAATGAATCCCATTCAATATGGTGGTCAGAAAGAAAGGGATTGTCAATGTTCAGGAATTAAAGAAAGTGTTACTGAAAGAGTCGGGATGTTATTATATGATATTGTAAATGTATTGTTAATGCTTTTATTACAGAATTGTATTGTAAATAAATTAGAACGTTATTGTAATTGGTCATAAATTAATTCCACTTTTGGCTCGTCCTCTTATCTATTTATCTATGTATCAATCTATCGATTATTTGTCTATAAGTCCAGGAAACGAGATTTTCGCGAGACTACAAATAAGACTGTCTGATGTAATTATGTGATCGCCAAGGTTGTAGAATGAGAGATTTCAATAATTTCCTGGTCATAAATCACTTTTGTATCCTCTACTGTCCAATTACACGAGATTTGGCATGTGAAGGTCCTGTGACCTCTGGCCTCATTCCCTTTAGCTAAGCATACCGTCAGTACTTGAATGGATATTGTACTAGCCTCGAGGACATCCCCGAATATAGTAAAGGTTATCACAGTTACCAAAAAAAAAAAAAAAAAAAAAACAATCGATGAACAAAATTCGAGATCTGTCTGAAAATATATATAGATATTCGATGTATATATAAGAAATGATCTTCCCTTTGTGGTCGGGCCATAGTCATATATATATTTTTGAATCGATTTCAGTCCAAGCAAGGAAATAGAGCCACTAAGACGCAAGGGGTTACAGGGTGTGGAAGAATTAGAACAGAAACATTACTAATTAACGGGAAGAGAAAAGAGTAATCAGGAGGACAGAAGATAGTGATTGATATTGCATTTGAATTTTGGTAAATTAAAGATGGCTAAATTGTTATCTTACCCATGCGACAGAGTTTAATGGAGACATGAGTGTGGCGAATTAACAACTAGACAGATTGGTGACTAAAACTCCGAGACGCAAGTATCTTTAACTTAAATAGGCGGAGGAGAACCTTGTTTAAATGTTAGTAAAAAGTGGAAATCAGAGAAGGGGTAACAAAATATAACATTAGTTGGGGTCAAAATACAAATCAAATATAGATCGGATTGATAGGATAAGAAACAAATAAGTTCTTTTTAAGCCTGGGTTTGGCGTAAAGAGGTCCCAAACTCAACTTGCAGACAGTCAACAAATATAAATAATGCGTAACAGCCACCCACCCACACACGCACATATATACATTTACGAATATACATTATCATCCGTATCCCATATATTCAAAATAGAATTATGATATACT
>OZ010610.1:14435177-14450177 GCA_963932145.1 Acanthosepion lycidas | reverse complement strand
TTCTTGGAAGATCAGGCGCGAAATACAACAGTGCATAAATCACAACCAGAGTTAATCATGGAGGAGACATAGCGTGGTATGCGGAACCTATTCAGCTGTCTGCACTGGTGAATAGACAATTCATGTTTTATAATAGAGGCAAATATTGCAGAAATACTTGCTTTTCACGAATGAAAAGTTCTTTTTAAAGAGGAATAATCAGGTGTCATTTTCCAACAGAGCATTGCCTTTACCCCGCCTTGCAAAGATCACACAAACGTGACTTGGGATCAATTCAATCAGAAGCAGGATTTTCTTTGCATTGTCTGAGTCCAGATTTGAAAATTATATAAAATATTTCATCTCACACTAAAGACAAAAATGATAAGATGAAACAATTTCCAAAGTTTGAAGACATCAATGCGAAAAGGGTGATTACTCTGCCTGTAAAAGTCTGTCGGCTAGGCCACCTAAAAGATTAAAATATTTATCAAACAGAATTGCACCCTTGTATAAGATAATTGAAAAAAAAAAAAAAAACGCTTCAGTTACATATTTTTTCCTGTTAGGCTGCACATACACAATGGCAAGCCTTACCAGTAAGCAAATCAAAGTACTATAGAATGGCCTGGAAACATTCCTGATTTAAATCCAATCGAGAATCAGTCTTCAAGGAACGACTTCGTGGAATGAACATATAAAGTACTAACATGTACACTGGGTCATGGTTCATTGGAAAAATACGATGAAAAGTAAATAATAACGGAATTATTCGTATTGTTTCAATTAATCTGCACAAGGGTGTGTTAATAACCGCATATTTTAGAATAACTTCTAAAAATCGAGATGCGTGATTCTTTGTTTAAGCCACCTAAAATATTTAAGCTTATAATAAAAAAAAAATGATGGTATCAATACGAAATAAGGCCTAAATTTCTATCACTATTAATAGGGCTATGCCGAATGTTAAGAAAAGGGAAAAAATGGGATAAATAATGTTATAAACCATATCAACACATTAAGGTTTTATTATCTTTAGTCGATGCACAAGTTTATTTTCTGTGTCCTTTAATCAAACCTCAAATGCTGAACAACTACGATTTTAAATTTGATGTTCTTAGGTGACTATAGAAAACAATTTTTTGTTGAATAATGCAAACAGGTTGGAAATATTTATATTTTTACGTAAGTTACTCAATTTTAAAAATGACTGTAGTTTTTGTGGGTCACGCAATTGATGGAACAATGAAAATTATTCATTATAATGACAGAAACAATTCAAATTTTATGCTGAGTAAAAATGTATCTCGTGGTATGTATTTGTTTTAGTATGGGAAATGCATGTTGGTAAGTGGGTGTGTATGTAAAGGACAAAAGGAAGGAGATGCATTTGATAGAAAATAACTTTAAGTGAATACATGCGAGTGGTATTCAGTATTAAAATGTGTATTGTTAACGGCGATTAATGGGAAACCTGTAGCAATAAAAGGAACTGAACTGCTGGTTAAAAATGAACATATTAAGCATGAATGACAGCTACAAATAAGTTGGAATACAAACAAATCTAAAAAAACTTTTACGACCTTATCGAAAACCGAAAATAATAAATAAATATATAAAATAAAAAATAGAAATAAATAGAAACAAGTAAAATAAATTAACCCAAATAAATAAACAAACAACTTCCGTCAAAATAAACACCAGAATGTACCACTGACCCGTATATCTAAATAGTAGAGAAAAAAATCCAACACTCAGTGCCTGGAGGTTGTGTTGACTTTAATGTTCACTTATATATATATATATATATATATATATATTAACATACAACGTGTGTTATCACGTGCGATACCCTGTCTTCATCAGCCGCCAACCAGGGGTGATCTTACGGTTTCGGTGGCTAAGGCGGGACCGCCACCCCAGGCGCCACCAGCAGCATTTGCCACCAGGCAGGGTATAACAAAAACAAACTAATTGATCGTTCCTATTTGTAAATTGTTAATGAAACAAATAAAACGATTGTACCTCTTTGCAGCTTCTGTCCGTAATGAAAGTTCCTGAACGCATTAGCCGTTATTGACGCTCTCGTAAAAATCGTTATAAACGACTACGCAAATGTTTCACTTGCGCATGTTAGATCGTGAGGTTGCGCGCATAATAATTCAGTAATGTCTGTTCTGACCGCAATTTTCCTTCCTGGATTTGTTGGTCGTTTTTCGTCTTTTTCATTACTGGTTCAAATCACTCAAAGCAAACGCCGAGCAATTCAGAGCAACCTGCATCTGATCCGCACGATCATAGAGGGTGTAAAAGACGACGAAGAAGCCGCGCTGATCAATTTGATCAATCCAAGGCATTTGATAGGGTCGACCATCGCTACCTTGCAGCTGTCCTGCAGGCCGCTGGATTCGCACCCAACTTCTGCCGCTGGATTAGCCTCCTGTATCGCTCCCCCAGTGCGGTGGTACAGGTGAACGGAAGGCTGTCGGACGCGTTCGTGCTGTCTAGGTCGGTTCGTCAGGGTTGTCCGCTGTCGCCTCTCCTTTATGCTTTGGCGTTGGAGCCTCTCCTTCGCCGGCTGAAGGACGAGACCGGCAGTCCGGCCCTACGTGGAATTGACGTTCCTGGAGGGTCTCGAGCCAGGGTTTCCGCGTACGCCGATGACGTATCTGCTTTCGTGTCGTCCCGCAACGACATTGAGGTGGTACAGAAGGCGCTTGATCGGTACGAGAAGGTGACAGGGGCCAAAATAAACCGCGACAAGTCGTCCGGCTTGCGGTTAGGTGCCTGGAAGGGGGTCGCTCTTCCGGGCCGCTTCGGTTGTCCGCATTCTTGGAGTGTGGTTTGGGCCTGACCTCCAGCTGGAGAAGAATTGGTCTGAAGTACGAGCAAAGGTCGATTCCGCCGGTCAGACTTGGAATCGGCGGAGGTTGTCCGTGAAGGGCAGGGCGGAGGTGTGTGCTACATACATTTCCCCCCTGATTCTTTATCGATTGTCCGTACTTCCTCTCTGTAAGACTCACAAGAAGGCGCTCGAGCAATCGCTATCCTCCATTTTATGGAGGGGACGCGGGAATCGGGTCGACAGACGAGTCTGCACTAAACGTCCGTGTCATGGGAGGCTGGGAATGCCGCACCTGCCGAGTCACATCCGTGCCTCTAGGTTGGCTTTCCTACGCCGTGCATTGACTGGAGGAGATCCGATTCTGGAGGGGATTGTTAGGGACGCGTTCCCTGGCCTTACCATCAGTTCCCCATCTCGTGGGTTGAGCGCGGTCGTAAACCCCGGGATCAATCGGTTTTCCTTCGCGAGTGTTGGGCGGCCTTGAGGGCTGTTCCCCTGTCCAGTGACCTTTCTCGGCCTAGGAAGGTCTTCTATCGTGAATTAGTGGAGAGGCCCGCGAAAGATCTCCTACGAGATACGCTCGGCTTGTCGGAAAAGGAGTATTGCTCCTACTGGTCTTGGGCACCAGCGGCGGATTACCTCAGTAACCCTGAGTTTTCGCTTAGCTGGCGATTGGCTCGGAATCGGCTGCCTCTCAACGACAAGGCTTTCATATGGGGCTTGACGGATTTGCCAGACTGTGAACGGTGTGGCCTTGGCTTAGAAGAAACGGCTGCGCACGCCTTCTACCATTGCCCCCAGGTCCGCCCCTTATGGGACCATGTCGGCGAGCTGACGGCTCGTCTCGCTTCCGAACAGCTTGTGTCCATTGATCGCGCATACGTGTGTGACAATGTGTCGCCCCCGTATTCCGGGATGAAACGGATGGTGTTCTGACGCTGATGGCCACGGCTCGAATGGTGATTTGGACGACGCGAAAGGAGGAAGTCTTGCGAGGCAATCGTCTTTCTCATTCGGATCTAATTCGATTCTTTGAGCATCAGCTCAAGATGAAGATTAGATCGGATAGAAAACGATTGCATTCGACAGTCTTTAGCGAAAGGTGGGTAAAAGAAGCGAGCTTGCTTCGTGTGAACGGGGCTAGCCTTGATTTTCTCTTCTAGGTCAACCTTTTGCAC
The DNA here is from genome assembly GCA_963932145.1 of Acanthosepion lycidas. Classification (NCBI taxonomy): domain Eukaryota; kingdom Metazoa; phylum Mollusca; class Cephalopoda; order Sepiida; family Sepiidae; genus Acanthosepion; species Acanthosepion lycidas. Next base: position 14,446,175 of record OZ010610.1, on the reverse strand, counting down.
ATCGGGGTGGCTTCCTGTGGAACCCTCCCCTTGGTTAGGTTAGACAAGCTTCAGTGTACCTAGTTAATGTGAGTAAGTGTTGTTCCTGGCCTGCATCCCGGCCGTTCTTTAGTTATGATCCAAGTCGAGATTCCCATCCTCCCCAGTTTGTTTTGACCCCCACCCCATTTTCATCTCGACTGGGTCAGTTTTATATTTTCCCATTCCAGCCTAATATTTTATACTTTTCCCCACTCCCTTAGCGAGAGCGTCTCTTGATTTTGTCTCCTGGCAGAATACAGCGGCCTCTCTGTTTTATGGATTGGACGGTCCCTACTAACATCAATTATGTTTAGTTTGTATTTGTGTTTATTTTAAGTTTATTATTGGGTTCATTTCCCTCCCCTCACATTTTATCATTATTAGAATTGTATATATATATATCATCATTAGAATTTTCATGGTATGGGGCGCGATTTTGGTAGGTCTCCCTTGAGAGCACGTGGTATTATGGTGGTTGAAGGATTGTTTGGTGATGGACTAGTTCTTTTGGTGAATGTGTAAAATGTAATGTACGAATGGGTCGCGAATCTGATTAGCTAGGTATAAGATAGTTAGTGTTGACCAGCCTCTACCCCTCCCCTTTATTGGCCTCGTGCCACAATTTGTACTTTTTGTACCAATAAATACTACTCAAAGCAAACGCCGTATATTGTTCTATATATATATATATGTAAATCACATAGGAATTCAAAATTATCTCATTTTGCCCATTTCACATTATTTATTATTATTATTATTAGTATTATAATATATATATATATATATATATATATATATATATATGACGAAAATTACTAATATGCAAAAGGAGATATTTGCAAGAGCGTCTTTTAAAAAAAATGATTTTCGAGTACATCACTTGCCCTGATAAAGTCGGATGAAGAAACTCGTCCTCAATGGCTGATGCGATGAGTAAATTGTCACCGCTTTATATTTTTGATTTCGTGCATGCGTGTTGCTTTTTTTAATTTTTTTTTTTATGTTGTCGACTCCCCGGTATATCAGGGTCAGTGAGAAAAAGTGCAATATAAAGCAATTCACTCCGCAGGAAGTTTCGAAACGGCACGCTGTACTGTTTGGTATTTGTGCCGGAAGCTCTAATACAAATATTTCAGAATGTTTTGGTGGCAATCAGTGCAGAGAATTTGGAAAAGATTGGATGTGACTAATTGTTATTACTAAGGTGTTTGGAGTGATTTTTAGTTATGGCGACGTTATGCTTCCCTCCATCTTTCCTTAGGGCCTCAGACTCAACACAAAGGCCGACATCAGATGTTTTATAGAGGTGATGCTTTTTTGAGTAAGGAAGTTGGCTGCTGGAAGACAATGTCCGGCAAAAGGACTCTACACTATAACACAAAAGCAGGAGAACCCAGACATGTCTATGTGACAATTTCCGGTATCTCATCACACCTTACATCTAACCACCTAACTCCCCAGACAGCAACTCCCTTGATTGTTATGTGTGGGGTTCAGTTGAACGAGAGACTAACAAAACTTTTAACACCAAAGATAAAATGAAGGTAATGATTATAGCAGCTTTCAGCAACTTAAACAAGGAGACCGTTCAGAAGTCGTCTGGAAGCCGTGGTTGAAGGTAATGGCGATTATATTGAATGTATTTAGTCTTTAGTATTTCAAGATATTTTTGTGTAATTCTTTTACTCTTGTCTGTTTATTCCTTTTGCACCTTTACCATTTACCTAAATGTAAATGGAGTCTTTAAGAATATTTAGTTATAGTAACTTTACCCGTTTCACAGTTCGTTAATGTTCAAATTTAAATTGAAATGAAGAGACGTGCGGCTTTTCTTTTTCCTATATACAAATATATAGAAAAAACCTTACTTTCTGTTTATATATATATATATATATATATATATATATATATATATATATATATTTATTAAAGACATTTTTTATGTTTAACGTTCTTTTTATATATTTATATTATATATGTATATATAAACTTCAATCTTCCATGAATCTCGTACATTCATAACTGCTCATGGCGTATCAAATGTAAATGGAAGATTGAAGTTTATAAGCAGTAAATTCGACCTTGCCTACCGAACGCTCCTTTGTGGCCGAATCGGTTAAGGCACCCCTGGCTAAATGGCGGTTCCGTATAGGATGCAGGTTCGAATCCTGTCAAAGGACGAATATTTTCTATGAAAATTTCTCGGACATTCAGGCCGGTAAATGTTATTTAATACTGTTTATTATAAACAGAGCATTTACTTAAATACTTGTATCTATAAAAAGAACGTTAAACATAAAAAATATCTTTATTAAATAAATTGTCCATTTCTTAATGTATGACGTCATTTGTTTACATTTGATACGCCATGAGCAGTTATGAATGTACGAGATTCATGGAAGATTGAAGTTTATAAGCAGTAAATTCGACCTTGCCTACGCTCCTTTGTGGCCAAATCGGTTAGGCACGACCGGCTAAATGGCGGTTCCGTATAGGATGCAGGTTCGAATCCTGTCAAAGGACGAATATTTTCTATGAAAACTTCTCGGACATTCAGGCCAGTAAATGTTATTTAATACTGTTTATTATAAACAGAGCATTTACTTAAATACTTGTATCTATAAAAAGAACGTTAAACATAAAAAATGTCTTTAATAAATAAATTGTCGGACTTTGCCCATTTCTTAATGTGTGTGTATATATATATATATATGTACAGATAAGATAGGGTACAGTTCATAACATTTAATTTAAAAGAGGGTTCAATACAAAGTAGATCAATATTATTTATTTTAGGATATTACAACGAAAACATGTCAAAATTGCTACACAATTCCAGTGTTTCAATACATCTCATCACGCGTTTGTAAATTACACAATTATTAGAGTAATTTAAAATCGCCTGATGAGACGCATTGATACGAATTGAAATACAGCTACAATTTTGTAGCGATGTTTTCGGTGTAATATATATATATATATATATATATATATATATATATATATATATATATATATATATATATATATATATATATGTGTGTGTGGGTGTGTGTGTTTGTATAGTGCTGTGCCTAAGTGTACCTCTAAGATAATATTTTTAAAAAATTTCTTATTTTTACAGATAATCTACAAATTTTAATTAAACTATATATTTATTAAGAAAATCATTACACTCGAATTACAACCACTTTAAAAAATATTAATTAAAAATACAGATCTGCAAAAGTAAGTGAACCCTTACATTGAATATTTGCTGACGCCTCCTTTTCAGGTCACGACATAGACCAGTCTTTTTAACAAAGTGAGCGTCAGTTTGACGATTCTTCTTGCCAAAACTCCCACAGTTGCTCAATATTACCTGGGTTTCTTGCACGGACTGCGTTCTTCAATTTTAACCACAGATTTTCAACAGTGTTTTGATCAGGACATTGACTTGAAATTTCTTTTGTGGGACCAATCCCTTTGATGATTTGCTTTGATGCGTCAGATCATTGTTGTATTGGAAAACTCAACCCTGACCTAAACCCAACTTTCGAACATAGGGCAGGATACTTTCATTCAAAATTGCTTCTTATCTTGAAGGTCCATTGTGCTTTCAATGCAAACTATTTTGTCTTTGCCATCTTCAGGACGTTTCTAGATTATTAATATGAGCTTTGGCATAGCTGAGTCGATTTGCTTCTATTTTGTAAGATGTAGATTTTTTCTAAGCATTCTGCAGTGAAAAAGGGTATTGTTCAGATTTCGTCGCACTTTAGATCTATGCACATTGATTCCAACAGAGAGCCTTGGAGAACCGCAGAGGTCACAGCAAAATTCACCTGGGCTTACCGAATTAGGTGACTACTTGCTTTTGCAGTTATTTTTCGCGTACGGTTTTTTCTTGATTGCGATTGCAACATACCAAAGGTCATCTATTTATAAATAATTTGTCGCACTTGTACGTGCTCTTCAAGTCGTTTTACTAACTTTTTGTAACCTTCTTCGTCATTATAGGCTTAAGTAATTTTTAAAACTTCCAGAAGTTCTTTTGATCTTGCATATTTTATTTTTATTTAACCTCTAACTGCAACCTTTTTGATACACAATAAGTTATAGTCTAATGGATATCGGCTCAAAGTGAGAACTTGGAGATCTAAGTTCGAATCCCGGTCGAGTCCATTATATTCAATTACATATACACTTGGAAAAGGGATCAATCCATCTCATCTCCCCCTTTCAGCTATAGGTTGAATAGCAAGAGAGACTGAGTTCCTTAGCCATGGTTGGCAAACAGTTTACCGTAGAAAGAAATGGGAACCTACTGCGGGAAAAAATCTGCCTTGTCAGTCATGTATCGAAAGACACATGATCGCCCAAGAGTGCATCACGTGTGGCACATAACTGACTGATACACAACTTACCAAAAAACATAACCACGTGTCATTTTTATTTTTACATGTGCGAAAATAATTATTTGTCCTTGAAAAGATATAAAACAAAATTACAGAGTGTAAATATTATGGTTCACTTAACTTTGCACATCTTAATGTTTCATTTTCAATTAATATTTTAATTCAAACTTTCTAAAAAGGTTGTTTGTAATTCGTTTAATAAAGGTTTTTCTTAATATTTCTCTTATATTCAAAATTCAAAATATATCAACTTTCGTAAGTAATTATCTAGACAACACTATAACATGTTTGACACGAAGACTCACTCTAGGTCTTTCTGACCATAGCTCAATTACATATTTAAATATTCATGTAAACCTAATGGACCCTATTCGTAACATACTTGCTGATAACACAAACATAATAGCATTGTTTACATGTAAAAAAAAGTCTGAAAGTAATGGAAACCTTAGTAATAAAAAAAAACAAAAACGCACACACTCAATAATATCAATTATGAAGATGGACACAATATCTTGACCGTGGTTTGAAAATGAAAACATTATATGAATACATACATACAAACATCTACTTCTTGTTAACAGTTAATATATTTCAAACTTGAAAATGGCTAAATGTATAGCCGAAAGCGCTCGGGTAAAAAGAAGGTTCGGGCAGTTTTTATATAATTTATCATTTGAAAAGAAAAAAAATTAGATCCCATAAGAAATTGTATAAAAACTAAAGCAAAGCACCTTGCCTTTCGTATGAAATGTTCATATATATATATATATATATATATATATATATATATATATATATATATATATATTAGATGCAATGAATGAAATAAGAGTTATATATTAAATATATTTTTAATTTATACGCTATTTTTATGGATACAACTTATTTGAGTAAATGCTTTGTTTTAATTAAAGAGTATAAATTCGACTTATCGGCCTGAATTTTCTAGAAATTTTGTAGAAAATATGCGTACACCAACAGGAATCGAACATATGGAAACTGTCGTGCTGTTAAACATTCAACCATGAAAAACCTTCTGGTCAGCAAAGTCCAAAGCTGAAATGATATATCGAGAAAGATCGTTGAATATGTGCGCTTATAAGAAGTAATTTGGACTATGCTAATCAGAAGGTTTTCTGTAACTATATATATATATATATATATATATATATATATATATATATATATATATATATATATATATATGTAGTTTAGTAACGAAAATCTTGGTAATTCGTATGGATAATTTCAAAAAAGATGAAATCCTGAGAGCTCAATGTTAATTCAGAGCGAATAATTTAATTTAAAGAAAAACAGACAACTTTAAGGTTCCATTTTATTCTTCTCTGGATCCTCAGACTTCACCTTCAAAAGTTGAAACGAAAAATGAAATTAAAATTTACACTTTTGACGGGTAGTATTAAGCTTATATAAGTTGACATAGAGGGTGGTGGGGAATGGTATGAGAGACATGTTCGAGTTTAGAGAGGGAAGGGAGAGTTTTAGAATTTATTTTTATATTACTTTTTATTATAATATTTAATATTGAGGAAGGAGGGGGTAAAGATCAAACAATGACCTATTTAATCGGTCAACTCAATGGAAGTGATATGGGAATAGGAAAAGGAGAAAAAAAGGGAAAAAGAAAAAGAGGAGGAAGTAAAGAGATAAGAGATGTACGTAGGGTTTTTGGAAGAAGAATAAGGGTTCTATAGCTTTTATATATATTACTTTAAATGATAATTTTTATATACATCACCTTAAATGATAATTTTCGAGGCTACACATATTTGAGTAGACGATCCATTTATTTTAAACAGTATTTTATTTCTTCTACAACTTAAACATTCGAGAAATCAGGATTCGAACCTGCGTGCCAATTAGTTACAAAGAGCTTTATATTCTATTAAATAGAAAGTTCTATTCTTAATAGCAAAGGTCAATTTCGCCTTTAAATCGCAATTTACACATTCAGATTGCTTCGAAAGTCATAACTGTTAATTTTAAAATTAGCTACGTCTATTCAAATATTGGTATAAAATAAAGATGACGTTTAAAGTCTGTCTGTCTGTCTCTTTCTCACACACCCACACCCACATATAACAAAGATTTTTTTACTTCGACTAGTAAATTATTGGACGATAACACGTATAAGCCAAGCAAAGTTTGCAAAAATATATTAAAAAACTATTCATTAGCATTGAGCGTACAAATAAAAATGAAATGATGTCTGTAAATCCACACATCAGTTGTAGGGTAAACCTTTTGGATTTATTTGCAGAGTTCTTATATACTTTAAAAAATGTCACCTAAAAGAACGCTTTCTTTTCTTTTCATGTTTCATGCTATTTCAGGACTTAGGCGATCATGGCTCTCCACCTCTTTTTATCTTTTGCGGCTCTCAACAAATTCCTTCCCTCTACTACTTCCCCTGTCATCCACTTTTTTAAGGCGGATAGGTATATCACGCGTTGTTTTCCCTTGTCTCTCTTCCTTTATTCGACCCGTGAGTATCAGATTCTCCAAGCCCTTCTTCCTCATTATGTGTCCCAGAAACTTCAGCTGCTTCTTCCTCATGTTAAGTATAAGCCTCCACCTTTTGGATCCTCTCTAAGACCTCATTGTTGCTCATGCCCATGATATCCTCAGCACCCTTCTGTAGAACCATAGTCCAATGGTCCAACTGCCTTGTTTCTGCTCAATTTGGCCAGTGTAGTTTTCAAAATTCCAGGCCCGTCTGTATTTGTGTGCATTGCTAGTTGTTCCCTTTCATTGTGGAAGAGTTTTCCAATATACTCGCTCCAGCGTCGAAGAATTTTTTTCTTCTCTAATATTAGCGTTCTATGCTTTGATTTTAGGCAGCCTTTTGACGAGCATGTCTTTTGTCCTGATAGTTGTCTTATTTATTTGTGCATGCCACTTTTGTTGGGAGCGCTCAGTCTTTCTCTTTCTGCCCATTTTTCATTTAGCCATTCTTCTTTAGCTTGCCTGCATTGGGCCCTTATTTCATTGTGTCATTTTCTCTACTCCGTTCCATATCTTGGCAGGGTATTCTGTCTCCTGTCCATCATGTCGAGAATCTCATCAGTCATCCATTCTTCGTTCTGTTTTCTTTAGGATGATATCGTTTGCTGATGTCACTAAAGCGTCTCTTAATGCGTACCATTTTGAGTTACCATTGTGGCCCTCGTATCTTCTTTTTCACATTATCCATATATTTTTCTTTCAGGTTCAGGTCGCTCAGGAGTTTGTTGTATTGCAATTTGGATGCTGCATTAGGCTTCTTGAATTTTCACAGTTTCACTCTTAGTTTACATATAAGAGGGCGATGATCGCTCTCGCAGTCGGCACTTGGATAGATTTTGCAGTGACTCATTGCGTTCCTGAATCTTTTGTTGATGGTTATATAATCAATTTGGGTTTTCGTTTCTCCTCCTGGACTCCCCATTATTCATAGTCGTCTCGGATGTTCTTGGAACCATGTTACCTGGTCATTGTCTGTGTACCATTGAATCTATTTTTATCCGAGTTCGTTGCGGTTTCCTAGTCCGAATCTTCATACTATATCCCCGGCCCTTTCCCTGCTTAATTTAGCGTTTAAGTCTCCCATGATAATGATGGTGCCCTCTGATTTGCATAGAGCCTTGACACCGTCCAGCATGGTTTAGAAAGATTCGAAGTTCTTGCTTTGTGAGGTCGGTGGGTAAACTATTATAATAGCCAAGTTGAACGGCTTCCCTTTCAGTTTCAGTACCAAAATTCTTTAAGAACATTGGTGGTATCCTAGCCGCATTTCTGAAATGCACTATCTAGTATTAGTCCTACTCCTCTGTCGTTCTTCTCGCCGCCTGCATAAATTATCCTGTGTTTGCCGCTAACAAAGTCAACGTTGGTTTCACATACAACTAGAATGTCTTTTTAACATTATCAAACTGGCCGCAGTTTTTCAATGTTCGGACGTTCCATGTCCCGAGAGTTATTTTGTATTTGATGCGAGTCGTCGCAGGATAACGGTCCGGTGACATTCCAGATGTCGTTCCTTTCCGGATGAGAGATAGGTTCCGAGGACTTTTATCCCTTTTACGCCCCTTATGTAGCAGTTGCTGGATGACAGTCAGGGGACACCTGTTGTGCATGTCACTCCTTACTGGGCGAGGAGTTAATTCCCATTGACTTAACCACCTTCACGCCGTAAGGTTTCACATTATCCGAGTTGTTAACCATGATTTGTCTTGAGATTGACAGTGGAGTGGTTTCCTGTTACCTTCTCCACGGTGATTTATGGAGACACCACTTCTAGTTAGCTGGCCGTTGACTCAGAGATTTCCTCCGCCCTTTGTTAGGTCCTACTGGCTTGCTAACGAGCTGCCTCACTCGGAAGTTGGAGCGGTGTAGTCGGTTTAGTAGGGGGTGAATAAAAAAAGTTTCTTTTTTTCTTTTTTCTTATTAAATTTGAACTTCGTATAAGTCCCATTTCCCCATTCTGAAACAATATGCGTCCATCCAGCATTGTAGAAAAAACGATTCATTCTCTTTAAAATGGGACCTTGTGATTAACTCTTGCTAACTTCGGATCAAATGGTCATTTAGTGTTGCGGCTGATTTTAAAAAGATGCGTCTCCATTTCAAAGAGCACCTAGTTGTGGTGTGTGCGTCTGGGGCGGTGCGTGCAAATCTGTCATGCGGACTTCAGCCTTCCTTCCATAACAGTTTAGAATGGTGACTTTGCATTTCAATAAAATAAGTCAAAGTAAAAGCTGAAAAAATAAAACAATATATAATTTCTCACTTTTCCTGCCATCTTTTATCTAACAAGACAAAAATCTGACTAGTTCCCAAAAATCCGAATAAGCTTCATTTACAGGAGCTAAATATGTTTATGACGATATTTTTTTTAATTTGCAGATAACCTAACTAGTCTGAAAATTAGCCTGGAAGTTAAAAATTAAGTTAGAAAATATATGAATAAATAAATACAAAAATCCGAAAACAAAGGCCAACATAGCATTGTGCAAAAGCGATTCTTTCTACTTGCGAAACCATTATTCGAAAGTTTTTTGACAATGTTTTTGATACCTATACCTATATCTATCTATCTATCTATCTATCTATCTATCTATCTATCTATCTATCTATTTCTTTTTTAAGCGTTTTACCACAAGACGGGAAGCCACTAGCACGCAAGAAGTTACAGAGAGTTGGAGCTAGAGCAAATAGGAGTGATAGAGGAAAGGATCAAGAGAAGGTTAGGGGATAGATCAAGGCATCTGGAGACGTCGATTGACATTACATTTAAATAGTTGGAGATTATAGCTATCAGAAAAACAGGAAGAAGGGAGGGATTTCCACAGGTGAGAGGTGCGAGACATGAAGCTATTGGAGTAGAAGAGACGTCTACATTTAACAGTTTCGACATTGAAAGGGTGTGAGCAAGATGCCAGCCTAGCAGAATGGTTAAATTCAAGAAGTTTGGGAACCAGCGAAAGCAGCTCCTCGTAAAAGTTACTATGAAAGTATTTGTAAAAAAGACAGAGGGCGGCGACAGCACGTATGTGAGAAAGAGATTGCAGACGAGAAGCCAGATCAGAGCCAATTACGTTGCATATCCGTCTCTGGATATTATCAAGAAACTTGAGACAAACATAACGAGTACCAGACCATATATGGCAGCAATACTCCATGCACGGGCGAATGGTTGATTTGTAGATTTGAAGGATTGACTCCGTGGAGAAAAATTTCCTGACTCGGCACAGGGAGCCAACTGTCCTTGCGGTGGACGAAGCTATTGGCTCAATGTATTTGTTCCATCTCAGGTCAGCAGTCAATGTGAGTCCGAGTAGTCTCAAAGAGGATCTCCCGAGAAGTTGATCGTCAGACATTCTAATGGGGGGGGGCATGGATAGTTCTCTGTGGTGCGTAATAGAGAGCAGTTTTGTTTTTGTGGCGTTAATGTTAACCAAACACCTTCCTGTCCCAGTTCAAAACCGATTGGAGGTCTTTTTCGAGACGAACAGCCAGGTTAGTTTTGTCAATAACACTAGATTTGATTTTGAGACAGGAGTAAATTGTAGTGTCGTCCCCGTAGATACCTACTTGGGAACCTATGACGTCAGGAAGATCGTTAATGAAGATAAGGAACAGAGTAGGGCCTAGGATGGAGCCTTGGGGAACACCTGCATTCGTGGGATAGGAACTGGAGGAGAATCCGTTGAGAACGACCTTCAATAAACGGTTTGACAGGAATGATAGTATTAAGTCAAACAATCGACTTGAAATTCCATAATCCTGAAGCTTGCGAAGAAAGCCGGCATGCCAAACCCTATCAAACGCTTTGGAGATATCGAGATCCACGGCACAAGCTTCTCCGTTGATCTTGATAAACAATTTCAGTGATGGCCGTAAGCACATCAGCTGTAGAACGGGCAAAGAGGAAAGCATATTGCTTTTCGGAGAGCAGATCATGGGATGTAAGGTGCTTAACCAAATTTGGCGTTGATTAAAGTTTCGAAGACTTTCTCGAAGAGTGGTAGGAAATTGATAGAACGGTAATTGGAAGGGCACACACACACACACACAC
>OZ010610.1:14425177-14430177 GCA_963932145.1 Acanthosepion lycidas | reverse complement strand
GCTACAAATAACAGCAATCGAACCCACAATTACTTCTAATCGTTGAGTAACTGACCATAGTGTAATGTAATTGACAGAAATGCCCAACAAACAAAATTGACAAAAAAAAAAAAGATCAGGGCAAAAATAATAATGAGCAACCGATATATGGAAGAAAAAAGTAGCCAAAGCAACAGTAATAAGGCAAAAATGTTCACAAAGTAAGAATAATGTTAATATACAAAAGGGATACAGACAAGTGATCGCAGCCTTTTGACTTTAAGACAAGAAAGAACAGAAATATGGCAGATAAGATTGAGAAATGGGCTATTGGATTAGCTTGAAAGAATTTCCAGCATGTACCTGTACCATTTGTCGATAAATTTGTGGAGGAGAATGTTTTGGTTGTCATATGGAACTCCGTTCGTCTTACTTGCTTCCCTGATGGATATAATGTTTCAATATTCCAATTTAATCGACATATTCTGATGCCTTGATCCTGATCCCTTTTCTTCTCTCAATCACTCTCAATCACTCTTCTTTGCTCTTGCTCTCGCTCTCTGTAACACCTTGCTTCCTAGTTTAAGCATCACCTTGCTTGGGGTAAAATGCTTAAGATGCTTGAATTAATGGTTGTACCCTACTCTAACGGTTGTTTTGGCGGCGGTGGTTTGTTAATTTGTTTACTATTTATTTAGTTGGCTTGATTATGTTTACTTGGTTTTGCTTATTTATTTTTAATTATTTTTTCTGTTTATTCTAAAGGGAGAGGTTTGTTAATTTGTTTATTATTTGATTGGAGTAATTCATTTTACTTGCTTTTTTCTTATTTATTTTTATTTCATTTTTTTGCTTTATTCGTTTCAGTTTTCGATATTTTTCGTGGCACTAAAAATTTGTTATCGTGTCTGCATTTGTAGACGAATTCTGATCGTTTATTTAATACTATTTTTTATTCTGGAAAGGTAATAATAACTATTTTTTCCTGCAAGCAAAGTTTGTATTTTTGAATTGATTGTTGTAGGCTGATGTTCTTTTCCTTATTGTTCATTATATTTTTTTGGTGTGATTTTCGTTTTGTTTTTAATTTCGCAGATTTACTTAGAAAACATTGTGTGTTCGCGTATTGACTATTTGTGAAAGATGTGTTGTGTGCCCAGTTTCTCTGTTTCCAGGGTCGTTCACTTACTTCTATGTATATTTTGTCTTCATTATCTGGTGATTTTACCATGGCTTTGTATATTATAATGTTTTGTAAGCAATTTCTGTTTAAGGGACATTCGTTCTTAATACTACAGTTACACGTGGGTTTAAATTGTTCAGGTGGTTTGTTGATATTTTTCCTGTTGTGCTTTTTAGTATTTGTACCATGCAACTGTAGCTGATTTTTACTGTTGAATATTTTGTGTAGAGTATCTGATTCCGGGAAATGTTTGGGTAAGTGTTTGATGATTGTTATTCCTACGTTTGTTTTTACGTTTTTGCTGTATGGTGGGTTGACCCATATGATGTTTCTCTTCCTGTTTGATTTTTTGTGCCCTGTGGTGAGTATGTTAATGTTGCTAGGAATCTACTATATTTTAAGTCTGTTTCTTAGCCTTTCTTAGCTTCTTTACATATGGTTTCATTGAAAAAATTGTCGGAAAGTTTGAGGATATTGATTTTGGCATCTGCTTGATTATAGATGGCGGGCAACTGGTATCTTCACTCTTATATTTACATAAGCTCTATCTATAATATTGAGCACTTTATCTCATAAATAAAACATATCATAAAACTATATTTCTTTATCTGCTTTTTCTTCTTATATATCTATATATATCTATATCTTTCTATCTATCTATCTATCTATATATATATATATATATATATATATATATGAGTGAATGGATTCTATAAACTTATTCTTTCTCTCTCTGAATCTATCTATCTATCTATCTCTCTCTCTCTCTATATATATATATATAGATATATATATATATATATATATATATATATATATATATATATATATATATATATATTTGTCCAATAAGCCTATCATCACGACCCTGTCAATGTAACTGACTCTATATCCATAAATTGTGCCTCTTACTATCGGTCAGATTCGGACGAAAAATTTAACCTATTTTTAAGAAAAATACATGAAAGTTTAGACATATTTTCTCCGTTTTTTTTTTCTTCTTTTTTGAATAAATTTATCAGCCTCTAAATATGAGGCATGGTTACCTTTAGAGTTTACTATGCGTAACTTTTATTTTTTAATTACAAAATATTGGATATTAATTGTTTATCCTGATTTCCAATAAAATCTAATACTCATTTTAAAGAATGAATAAATTGGAACGGTGACTGCTATTTGAACTTCTTAAAAAACTTTATTTTACGTGCAACACCATCACTTGACAAGGCACCAGAATTGTTGAAACAAAATTGTCATAATTTGAAACGAATATTATATATATATATATATATATATATATATATATATATATATATATATATATATATATATATATAAAGACTGTGAATCCTCTTCGGGCGTTAAAGGAGAATAGGACCCTGCCATGCATACCATTGTACATATGCCGAATAACGTCCTATCATACTGTATTCCACACCTCTTGAATTATTGATGTAATCATAAAAGAATTGTAGATGGTCTATTCGATCAAATCAGTCAGGGTCTCATCATGTGCCATATATGGTCAATGGAGAAATGGTTAGGTATTCCTATCGTCCAAGGTAATTTTTCAAAAATATTTCAGATGAAGTTACGCAGCACGGGCATCATTTCAACAACATTATAAGTAAAAGGAAGACAAAAAGTACGCTTATACTTAGTGTTATGGGTCCTTACCTATAACTACAGAATGAACTCTTCCTAACACTATGTATACTACGCCTCTCAACAGAGAGGGTCGTATCGAGTCGAGCCGATAGTAGTTCACTCCAAACCAGGATGACAGTCATACTTCCACATCTTGTATTATTATTTCGTGTAATATACCTTCGTTATTTCTACTCTTGTGTTCGTGTTGTTCTTCCTTGGTACTAATCTGGACCATAACACTTAGAATCAGAAATAGCGGATATTTGTAGGACACATAATAAGGAAGGAAGGCTTGGAAAATTTGACACTCTGATAACATATTTTAATCTTAATTTATTTAACATTATTTTTTCGATGTCAAATATTGTTATCATCATCATCATCATTATTATTATTATTATTATTATTATTATTAATTTGAAACTGTGATTATTATAATGCGATGAAACTGTTGAAAGTGACACGACTCTTAGACAATTTTTTTTATAAATTTTAAGTCTGTACCCCTTTCTTTTTTTTTTTTTTTAAATATTTCGGTCCGTAAAGAAAAAATAATTTCTAGGTCACCTTAACGACTTATGTCAAACTCTTCCTTCCTTCATTCCTTTCTTTTCTTTCTCACCTTCTCTCACTCTCTTCTTCTCTCGCCGCCCCTGCGAAAATCTGGCGAGAAGAACGTGTGCACATTCTCTTGCGGCAATTAAAAGGGAAGTTACAGGGCAATGCAGCGGGACATCTACCTACTGAGGATTGGAAGTTGTGGAGGGCATGTATCAGCCATAAGCTGAAGCGACTCAGTACATGGAAGAAAGAAAATCCTGAATGAACCTCAAATTATATTCCTATTTCCACGATTGTATGTTATGCTGGTAAAAGAATATCTGAACTTTTACATCACAGTTCAACGTCCTCTTTCTACAATATGAAAGCCCATGTGAGCTTTTGACATGATTCAATGTGTTGTGCTTGTATATCGTGGGCGAATACATTCCAGAAGATATAGTTCCCCCGGGCTCTGTAGAGAGGCAGAGCTGGCTCTTTTTGTCAAGAAATGCAGAACGCTGTTCAAGACTTCAGGTGATTTTTACATGACGACGTCGTCGTGAATGTGTATGATACTGTTGTTGCATATGCGAATATCTGGCGAGAAGAACGCGTGAATATTCTCTTGCGGCAATTAAAAGTTTCCCGAACGCTCTATATTGACATACTTGGAATTAAATGTTCATTGATGTGCATCAATAAATTGAAGCACCCATAAACTACAGTCCTTCCAAGTCATCGTTTGAAATAAAGTACTTTCCCGGGAAAATGTTAGGTGCGAACAATTTGCCAAGTTGATATTTTATCCTTGATATCTAATATCATTTTGCCGTCCTGGGTATGGCGATAAACTACATCCGCATTCTGGGTCAGACGATAAACTACGTCCAACAGCAAGGCCTCTGATCAGGAGGTTTTGAGGAGCGTAGAACCGCCTCTTAATTTGACACTCTGATAACACCTCAAAGAGAGAATGTACAGAGGAATGCAGAAGGCCATGTACCTGATGAGCATGTGTGGATAGATTGCTGAACAGTGAGTGGGTGATCGAAAAATAACCTACATAATTAAGGTCTACAAAGAAATGGAAGTTGTGGAGAGCATTGACCAGACATAACCCGAAGTGAATCAGTACATGTAAGAAAGAATATGCTGAAAGAACCTCAAATTATATTCCTTTTACCGGAATTGTAAGTTATGCTGGTAAAACAATATCTGGACTTTTACATCACAGTTCTCTTTCTCAAGGAGCAAGCCCATGTGAGCTTTTCACATACCATAACCACGACTCAATGTGTTGTGCCTGTATATCTTATTAATACCTAATATCATTTTTCCGTCCTGGGTATGACGATAAACTACATCCGCGTCCTGGGTAAGACAATAAACTACGTCCAACGGCAAGGCCTCTGATCAGGAGGTTTTGAGGGGCATGGAACCGCCTCTTAATTGCTTGTGTTCCCAAGTCCACCCTGACCTGGGGTGGTAGCACCTGTCAGGGTCCCAGCTATGGGAAAATAGTTAACACTCAAAATTGTGTAAAAAGAAGTTTTAATAACAAAAATGCTTTGTAATAATGATACAAAAATTATTACCAGCAATAATTTTGGAAGGAAAAATTATTATCTGCAATACTTTAAAAAAA
>OZ010610.1:14412677-14422677 GCA_963932145.1 Acanthosepion lycidas | reverse complement strand
TGTAGCGATTTTGGCTTGTTTTTGATGCAATATCCTAAAATAAAGAATATTGCTCTATTCTGTATTGAACCTTCTTTTAAATTAAATGTTTCGAACGATAGGATTGTACTCTAGTCGTTGTTATTTTACCCGGATATATATATACATACATACATATATATATATATATATATATATATATATATATATATATATATATATATATATATATATATAAACCTTATGAGCCAGAAACTACCTACCAAGTTTCCATCCTACGGATCTTCAGGGTACTAAATTTCGCTCTAATTTAAGTCTTGAACATTTTTACTTAATTGACTCTGTCGGTGCCTTTTCTTTTTACTAGGCATTGCAGTGCCGATTGATTATTTCCAAGCAACACGAATGTCTTTAGTCTTCTTTTTTTTACTGAATTTTCTGTGCGTGTGTGTGTGTGTGTGTATGTGTGTGTGTGTGTGTGTGTGTGTGTGTGTGTGTGGCTAAGATACAAAGTCAAGCTGAAGAGCAACTTCTCAGCTGTTAATATACCTCATAAGAGCGCTTAGCCCTGGAGCGGTTAGAATGGAGATCAATGTGTTTTAGTGGACTCAGCAGTTTTCAGTCAGCCTGTCTAAATCGTCTTCAAGAAGCGTGAGCAAAATCTAAAAGGTCAGCCAATCTAACAGTGATCTCATCCCACAATCCATACTCTTGCTCCATATGCGCCCTCCTTTGTAAATCACTAGTTGCCACTTACGATTATCGTACAAAATTTACTGAATCAATTAATTTGTAAGATACTCATACGTCGAAACCGATGTTTGTTTGTTTGTTTGGGTTTTATGGCATATCAACCACTGTGGGTTATTTAATGCCAAATCCAGTTTATATGAATTTTAAATGCCTATTTTGTCCTGGCAACATTATTGTTCCCAAAAAACGTATAGCTGGCAACATTGTTTCCAAAAGGTTTAGCTGGCAACATTATTTTTTCCCAAAAACCTATAGCTGGCAACATTATTCATCTGAAAACACTATCTGAGGCCTTCCTTGCTGTTGGACGTAGTTTATCGTCATACCCAGGACGCAAAACGTATAGCTGGCAACATTGTTTTTTCAAAAACATAGCTGGCAACATTGTTGTTTCAAAAACACATGGCTGGCAACATTACTGTTTCCAAAAAACGTATAGCTGGCAATATTATTTTTCCGAAAACATTATCTGAGGCCTTGTTGTTGGACGTAGTTTATCGTCATACCCAGGACGCAGTCGAAACCGACGAGAGAGTTCAACAGATATATATATATATATATATATATATATATATATATATATATATATATATATATATATATATATGCGTCTGTTTCTTTCTATCTATTTAATTATTACGCTAACTAGTTTGTAAGTAAATTTAAAAAGGTTTTTTGATTTTTTTTTTTGTAAGGCGGGGGTGCCACTAACACGCAACTGGTTACAGAAAGTGGGAGCAAGAGTAAGGAGGCATGAGAGAGGAAAGAATGAAGTGAAGGACGAGAAAAATATCAATGTCGATTGATATTGCATTTGAATAGTTGGAGATTACAGCTATTATGGAAGCAAGTAAGAGAAAAGGAGTTCCACAGACGGGAATTCCAATAGCTTCATGTCTCGCACAGACATGAAGCTATTTGAATAGAAGAGACGGCTACATTTTACCGTCGAAACAGTAAAATGTAGCCTCGATTGACCTTTGAAGAGTGAGGAGCAGTATCGGTTATCTCTATTTTGTATTGATTTTTGCTGATTTTTCTCCAGCTTTTTTTGTTAATATACTTTTAAAATAGGCGTTGTTAAATCTTTAAAAGTCATCTTCTAAGCCATTTTTGCGATGGTTTTTCAGTTTCATATTGGCATCAGCTAGATTTTAGCTTAGCCTTTGAACCCTGACAAACGGTTTACCGGTGGTAGCTCAAAATGACTTAATGCCCAGCCACCGGTTGAACGGAGGGTAAACACTTGTAACTATTTTTATATCCACCGTGAAAAATTACAAGCCAATTATTTTGAGCTCGGGCGAAAGGGTTAGATTTGTTCAGGAACGCAGGTCTGAAAGAGTTGATATAAATCCTTGGTGTTCGAAGCAAAAGAGATCTATAGTTTTCTTTTCTTTATATATATATATATATATATATATATATATATATATATAAAAGTGAACATAGAACTCAACACTTAGAGGCAACAGTTTGTTTCATGCTATATGCAATCGTCAGGCCACGTGTGCTCTATATATAAATATATAACACCAGATTTCTTCATATATATATATATATATATATATATATATATGCGTTGAATGACAAGCTAATTCTAATAAAAAACAGACACCTGAGTTAATACGACGTTCTTCAGTAAAATGAATGGAGAACTTTGTCTGCTTGGCATTTGTTTACATTCGTAAAAACAATACGCTAGATTTGGCTGAATCATTCCGTCGAGTGAATGTAGCTCAACGGTAAGGCTCGTTTCGATCCGGGCTTGAGGCATTCGGTTGTCTAGTCACACTGAGGAGCGAAACAGTACCGTCTGCGAATGATATATATATATATATATATATATATGACCATCAATAAACATGCAAACCATTCCAGCTCCACGCTGTAAAATTACTATGTAGCAGCCACACACAGAAATTCGGCATCTAAAACAACATCCATGATAATGTCTAGAGATGTAGCCGTAAACACCCGGAACAATTTTAAGTATGAACAATTCCTATATTTTTTAACCCTTGAAAAACAGACAAATATTAGACTGGAAATGCTCAATAAACGATTAATTATATCTTCCTTTTCAATGAAAGATGAACACACACACATATATATATATACTGGTTTCTTCTCTACAGTTGTATGAATTAGGAATGTTACTTTGGGTACGTTTACTAACATCAAAACTCCTACTAAAGTCATCCCAATTGAATGCACCTATTCCATTGTTCATGATATTGCTGGAGTATCAAAAGGGACTTAAATAACATTGAACATGACAGATAATCAAGAAAGAAAAATATTTACCATAGTATTTATGTGTACGAAGGTTTTATTTCTGCTATTAGTTTATTAAATGATTACATGAAAATACTTGTTGGTCTTGGTATATTCAATCGTGTTATTTTAAAAGACTTAGGGTCTGGTTTTTATTGTAAAAAATAGTATTTCTTAATAAGCAGACCAATATTTGTTTGTTTAAATACGCATTGAGAGGTTTCTACGATTTTATTTTGAGAAATATTGCCATCGGTCAATATAATATATACAGAAAACAAATGAAATAATGAGGCATTTCTGTACCACAAAAACTGTAGCTAACCAAGAAAAAGTAGTCATTTTCAGATTCAGCGCTCTTAAATTAGATAAAAAAGATATTTCAATTTTTTATTGGTGACCAATGTTATCTATATTGAAATCTTCTCTATAATTGTAGGAATTCAATGCACCTTTTCCATTGTTCATGATACTGCTGGAGTATCAAAAGGGACTTAAATAACACTGAACATGACAATCAAGAAAATCATATATTTATAGTTCGTATGTTCACGAAGAAATATTGCCATCGGTCAGTATCATATATACAGAAAACAAATGAAAAAATGCTTTCAAAAAATATGATTTTTCTTAAAAAAATAAGGCATTTCTACAATTTCTACATACTATTTCTGCAAAAACGGTAGCTAACCGAGAAAAGGGAAAGTCATTTTCAGATTCAGTGCCCTTAAATTAGATAAAAAAGATGCTTCAATTTTTTTTTTTTTGTGACCAATGTTATCTATATTGAAATCTTCTCTATAATTGTAGGAATTAGGAATTTTACTTTGAGTACGTTTACTAACATCGAAGCAAAATCGTTACTTCAAGTCGCACATGGTCAATGATTCTGTGAAATGAATGTCCAGTCGCTCGCATAGCCACAATCTAACCTCTCTCTAACGGCTTTAATTGAACTAAAGATGCACGTGTGCCTCCCTCTGATATGACGCTTGCTAGAGATGTAGCACCTGGAGCAATTATAAATATGGACAATTCCTATATTCTTTAACCCTTGAAAAACAGACAAATGTTAGATGTTCTGGAGGTACTCAATAAACCATTAATTATATCTTCCTTGTCAATGAAAGATGAACACACACACACACACACACACACACACACACACACACACACACATATATATATATATATATATATATATATATATATATATATATATATTGATTACTTCTCTACAGTTGTATGAATTAGGAATGTTACTTTGAGTAGGTTTACAAACATCGAAGCAAAAGCGTCACGTCAAGTCGTACATGGTCAATGACTCTACGAAATGACTGTCCAGTCGCTCAAATAGCCACAATCTAACCGCTCTCAAGCGGCTTTAATTGAACTAAAGATGCCCGTGTCCCTCCCTCTAATATGACTCTTGCTTGCACATCACGCTTTTAATGTAATGAAACTCATCACAGCATCCATGTCGGGGTATAGGTCAGAAGGGAACGTTGTACAAGATGGCCCGACAACTGAAAATTGATATCAGCTAATTGCAAGCATCTAAATAGACATTGTTCCTGTAGGGTGATTCAATTTTATTTTCTGTCGGTATATCAGAGTATTAAGAGACAAAATATTTGTTAAATACAAAGAAAAGAATCTTACTATATGGCAGCGAATGCGGGACAATCTGCTCAACGAAGAAGAAGAGACTTGAAGCAACAGAAATAGGGTTCTACAGAAAGATGCTGAGGATACCATAAACCGAACATGTCTGCAAGGACGAGGTTTTGTAAACTAAAAAAAAGAACTTCTCCTACAATCTGAAAGAGATGGTTGAAATTTCTGGGGCATTGAGGAAGGAGGGCTTGGTAAATCTGATACTCACAGGATGTATTGAGAGAAAGAAGTCCAGACGAAAGCGACACGAAACATACTTGATAAGCTTGAGTAAATGGATAGTAGAAAGAATTTGTGAGAAATAAAAAAAAAATAAAAAAAAAAAATAAAAAAACGACAGGGGATAAGAAGATGCAGAGGGCCATGACCACCTACGTCCTGAGGAGGCTCGGTGAATAAAAGAATATATATATATATATATATATATATATATATATATATATATATATATATGAAGAAAAATAGTCTTAAGGTGTGCTATATTTATGCGATAAAGTGCTGAATATCAGAGATAGAGCGTGTGTAATATAAAAGTGAACATAGAAGTCAACATTAGAGGCGACCGTCTGTTTCATGCTAGATTCAATCGTCAAGCCTGACGATTGCGTCTAGCATGAAACAGACTGTCGCCTGTAAGTGTTGACTTCTATGTTTACTTTTACACACACACACACAAACATATATATATATATATATATATATATATATATATATATATATATATATATATATATATATATATATATGGGAATATATATATATATATATATATATATATATGGGAATAGATTTTCTGTCAATGTTTCTCTTTTACATTCTCTTTTCCCACTGACATCTTTGCTTGAAGCGAGAAAATCTTTTGGAAGATATCTCGTCTGCAGATATAGAGTAGGGAGAATTGGATTCATGCCTTTTCCAGACAGAAGCAGTCCAAACTAGAAATCAGTCTGCCGTTTGCCTTTTCTCTACTTTACACTATTTTGCATGTATACATGAATATTAAACTTGAGTTTCATAATCAAAGTGATTTTGACAGTTGGCTATTCACTTTGAAACGAACATTGTTTAACTATCCTGACGACGGAGGTTAAACTTATGAAAAGACAGCCGATCACAGGTTAGTCGATCATAAGACTGGCGAAAGTCTTCATGAAAGGCGCCAAATCTGTAAGTCCATAAACGAACGAAAGTATTAAACAGTTCGTTTTTTTTTGTTTTTTTTTTTACTTAAACATGAAAAACACTAGCGGTCGTCCGTCTGTCGAAAGGGAATTGGGTTAATACAACTGTATTAATTTATATATTTTTTAAGCATCCAACCCCAAGCAAGGCGGGAAGCCACTAGGACGCAAGGGGTTACAGAGAGTTGGAGCGAGAACAAAGAGTAGTGATAGAGGAAAGGATGAAGAGAAGGTTAGAGGGGATAGATTAGGGCGTCTGGAGACGTCGATTGACATTACATTTGAATAGTTGGAGATTATAGCTATCAGGAAAACAAGAAATGGGGACGAAGTTCCATAAGAGAGAAGTGCGAGACATGAAGCTATGGGAGTAGAAAAGACGGCTACGCTACATTTAAGAGTTTTGACAGTGAAAGGGTGTGAGCGAGATGCCAGGCTAGTTGAACGCTTAAATTCATGAAGTCTGGGAACCAGCGAAAGCAGGTCATCGGAGCAGTTACCATGAAAGTATTTGTGAAAAAGATAGATTAGTTATTTTATACTTACAACTAGGTACATTAAACTTTATAACATTTTTTACAGATTGTTTCTATCGCAAATACAAATAAAGTTATAAATTTTTTAAAGTGCACATGAACTTTATGGACACACTGTATATGCATATATTAGCGATGTCACAGATAGTATAAGGTAAAAAATGCAGACAGTCAATGGGATATTGAAAGAAAGGACATTTGGGCAAGTAGTGCTCGATATCCAAGATAGAACAATAATAGGATTGATGTCAGTAAAATCATCACGACTCCAGAGTTCTGTCTCTTCAGAATTAAACCGTAGAAAAAGACAATATGTATCAAGAAAAAAACAAAAAAACAATAGGAAAACTGTAGTTTTAGTCGACGCGTTTTGTCCAATGTGGACTTTTTTCCCAATCTCACCTTCCCTAATATAATCAGAAACATGACTTTCCCAAGCCAATCTACACAACAAATATATCAAAAATCAAAAGAAAACGGTTGAATCCCTCAACACAGCAATACAAACAATATTTTTACATGTTAAAATATTCTCTTCAAACATAAAGTGATTGATGCCATTTTTCAGATGACCATATGAATATATTAATAGCGTTTTTAAATTCTTCTAGTTGCTAACGGCATTTTGTTTTTGTTAAGAGTTATTCTAAATAAAATATAATTTTGGCACAAGGCCTAAAAGGGGGTAAGGGTTGAAGCTGGTCGTCACTTACTGTATTATACCTATCTAAATTCTTCTAGTTGCTAACGGCATTTTGTTTGTTGTTTATAGATACTTTGTTTCAATAAATTCAAATTCATTTTTTTGGCCTTGAAAGAAGTCGGCTGAACCTAGTTATAGTCTTTTTTCCTTTATACACACACACATACACACACATACATACACACACACACACACACACATATATATATATATATATATATATATATATATATGTCTTTTTATCTGTTCATTTATGTAGACGTATTTTATATTGGCTCATGGGTTTCCATATACAATATTTCGTTCACTTCGCCGCAACATGCAAGCGAATATTAAAAATAAGCGACTATTTTCAATACACTTTCTTAGTTATAAATAGATCTATTGTGATGGCTCAAATAGAGAAAGCGTTACTTTTGATTCTATGCGGCACTTTTAATAACGAGTTAATTTCAATCGACGGGTTTCGATCGTTAATTGGAAAAGGACTCTGGGTAATTATAGCGAAGTTGTAGGAAGAAAGAAGTGATATTACGGTACAGTTAAATTTTGTAATTTAAAAAAAATAATTATGTTATTTTCTCGAAATAGAACGATAAATTACACCAGATAATTCCATGAGGATGTCTGCCTGCCACAGTAACTGGCGATCTATCTATCTATCTATCTATTGCCACGCCATATCTAGCTATCTGTTGCTACGCCATATCTATCTATCTATCTATCTATCTATCTATCTATGGTTATGCGATTTCTGTCTGTCTGTCTCTATATCTCTCTATGGATATATTTATCTATCTATGGCTATGCCATTTCAATCTATCTATCTATCTATCTATCTATCTATCTATCTATCAGAAACATTTGCCAGGTCCCTAGGAAACAAATAGTTTCCATATTCTAATATTTTTCGATGTATAATTCCTCTTATATACCTCAGGTAATGACCGACTCCTTTTTGTGCGGAAACACCCGTTTCATAGTGCGACAGGCCAATCCCTGTTGCAGACGTCTGTTCAGGCATAATGCTGTTTTTACAACACGCACAGAGCAAAATTGTGGTTCATACAGCAGATTTGCTGAGCTCTGTGTGTGTGTGTGTGTTTGAGAGTTGGAGTGTGTGTTTGTGTGCGTGGCTTTGTACGTGAGTGGGTGTATGTACAGAAGTTTAAATTTAATTTATTTATTTCGTTAAAAATAAAAACCTTTATTTAATGGTAGGGTGATTTTGGTGGATATATGGAATAAATAATAATTTCTAGATTTTACCGGCCAGAAATTTTTCTCTCAAGTATATTAGACCTTTATATAAACAACACATATTTTGGGTATACATCTGACTTTCACCCGCTCGTTTGAATATATGATTTCGTACCCCCAGTTTCTATCATCATATTTAGAACACACTTTTCATATCTAATTTAGACTCCCTCTTTTAAAGAGCGGCGTGCTTCCCCCACCTTTTATCATCGTATTTAAACCCCTAAACGTTAATACCTAATTTAGCCCCCACTCACACTTTTCATATCTGAATTAGACCCTTTCTTTTAAATGTTCGAGTTCTTTGCAGACTTTTTCTCGTTTTATTTAGACCTCCTATTTTAATACTTGTGATTTGTCCTCCATTCACTTTGACGTTTCATTGAGACTCCTTCCTTTTTAGATCTAATTCCACACCCAACATTTTATCATCTTTATTTAATACAACATTATGTAATCCACTATTTACATTGGTCGGAATATCCTCCTCATCTTTGTTGCCATATTTATCACAACGTTACACACAGGGTAAAGAAAGGGATCGTACGCTGCTTACAACACCGAGAAAAAGTCATGTGACGACCCAGAGACATTAGATAAAGAATTGTTCAGTATAAGCAGTGCCCTACAACGTAAAAAACTACCCTGGGTACCTGGCAGCAGCACCAATAAACCGGAATAGGTGAGTACAAGTGGAGAACAACACTCAGAAAACAGTCTGCTTGCCTTATGTGAATGGGTTTATCGGAGAAAATACAAAGGATCTGCGGTCCATATCACATTGGGACAACCTTCAAAAACTTGACGACACTTCGCAGATATCTCTCCCGAGTAAGACCCCCCCCATAGAGGAGAACATGACTAAAGACTGTGTGTACGCTATCCTGTGCAGCTGCGGAAAGAAATATAAAGGGGGTGCAGGTCGCCCCCTTTAGGCAAGGCTTCAAGAACTCCAAAAAGCTGTTACACGAAGGGAAGTGGGAAAATCAGGCGTGGCTGATCACATATGGAGAGAAAAGGGAGATCACCGCCCTCTGTGGGATCAGATTGAAATCATAGACAAAGAAAATTATTGGAAAATTCGTAAACTTAAGGAATCAGCACATATACTAGGATACACAAATCTCCTGAGCCGACTAAGCATAGAAATGAATACAATATGGGAACCAGTAATAAGGATTGCCAGAGAAAAGCGATAACAAAAAAAAAATGTAATATGAGCACCGGTAAAAAAACATGAAATGATAAGAGCAAAAATTGCAATATGAGCACTGGTAAAAAAATGAATGCTGAGGACATTAGGCTTGTAATTCCCAGAAATTCATACACAGATGTCCTCAAGGACACATGGTCCAGTGGATAAAGGCGTTGTTTAGGAGGAGATAACTTGTAACTGACATCCATTATTCATGGCACGCGGAACTAGAACAGTCTACCCCAGTGAGCAAAATAAACGGTACAGTTCGAAACACCTGAAGAAGGCCGGAGTATACAATAAATATGACAACAAAGATGAGAATGATAGTCCGAACAATGTAAATAGTGTACGTAATACCTCATCTCAAAAATATAGGCAGATTATTTAATCCGTTAAATTTTTATAGTTGATTTAGACTCTCTACTTTTTAGATCTG
>OZ010610.1:14385177-14410177 GCA_963932145.1 Acanthosepion lycidas | reverse complement strand
ATCTATCTATCTATTCCATTCTGTTCATATCTATCTCAGTCTGTTCATATCTATCTATCTATCTATCTATCTATCTATCTATCTATCTATCTATCTGTTAATATCTATCTGCTTTTCGCTGTATCGTTTATTAATTCCTTACTTCTTATCTATTTATATTTTGTTTTCTTACAGTTTCTTAATTTTGCTGACTCTGTTCCTCACGTATTGTTCTAAATTCATAACATTCTTACTTCAATCTTTCCCTCTTTTCTGCCTTCCTTCCTTCCTTCCTTCCTTCCTTCCTTCAATCTTTCTGAACTTAACCACCCCCTTACACACACGCACAGGCACATGACCCATTTCTTTCATAATCTTCCCAACCTAATACACACAAATTTCCCATGTAGCAAATGTCAATCCATTTGCACACATCTTTCATCGAGATAAACAGGCTGGGGATTATCTATTTAAGAAGAATAGATTATCTTTTATGAGAAATAATTTTCGTTCGAAATGAAAATCCAGCAATATTTGCGCAGATCGAATGATACCGTTTCGCAAATCGACTGCATCGTTCGAGCACCGCGTGTTACCCTATCAGAAGTTTTAGATCCTCTTATCACTGCGACTGCTGTCGTCATTCAAATTGCAACAATTACTTCTGCTTGTTCTGGTGGGCGTGTCACCGTCGCCTACGTTGACGTGCCATCATTCGGTGTTCGAGTCCCGCATCGGTTCGCTTCCGAATTTAGAGCCTGACGCTTTAAAACTGAGGAGGCGAATTTTTTCAGTGACACAGTTCACTAGACTCATTCTAAATCGATATGATGACTGGCACATAGCAAGGTTTACAAAATGTGTAACAGCTTTTTAATATTATTTCTGCCACGAGAATTTATATTTTATATGAATTTCTATTGATATGCAATTAAAAATATAAACAAATGAAAAGATTTTCAGCAAGCATATTATCACCCATACATATATATATATATATATATATATATATATATATATATATATATATATATATATATGTATGCGACCGGCCAAATATTCCAGTTCCAGCTTTGGTGCAATCATTAAGCTGTCGGTAACTCTAATGTTAGAAACTGGCAGAATTTGAGTTTGTGTATATATATATATATATATATATATATATATATATATATATATATATATATATATATATATATATATATATATATATATATATATATAGTTACGTAGATGTGAGTTTGTGACCCTGGGTTACACGCCCTCTACGATCGTCAGACAAAATCGCAAATGGTGTGAAATCCAAGGTCGCAAAGTAACATCAAACCAAATAATTATGTTAGCTCTATCACATCACTGATACTGAGCACTTTCCAATTAGTACCGTGCATATATAATATATAAATATTACATGAAAATTTACACATATATATACATATATATATATATATATATATATATACCATATTTCACGAGGACGTAGGTGAACATATGTCTCTATAGATTTCTTTTCTTTATTATCTTTGGAATCAACACAAGTTATTGGACAAGATAATGGAGTAATATTCTGATCCTTTGTCCACAGTTTGGGATTCAGAATTTTGGTTCTAGACCGGCTGTCATCCAAGTGGAGATATTTCAGTGTACCCTGCAATTTAATTCATAGAAAGGAAATTACAATACGAATTCATGCCTTTTCAAGTCTATTATTGTGACGTGAATGCAAATACCCGAACGAGATCAGCCGATTCTACATACCACGTCAATATTTATTGCATATCAATCCGAACTCTTCTTCTTATAATTAATCTGATATGTTTGTTCCATGAAAAGGCACCGGACTTAAATTAAAATGATCTCAGTTACTTCGTAAGATAATAATAGCACACCAGTTGGTTAAGATCACCAGTAATGGATTGGGAAGGTCTTGTGTTGCCGGGAAGTAACAGTGACCGCCTCTCTGGTAAATCGACGAGATCTAAGTAAATACAGAGCATTATGGGAGCGGAATATTTGCCGGAAGAAGGTGAAAGATAGCAGCTAACAGTTTAGAGTCGCTACTCAGAAATTTGGGTCGAGAGCTATATTCAGAGGCTTTTCTATCCTTGGATATGTCCACAAGACACCAAAATTTTGCAATCAGTTCTCCTCTTAAACAAAAAGCGAACCACTGCTGGATTGATTACATTGTTTTATTTAAGATTTATCAACCTTTACAGGCTATTTAAAGCCAGAAAAATGATTGAAGATAATAATGATACAGGTGCTACTAATTAACCCATAGCTGGAGAAAGTCTAGTATTTATAGATTTCCCAAGCGTATTTAAGCATAAGTGAACGAAGTCAACTGGGTCCTCATAATTTTGACCCCTTTACTCATTACACATCACGCACATTCAAGCTTATAGCACATGATATTCACGAGCGGTTATCTATCTAGGTATTGAATGGAATTGACGTTTCTTCTCATCGGTGATCGTACTGGGACCAATGTTTCAATGTGTTGTGGTAGGATCCACCTAATTTGCATAGTGGAGTACCGGGAATCGAGAAGATTGAACCAGAGACTCTGCCCGACTGCGACTCAGTCAACACACATTCCAGGAACGGTCTTCCCAGGAATATACAAAAGACTATATGTAAATATTGTGTACACTTTCTTGTTTCAATACATTTTGTTCTAAGTACATTTTGTGTTGCATTATTATTCCACGCATTAGTCAAGTTTCAACACAGTGTGATATGACCAAAAGCACACCATAGATGGAGAAAGATCACCTTTTCCAAACTTACCAGTGCAAAAAAAAAAAAAAAGAAAAGAAAATCGATCAATGTTTGAACGATAGCCGTTACCCTATGCGCCGAAAATATTATGAAACTTCTAATTTCTTCATTTCTCTCTCTCTCTCTCTACATATATATATATATATATATATATATATATATATATATATATATATATATATATATATATATGTATATATATATATAAAGGCTCAAATACTAATATTCCATGCTTATAATGTATTACATTGGAATCGGAATCACGATCCAAATCATCAGACCTACAATTTTAAAAAGAAATCGGAAAATATAACTCCGGGTACATCTTGCTGTGTCCTAGACATTGAGCTCTACTAGTATTCTATCCTCTCGGAAATATATATATATTTATATATATATATATATATATATATATATATATATATATATATATATATATATATATATATATGTATATATATATGTATATATATATATATATATATATATATATATTGACCACTATGTATATATATATATATATATATATATATATATATATATTTACCACTATATATATATATATATATATATATATATATATATATATATATATATATATATATATATATATATATAGTGACCACTATATATATTTCGACAGCATGTTTTCATGTAGGCATGTTTTGTTGAACAATGTTCTATCTACTTATTTACTTATTTTCGATTGAATCCTTTCTTATTCACGGATAAACTCTTTGGTTTCGTTATTGAAGGACGAGAGAAATCCGGGCTTTTTCTACATAGCACAATGTCATCATCAGGTCAATGTG
Source organism: Acanthosepion lycidas (assembly GCA_963932145.1). NCBI lineage: Eukaryota > Metazoa > Mollusca > Cephalopoda > Sepiida > Sepiidae > Acanthosepion > Acanthosepion lycidas. Next base: position 14,406,602 of record OZ010610.1, on the reverse strand, counting down.
TATTGCAAGACAAATATTGTAATGTTAATTATCGTGAAAGACAAATTTTTTGTTTTCATTTGAAAGTTAAATTACTTACTTGTGGAGTGAAAAAGACCTAGTCAGTGCGTGATCGCCGACACCGTTTAATTGTGGAACAATTAATTTTATAAAGGTTTGGTTTCCATTTCGTAATATAGAGAGCTTCGAAAATTTTTAGTGTTTTCTTATGTTTATTTGTTTTATGAAAAACTATAGAATTTTTTACAAAATACTTGTGTATGTATGTATATATATATATATATATATATATATATATATATATATATATATATATATATATATATATATATATATATATATATATATACACCCAAATATAGGATTGGCGTATACGGAATAAATTCCAATAACCAAAGTATACTATTCTTAAAAGTGTGCTCAATACAGAGTAGATCATATATAATTATTTATTCGAAAATTATGAGATAAATATCTTATAAAATCACTACAAAAATAGCCATTTCCTTTCAACACGTCTGTGGTCTTAACATGTAATTCTTTGGTAAATTTCCAATAAATAATTACATATATATATATATATATATATATATATATATATATATATATATATATATATATATATATATATTCATGGATACATAGATAGATAGATAGATAGATAGATAGATAAAGGACTTAAAAAATTAATCTAGCATTATTTCTGATTACTTTAAAATTTAAATTTTAGTCGATATATGTGTTTCAGTAGACGCCCTAATTTTTATTGTTACTTTTTTTATTGGTAATAACGTCAATTGGCCAATATATTCGGGGTCCTTATGTACCCTTCATAAGAAAATGTACCGTTCATCAAAGTTCGAAAATGCGTCCTCCATTGTACGGGAAAGTACTGTATGATCTATAGTAATTCAAGCCGGGATCGAAACTCCACCGATTTGGCATCAGTCAGATTTTTCCTCTAAACTGTTGCCGCACGGCAGAGAAAGGGGAAATTTAATGTATTATATACGTGATGTATACAAACACCAGAGTGCTCAATTCATAACTGAAGACCAATGCGTTTATACTTGCAACAGCAGCAGCTACTGTTTTTCAAATTACCCTTTCTTTATAGTGCTCAGTCGGCAAACGAGAGCATATATAGTGATTTTGCAAATACATGTGAATATATATATATATATATATATATATATATATATATATATATATATATATAAAACTATATATATATGTATGAAGAAATATAGTTTTAAGATGCGCTATATTTATAGAATAAAGTGCTCAATATCAGGGATAGAGCGTATGTAAACAAAAATGAACACTGAAGTCAACATTTAGAGGCGAGAGACTGTTTCATGCTAGACATAATCACCAGGCCGCATCTGATATAGCCTGATGACTGCGTCTAGCATGAACCAGTCTGAAAATATATAGTTTTACGGTTTGCTATATTTAAAAGTGCTCAATATCAGACAGCGTATATAAATATGAATATAAAAGTGGACATTGAAGTCAACACTCAGAGTCAACAGGTTGTTTCATGCTGGACGCAATATATAGTCTTCTGCATACAAGCCTGTTTCGGTGTCCACAGTTTATCAGTGTGGTTAGTCGTCCGATTGCTTCAAACCGGGATCGAAACTCGACCGATTTGTCATCAGCATCAGTCTATTCATATATAAATCAACTATAAATATATATATATATATATATATATATATATATATATATATATATAGAGAGAGAGAGAGAGAGAGAGTTCACCGTTAGTCCATACTTAAGTATAATTATCATTAATTGACTCTTTCTAAACCAATGAGAATCAACCTCACATGATATTTTCACGATCAGACAGGCAATCAAGACGGACAGGGCGTCAACACGCGCATCAACAAAAATTTCGGCTCATTTTACTTTTACATTCCATAATAGTTACATTTATCTGTTTTCACTTTACAAAAATTCGAGCTAAAAATAAACTCCAGAAACTTCTTGTATTTACCGATTAAATTATCCCGACCGTCATTACACACCCTAGAAGAAACTCGGTATACATTATAATTATTTATCTTATCAGATTCCGATCCATATTTGATCTACATTTGATTCCAAACTCACAATTTTACTCCACATTACTTTTTATCGAATCTCCAACAATACATAACAACTAGATGATAAATAATACTATTTTTGTTGTTTCCAAGTCATACAGATTGTAATTTTACGAGTACTTTGGCGTATATAACTAGTAGGGTGTTTACGATTATTTAGTCAGAGTCATAACTCCCCTAAACAATGAAATATAATGAGAAAACAAAGCTTAACCCTTTGATCCCTGTCTTCCTGTACAATTTTGACACTTCTGCCTCAAACCCATTGTCAAAATTCGCAAATAATTGGTATGTAATGTTTTACGGTAAATATAAAAATAGTTACAAGTGTTTACACACCGATCAACCGGTGGCTGGGCATTAAATCATTTTACTCTACCACTCTTCAACTGTTGGCTGGGCATTACGTCATTTTTCTTTGCCACCTGGTAAAGCGGTGGTCAGCGTTGAAATGGTTAACGTTTAGTGCGTGAATAACCGCTATTTAATTGCATTCCTTACGATATTTACAAATATTACTAAAACACTGGACAGAATGTGGAGAAATATTTGCAGAAAGTTTGTATTGCATCAAACTTCAACGGGCCTAATTGACTGAAGATATTGAGAAACAACATTCAAATGACTTCTGTCTATACTCTAAATTGTTTAGTATAAAAAATGTTTTCGACATACGCAAAAAATGTTACACTCAAAACTTTCTAAATATTTTGCTGTTTTCTGCAAGCATAAGGTCAAACTCGCAATGACACCACTCGCCACAAAAGATCCAGAGTGAGAACGCACGCACACAAACACATACAGACGTACATATGCTGGCACATGTGTACGGTGATTTTCTAATTGTAGTCCAGATGTGGGGCAGGCTCAAAAGTCTGGGGTAACCAGTGAGGTTCGAACTCAGTTGTAATCCTATAGAAAAGACAAGCTTGATAATCCTTACGTCGAGGTGTTATATGTGTAGCTTAGATGTAGCACAAGACCGAAAGTCTGGAACACGTAGTAAGGGTGAAATCACTACTCAGATGTAATTGTTCTAACGAGACAAGCTTGCTAACCCTTACACTACGGCGAGGTACCCTAAATATACTTTCTAAGTGTACCTTAGATTTGGCACAAGGTCAAAAATCTAGAACCTTCATTGGGAATCGACCTCACTACTCACTCGTAATAGATATAGCGACACAAGCTTACTAACCATTACATCTCGTTGATGTGCTCAGGCACATGTGTATATGCTTGTTTGTTTGATACAGAAACCTGTATCAAACAAAACATTGAATACCATTGCAATGAGTGTGACGACGTACTAACAATTATCAAATTTAAATAAAAAGTAAATGCAACCAACAAGGTTTGTCTGTTTCTTACGTTATTTCAGATTTCGAATAAGTTGTTGCACATCTGGATCAAAATTCTGCATCAGCTGTATGTTGTACAGAAGGTCGACCGACCTTCTCTACACTAGTTGACGAGCATGAATTCTTCCATCTCTTATGAATATAACGTGTGCTAATAGAAAATGTCATTGTAAAATGGGTCGCAGGCTTTGGGCCGTACGCATTGCCGAACTGGACTACGGTATTCTCTGTTAATATTATCAATTCATTTACTTGATATGATTAAACCTGTTCTATATTTGCTCAAGTGTTTCCATACGGTATTACTAACCAGAATTTTATAACATTGTACAATGTTTATGTTTTTTTTTGTTTTTTTTTGTTTTTTTGTGACCGTCTCAGAAAGTAAATGCTATCAGCATCATAGACAAAAATGTGTTGGCAATATCTTGCCATTCATAGAATATACATATTTCAAATTGAAATATTAGGATATTGTACAACCGACGGCACGTGTGAACGATTTTTGCAGATGTTAATTGCAATGGAAATGAGTTTATAAATACTTTAGCACGTCCTATAATTATTTTGTATGCATACTAAATATTTTATACACATTTTAAAATGCCGTCTCCTGTGATGAAAGGTATTTAATGCAAGTTGTTACTATTGTATAAACAAATGTTCGTGTTGGGTTTTTGTGGCGGCAAGAAATCTTTTATATCAATCGACATTTAGCAAACTAATCTTTTATTAATGCTTCACTTTTGTTACTACTGCAATTGCAATATCGGAAAGTTCATATTCTAGATATTATTTCTAATAATTTTATTAAATCTTGTTTAGTGCGGGCCACATTCACTAATAATGTCTTTCTTCTTTGTACCGTGTCACTTCAGGATGTTTGTAACAATGACTCTCCACGACATCGTATATTTTAAAGCTGTTAGCAATATTTGTCTTTGCCATTGCCCTTTTGCGAGTAGTAACAAGTTTGATACGATTTTTATGCTCCTGATTTATTTTACCCGCAAACAATTTTGGCGGACTCGTGTGAGTCCACGAAAAGATAAGACATAAAATTTAAACTAATAAATATTAAACAAATATATTGTTAGGACCTTTTACTAAAGAGGAAGTGAGAAATAAAATTAAATGCGAAGCAACATTCTATACCTATTGTTAATGTATTTACATGTGGGAAGGAACGAAAAGAATACGTCACTTTACTATGAAAAGTCACTGAGAAAGATATAGATTCTTTCAAATCTCGCGCGGCCTGTAATTATCGTCAGGGGGCGGTAATCCAACAACATTTTCTGCAATCTTTCTACATAAACTCGTCAGGTAGGTAGCACGCTACCTTCTATTCTCCAATTTGTTTTGTGAGTATCAAATCCTCGAAAGCTACTTCCTCATTTAATGTGTCAAGAAGTTTAACCATCTCGTTCTCCATTAAGTATGACATTTGTTTCCATTTTCCTTTAGAATTATTCTCTACTTACACACTCTGTTCATGGCATCCTCAATATCCTTCTGTATAATATAATTTCTGTTACATCCAATCTTCTCTTCATCGGTGATGTAATTGTCCGGCATTCCCTGCCATATATAAGGATTGATATTAAATAGAAGTTCAAATCTCTTTTGTTCGTTTCTAACGAAACTCTCCTTAATTTTCAATTATCCGCAATTTGCTTAGTTTTAGGAAGGCAACTTTTACCTTCGATTCACGGTGTCGAAGTTTTTCTGTTCTGTTAAAACATTTGTTAGATATTTAAACCATTGGCATATTGGGGTTTTCTCTTGCTGACAACCATGCACAAATCCAAATTACTGACAATTGCACCCCAACAAAGCAGCCTTATCTTAGTTTGTCATCGCAAGTTTGTTGTCCCCAGTAAGGATCGAACTCCTCTTTGTCCTTCATTTAACAAGAAAAATAAACACTGGTATTAGTCGCCGGCTTCCACACAGAAAAGAAGGCAATTGTAGTTAAAGAACAATTTACCATGTTCCCAATTTGTCACGTTCCCAAGTTGCCACGTTCCTAATTTACCATGCACCCCACCAAAAAAAAAAAAAAAAAAAAAAAAAATTCTAAAGTTGTGTATTTTTCTTTCATATTCTTCCTTTCTATTTTCTTTCAATAAAATGCACATCTCTTTGTGTGTATATACAGGGTGTCCATAAAGTACGTGTGCACTTTAAAAAATTTATAAATTTATTTTTATTTTCGATAGAAATAATTTGTGAAAAGTATTATAAAGAAGTCAATCTATATTTTTTTTAAGGTTTTATTTAAATTTTATTAAAGGTTCCACATGTCCTCCATCATTAGCAATACAAAGGGTAAAACGATTTTGCAGTTCACGGAAAACATTTGCCAATTGATTTACATTAATGTCTGAAATTTTAGCTATACTTAAAACTACGTACATTAAACTTTAAAACATTTTTTACAGATTATTTCTATCGCAAATACAAATAAAGTTATAAATTTTTTAAAGTGCACACAGAGTTTATGGACACCCTTATTATTTTAATTATTGGAATATACGTGTATTTTATATTAAGCAAGTGTTTTCCATTTTCTTATTCATCTGTTTTACTGCCAAGAATTATCATTGCTGAAAATTGCGATATGAAATTCAGTAGTTACTTTCACCGTGTAGTTAATATATTTACGGCAAAGAGAATTACTTTTCAGTTAAAGTATATAACAAGACCTTATTGAGCACACGACATGATTCAGTTAGCTAAGGGTTTTTTTTTCTTTGAACCCATACGCTGTGAGATGAATATACATGGCAATGTTCATATTTCAATATCTCTTGCACGCATTTCCGGCATGTGCCTGCAATATGAATGTAGTTTGAATCGTAATTCAAGCGCTGGGATTATGTTTGTTGCTACAGCCAGTTGAACGTTCGTACAACAAAAGTAGACACGACTTCCAATTTGACGAATTCAATTCCTTGATAATCGCAGCATCTATACACTATCAGAGACGTTTGTATTTCCAACAATATAATTGATCTGCCTGAAATTGAAAGACAAAAGTCATTATTAATTTGGTTCTGCTCATTGTAACATTAAGACGAGTCATTGTGCTGGTATAAAAGAAGGACAAAAAAAACGATCATGTTAAGGAAGTCTCGTTAAAAAGCGAGACTCTCGCGAGAATTAAAGCCCGGTAATAATCATTTTGCATCATCTTCGCTGCACTTGGAGAATGAAGAAACAAGAGTGCGTTATTAGACTAGAAGTTGCAAATTGTCACTTTTAATACGCTTAATCGAAGCCCTTCTCATCTGATTTTAACGTGGATCAGTAATAAATATTTTGGAAAGAGTTACAAAGACGTAGGTATCAAAAGTATCGCTTACAACAGAGAGCAAAAAAACTGAAAGTAAAGAATCATCGAATGTTAAATGGTACATAATTAAAAGTGCAAGACATTTTTTCAGGGTATTAGAAGGGTAAGATAATTGAATAGCAGGACAAACTCGATTTTATAAGCCTTGAGTGGCAACCTGCCTAGGAGAAAGAAAACGAAAATTAAAAACCTCCAACAATTGGGTAAATATTATTGCAGTCTGGACTTTGTAGTCGTGTTTTACAACCAGCTTGTGCGAAGGAATACTCTTAATTCAAATCCGGGACAAGAGTCTCTAAGACAGCCAGAGATTATATTTAGTTTCCTTCTGGTAATTCTTGCAACGAAGACCGTGCCAAGGTGTATTAGCCTCTGACTTTTCATTGGACAAGATCAGTGGTGTAAATGGTGGGTGGAAGCGTTCTGCATGGTGATTTCTTATAATAAACGTGCCCAGACCTGCATCCTGGATAGGGTATAACATGGTCTCTCGAGACCGACAGACGACATACCATACTAGAGAAGAGAAAGGCAGATAATAACAGAAAAATATGATAGATAGATAGTTGAAGCGAAATAGATATAGACTTAGACAAAAACGACATAGAAGATAAGAAAAAAGCGAAAAAAGGAGTATACTAAGAGAATAGAAAACGTGGAAATATTATAGATAAGGTTTCTCAAACGCAAGGCCTCAAAAATTGTGCTGAAGGAGATGAGGGCAGAAACAGGCATATCGTCTGGGTATTATCAACAGAGTGAGACTCAACTCCAGTAGCATGGAGTGGACATCACATCTAGAGGAAGCCCGCTAGTAGAAACACATTTTATCTTTTTAAAATGAGTTCATTTTCACATTTAGAGATGGAGGGGGTTTGTAGTAGAACATTTTCGTCAGCTTTCCTTGATATAACTTTTTAAATGTATTTCTTATAAAATTTTTAAAAAGACCCCCCCAAAAAACAAAAAAACAAAACAAAATGAAAATTTGGCGGGAAGTACATCTGCCCCTATTCGACTGGTAAATGATGGATACTTGGTGATAGCGAGATGAAGATTTCTAATCCCTTCCACGGGCAGCATTTAGTGCAGACTTTGCGGACCTTTATATTGATTTGCTACAGGTCGGATGATCAACCTCAATACTGCTACTGCAAAAGTATTTAAGGGTCGATGGACAAATAAATTAAATTAGAAAGAATATATCGGCCATGGAAATTGTTGCCCGTGGACCGTAGAAAGATAGTCCGCGGACAATATGTGGCCCGTAGGCTCAGCCTCATATTCGGGAAATATATCAAAATAATCAAGAACATATACTGGCAGCAAACAGCATGCATGCGTATAGGGAACGAGTTCAATGAATATACAAAAATAGAAAGGTACGTCTTCTCACTCGATCTGTTCAACCTATACAACGAGGTTATTCTGAGAGAATTTCAAACCCTACCGAGATTTAACATTGGAGGCCACAATGTTAACAACATAAGATACGCAGATGATACAGTACTGATAGCAGACACGGAAAAGAAATTACGAAATCTCCTACAGAATGCAGCAACGGAGAGTGAGAAGAAGGGACTAAGCATAAACTACAAAAAGACAGAATCCATGCTCATCAGTAAATGGTTGAGCCCGAAATGCGATTTTCAGGTCGGGAACGCTAGAATCAAGCAGATGCTGAAGTTTGAATATCTTGGAAGCGTTTTGACAGAGTACAGTAAGTACGACACCGAGATCCGTAGCCGTGTTGTGATGGCCAAGGACGCATTCCAAAAGCTGGGCAGAGTATTTACTTTTTTTAAGCATTTCCCCCCAAGCAATGCTGGAAGCCATTAGCACGCAAGGGGTTACATAGGATTTGGAGTGAGAGAAGATTGGAGTGTTAGAGGAAAGGATGAAGAGAGGCATAGTGGATAGATCAAGGCAACTGGAGATTGTCTATTGATTTGAATAGTTGGAGATTATAGCTATCAAGGAAACAGGAAAAGGGAAGGGTGTTCCACAGGCGAGAGGTGCGAGGCATGAAGCTATTGGATTAGAAGAGACGGCTACATTTAACAGTTTCAACAGTGAAAGAGTGAGAGCGAGATGCCAGCCACGTAGGACGCTTGAATTTAGGAAGCCTGGGAAACATCGAAAGCAGCTCATCGGTGCAATTACCTTGAAAGTATTAAAAAAAAGACAGAGAGAGGCGACGGCACGTCTGTGAGAGGTCGACTGCAGACGAGATGCCATATCAGAGCCAATTACATTGCATATCCGTCTCTGGATCTTATCAAGAACCCCGAGGCAAACAGAAGGGGCTCCAGACCATATATGGCAGCAATACTCCATGCAAGGGCCAATAGTTTATTTGTAGATTTGACGGATCGATTCCGGGAGAAAAATTTCCTTTATTGCGAAACATGAGGATTTCTTTGATAACAAACAAAAGAATCTTGAGCTGTCGTTCTTTACGGCAGCTAATGTTGGACGATTTCCTCAAAGATGAAGAAGAGAATCGAGACGATGGAGATGTGGTTCTACAGAAGGATGTTGTTGATATCATGGACTGAGCGTGTGAGTAACGATGAGGTCTTAGAGAGGATGCAAACAAGGAGAAAGCTTATACTTAAAATCAGGAAGAGGCTGGTGAAGTTTCTGGGACACATAATGAGGAAGGAGGGCCTGGAGAATCTCATACTCACGAGTCGAATAGAGAGGAAGAGAGACAAGGGAAAAAAAACGCATAACATACCTGGTGAGCTTAAGCAAGTGGATGTCAGAACATGGTCTGGAGGAGGAAGCAGAGGGAAGGAGCTTGTTGAGAGCTGCAAGGGATAAAAGGAGGTGGAGAGTCATGATCGCCTACGTCCTGAAAGGACATGGCAAATAAAAAGAAAAGTACCAGACAAATGCATCCCTGGATAATTGTGTACTTCTCATAATTTTTTGAAGTTACCATTTTTTGGGAGTTGTTTAATATAGAAATTTGCACACCAATACGTTTAATTACACTAAAAAAGCAGTAAGTTAGTTAATACAGCAAGAGAAGCGATATTTTTTTGATCAGAGAGGTTATCTCTAAATCTATAATTATCAAAATGTGTGTTTGTGTATGTGTGTGTATGTGAGTGTGTGTGATCGGATGTTGTTTATGCGTTTCCACAGTTTTCATCCGAGTTTTGTGTTTGATAGATAATTCTTCAGTGCCTCTTTTGAGTCACAAAATTACAACCTTGAAGGTGAAAAAAAAACAAAAAAAAACGATTTTTTTTATACTTTGCGCAAACATCAAAGTTTAAATTTAATGTCTGTAAAAGACAGACTACAATCAAATTAAAGAGTTGAAATCTAACGCAAAAGATTATTAGAATTATAAAAAATTTATATTATAAGTAAAAATTATCGTATATTATTATTATGACGGTCCATGGAAGAGGTTTCTTTCTTGCAAGATTGAGAACGCAAAAAGTTGCTCCTTTTCAGGGCCGCTCCCATTCAAATTATTAATCCTACCATTTGGGGATGTACCTCAGTTGCACCCAAATTTTGTTACTAATACTCCAATTGAACGGCAAAAAATTCCCAGTAATGAAACACCCAGTCGAAGATGGTTTATACTGCTAGTTTAAAACCTAAAGCAAAAAAAAAAAACCTTTTAATGAACGTTTCCTTAGTATTGTTAAAATCAAGCACAACAGTTTCGAAATTGCTAGCTTCCAACTTCGAAGGGAAGAGTTTTTATTAAAGTTTTGGAAAAATGGACAAAGCAAAGAGTGTCAGGTAGGGCTCATTCCTCGTAGAGCTGACCAGGGCGGATTGCAGCTACTTGGCTAAACGATCTTTTTTATGAACTTTGAATCATAAATCAGGCCTCCCAACCAACACCTGGTAGACATGACTATTTGGGTCAATACTGAGCAGAGATAGATTGGAGTATCGCCCCGTAGTGATTTGAGCTATCATCCTCTATTGATGGGCTTGTCATATCGCTACAATCTAAGGAAAAAATCACTGGAATATGTTGTTAAAGGAGATAGACAATAAAGAGAGAATATAAGAGACTCTCAATGAGAGTGTGTGTGTGTGTGTCTGAGTGAGAGAGAGAGAGAGAGAGAGAGAGATAGACGAGAACAGCAAGAAAAAATGAGACATATGGAAGAAACTTTTTGAGAAGAATGTCAGTGAGAGAAGGAGTGAGAAAAAAAAGAGAGACAGACAAAAAGAGAGTGCATGGTGAGAGACGATAAAGCCTGGAAAGAGAGAGACAGAAATAGAAGAAACTGAGAGAGAGAGATACTAATATACTGTGAGAAAGAAAGAGAGAGAGATAGAATTACTGATAAGAACAAAGAATGATGTGAAAATAATATTTAAGCAGTGTCAAAGGTAAGAGAAAAAGAGGGATAAACTTAAAGAGAGATCAACTACAAAAGAGACACACAGAAAGAGAGAGAGAGAAAGAGAGAGAGAGAGAGAGAGAGAGGGAGAGAAAATAATAAGAAGAAGAGAGTGAAAAGAGAAAGAAAGAGAGAAATATGCTAATAGACCGAGAGATAGATAGAAAGACAAATATATAGAGAGGAAATGGGCAAAAGAAAAGACGTGAAATACACTTGAGCCTTTTACCGGACTATTTTTAATATTATCACGAGTCACAAGTGTCCGGCACCCAGTGAGGATCCTACACTCGACAGGGGCGCTTAAAGACATTTGTCACAAATAGAGAGCACGCCGTGAGCATCGAAATCTTTCTTTTAGTCCACGGCGAATATCATTTACTTTCATACACATCAAGTCTGGTATTTAGGATTCTACATCCTTGTGCAAATTAATTGAAACAACCACTTAAATTTATTTTCTTTCAACATACGGTCAGTTTTAAACCCACTGGAATGACAGGGTGTAATCGATTTCTATTCTTTCATAAGATTAAGTCATTTGCAGTAGTGTGCAAGAATATGAATCTATTTTTGGTGTTTATGAGGAAATAAAATATTGCGTCATTAGTGATTGGATCAGATTTTTATCAGGCCCTGACACTATTGTCTCGGCTGTCGATTAGTCGTCTTACAGTCGTTGTTCGAGTTGGATATTACTCCACGGAAGTGTACGAAAATTGTAACGCCGCACGAACACACTAGCAAGCCTTACCAGTGAGCAAATGAAAGTAATATAGATTGGCCCGAAAACTCTCCTGATTTAAATCCAATCGAGAATCTGTGGTAAATCTGCAAGGGACAACTTCCTGGAATGTACATACGAAATACTAGTATGTCCACTGGGTCATGTTTCATTAGAAAAATACGAAATAAAAGTAAATATTAGGTTGGTGCAAAAATAATGTCGTTCTCTCACATAGTAACATATGTGAGAAAACGACATTATTTTTGCCCCAACGTAATAATAACGGAATTATTCGTTTTGTTTCAATTAATTCGCACAAGGGTGTAGCCCGTAGACTTAATGAAGAGTTTAATTCGAGAGTTAACTGTACACTTGACGAAGGTAGGACGGTAAACGACTGAAACTTTGTAATAATGACAACAAAATTGATGGCAATAGATCGTATGTAAAACGTACAAAGAAAGGCGACCTTCCCTTAAATGACAGCCTTTGGATTTAACACCTAAAATATGAGTAATTCGAAGGCATATTGAGATAGCGAAATATGTCTTATAAAAGCTAAGCAAAGTATTAAGAAAATTTTGCCAGTTCTCAAGAGTTTCCTAGGAACTAAAGTTACCATACTATGTAATATCGGATATCTATGAGGACGAGTACGGGACAATTTACTCATAGATGAAGAGGAAACATGAGGCCACAGAGATTTGGTTCTACATGCTTAGCATGCCATAGATGGGGCATGTGAGAAATTTGGAAATTTTTTAATGAAAACAATCAAAAACTACTTTTTCGCTTACACCATCATCAAGTCGAGAATTCTTCTCAGATTCGTCTGATTCGTTCCTTCCAACAAACTCTGTCAGACATCGCGAATCGACAGGCCCTCCAGATGGTATCCAGAGTCATCTACTAGTTGGTCGTATTAAAATAAACATGCTAGCTATTAATACGATCAAATTATATACATTAAATTATATCCATAAAATATTATATACGAAAATTTCTTGTCGAGATACCCAAGGACAGATTGAAAAATTACGACGTCCGATAAATATTGAAAGTTTTTATTTCTAATTTAATAACCCCCCACAACTCCCCCCACACACACATCTCGATTTCCCCAACTATTTATCTTTTAAAAAAGTGACCAGCTAGCCGAAGTCTTCTCTCTCTTAGCGAAACTGAGATATGTAGGTGTCCATACAGGCGTTTTTTGTTGAGTGTTTCTTTCAGCTGATCTCCAATGTAACTCGTAACATCCTTGTGTATGTTCCGTCAAGTGATGTTTCTTGGTGTTTCGTCAGTGTCCATCTTGTTGAGCCGTAGAGCAAGACCTATTCTATCGTGGCCTTAAAGAAGTCTCTCTTAAGATAAGGAGTTATGCAACGTTTACGCGAGAGACTTGCCGGGAGATAGGCTTGTCCCTTTCTTAATCGTCCTGTGCCTAGATTACGCCACGCGAACATCTGCTGAACACCGATCAGGGGTTAAACCTTGAAAAAACAATAAATTCACGTCACCCAGAAAAACAATAACTGACGTAGATTACGTAGATGACCATCCCTTTTCAGACCCGATTGATAAGGTTACTAAACTTCTCCATCTAATCGAAGTAGCAGCCAGTGAGATTGGTCTCTCCATTAATACTGGCAGAACAGAATTCATTAGCTACAAGCACCAAGGAGAAAGTAAATTATTATGTTGGTGCAAAAATAATGACGCAATAATGTCGTTTTTTGACGTTAAAAATACGTCAAAAACCGACATTATTACGTTATTATTTTTGCACCAACCTAATATAAAACGCCAACAACTTCAAGTCCGTCCAGGAATTTGTTTATCCCGGCAGTAACATTCAGTCAACGGAAAGAGACATAAAAATCCACAAAGCGAAGGCCTGGTGTGTCCTTGATGGAAGTCCTCTCTCTGTCTGACAATGTTAACAGGGACTTTTACTTACAGTCTTAAAGAAATTGTTCATATTTCCGAAGAAAGAAGGCTTGGCGAATTAGGCACGCAAGAAATACTGAACGTAAAAGAGAAGAGGTAAGTATCGACTAATCTACCTAACGTGATTATAGAAATGGATAGCAAAATGAAAATGGGGGGACTGATTGACATAATAAACTAAAAAATCCAGTTAGCAATATTATTTAAACTATAGCTGAAGGGAAATAGGTTCCTGCCTCTCCCAATGGCATTAACACGAATTAAGCGAAACAGACTCGAGTCGTATTTAAACTCAGCTCGCGTATCAAGGTAGCTTTTATAATTGTCGCACTTATACATTGTGCCTTTTGTTTGCGTAAAGAAAATAATGTTAAATGCTCAAAAGATGACATTAATTTCATCATCCATTGTCGTGCCATTATCTCTTTGACGATTCACCAAATTCTAGCGGCTAAAAGAATAAATACCACATAAAAAGTAATTTAGCTGAATTCTGTTATAGACATTAAGCCTCAAAGCAGATATTAAGTATATGATTCCTTTAGTTCTGTCTTCAATCCTCCATGATTGTGGTGTTTTCATTGGTGAGCTTGATGAAAAACCCAACGAAATAATTAGATTAAAAGTATATTTCAATTGTCTTAGTGGTTCTCAAGAAATTGGTCTCTATAAGATCTATGTCGATTAAACATACAGAAAAATGTTTCTACGTTTGTTTTGTCTCTCTTTATCTGTCTATTCCGCTCATGTCTGTCTCTCTTTCTTTCTATCTATCTATCTATCTATCTATCTATCTATCTATCTATCTATCTATCTATCTATCTCAGTCTGTTCATATCTATCTATCTATCTATCTATCTATCTATCTATTCCATTCTGTTCATATCTATCTCAGTCTGTTCATATCTATCTATCTATCTATCTATCTATCTATCTATCTATATATCTATTCCATTCTGTTCATATCTATCTCAGTCTGTTCATATCTATCTCAGTCTGTTCATATCTATCTATCTATCTATCTATCTATCTATCTATCTATCTATCTATTCCATTCTGTTCATATCTATCTCAGTCTGTTCATATCTATCTATCTATCTATATATCTATTCCATTCTGTTCATATCTATCTATCTATCTATCTATCTATCTATCTATCTATCTATCTATCTTTTTTCCTATTTATCCATCTCAGGTTGTTCGTATGTATCTATCTCTCTGTTGGAATTTAACAAAAGTTTATAGAGCTTTCAATATGTATCGTTTGAAGATGTGATTTCGTTTCAGTCGTGACCGGAATGTATGACATATATACATATTCCGGAATATTCAATATGCCTTTCTATACGAGACATTGTTGGCTTGTTCCGTGATTTAAAATGAAATACACGAACCGGATTTCCATCCGCGATTCTCTGCTCAAAGGTAACAAAACAAAACATCTTTGAAAAGACGAATCACAAAGATCGCACGTAAAACAGATTGTTTACACAAATGTGGTGTGAGCAAGTTATTGCGGAGAACAAAATCAAACAATGTTAACCATTTCCAAAGCCGGTCAGCACCAGGAAAATGTGACTGTGTATCTCTTTGGAATAGGAATTCATTGTCTATTCCTTTTCCGTTCTTGAAAAATCACGTTGAATTTAGGCAAGACATGTTCCCAGTTGGACGGCATAAATGCAGCAATCAATGAAAAGGGTCTTGAATTGGCCAGTCGATTGGGTTTCACCTCCCATGTCTTTTTGCCAATCCGCCAGAAATTTGTACAGCTTGGCTGGCTATTACACCCACCCCGACCAAACGCGATACTCACCTGGCATTGCACTTCAATTCTCTGGTAGGCTGTAAAAAAAAAACAACAATAAGACCAATTCATCATCCAGAAATATGTCTACTTCGAGGAGGATAGAATCAAGAAGCTGCTTCAAATATGGTATAGATCAGTGGAATATAATGTCTCATAGCTGATGGACCCGTAGTTGAATAAATCTAAGCATTGTCATTGAAATTCGCTTAAAAACCAAGAAATTTTTTTCCGACCAAATAATAGTAAACCACGTCTTGAAGACCATTATTGTTTGTCTACATTTCTGAGATGAGGTATGATGTACATTATTTACATTATTCGGACTATTGTCCTTATCTTTGACGCCATATTTATTACAACGTTTCGGCCCTTCAGTATCCGTCTATATTTCTGAGATGAAGTATTATGTATATTATTTACATTATTCTGACTATTGTCGTCATCTTTGTCGGCATATTTATTACAACGTTTCGGCCTTTCAGTATCTGTCTATATTTCTGAGATGAGGTATTAGGTACATTATTTACTTTATTCGGACTATTTTCCTAATCTTTGTCGCCATATTTATTACAACGTATCTTCAGGTGGTTAGAATGGCGAACTGAACCCTTTATTTCGCTCACTGAGGTAGACTGTTCTAGTTCTACGTGCCATGTTTAATGGGTGTCAATTATCAATTATCTCTGTTAATTCTATTCTCCAAGTTCTCCACTGCTTTGACCGGGTATTGAACTGACACCTTTTGGGTCCTGTTACTAGATCTAACCAACGCCTTTATGCACTGTGACATGTGTCTCTGGCACTTCTTATTACTTATTATGCTAGGCTATAAAAATCTCCTGAGTCGACCAAGCATAGAAATGAATACAATATGGGAATCAGTAATAATGTATAGTTAAAATGTATAGCTAGAAAGGAAAATAATGATATATACAAGATGTTCACGTAATCTACAAAGAAAGAGATTTGAAAGAAACCCCCATGAATATTAAAAATATCGATGAGAGAGAGAGAGGAGAGAGAGGTCTGTTTTTCTGAAAAACGGTTTTAAGATGATTTTATAGATATCAACTAACGGTAACACGAATTCTTCGGTCAAGTAATGTCGAATATTTCCTGTGTAAAGGATAATTGCACATTTAGCGCACCCCCCAAAATAGAACAATAGGAATTAATTGTTTAATTGAATGTTACCAGTCAAGAATTTCGTTTCACCTGCCTGTTAACCGGCTATCAAATATGGTGGATATTCAGTTATCATTCAAGAATCAAATCCCATCACTGGCCTTTCAAAATCTTTGCTCTTCGAATGGAGAATCAATTTAAAACAATAAATATTTACTTCAGTTGAAGTTAGATGACAAGGAAACGATAATTCCAAGACAAAGAAATTAATAGACATGAAGAATCAAAATAAAGGGAGAGAGAGAGACAGAGAGACAGAGAGACAGAGAGCACTTTTTTGAAGAATTGGGGTAGTGTAACGATTATCGGCCCTGTAGAAAGTCATCGGAGAGCCAAGATCAAATGCTGGTCTAGAGGTTTCATTCAGCTTTGCACTAATACTCTTAGAAAAAAGAAATTCGTATCTCCTCCGCAGGCCTATGGGTTAAATAGCAAAGTAGACTTTGCCTTCGTTAGCATACAGTCTAAGAGAAGGAAACTGAATTCCAAAATGTATTAGATTGGTGCAAAAATAATGTCGTTTTCTCACATAGCAACATATATGAGAAAACGACATTATGTTTGCACCAACCTAATAGAAAGGCAATAAGAAATTACATTACCATATTTCCACAAAATTCATGGCAATCCACATTTGACAAAATGGAAGCTGTGGAGGGGCCGAAACCCCTGCGTCCTTTAAAGAAATGACATTTTTTAAAAAGGAAGACGAAGAGAAACATGAAAAATGAAAGGTCGATGAGGGAAATATTGAAAAGTAACAGCAAAAGAGAGAGAAAAAGAGAGAGAAGAGAGAGAGAGAAGAGAGAGAGAAAGAGATAGATAGATAGAGAGAGAGAGAAGGAAAAAGAGAGATGGGGCGGTGTTAGTGTGAGAAGGATTTCAAAATGTATGAGAAAGTAAGTATGAAAATGCAGAAAAGTGTTACGAAGAGAAAATAAAAGAGAAAAAGAGAGAGGAAGGGAGAGTGAGAGAGAAAGAGAGAGAGAGATAGTAAAAGTATGTGCGAGAGAGAAATGTAAGGTTGAAGAGAGATAAAGAAAGATTAAAAAGAAAAAAAAATGCTTGGAGATAATAAATTCCATGTGTGCCTGTTCCGAGTAAGTCTTAATAATTTATTGAAACACGACGTCATTGGGATCAGGTCCAATCACAGGTCTTCAATCTTTTCCATATGTCCGAAATCCATATTGCTCTTTCCGTCCGGGCCTGCTCTCTACGTGACCGACATTCCCTTTGAATAAAGACATACCAAGGTGTATTCGAACACTGTTTTATTGCAAGGTAATTGAGATAATTTGTCGCTATATCTGCGTATGTGCAAGTGGGCTCTGAAAAATTATGGAACAGATCAATAACTCTTTCAAAAACATTTTAGATTTAGGTAGGTCGTGCCGGCCAGAAATTTTTCATAATCCACTTGACGCTATTATTTAATTAAGTACATAGATAGAAAAAAGAAGACATAAAAATATAAACAGATTAAGATAGATAGATAGAACAAGAAGAAACAAAATTACAGATTAAGATAGATGTAAAAAAATCAGAAATATATATGTCTGTGTGTGTATATAAATGTGCGTAATATATTAAATGCGCAGTACTTATTAGAAAGCGCTCAATACCAGAGATAGAGCTAACATATTTGGTTGAGAACTCACATCAATCCAATATATATATATATATATATATATATATATACACTCAGCCACAGAAAGACTGTTTCACAGCTTATCAGTGTCGTTTAACGTCTGGCGGCCTCTAGCTAGGATCGAAACCCGACTAAATTGGAGTCAGTCGGAGATTCTATCACTAAGCCGTTGGCGCACGGCAGAAATGAAGGCGAATTTAAGCGTATTTTATTATAGATAAACACAGTGACTGAGAGAACTCAATTCGATTTAACGAAGAGTCTTGTATTATTAATCGTAATAGTCACTGTTTACAAACCGACACTCCCTCCCCAGAGAGCTCAACCGAAATAATTTTTTTCAGGAGCATATATATGGTATATATTTATTAGATAGATAGATAGATAGATAGATAGATAGATAGATAGATAGATAGATAATGAAGAAATTGAGATAAGTAGAAAGATACATTTGAAAAAAATGAAATCACTAGATATATATGAACAAAATGAACTAAGGTAGACAGAGTTCAGACAGATATAAAAAAAAACTGAGATAGGTTGATATTTATATAATGAATTCGATAGATAGATGTAAAGACATTGAGAAACGATAGACAGGTAGATAGAAAGAGAAATAAATATTAACTTACCGAGATAGATAGATAGATAGATATGAACAGACTAAGTGAGGTAGATGGATGGATATGAATAGAATGAAATAGGTAGATAGATAGATAGATAGATAGATAGATAGATAGATAGATAGATAGATAGATAGATAGATATGAAGAGGTAGATAGGTCAGAACAAAATGAACTAGATCATCAGATAACATGAAGAGACTAAATTGACAGATATATAAAAGGAAGGAACTAGCTGGGTAGATAAATATGACCAAACTAAGATCAGTAGACAGTTGGATATGAACAGAATGATAGATATAAAATAACAGACATAGACAGGCAGACAGACATATAGCTGGCTAGCTAGCTAGCTAAATAGATAGATATGAAAAGACTGAACTATATATATATATATATATATATATATATATATATATATATGAATAAATTGAGATAGGCAGAAAGATATATTTAAAAAGAATGAAATCGATAGATATGAACATATCTCTGACAGACTGATATAGGCAGATAGGTTGATATGCATACAGTGTATTAGATAGATCCATAGGTAGATATGAGCAAAATGAAATAGATGAAGGGTGATAGATAGATAGATAGATAGATAGATAGATAGAAACAGCCTCAGATATGTAGATCTGTTGATATGAATATAATGAATTAAGAAGATAGATAGATAGATAGAAAGGTCGTGTGAGATAAAGAGACTGAGAGAGATCGATATATATATATATATATATATATATATATATATATATATATATATATATATAGAGAGAGAGAGAGAGAGAGAGAGAGAGAGAGAATGAACAACATAGATGTGAACAGAATGAACCAGGCGGAAAGATAAATAAATAGAAAAATAAAGAGATAGGTATAAACACATTCAATCATACAGCTATAGGTAGATAGATATGAATAGAATGAAGTATATATATATATATATATATATATATATATATAGATAAAGAGATAGATAGAAAAATAGAGGGGTATGAAGATACAAACAAAGTGAACTAGATAGATAGATTTAAAGACAATGTCATAGATAAATAGATATGAATAGACAGATACATATATAAATAGATATAAAAATCAGGTAGATAGGTAGATAGATATGTATAGAATAAGCTATATATATATATATATATATATATATATAGATAGATAGATAGATAGATAGTAAGATAGAGAAAGAGAGTGAGAGAGATAGTTGGATATAAAGAAAACGAAATACATAGATAAATAGATAGACATATAGATATGAATTCCTCCAGCATGGATGCTTATTCAAACACTAGCTAGATAGACAGAGAGATGTTGACAGAATATACTGTATAGATATGAACTCAGATTGATAGATGGATATGAATAAAATGAACTAGATCGGACAATATATATATATATATATATATATATATATATATATATATATATATATATATATATATATATATAATAATATTTTTTGTTTAAAAATATGATTCCTTCGCTACATAAGAGTTCTCATGTTTCAAAAACGTGAGCCGAAATCATCCAAATAATTAATAAAATTAAGTTGGATTGAGGTGTTTAGTCACGTTTCATCTTCAAGCGAAATTTTAGGAATAAGCTATCTCTCGGTTTACGTGTATTTTTACAGAATTTGTTATTGTGGGAGTGGCTATACTATTTTCCTTCTTTAAGTGGTCAGGGAGTTAATTCTTATCAGTGGATTCATCATCCTCTGAGAGGTTTTGCTAAGGTTGGGTAGGGTATCTATTTCAAGGCTAATGTTTACGGTCATCCTTTAGTTGGTTCCCAGTGAAGGATATTTTTATGGCGCGCCTACAGTCGTTATGTGTCTGGAGAATTGTCTTTTATTCTTGTCTATCTGATTATCTATTTATTTATTTGTTTATTTAAGTGGGTGTTTAATATACAGATCGCTTTGCATTGAATTTCAGTTTGTTTTTTTAGTTTTTTTGACGACGACAAAAAGGGGTTTTTCCTATTTAAGGGTTTGGCTGAGCTTTTTAGAATTTTACTTAGCTATGTTTTTTTTTTTTTTTTATGCTAATTATCTAATGCGAAAGTCTGTTGATGTCGGCAAAAAACCGTTAACTCCTGCCTATGGTTTAATAATTTATCATTATTTAGGAATTTAATGATGTGTAGTTTTTCCTGTAAGCATAAGAGGCATGTTGTCATCCCAGGTTCTACAGGTTCTTGCTCTATTTACTATTTTCCATTTTACTTTTGGTGTTTTATTCGTTTCCTTT
>OZ010610.1:14362677-14375177 GCA_963932145.1 Acanthosepion lycidas | reverse complement strand
GCTCAAGACCTCCAGATAAGATGTTTTTTCTGCCAGATATAGTTGACCGACTCTACCCAGGACGATATCCCGACAGACTTTCGAAACAGAGATCATCATTTATAGAGTTGGCGTTTGTTGTGACAGGAGAAAACTTCGTGTCTGATCGGTGATGATGAAGCGATAATGACTTGGTTTTTGACATATTGACAGTTGTAAGTCTGTTACACCCTGGTTGATCAGTTACAGCGAGGTAAGAGGAGAGGTCAGTTGCCAGGCACATGTCAACTTCATTTATGAATGTGCTTCTATATACTGAGATATCATCCGATTAGATATTTATTAATGATCTCAACTGATTCTGTTTATCTTGTAACTAACTCACTTAAGAAATTTTCTGAGAAAGAGTAAAAAAATAAATAAAAAATAAGATAAAAAATAAAATAAAAATACGATTAGAGAAAATTAATGGATCAGCTATTCCGGGTCAGGTATCCAAATCTATTCATCAGCAGCTATTAGGTTGGTGCAAAAATAATGACGTAATAATGTCGTTTTTTGACGTTAAAAATACGTAAAAAAACGACCTTATTACGTCATTATTTTTGCACCAAACTAATAGAAGATGGAATATTTTAATGAGTTTTTCTTTCCCTAAAGAAAACAGATTAAAAGAAACTAATATCTTTATCTTGGTTGTTATTACCTCAACGCTTCGAGTGCTGTACTATTGGGTCTTCTTCCGGTTTTGTCAATCGAATTAACCTTCAATTTCGAAAAAAAAAAACAAAAAAAAAAAACAAAAAAAAAAACAACACTTTATTTAATCTGCAGGGGTGAATTGTTCTCGGTTCTCTGGGAGTTCGTTTTTTTTTTTGTTTTTTTTTTTGCACTGCTTGATAATTTCTAATTCTGATTCCACCGAATCTGTGTTTGTTACCTTCAGTGGATTTAAGAAAAACCAGTTGCTGTAAACTTGGCTGTGCGGGGGTATAATAGATAATGGCTAATAATCGTTAATCGGATAGCCGAGTTCCAATTCGCGTTGGGTTCATTATATTCACTAACACACAAATACCATTGGTAAAGGTATGGATCACCTCTACCTCCCAGCTAGGGATTAAATAGTAATACTCGTATCATTAAAACATTATTATTTCAAAAAAATACTATCTAAAAGGGGAGAAATAGTGGCATTAAATAACTTGCAATAGGTCGATAATGGGTAGAAAACGAATCAATCAATTAAATACTTACTGATTAGCTACACAGGCAGGTCTTTTAGGTTTATTTACATTCTCTGGAATATATATAGTCACAAAGTAAGGGATCACTTTATATATATAGATTTTAATATAAAATTGATCCCCTACTTTATGTTATTATAATTTTTTGTTTGTTGATAACCCGTAGAAACCGAATCAATCAATCAAGGAGATACTGATTAGCTACACAGGCATGTCTTTTAGATTTATTTGCATTCGCTAGAATATAAATGTATAGAAACTACAGTGACCACAAAGTAAGGGATCAGTTTATATACAGAGATTTAATATAGAACTGATCCCCCACTTTATATCCACATTATAGTTTCTTGTTTGTTGATAAGCAGTAGAAAATGAATCACTCAATCTATGAAATAATGATTAGCTACACAGGCATGTCTTTTAACACTTCTCGCTTTTCTCGGGTGGTCATGTGTGACTTAATGGGCCGCGGTGCAATTTTCTCTTCCAGCGTCTCGTATGCACGATTTTTTTCATTTGTAACCTATTGCTTCATAGTGGCTTCAATGCCTTTCTCGGGATGAAATGATCAAAAGTAAATAATGAGTAAAAAGTTAAGAAACAGCAGTTAAATATAGCTACAAATAACAGCAATCGAACCCACAATTACTTCTAATCGTTGAGTAACTGACCATAGTGTAATGTAATTGACAGAAATGCCCAACAAACAAAATTGACAAAAAAAAAGAAAAAAAGATCAGGGCAAAAATAATAATGAGCAACCGATATATGGAAGAAAAAAGTATGCAAAGCAGCAGTAATGAGGCAAAAAAGTTCACAAAGTAAGAATAATGTTAATGTACAAAAAGGATACAGGCAGTGATTACAGTGTTCTGACTTCAAGTCAAGAAAGAACAAAAATGTGGGGATCTGAGACTGATAATTGGTTTACCTTATTGGCTAGGAAAAAATCCCGGCATGCATCTACTCTGATTTCTCTATAAATTTGGGAATGGGAGAGGTTTTTGCAGTCATTCCTAACATCACTGTGACCAAGAGTCTCAATCTTGAATGATAATTTTGTCAGAAAGTTTAAACATATATGAATTTTCTTAGGATTTGATTGTTTGCATTTGTATTTGGTTAAAATGCTTAACACGTGTGGGTTCTACACTTAAAAATTTCATCTCTGTTGATTAATTGGCTATGGTTAAAGGCAGTTGTCAGAGATGCCAATCAAACAAAAAAAAAATAACAAAAGAAAGAAAAGAACGGGGCAAAAATAATACTAAGCAAACAATATATGCGCAACAAAAGAAGGTAATGCAACATTAATAACGAAACAATTTCATGAAGTAAGAATGGTGTGAATATACAAAAGGAATACAGACAATTGATCGAAGCGTTTTGACTTGAAGACCAGAAATTCCACTACTGGATTGGCTAGAAAGAAATTCGAACATGTATCTCTACGATTTGTCTATAAATTTGGAGAGGGGAATATATTTGCAGTCATTTGCATACGGATTAGAAGCAACATTATTCAATAGCATCAAGAATAATTTGAAACCTAGCAGTTTTCCGTCCACCCAATAACTGCCATGATAATACAATACTTACTACGCATAATGCACGGCTGTCCAGCTGCCGATCAAATGAATCCACATCCTGGGTCAGACGAAAACATATATGTGCAACATCAAGGCCACTGCTCAGGACGTTTGGAAAAGCGTGGAACAACCTTTAATTACGGGTGTTCTCAGATATAATCTGACTCCGGGTGGTAGCACATGTTAAGTCTCAACTATGGGAAATTATTTAACCCGCAAACTGGGGTCAAAACACTATGAAAGTGTAAAAATAGGATTTAATATTAGAAATACTTTCTAAGAAATTATTACCAGCAATAAATATTTGAAGAAAAAATATTACCAGCAATATATTTTTGAAAAAAAAATTACCAGATATACATTTCTGAAAAAAATACCAGCTATACATTTTCGGAAAAATATTACAGCAATAAAGATTTTGAGGTTGATATATAGTAAAACAAAACAAATCAAACCAAACTTAAAACAGGAATTAAAATAAACTCATACTAATAATAAGAGGGAGACAGTTGAAATTTATGGGGTACATGATGAGAAAAAATGACTTAGAAAATTTAACACTGACAGAACATACTGAAAGCAAAAGAAAACAGCAAATAATAAAAATATGAGCATCAACAAAAATCTTGTCGGCATTAAGTAACCCATTGAGGTTGATATGCAGTAAAACAAAAGAAAGCAAACCAAACCAGCAATAAAAATCTTGTCGGCATTAAATAACCCATTGAGGTTGATATGCAGTAAAACAAAAGAAAGCAAACCAAACCAACAATAAAAATCTTGTCGGCATTAAATAACCCATTGAGGTTGATATGCAGTAAAACAAAAGAAAGCAAACCAAACCAACAATAAAAATCTTGTCGGAATTAAATAACCCATTGAGGTTGATATGCAGTAAAACACAGGAAAGCAAACCAAACCAGTGTGGCACAATTTAACGAGGCAGAAAGGGAAAAGAAAGAAAAGAGGAAAAGGAGAGGCTAAGGACCGAATCGTGGGTTATAAGCAAGAACACACACACGGCTAAGAGACAATGGATAAAAGGATATTTTGATAAGTAAAAAATGGCGAAAGAGTGTCATTACAATGACAGGGAAATTCTGAGTAAAAAGAAAGGGAAAGAAAGAAAGAATCAGATATGTTTTGGCATCGGCTGTGTTATCTAAGGATATGAAAACAAACTATTGGTACGGGAAGACATCTTATTATCAACTACAGACCGGCTGGCTCGTCCTGCCACTTGATCCCATATTACATATGATACTGGACCCGTCTGCTCTACTATCCGGTAGTACGGTTCCCATCTTTGGTCCAGCTTTCCTTCTCTCTGGTGGATTTTATAGTAGACAGGGTCTCCAACCTTCAATTCTATTACCTTTCTTTCAGCATTCACTCTCTCATTTCTTGTCTTCTGGGCCCTCTTTATTCTGGTCTGAACAAATATTTTATGTTGTTGTTCTAGCAACAGCTGATGATGATCTTCTCCCATATACTTTCTTCGCGGCTTCAATAGGTTATCAACAGGCAGGACCACGTCTCTGCCAAACAACATAAAGTAAGGAGAAAATCTGGAGGTTTCGTTTATCGTAAACCTCACGGCCGCCAGAGTCTGTGTCAAATACAAGTCCCAGTTTCCAGTGTTCTCTCTGACCAGCTTTGCCAATACATCTCCCAAGGTTCTATGAAACCTTTCCACTTTAGCATTTCCTTGGGGGTGATATGGAGATGTTTTTACATGCTCTATATTCAAACCTGTCAGCACTTCTCTCACTATGCTGTTTACATTCTCCGTGCCATTATCTGTTACCAACTGCACAGGGGCGCCATACCTAGGGAAGATTTCACTTATTATCAAACCGGCCACAGTTCTAGCCTTCTTGTCTGGTACTGCAAATGCCTCAGGCCAATTTGTTAGCCAATCGACAAAACTCACTATGTAGTTGTTTCCCTGCGCAGTTTCCCCATATGGTCCTGATACATCCATACTCACTTTCTCGAAGGGGAAGTTCGGCACATCCGTCTCCTCCAGTGGTGCCGTTTCCTGCCTTCTGCTCTGCGACTGGCACACTACGCAGCTCCGAACATAGTTAGTGACCTCTCCGTACAATTTGGGCCAATAGTACTTTCTTCCTATTAGATCACATGTCCTATCAATTCCCATGTGACCCAAACTCTCGTGGCACTGTTCCAATACCTCTGGTCTTAAACTTTTGGGCACATACAACTTGGGCTTGACTTCTTCATCCCTGCCTGAGAGATAATACAGCCTTTCCTCTATTATGGCATACTTGGTGGTTTCTCCTGCCTTCACCTTTTCTCTCAGGGCAGCTATTTCACTGTCTGCCTGCTCCTTCTCAATTCCTTCTGTCCAGTAGGGATCGGTTATTATCTGTGTGTCCCCTTCTTCGTCCGATTCTAACATAGGGCGATCTTTTAGCTTATTAGATTTAATTACTCCTATTCTATAGGCTTTATCATCTACTCCCTGCTCTACTTTTACAGATCTTTCTTCCAGTTGTTTCGGTATTCTTGAGAGTAAATCTGCGCACGTGTTTTCCTTCCCTGCCAAATACTCTATCTTACAGTGGTAGCCACTTAACTTAAGTGCCCACTGTTGAATCTTATTATTTGTCCACTCTGCCTGCAATAGGTACTGCAGAGGTTTGTGGTCTGTTTTTATAGTAAAGACCGCACCATTCAAGTAGTAGTCCAGTTTTTGGAGAGCATACATGATAGCATATGCTTCTCTTTCTATTACTGGCCATCTCTGTTGTGTCTCTGAGAGCTTATGAGAGAGAAAGTATATCGGTACTTCCTCTGGTATGCCTGGCACTGGTCCTTCTTTATCGGGACACGGCTGGGTAAGAACTGCTCTTACACACTGCCCACTGGCATCAGTGTATAGTACCATGGGCTTGCTGAGGTCTGGGTACGTCAGCAGTGGGACGGCTGTCAACTGTTCTTTTAACGTATCAAATGCCTGTTGACAATCCTCTGTCCACTTGAACCTAGCGTATTTCTTCGTCAGGGCTACTAGTGGTATGGCAATTCTCGAAAATGCCGGGACGAAGCGTCGGTAGTAACCTATAGCTCCTATAAAACCTCTTACCTGTCTCACTGTCTTAGGTTCTGGCATTTCCCTTATGACTTTCACCTTATCCATGTCGGCTTTAATACCGTCTCCGTTTATAACAAAGCCCAAATATCTAGTCTCCTCCTTCAGAAACTGATACTTCGGCAATTTCAATTTTAAACCGTGTTTTTTTTAACCTTCCCAACACTTGTTTTAGATGGAAAAAGTGTTGTTCTACCGTCTCCGAAAATATTAAGATATCGTCCAAATATGCCATGGCAAAGCTCTCGTATCCTCCTAACACTATTGACATCAGCTGTTGGAAGATTCCCGGGGCATTAGCTAAACCGAATGGCATCACCCTGAACTGAAACAGTCCTAGGTGACACGCAAATGCGACCTTCTCCTTGTCAGCCTCATCAAGGGCTACCTGCCAATACCCGGACCTCAAGTCCAACGTAGAGAAGTACTTTGCCTTCCCTAATAATGCCAATATGCCATCTATTAGTGGCAATGGCACCGCCAACGGCTTCGATATAGAATTCAGTTTCCTAAAATCTACACAAAAACGGTGCCCGCCATCTTTCTTACCTACTATTACGATTGGGAAGCTCTAAGGGGAGATCAATCTTTCGATCATCCCAGCTTCCAACATCTCTTCTACTTCCTCTTCTACAAGGGGTCTTTTATGAATAGGTGTCCTGTAGGGTTTTAATTTCACAGGGAGGTGATCTCCGGTGTCGATTTTCATTTTGACTGTGTGGTTCTGGCCCAATTCCTTGTCTGACTGGGCTACCACATCTCGATTATCCCTCAGCAGACCTCCCACCCTGGTTCTAAATTGATCCGGTGCTAATATATCTTCGTCCACTATTCCTTCTGTTTGCTCTACAAGTTTTCTTCGTTCCTCTTCGAATCTCACCCGATTCAGAGTCCGTAGGGTTAGCGCTTTCCCTATCTCTTCCCCTCTCCTAACCTTTATAGTCTTTTGGGCCTGGTTCACCATCATAATGGGCACTAATTCAGCTGCCTCCACCACCGTCTCACACAGAGTTACCTCATTCTCTTCTAGACCCTTCCCTTCCACAGGGACCAAGAGGTCCTTTTCCTATTTTCTTAACCTACCCTTTCCCGACACCGCCGTTCTAGGGGGTAGCTTTACATCTTCCTCCACCACTATTGTTATTTCTTCTTCCGGTGGGCATCCCAATGGCGTTCTCTCGCCATTCACTATCAGCACAGTGGAGTTGAACTCTATCTGGGCCCTCTGGCTCCGGAGCCAATCTTCTCCCAAGATTGCCTCCGTACATAGGTCGGGGTTTACGTAAAAATTTTGGGTGCTTCTTAATTTCCCAATCCTCACAGGGAGCCTCACTATCCCTTTTATCTTCAGGGGGGTTCCATCCGCTTCCCGTAACCTACTCTTCCGTTTCACCCGCCTGTAAGCTTCCTCTCTCAGCAATGACACAGATGCTCCTGTGTCTACCAGAGCTTTCATCGCCTTACCCCCTATCTCTGCTCTACAGGATAGCTCCTTCTCTTGCGTCAGCGAAGAGAACACTTGGGCTTTCCTCTTCCTGGGCCCCCACCCTTGGGTCATCCCAGCCATAGGCGGCGGCAGCAATAAATCACCTTCATTATTCTTACGGGGGGGGGAGTCCTGCGCTTTTCGCACCTGGGCGTGCCCGGCTGGGTCTCTCCCAGTCTCCCGCGGCTGTTCCTAAGGATACAACATATCTTCAAGTGCCCTGGTCTCCTACAAAACCAGCACCTTCTTGCCGGACAGTTCGCCGCAAAGTGCCCCACCTGACCATTTTGCTCTTTTTCCCTTCAACTGGGCTAACCTCTCGTTTACTCCCGGGGGGGCATGTCCTCTATCCAAGCGGCTCGCCCGACCACTGGTCCAAGCTTTTATTTCCCTTCTTTTTAACTGGGCCACCGTTCCTCTTAATTCCGGGGTGGCCCGCTGGCTTTTCCCTGGTCTCGTCTCTTGGGCTCGGCCTTCTTTGTTAATATCGGTGGGGCGCCTTTTCTCAGCCCGCACCACTTGGCCAGGTGTCCTCTCTTTCCACACCTGGTGCACCTGTCCTGTTCGAAGTCTGGGGGCAAACCCCACTTCGTCGGACATTCCGCCGCTCTGTGGTCCTCATGCCAACAGGTCCAGCAGACCAGCCCGTATCTACCCGGCGTGGGCTTATAAAATCCATGCCTGGTTGACCATGCCTTTCTATTGGGGTCTTCTTCCGACACCTCAGACTGATATACTTCTAGCTTGACCCTCCGATTCCACGCGGGGGTCTTCCGCCTTTCCCCATTTTTCCGACCTCTTGACTTAGTATCTGGTTGCTTCCACACCTTTTCACCTTTTCCCATACGCCCTGGTTCTCCTTGGCCGGCTCAATTGCTGCCGATTGTCTCACCGGCCCCTCTTTCAGCACGTCGTGACGAACACGCTCGTCACTTAGGGCCTCCACATACAGGTCTGCTAACTGGGCCTGCATGACTAACCACTTCTGGGAAGGCCAATGATGACAGCTTCCCCGCTCGACCCCCCAATTCTCCAGGGGTTTCGTCCCGCTGCTGTGTCAGCTTTAAGAGGGCCCTCATAGCCTCTATAGCCGTGCCCTCATCGGTGAATTCCTTGGTCAATAGTCCCTTTAATCTTTCCCAAGACAAGTGGGGTTGACTCTCCAAGAGCTCCTTCATAAACTCAGAGGCTTTCCCCTTTGTGGCATCATATGCCAGATACAGGGTCTCCTGATCTGTTAGTTCATATATAATTCGGCTCTTCTCCAGGATTGCCAGCCAGTTTTTGAAATCTTTCCCACTGCCGTCAAATGATGGGACCCTCGGTCCACCCAACAACTTTCTCAGGTCAGCTGACAACCCTTGTCTAACCCCCTCTTCATCCCCCACTGCTCTATCTGAATCATAGTCCGACATATTTAAAGAGAAAGACAATCTACGCAGCAACAATCGAGGTTGGGAAATCAAGCAAAGTGTCTTACCTTACAGACAATTCTGTTCTCGTTCCTCTCGGTCCCGGGTCGTTTTCAGTCATATTCGAAATTTCTCAGCAACAGTGGGCGGTCCAGGATCCTGTCCTGCTGTCACGGTACTAATTGTGCCAGTGGCTGTTCCAGGGCCCTATCCTGTAGTCACGGCACCAGTTGTGACGTCGTCCCCTGGTCGCAGCGCCAACCGTGACGTTCTATTCTAGTCTACCACGGCACCAACTGCGACGTCCCTAAACAGCACCAATTGTGACGTCCTCGCCGCGGCGTCAGCCGTTCGCTCCTCGCTGCTCCGTTTCTTTGGCCAGCCGGTCTGTAGTTGATAATAAGATGTCTTCCCGTACCAATAGTTTGTTTTCATATCCTTAGATAACACAGCCGATGCCAAAACATATCTGATTCTTTCCTTCTTTCCCTTTCTTTTTACTCAGAATTTCCCTGTCATTGTAATGACACTCTTTCGCCATTTGTTACTTATCAAAATATCCTTTTATCCATTGTCTCTTAGCCGTGTGTGTGTTCTTGCTTATCACTCACGATTCGGTCCTTAGCCTCTCCTTTTCTTCTTTTCTTTCTTTTCCCTTTCTGCCTCGTTAAATGGTGCCACATAACCCATTGTGGTTGATATGCCGTAAAACAAAGGAAAGCAAACCAAAGCAGCCATAAAAATCTTGTCGGCATTAAATAACCCATTGAGATTGATATGCCGTTATACAAAATATGCAAACCAAACAAGCCATAAAAATCTTGTCGCCATTAAATAACCCATTGAAGTTGATATGCAGTAAAACAAAACAAAGCAAACCAAGCCAACAATAAATATCTTGTCGGCATTAAATAACCCATTAAGGTTGTTATGCCGTAAAACAAAAGAAAGCAAACCAAACCAGCAATAAAAATCTTGTCGGTATTAAATAACCCATTGAGGTTGATATGCCGTAAAACAAAAGAAAGCAAACCAAACCACCCATAAAATCTTGTCGGCATTTAAAAACCCTTGAGGTTGATATGCAGTAAAACAAAAGAAAATAAACCAAAACAGCAAGAAACATCTTGTCGGCGTTAAATATCCCATTGAGGTTGACATGCCGTAAAACAAAAGAAAGGAAAATAAACCAACCATAATTATCTTGTCGGCATTAAATTACCCATTGATGTTAATGTGCCGTAAAACAAAAGAAAGCAAACCAAATGAACAATAAAAATCTTGGCGGCATTAAATACATTGAGGTTGATATGCCATAAAACAAAAGGAAGCAAATCAAACCAACAGTAAAAATCTTGTCGGCGTTAATAAACCATTGAGGTTGATATGCCGTAAAACAAAAGAAAAGAAACCAAACCAGCAATAAAAATCTTGTCGGCATTAAATAACCCATTGAGCTTGACATGCCGTAAAACAAAAGAAAGCAAACCAAACTAGCAATTAAAATCTTGTCGGCATTAAATAACCTATTGAGGTTGATATGCCGTAAAACAAAATCAATCAAACCAAACGAGCACTAAAAATTCTTTCAGCATTAAATAACCTATCGAGTCTGATATGCCGTAAAACAAAAGAAAGGAAAGCAAACCAACAATAATCTTGTTCGCATTAAATAACCCATTGAGGTTGATATGCCGCAAAAGATAAGAAATCAAACCAAACTAACAATAAAAATCCTGTCGGCATTAAATAACCCATTGAGGTTGATATGCCGTAAATCAAGAGAAATCAAACGAAACCATCGATAAAAATCTTGCCGGCATTATATAACACATTGAGGTTGATATGCCGTAAAACAAAAGAAATCAAACCAAACCATCAATAAAATCTTGTCGGCATTAAATAACCCATTTGATATTGATATGCTGTAAAACAAAAGAATGTAAACCAAACCAACATTAATTTTGTCGGCATTAAATAACCCATTTGATGTTGATACGCAGTAAAACAAAGGAAAGCAAACCAAACCAACATTAATCTTGTCGGCATTAAATAACCCATTGAGGTTGATATGCAGTAAAACAAAATAAAGCAATCCAAACCAGCAATAAAATTCTTGTCGGCATTAAATAACCCATTGAGTTTGATATGCCGTAAAACAAAAGAAAGCAAACGAAACCAGCCATAAAAATCTTGTCCGCATTAAATAATCCATTGAGGTTGATATGCCGTAAAACAAAAGAAAGCAAAGCAAACAAAATCACTGAGCAGCATTCATAAAAAAGTTGAACCAAGGACAACACACATGATCTGAATATTCCGTTGAAATATGAAATAATCTGTTGCCGCTTGTTCGTTGACTTCAGTGTACTATATTCAGTGACTCAGTGGCAAATAATTTTATGTGTTTTCTTGATCCTACTCTGCGGCATGCGCTTAAATAATTCAATGATATAAAGCCACATAGAAAAGTAATTTATTCTGAAACTTTTGAACAGCCATTCAGATTCCGGTTATTATAAAGGGAAAGTTTGATTCTCAGTCAAAAAGCAAATACAATATGCACTTTACGATTAATTAAAAATAGAATTACAAATCGAAAAGCCAAAACAACAGTTCAAATTCAAAAATCTGTAAATTCTCTATCAGACATTCAACCATCAGTCACACTTTTGTTGTTCCCGCTTTTATTAATGGCGGATCCGCGTCGAGATCAGTAAGACAAAAAATAGCACGACGTAAAGAATATTGTACTAATGGTCAAAAGTTCAGTTTCATTTCCGGGTAGCAAGAAAGCATGTAGACAATATCCGTGGAAGACACGAATAGATTGAAAGCGGGTATATTTAATGGAGACAATGAAGTTAAAAGAAGTACATACCGTGGTGTGGCGAAAATCTTTCATGTAATAGAGGAGCTATAGCAATAGTCATAGAACAGAATAGTAAAACACTGAATTAAAAAGGAAAGGTGTTATGATAAAAAAATATGAATAGTCTGTTTGATTGTTAAGGTATATATATATATATATATATATATATATATATATATATATATATATATATATCAAAGATGGCAATTTCCTTACAATAATTAAACAATACACAACATTAACAACAATAATAGTCTTTTTTATTTGCATGGAAGATTTCCAAGCAACGAGTAGCTCGTGCATACGAGAGGCTGGAAACGAAAATCGCTCCTCGACCCATGACGTCACATGACCACGCGAGAATGAAAGGGAGAAGTGTTAAGTATTGTAAGCCGAAAGCTTAGACAGTATTAAGAAACATGTATCAATATGGTAATTTTCTTTCGTTTTTCAATGATAATGTTATTAAGCTTATCTGACGGTATGAAAGGTATTTGCTTAAAATAAATGAACAAAACTTGACCATATTATTTAATGAAACATGCATCAATGAATAAATGCTGCCTAAATACACACACACACACACACACATATATACATATATATATATATATATATATATATATATATATATATATATATATATATATATATATATATAGTTACCATAAACGATATTTTTAGTGTGTAAACGTGTTTGAGTTTATATCTTTGTCAATCCTTTTTGTAAACTTTAAAATTACTGACTTAGACGGTGAAATCCTACTAAAGAAAAATGTGCCTCGTCAAAGACAGGACTT
>OZ010610.1:14352677-14360177 GCA_963932145.1 Acanthosepion lycidas | reverse complement strand
ACGAATAATTTATTAATATAGTAACCGTTCTTCTCAATAACAGTCAGCAAACATTCATTGGTTTTATTATTTTTTTTAATTCAGAAGGTTTGATTCGTAGCACAATGGTTTTATTTGCTTTTCATAGGTTTGTGCGTTCGCGTAAACATTTCTACACAACATATTGGTATAAGATAAAAATCCATATTAAATAAACAGATATTGAAACATATATACACGTGTTTATCCGTAAGTGTATGTATGTCTGGGTCTAATTGTATTTGAAATTAATATAGATTTTATTCAAGGTAATATATACTGAAGAAGACAGAATTCTTGGTAATTTCCTCAGAGAATTAAGAGATTTTGTATCATTTTATGACTATTTTTGGAATGATAATGAAAACTGTTATAAACAGAAAGATATCAAACGAGCTCTCTAGTTGACTGGCGAGCTAAATTGATAGATGAATAAAAACAGAAACATAGATGGGAATGTTAACAGACAGAATGGGTAGTGAAAGGTACTTGGCCCAACCAAGATGAGATTACAAATGGCGGCCCATTTTTGTCAGTTTTTTGGTAAGTATGCCGTAAAAGTTTCAGGAACTTTTATAAATAGTTATATAGATAGAAGATTAATTGAGTTTGATCCATATTTATGCCTATATATATATATATATATATATATATATATATATATATATATATATATATATATATATATATATGTAGAGGCCCATAAAGTTCGTGTGCACTGTAAAAAATTGATAACTTTATTTGTGTTTGCGATAGAAATAATTTGTAAAAAGAATTAGAAAGAAGTAAATCTATATTTTTAAGGTTTATTGAGATTTTACTTAAGTTTCCACATGTCCTCCATCATTAGCCATGCAAAGGGTAATACGATTTTGCAGTTCACGGAAAACATTTGCCAACTGATTTACAGTAATGCCTGAAATCAGATATAATAGCTATAATTAAAACTACGTACATTAAACCTTGAAACATTTTTACAGATTATTTCTATCGCAAATACAAATAAAGTTATAAATTTTTAAAGAGCACACAAACTTGATGGAGACCCTGTATATATATATATATATATATATATATATATATATATATATATATATATATATATATATTTCAATTAAAAGTTGCAATTATAAATTCATGAATCATTCATACAAAAAACAAATATAGAGGTTAATGATTTAAATGGCGAGAATACTTCGTCTCAAACAATCTAAATAAGATACATCAACCCCGAACCTGTATATGAATGATATGATCCCCGTTTATAAATTCCAGTTGCAGAAGGTCTTTTTAATTTTACAAGCTTTTGTCTGTTCCTACAGACATCATCATGTATGGAAGTAGATTTTGTTCTTGTTTTTACGACATGTAATAGTTGGAAAAGCATGGACCGAGTGGATTTCCCATACTAAGTCCATTATTTTGGGTGTAAATATTGCCATTATGGTCATAGAATATATATTATATGCTAGCACGAAGTCACAAGTAATCGTGGCCGAGGGCTTGATCGTTCTGGCCTTGTTGATACTGTTGATCATGGTAGATAACACCGTCTTTCCCAGAAACTGTAACAAAGGGCTTCTCAACATAGGTATAGTTATACACCACAGGTGGTCACTATCGGTGTTGACCAAACAGAGATTGTCTAACCGCCCTATTAGACGGGTATCCACGAATACAAGTGACCAGCTATATATATATATATATATATATATATATATATATATATATATATATATATATATGTAGATAGATAGATAGATAGATAGTATCAGTGAGAGAGAGAGACACAGAGAGAGATGAACAAAGATAATTATAAAGAAAACAGCTAGATATAAATAACCTTAAGCAGATCGATAAATTGTTCGATATAGATCACAAATAAGAATATAAGAATTAAATTTGATTATACTTTTCGGAAATTAAACTTTTTATGTCCTTTTTTTTCTGCTTTTATTCAGACCATTCTTTGGCATTGCACATTTTCTGAATTTATTGTTTGCACGCAAACAAATTAATATGCGACGCGAAGTAAAAAATGACGAGGACATTAATAAATTAATTAATTTTAATTAATAAAATTAACCCTTGAAAAGATTCCCTTGAAAAGTTTTAAATTTCCGGTTTCAAGTCAAACGGTGGTAGCAATCTCAAATCAATTGTTAAGTTTACAACAAGGCAATCATTGAACTACCGCAGTCGTAACAACAGGGAGATAATTTGATATATTATTTTATTACAAGCAGACATTTAAAAAAGTTTATATAATTATATAAGAACTAACCTCCAAGAAAGTAACTCATTGCGCCATTTCGGGCTAATGGTCACGGCTGACATGAAATGGGAAGATTATATTGAATCCATTGTTTTCGGTTCACTCTATCGTGCGTGAGAATTTTTCTCTCTGGAATCTATCTTATATAATAATGGACTCTCCCGTTGGTTTCGACGTATGAGGATCTGCCAGCTTATTGATTCAGTTATGAAAGTTTATCCACTAATCTTAAGTGGCATTTAAGACCCGCTAGTGATTTACTAAGTGAGGATTGTGAGATGAGATCACTGTTAGATTGGTTGACTTTTTAGATCTTGCTCTCGCTTCTTGAAGATGATTCAGACAAGTAGATTGAAAATTGCTGAGTCCACTAAAACACGTTGATCTCCATTCTACCCGTTCCAAATCTGAGCGCTCAAGGGTGTTTTGTGGTATATTAACTGCTGACAAGTTGCTTTTCAGCTTGTCTTTTTATCTTAGCCATGGGCGTCATACATTCCTGTAGCCCTGATCTAACTGGCTGTACATTAGGATCTTGGGTATCCTGTCATCAGACATTCTCTAGACATGACCAGTCCACCGTAACTGAGACTGCATGATAAAAGTCTCGATTCCTCCAATCTTACACCTGTTAAACAGGTCTACGTTAGATGTCCTATCTTGAAGCTTAACTGCACAGATTGCACGCAGACAGCTTTTATGGAAAACATCTAGCTAGCGTACATGATACCTGTATGGAGTCTGTGACTCTGAGCCATAATATATATATATATATATATATATATATATATATATATATATATATATATATATATATGTCAACCATTCATCCATGCTTAGAATATTTCTGATGAATATGACCCGGTGCTCCTGCTATATATTTAGAGATCCTTGATAAAATTAAAAAAAAGAATCAGCAATATTATTGGCCCTGATCTGGTGTCATTGACTTCAGTCACTTTCCCAACACCGTAAGGTTCCCTCTCTGGGTTTTTTCTATAAATGCTTTTCAATTGGTCGAATAAACTCTTCGCTATGGTACCTAGATATTATGAATTTAAGTGCAGTACGAGACTAGTGTCAAGATCTCATCAGTCTACTGTTGAGTTGGCTAGATGCAACCATAAGTTCAATTCTAACAGTTTCTTTTCTCGCACTGTAAATTCTATCCTAAAAGTTTCCTTTTTCCGCTTGTGGAACTCCCTTCCAACTCCATGCTTCCCAGCCAATTTTAATGTTCAAAAATGTAAATGAGATGTCAATCGCTATCTACTGTCCTCTTTTTTGCTCTTCAGAAATGTTTCTGTTTTTAATTCTTACAGACCCAGTAAACCCTTATGTCATAGTAACTTTACTGTCTTGCTTGCCGTGAAATCACACACGCACACACATACACACACACATATATATATATATATATATATATAATTTTTATTATAATATTATTATTTAAAAATATGTATTCAACGTGACACATAAACTAAAATTTAAATTAAACTTGAAATAAAAGTTTTTGTTTTATTCTCAAGTTAATTTTAAAGTTTAGTCTTTAGTTCCGAAAAATTAATTTCTGTGTCGCGAGGAATACATATTTTTAAATAATAGTATAATAAAATATATATATATATATATATACATATATGTCTCTGCGTAATAAAATATATAAGATAAGAAAAAATGAAAAAAAATTAAAATAAAAATAAAAACAAGCAAAACAATCTAACCCAAATAAATAAATAAACAAATAAACGACTTCCGGCAAAATAACCGACAAAATAGACTACCCACAATGCACCACTGACCCGTATATTTAAATAGCCGATAAAAAAGAAAGAAAAGAAAAAGCCTGGTGATTGCGTCTAGCATGAAACAGCCTTGACTTCAATGTTCACTCTCATATATATATATATATATATATATATATATATATATATATATATATATATATATATATATACAAATATAGATAACTAGACTCGTTTCGAAAAACCTTCGAATTTTTGATTTGCCTATAATCAAATCAATCTCGAGGAAAAAAAGTTTTTAAAGAAAGA
This sequence comes from Acanthosepion lycidas, assembly GCA_963932145.1. Lineage (NCBI taxonomy): Eukaryota > Metazoa > Mollusca > Cephalopoda > Sepiida > Sepiidae > Acanthosepion > Acanthosepion lycidas. Next base: position 14,355,830 of record OZ010610.1, on the reverse strand, counting down.
GCTACAAACATGAACTACTGCCGAAAAAATCGCACAGATGCAGGTCTGAAGCCCAAAGAAAAAACCCGATACGAGTAAACAACTAACTAACAAAAGAGCCCAATACAACCGTAGAGCAGACCTAGATACACCTAGTGAGCCAGACAAACCTACCTAGGTTTCACCTAAACGGATCGTCACGGCAAGTTCGGCCGAACTTTCCCTGACGATCCGTTTAGGTAAAACCTAGGTAGGTTTGTCTGGCTCACTAGGTATATATATATATATATATATATATATATATATATATATATATATATATATATATACTACAAATATATATATATATATATATATATATATATATATATATTTATATATATATATATATATATATATACTACAAATAAAAGCTTAAAATGAGCTTAAAATGCAAAATAAACTGAGTAGGCAATGCCTAAGTCGAGAGAACCAAAGTAATATTATTAATTGAATAATATTTTTTAAGCTTTTCACTCTAAGCAAGGCTGGAGTGCCACTAGCACGCAAGGGGTTACAGAGAGTGGCAGTAATAATAAAGATGGGTGATTGAGGAAAGGATATAGAGAAGGACGGGGATCAAGATTAAGGCATGAGAAGATATCTTTTGACATTATATTTCAATATTTGAAGATTATAGTTATCAGGGAAGCAAGTAAGAAGAAGGGAGTTTCACTGTCGGGAAGTGCGAGAAAAGCGGCTGTTGGAGGAGAAGTAGCGGTTACATTTAACTATCTTCTGTGAAAGGGTGGGGACGAGATGACAACGTAGTAGCACACTTAAATTCATCCAGTTGGGGCACCAGTAAAAATAGCTCGTCAGAGCATTTACCATGAAAATATGTGCAGAACAGACAGAGGGAAGCCACATCAAACTGTCAGAAAATATGAAATTTGATGCTATAACAAGAGGCGGAAATAATATTAACTGATGAAACTCGGAGTAGCGGATTTTCATAGTATTGAATTAATAATGTAAGTGTAACCCGGATATAAGAGACCCGGATATAAGAGAAAACCGGGTATAAGAGAGATTTTCTCTTGTCCCAAATTAGAGCCTGTGTTAATGTATATAAATTAGACCAAACCCAAATATAAGAGAAACCCGGATATAAGAGACTTCTTATCCGGCCCCGACAACTCTCTTATATCCGGGTTACAGTGTAATATATATTTTATTGCTGAAACGTTAGATTTTAGTAACTATTCGTATTTGAGTAGAGGTTCCATTTACTTATTAAATGGTATATTTATTTAGTTTCATCTACTGGCTTTAATGTTAGAAAATCTTAAAGGAAAATATGCACTCTCCGACAAGATTCGAAACCGCGTTCCCCTACCGCATATATATATATATATATATATATATATATATATATATATATATATATATATATATATATATATATATAGAGAGAGAGAGAGAGAGAGAGAGAGAGAGAGAGAGAGAGAGAGAGAGAGAGAGAGAGAGATATTTTACCGTAAACTCATTTATGTATCTACATTTTACATATAGCTTGCGATGGATAAATTGTTGCCATTTTATAATTTTAATTTCGCGCATGCGCGTTGTTTGTTTTTATTTTTGCCGACAGCACAGTATTGTGGAGTCACTTGGACATCGCCTGTGAGAAAAGGCCCACCTTGACGTATTTGAAAACGGCATGCTGTACTGCTAAAAGAACCTGCCATTTCATAATTTTAGAGATTCTTACAAGTTGCAAAATGGCCCAGCAAATAACCCTTTCTCTTGAACAGCAGAGCAAATTTTTTTTTCAGAATGATTACAATTTTAGCCAATCGTAACGTCGTATCAATCAAGCGTTTAGAAGAGACAGTTGGTCGTCGCGCGGCATACAGGTGGTTCAAGAAGTTCCAGCGCGGCCTACTCGTTTTCTAAGATCATGGTCAAACTTCCCGCATCGATAATGTACATTTGGAAAATAGCTGAGGAGTTTGGCGTCAGCCAGACAGCCATTTTGCATTACTTGAATGAAAAGTAATCATATGTGTCACTCTTAAACTGACTGACTTTGAACATCTACGTCGCATGGATGCCAGCACGACATTGCTGTTCAAAAAGAGCCGTTTTGATTGTCGGAACAAAGTGGTTACTATAGATGAACAAATGGTGCTTGCACTTGACCGTGATATGCAAAAGAAGCTGAACAGACAAGGGTACACAACCTCAGACAAAGAATGGACTGCATCAATTGAAGTTCCTGGTTTGTATCTGGCGGGATTTGAAGGGCGTGATTCACTGAGAATCAATATTCAATTGCACTGTCAACAACTGCAACACGTGGCTGATTCAGTTGCACAAAAATGTCCAGACTTGATTGATGTCATGTTCCTTTACGATTGCACCCGACCGCCTAGATCACTTGTGACGTATTTCTGGAAATAGATTCGAAAGTTTTCCCTCATCCATCGTACTCACCCGATCTGACACCAACACACTACCATCTCTTCTAGGCATAGCATAAGATCTTTAATGAAAAAAAAGGTTGGCAACTGATGATGAACTGAGAACTGCAGTTGCTGACTTATTGAAGAGGAAGCCGACTGACTTTGACAAGACTATCCAGGAAGTAGAAGAGCGAAAATAATGATGATTTTACTGATGTTTGATGTGTATCGTTTACTGCATATGTATCGTTGTTAATAGGATAACTTCGTTATGGTTTAATGGATAGCAAGCTTGTCTCTCTAGATCACTTAAAACTGAATAGTGAATTCGATCCTCACTGGGTGTCCCATAATTTCGAACTTGTACCACATCTAGACTAAGCTTAGAAAATCACCATAGACATGTATTCCGTTTTTCGAAAATATTACAAGCCTTCTTTAATTCGAAGAGAGATTGCATCATCAAAGGTATTTTTCATAATTATTGTACTATCTAAATACTTATATATATATATATATATATATATATATATATATATATATATGTATGTATGTATATATATATATATATGTGTGAATATGTATGTGTGTGTGTGTATATATATATATATATATATATTATAAATTAATAGACTTAAAATATGGTTTTTCTTTACACAGTTCTAACCATGTTTCAAAAATGGAAGTTAAAAGCCCCGAATTTAATTTTGTAATTAAATTAAAGACA
>OZ010610.1:14340177-14347677 GCA_963932145.1 Acanthosepion lycidas | reverse complement strand
GATTTTCTATGTTCTTTCCATCTTTTGTTCAAAGGATTTTTAACAGTATTCTTGTAGCTTGCTTCCGAAAATCTGATCAAATGACCAAATGCAAGAATTTATTTGCGAAAGCCTTCTCGGTAAGGTCTTGGAATTTTTCATCCTTCACTTAAACCTTTAACATTTTATTTCTTTTTCACCTGTAACTGTCTATCCTTCATATTTACCAACTATCGCTCTTGCCTCCCATTCGCAGACTTACTTATTTAAAACTTTCTTTCGCACTTTGCAAAAATTTCTTTTTTTTTTTTTCCTTAAACTATTCTTTTTTCTTCCCATCTTTAATATTCCAGATGAACTCACACTGGAATAATTGACCGAATTTGGACAATTTCCCCTTATTTTCTTCGCTGGCCAATTTTCTAAATTCCGCCCGCCATTTTCTTTATCTTTTCGTTCTTAGATCGTTTTTCGTGTCTTCCAGGTTCTCTTTTCGGAACACCAGAGTTTTCGCTTCTCCTATTTTCTGATAATTCCTTTCAAAATCTTTTCCATAATTAGCTTCCATTCATGTTCATTGCGCAAAGTCACGTGTTGTAATTGACTTTGTGTATTTCTCGTCAGTGACAGTAGCATGTCAATCAACTTAACTCCGCCTTTCTTTATCATATGACCTCATTAGCATAGAACGCACCGCCTTCAGGAATAAAGTCCCTCTTTTCTTCAGTTTACTTTTACCGCAGAATTTTTTTCTTTCTTATTTTGGCTCTTCCTTCTTTCTTTCTTTCTTTTCCTTCTTCTAGCAGCCTTTCCTTCTTTCTTTCCTTTCTTCTATCAGCTCTTTATTCTTTGTTTCTTTTTTCAGTCCTTCCTTCTTTCTTTCTTTTCTTTCTTCTATCGGCCCTTCCTTTCTTCTTTCTTTTCTTTTTTTTATCAGCCCTTCCTTCTTACCTTCCTTCCTTCCTTCCTTCCTTCCTTCCTTTATCAGCCATTCCTTTTTTCTTCTTTCTTTTCTATCTATCTATCTATCTTATTTTTGTTTCAATAACCTGTTCGTTTTCTGCAGCTGCTTGAAAAAAAAAAAAAAAAAAAAAGAACAAAATAGTGTATTTTATAAGATAACATTTTCTTGTTCACTGACTGGTTTTGTTTTGTCTATTTTTCCCCTCCTTGTTTCTTCTTTCCGTCGTCAATATGGCTCTTAAAAAATTCCCAGAACCATTTGGAAGACATTACTTCAAATAAAATTCTGACATTTTTATTGATCGCCCTCTCTTGCCATACCGCGAAGTATTTTCTTACCTCTCTGGCGACCGAACCCACACCTCCCTGTAACTGTCGAAATGACAAGTTTATTCTCTGTTTCTCATCTAACGCGAATGACGTCAAAGCTTCTGTCTATAAAAATATAAGCGTCTGAATTAGGAATTTTATTAATAATATCAATAAACTGGCATCTACTTCCAAAAAAAAAAACGTACTATTAATATTAGTTTTATTGACAATAATTTCACATAACATTCGTTTCTGTAGCATGTACGGTCCTAACTAGGTGCCTCACTGTTATGACAGATCAAGTTTAAGAAACAGTCAAATTTCTTTAGAAACAAAGAAAAGAGTGCACAATCCGATGTAATATCAGTACTCATATATGACAATGAATGAGAAAATTCCATTGGAAAAAGTACGAATATATATACTGCCTCATCTATGATTTAAATACTATCGCTTGTATCTGGAAATATCTTTGTCATTATAAAAATTCTGAATACAATAGTCACTCGCAAAAATAAAAAATTATCCATAAAGTCCTCAAAACATGTTTCAGCATTAAATAACTCATACTGTATAAGCTGAAAAATTCAAATCAATCAATAAACCTACGTGAGTGAATGTACAATCTCCTGAAACATTCAAGAAACTAAGAAAAGACAGAAATAATTAATTAGAAACAAAGAAGGCGGAGCTGAAATTTTATATAATATCACAGGGATGGCCGAACTGCGGCTCACGAGTCACATGAGGTTTAATATACAGCTCGTTGGCTGTGGCCCTTTTTTCATCAGAATATAATATAAAAGGTAAATAAGAAAAATGGCAAGCCCCATAATTATTTACTGGCAATGAAATGAGACTTCATTGGATTATTATTTACATTGTTCGGACTATTGACCTCATCTTTGTCGCCATATTTATTACAACATTTCGGCCGTTGTACGCTCCGGCCTTCTTCAGGTGGTTGAAATGTCGAACTGAACCGTTTATTTCGGTCACTGGGGTAGATTGTTCTAGTTCCACGTGTAATGTTTAATGGATGTCAGTTATCAATTATCTCCTGTTAATTCCACTCTGAAAGTTCTCCACTGCCTTAACCGGGTATTGAACTCACACTCTTTGGGTCCTGTCACTGGATCTAACCAACGCCATTATCCACTATGCCATGGCACAGTGAGCGAAATAAAGGGTTCAGTTCGACATTCCAACCAACTGACGAAAGCCGGAGCGTACAACGGCCGAAACGTTGTAATTAATATGGCGACAAAGATGAAGACAATATTCCGAATAATGTAAGTAGTGTACATAATACCTCATCTCAGAAATATAGACATATACTGAAGGGCCGAAACGTTGTAATAAATATGTCGACAAACATGAGGACAATAGTCCGAATAATGTAAATAGTGTACATAATAACTCATCTTAGAAATATAGACAGATACTGAAGGGCCGAAACCTTGTAATAAATATGGCGACAAAGATGAGGACAATAGTTCGAATAATGTAAATAATGTACATAATACCTCATCTCAGAAATATAGACGGATACTGAATGGCTGAAACGTTGTAATAATTATGGCGACAAAGATGGGGACAATAGTCCGAATAATGTAAATAATGTACATAATAACTCATGTCAGAAATATAGACTGATACACATTGGATTAAATCGTAAGTTTATTGTGCTTGGTTAGTAAAAATATTTAAGTTTTGTTTGGTTTGTTTTGTTCTATGGCATATCAACCACACTGTGTGATTTAATGCTGACACAATTTCTTTTTTTTTTTTTCAAATATGTATAGCTGTTAATTTTTTCAGATATGTATAGCTGGTAATATTTTTTTTTGGTGTTTTTTGTTTTGCGGCATATTAACCACAGTGCGTTATTTAATGCTGACAAGATTTTTATTTCTAGTAATATTTTCTTTTTTCAAATGTTTATTGCTGATGCTAATATTTTAAAAAGTATTTCTGGTATTAAAATCTATTTTTACACTTTCATTGTGTTTTGAGTCTGGTTGTCGGGTCAACTATTTACCTATAGCTGGGACACACGTAACAGGTGCTCCCATCCTGTGTCAGGGTGGACCTGGGAACACCAGCAATTAAGAGGTTGTAACACGCTCCTCAAAATCTCCCGATCAGAGGCCTTGCTGTTGGACGTATTTTATCGTCTTGCCCAGTACGCAGATGTAGTTTATCATCATACCCTGGACGGAAAAATATTTAAGAATTTAAATGTTAATTTTAATGCTAGAGAGAACTCACGTCATGTACATATTTTTTTTTTACTGAAATGCAGATTCGTCTATTATTATTAGAAGTTAGCACATATATATTTTTCGTTTGTGTTAATGTTATTAGTTATAGTAGCTTTGTATATTACGTTATTCGCTAAATATTTACTGTTTCGTTGGCAAGTTTATTTGTATCTGCAAATATATATATAATATTTTATATATAATATATTGCTGGATTTTATGCTTATTGTTGTAATTGCTACTGATTTGTTGATAATTTTTTATTTTGCTTAGTTATTATTTTCTCCAGTTTATCCATGAAACTGTAATTCATTTTGACTGTATTTTTATTGATAGTTTTTAATAATTTGTTGTTTTAGGAAAGTGTTTGTAAATTATTTTAAAGAATATTTAGCTTATTTTTGTTTTTATTCTATTGTTGTACAGGGTTGGGTAACGAAAATTATATTACATTTTCTGTCGTTTTTTTTTTTTTTTTACTGTTTTCGTTTGCTTATTGTTTCTTAGAGGTCATTCTTATTTTTTTTTTAAATGATTTTTGAGATTGCTAGAATTTGAAGAAAATATTTTATTTATAGATATAGGAATTTTCTTGAACATTGTAATGTTAATGTATATTTGGTTGTTATTTGATTTTCTGTATGGTTTGTATGTTCCGTTGTTTAGGAAAATTTACTATCTTTGCCGGGTTTTATATCGATTGTGTAACTCAGAGTTTTGAAGGGTTTTATTATTTCTTTTTTATTATTTTGTATATAGTTCTACCATTGCAATTTCTCAGAATTCGTAGTCCATCGTCCCTGTGTAGACGCATATCTTTTTCTTAATTAAACCTGCTAATTTGTTGATTATGCATTACGCCTTCGATCTCGCATAAATTTACACCTACTATTCATCGTTACGTCAAAATTGTTATTGTTTTGTCCCTTTTGGGTCCGTATTTTCTTTTATAGTACTCGCAGGCTTCGCTCGCTCGCTATCTGGTAATTTTTCCAGGAAAAAGTAATTGTTTGTCTATGGGATTAATGTTCACTATTTATGAAATGTTGAAGAGGTTGTGGACGTTCAATATATTTATTCAAAGAATATGCATGTAAAAGCAGAATTGTTATAGTTAATGAAAATTTTTCAAGCAGATGCCAACTTGTTGAAGGCCATGTAAAACTCAAATTTCTAACACTTTACTTCATTATATAAGACAATATTCATAAACAGAACTATTATTTATATGAAAATCAAAACAATAATCGAATAAAATAACACTAATGAAGGACAGTTAATTAATGAAATATAATTTTTTAAACATCAATATGCAAATTAGAAGTCGATAATATATAACTCAGATATTGAGTTTCTTGTATGTAAATTGCGTATAAAATTACTCTAAGTAATTTATGCACATTATTTATCATCTCTCAGTTGGTTCTCTGTCCTTGGACAGAGTGCGCTCATGGGTTTCTCTGTCAAAGGACAGAAGGGCCATTGAGGCAAATTATACTGAAGAGGTCTCCAGCCCTCCCATTGCACAAGAGCTTGCGGGGGCTGAGGGGAATTTTTGTCCTTGCCCGAGTGTATGCGCTCGGGTCCCAACATTAATCCGACCTTGTGTCACCTCTCACTCTCGTGGGGGAATGAGTAAACACCGCGTATAAATTTCTCCTTGGAGGGGTGTAAACATTATAGATTCTTACCAGTCACAGGGCTTCGTCCCTCTGTCGGTGGTATCACAGCTATGACTAGCTTGGACCGGTTCTGACTATTTTGGACCAGCAATGATTAGCTTAGACCAGCTATAACTAACTTAAACCAGCTATGACTAGCCAGCTTAGACCAGCAGCCCGTGTAAAAATACTCGGGTCCCACGTTAAAAAACTGACCTTGTGTGACAACCTGACTCAGCGTGGGGGCAAGTAAATCTCAGTTCATCCTGGGAGGAGTTTCGATCGCAGGCTTATCATGTCTCAGTTGCGTCTCTGTCTTTGGGCAGAGTGCCCTCAGGGGCTTCTCAGTAAAAGGGCAGTGGGGCAATTGAGAAAATAATACTGAGAGGTGCCGAACCCTGGGGAACAGCTGCCCGAGACCACGCCCTCCAATTGCACTAGAAGGAGAGATCGGTGCTTGCACCGTGGCCAGCGCAACCGACGGTTACGTTGTCTGTGGGCAAATTTTGCCCTTTGCACAGGTGTACGCGCTCGGGTCACCACCTAAAAAAGACCTTGTATCACATCTCGTCCAAGTGGAGAGAAGCAGTTAATACCCATATGTAAATTGCTATAAAGTAGAATTGGGAAATTTTAACCCAGAATGTGTGGGAGAATTGCACTCTAAATTCGCTCTTTATTCGTATAGATAGATAAGATTACATATATACTTTATATTACAGATTATACTTCATTACGGATAGTCATGTACTGTTTTGTTAAGTTTAATGCATTATTTAATATATTTTCTTTCATGAATGGACAAAAGTCTTTTATATTGAATTATGTGAAAGAACAGTTTTGTTTATTGTTAATGTTATTAAATTAATAGTTGCTGTTTTAATAAAAGTTTGTGTTTTAATAACTTGCATGCTGGTTGTTCTTTTTAATTTAACAAATGTTTCTTCCTTGGCTAGTTATTTTATTTATTTCGTTTAATTTTAGTTTCATGGTCATGTTTTTTGCTTCTTGGTTTATATAACTTTCTAATTCCTTATTGTGGTTTTCTAAAATTTAGTAACTTCTTTATCAACAAGTATATTGCAATTGTTGATTTGGTTTGTTTTACGGCATATCAACAAGTATATTGTAATTGTTGATTTGGTTTGTTTTACGGCATATCAAAAAATATATTGTAATTGTTGGTTTGGTTTGTTTTACGGCATATCAACAAGTATATTGTAATTGTTGGTTTGGTTTGTTTTACGACATATCAAAAAGTATATTGTAATTGTTGATTTGGTTTGTTTTACGGCATATGAAAAGTATATTGTAATTGTTGGTTTGGTTTGTTTTACGGCATATCAAAAAGTATATTATAATTGTTGATTTGGTTTGTTTTACGGCATATCAACAAGTATATTGTAATTGTCTGTTTGGTTTGGTTTGTTTTACGGCATCTCAGCCTCAGTCGGTTATTTAATGCCGACAAGATTTATATTGCTGGTTAAATTTTTTTCAAAATGTATTTCTGCTATATTTCAATCCAAAAATATATTGCTGGCAAGGAAACCTATTTTTACACGTTTTGACCCTAGTTTGGGGCTCTACCACTTGCCCATAGCTGGGACCCTAACCGCTGTTACCACTCCTGGTCCGGGCGAACCTAGGAACACCAGCAATTAAGAGGTGGTTTCACTTTCCTCAAAACCTCCCGATCAGAGGCCTTGTTTCTTCTTAGTCGGACACTCCCGCAATTACTTTGTCTACTCGTCAGGGGTATCAGCAACTGACTGTTTATATTTTTCGTTTTATATATATGCACTTTTCATTGGTGCAAGGTTGATTTTTTTCATAGTGTGCGTGCGCGCTTGCTCGTGTGTGTGCGTGTGTGGGTGTTGCGCTTATATTTTCCTTTTTGTAATATTTCTTTTCATTTGATACTGTCTCTTTATTTCTTTTATACTTTTTCTCTTGCGATTTTGACATCCGGTTTTCCAGACATTCCGTCTACTTTTTTAATTATCTAGGGTTTTACGTTTTTTCATGAGTTTTGAAAATTGTACTTCATTTTTTCCATAAATATTTCTTTTCGTCTTCTGATCAAGTCAAATAAAATTATTTCACTTGCACCAATTATTTATAAACAAAGTTTCAAATGTTGTTAGCTTTTCAAATTCTTTCAATTTTAGAAATGCCCATAAATCTTTGTCAGGTTAAGTGAAAAATTCTTGATGAAATATAAAAGATGCTAAGTGGTGTAATTTAAACTTTTATAAACAAAACTGAGAAAATGATGCTTGCAAACATGGAAGGAGTACTAGCCGGGTAACAGACGAATC
>OZ010610.1:14280177-14335177 GCA_963932145.1 Acanthosepion lycidas | reverse complement strand
TTCTCTCTCCCCACAATTTAAAAAAAAAAATTATATTCAATTTTTCTTCCTCTTATATTATTAAAGTTTTTTTTCTTCTTTTTTCCTATCCCTTTTTCCTTCGTCTGGATAAACTGACTCTATTTATTGAAAAAAACTTCGGTCTGAAGAAATGAATATTTGTATATTCGTGAAATAAATTATGACCGAAATGTATTTTTAAGGATCGTCTATACTCATTATTACATTGCTCCGTTACTTACATTGAGCTCTCTTTGTATTAATGTCCTCCTTAGAATTATCCCTACTAATTATTAATTGATAGTATATATATATATATATATATATATATATATATATATATATATATATATATATATATATATATATAATGATAATATTAGTAATTGGTATGGATATTTTTAAAGGGATATAGATCTAGGGAGAGTTCTATGTTAAAAACAGAGCAATAATAATTATTATCATAAAGAAAACGGATTCTTAAAAGACCATGAGTTGGTAATTATTTTGTTAATGTTGGAAAGATTCAACCTCGACTCTTCAGACCTAATTACACCTGGCGTACCGAGGTTTGAAGAGTTGAGGTCAAATTTTCCGACCTTAACGAAATAAATATCACCAGATAGATTTACAAGAGTTCGTTTTCTTTATATATATATATATACATATATATATATATATATATATATATATAATATAATTAAATTAAAACTACAATAAAGATTAACAACAGAAATTATTAAAACAGAATAAGTAATAATTAAACAGGCCGACTCCTCCCGAATACGGACGGCATTCGGCTACAACATCGCCATGTTAGGCATCACCGGTATCGTTTTACGGGTGTGTAATTGTTAGCTGGACACCGAAACGGTTTGAAATTTAGTCTTGCCATTTCCTAAACTGGTCGTTAATCAAAACCAAAGAGCTTATTAACTCGATATGAAAGAGAAAGGAAGGGCGAAAAGAAAAATGCTAAGATCATTCCAAGTGCATTTGCCCGAAATGAAACGCAATTGTCTCGAATCATCATTTAGATGCCACTTGCTGCGGAAACCCACCGTTTTGTACAATACGTTTATTTATTGGATGGACAAAAGATTCGTTGTTGGTCTCGGTCTTTACAATCTAAATATATTATTTTTCCTTATTCGTGAATTTTCTTCTTTCACTTCAAACAACTCGAAATTTCAGCAACGTTATTGTTCCATTTTGGAATCATTTAAGCACTGGTTCGGAAACCTGGGAATTCCGTCCTGTGTATGACGATAAACTACATCCGAGTCCAGGGTAAGACGATAAACTACGTCCAACAGCAAGGCTCAGGAGGCTTTGAGAACCTCTTAAATGATGGTGTTCCCAGGCCCACCCTACCCTAGGTAGTAGCACATGTTAGGTATATGCTGCCTAATATATAATCATAGGCAGCATATATTTCCTAAACTGAGGTAAAAAGCATTATGAAAGTGTAAAAATAGATTTTAATACCAGAAATAATTTGTAAAAAATTATTACCAGAAATAAATTTTTGAAGAAAGAAAACTATTACCAGCAATTCGTTTTTGAAAATAATATTACAAGCTATACAATTTTGAGATAAAAACTATATTATCAGAAATAGATTTTTGACAAAACAAAAATATTACCAGGAAAAAAAAACAAACTTGTCGGCATTAAATGACCCATTGAGGTTGATATGCCGTAAAAAAAAAAAACAAACCAAACCAAACCAAACCAAACCTCGGAATTATTTACTTCTGAAATTTGGTAAATAAAACCACAGAAAGTGAAAACTCGGATAGAAAGGACCTATAGTACCACGTGCTGTATCTTTTCTTTACATACTGAAAGTGTACTAATTGAATTCAGAAACTAGAGAGAACATTGATTTTATAAAACCTGGAGATTTTGTTGGTCGCAATCATATTTTTCTTTATCAACAAAGATGGGAAAAAAGGTTAGAATTCTGGAAGAAAGAAAAAACTTGGACTTTCAAAAAATAAAGAAATAGAAAGTTCGCCTTACACATAAAATTCTATTATAGTAAGACCTAAACTCACATTTTTATGTCCTTGTGCCAGCGTAAATGAATGAAGAGAATATGGGAAAACTGGTTGACATTAAGTGAAACATAAGCCATATTAAATAGAGAGCATGATATTGAAGGTAATCGAATGTTTTGGAGTGGCTTAACCGATTTAAGGAAAGGCGAGAAGGTGTGATCGATCATGCCAGAAGAGAGCTGCCATAAACGCTAAGACAAGACTCAAAGAATGTGTTGAAATTGAAGATTATATGCGTGATTGATAGCAGGGGAAATGAATAGGAAAACAGTATGGCAGGTTCCAAGATAGGATTTGGGATTGAGAAAAAAAAAAAAATTCTAAAAATTGGTGTCAAAAATATCTGGATCTAAGTCGAATATTTTACAAACTTTGTTTCAATTAAAGTTTTTTTGTTGTTGTTGTTGTTGTTGTTGTCATTTTCTAATTCCGTCAAAGTTCATTTTCAGCGATATATATATATATATATATATATATATATATATATATATATATATATATATATATATATATATACAGTAAACACATTATATAAACTCTCAAGTAGAGTGACTCATTAAATCTCCCCGGGTTAACGTCGTCCACTGCCATGAAGCGCAAAAATCAAATTGAATTAATTGCTACCATTTATCGATGCATTAAATACCGCAGCCACATCGGGTCTGGTACTTCTGCAATGTATTTAAAGATTCTTAATAAAAATATTAAAAAATAATCTGTTATCCTTTCAAACCTAATATCTCAGGCAATTCAGTCAATTTTTCACCAGCGTAATGTATCTTCCTTCTGATTTTTCTACATATATTTTCATGGCAATTGTTCTGACAAGCCTTCCCATTTAGTTTCAAAACTTAATGAATTTAAGCGCAGAACTGGTTTGGCAGTTAGGTCTCATCATTTTATTGTTGAAATGTATTGATGTAACCTTTAGTTCTATGCTTAAAGTATCATCTCCTCTACTTCTTGCTTCTGCTTCTTGCTTCCCAGTCAACTCTGATCGTCAAACATTTAAATGCAATGTCAATTATTACCGTCTGTCATCTTAATTCAGATTATTTTATTGTTCTCTCTCTTTTTATAATGTTTTTAGTTGTCTCATATTCTGATACTTGATTCTTTTTAGTGTGATTAGAGTCTTTAGATTTGTGCATTAGAGAAAGATTGGAGAAAAGAAATCAAAACAAAAACACTTTTCATACAAGAATCTGCAATGTTATTGGTTCTGACCTTGCATCACAGTTTCAGTCATTTCCCACCGACATAATGTAGCTTTCTATTTTACTATAGTAATGGTAATTGTACTGATGAGCTTTCCCATTTGGTTCCCCAACTTTACGGATTTAAACACAGTACTAGATTCGTAGCAATCATTTTTACTCCGTCCTGTGTAAGAAGATAAACTAGATCCGCACCCTGGATAAGGCGTTAAACTACATCTAACAGCAAGGCCTCTGGTCAGGAGGTTTTGAGGAACGTGAAACCACAATTTAATGGCTGGTGTTACCAGATCCACTGGGGTGGGAGCACCTGTTAGGGGTACCAACTATGGGCAAATAGCTAACCCCCAAACTCTTTTTAAACTACAATTCTCCATGATTTTCTCGCGTACATTCATATCTGCTCGATGCGTATCCAAACGTAAACAAATGACGTCACACATTCTGAAATGGACAAAGTCTGACAGTTATCTTAAAACATTTTTTTATGTTTATACGTTTTTTTTTTAGATACGAATATTTAAGTAAATGCTCTGTTTATGAAAATTCTCAGACATTCAGGTCGGTAAATGTTGTTAATACTGTTTATTATAAACAGAGCATTTACTTATATATATATATATATATATATATATATATGCTGCCTAATATATAATTATAGGCAGCATATATTTTATATATGAAGAAATAATCATACATAGAATCAATCAGCAATATTAATGCGATTAATGGCGAAATCACTTCGCAAGTAGAACATAATGTATGCATTAAAATCCTGTTAATCCATTGAATGATGTAATCCTCATTTATAAAACTTTTGTCAGATGTTTCTAGTGTATATTTTGTTAAGTTAAGCAAGTACTTTCGAAGATCAATGTCTCTATCGTCAGGCTGTATTTTTTTTCCTTTAAGTTAAAACTTGAAGACGAAATAATTGTTTGTAGACCGAAATACGTTTTTTAAGAATGTATCTTAGTAGTTTTTTTCTCCGGAATTTCATACTGCCGGATCAATTGTTTTTTTATAAACATATAATATTAGGCAGCATATATTTTATATATAAATAAATAATCATATATAGAATCAATCAGCAATATATTACGGGCAATACATTTTTTGGAAAAATATTTGCAGCAATACATTTTTGAAGGAAATATATTTATCAGCAATACATTTAAAAAAAAAAAATAGTATCGGCAATAAAAACCTTGTCGGCATTAAATAACCCATTGAGTTTGAGAAGCCGTAAAAAAAACAAAAAACAAAAAATAAAAAAATAAAACAAAAAAACAAAACAAAAAACAAACCAAACCAAAATCTTTTTACCTACATTTTTTTAATCAATGGAATAGAAATTTCCCAAACATATGCACGTCTGATCTTAAAAATAAAACAATTTTTACTTTTACCCTCGATATGTCGGGTGAGTGTCGAATTTTCTAAACCTTCCTTATTATGTGTTGTTATGGTCAGTACCTACATGGGTGATGCTTGAGAATATCAGGTGGTGTAAGGTTGGGTGTGGGAGTGGTGTCATGGATAAAGGCTTGGAATTGGAAATCGTAGAGCCGAGTTCGTATTCCAGTCATGTTCGCTTAAGTGCAAACATATCATTACTCCTCACTTTAATCTCGATATATGTACGATTAGTTTTGATTGTTCTAGATATGTATATTGCAAAGTCCCATAAAATTGTATCCGGGTCTGGGTGGGGTTCATATTTTGCATCTTTTCCCATTGGCCCACTATATCATTTCGAGTTCTATTAATTAGTACTAACACTGAGAAACCTGGTACAAGAGGGTCAGTTGTTTCTGAATATTCATCACAGAATCTGCATTTGGTATCAACCGAATTTTTCATGTCTGCTTGGTAATTTCTAGTTAACAGACATTGAACCTGTGCAGCAAGAAAAATTCTTCGGTTATTATTTTCAACCCTGCACTACAAAGTTTGTGTACATCAACTTCTTTGGTTGACCATAAGGAAGAGTATCTTACAATCGTTTCTGCATTTGGTACATTGCATTTATTTTTAGGTTCTTTGCAGCGGCAGTGTGTATTTTGGTTTATTTTCACTTCTTCCGCCTCTTGAAATTCCATTTTGAATTTGTGGACTTCCTTTATTTCTTAAGAAAGTTTCTTATTTTCTCAGGTTCTTTAACACAGATCATCACAATGTTTTTATTTTATTTTATTTCTATCTATCATTAGACTCACTGTATTAGGACATATACGTAATTTACTTCTGTGTTTCTCGGTGAAATAGCCAGAAAATACAAAATAGAAAGTAAAACCCTGTTTCATCAGAGAAACAAGATATTAGAAATCAACAGATAAAATCACCCAAATTGGCAAAAATTATTTCTTTCTCTTAAAGATAAATGGAACTCAAATATCGGTGCATCCTGGGAATGACGATAAACTACATCCGCGTCCTGGGTATGACGATACACTACATCCGCTTCCTGGGTAAGACGATAAACTAAATCCGCGTCCTGGGTAAGACGATAAACTAAATCCGCGTCCTGGGTATGACGATAAACTAAATCCGCGTCCTGGGTATGACGATAAACTACATCCGCATCCTGGGTAAGACGATAAACTACATCCAACAGCAAGGCGTCTGATAATACGTTTTTGAAAAAATAATGTTGCCAGCTGTACTTTTTAAAAAAAAACAATATTACCAGCTACACGTACTTTTTTTTTTTGAAAGAATAGTGTTTCCGGCTATATCTTTTTGAAAAAATAATATTACCAGCTATACGATTTTGAAAAAATAATATTACCAGCAATACATTTTTGAGGAAAAAATTTTAACAGAAACAGATTTTTGACAAAACAAAAATATTACCAGGAAAAAAAAATTGTCGGCATTAAATGACCCATTGATGTTGATATACCGTAAAACAAACCAAACCAAACCGTGAAATATCGGTGTATCAAAAATGTAACTCATTTTAATCGTGTATCGCTGTTATATGAGATCGGTCAAGTAAATGTATGGCCCTAATTTGAATATAAATATCGAAATGCTACTGGCCTCTAGATGGACTGAATATTTTTTATTTTCAGAAATTATATTCCAAGATTTCTCATAGCTTATTTCAGGTTAATAAATAAATTACCTTTTTACGATAAAAGTACACCCTTGTGTAAATTAATTGAAACAACAATGACCGATATTGATTGTTATTGTAATATTTGATTATAGTTCAGATTAAATATTTTATGAGACAAAATCCCGCGGTATTTTCGTAGTCTCGGAAGCTTCATTTTATTCGTTAATTAAATATTATGTTATATCAGAATATCTAAATAGGAAAATATTGAAATGACTAATAGTAATTTAAATGAATTCCAAGAGTGACGAGAGATATTTTCTCAAATATTAATAAATAAATGAAGAGGTCAAGCGTTCTCTAATTAAAACCTATACACGCTTAAAATCTTGACAATGGCTTGAAATTGTAACAAATTCACAAAGCGAAAACGAATGTTATTACTCGTTTTAATTTCTAAAAAATGTCGACGTAAGTAAATTTTGTATAAGTTTTTATAATGCTGAAGAAATTTTGAACGAAATGAAGAAAAATCAAATGCCCGATTTTTGGTCTTATGATTGAAACCCTTAGTGTAACCTGTGCAAAATAAACGCATACGACAATTGAACGAACGGAAATCTCTTGAACCACGCAAGAACTGATTCACAGAGCTTTTAGATACTGTGTGTTCATCCGAAGGCGTGTTAGAATACGGAAAGAAGCTTTCTCCCTAAGCCCACAAAAACAAAGCTAAGTACGCACGCCTGTTATGAAATATGAATCCTCCTATATAGAAGCATGCATATTTAATTGTGCAAATTAATTGAAACAAAACGAATAATTATTACTTACGTTTTTTTCGTATTTTTTCAATGAAACTTGACCCAGTGTACATGTTAGTACGTCGTATATCCATTCCACAAAGTCGTTCCTTGCAGATTGACCACAGATTCTCCATTGGATTTAAATCAGCAGAGTTTCCGGGTCAGTCTATAATACTTTGATTTGCTCACTGGTAGAGCTTACCCAATGTGTTCTACAGCGTTACAATTTTCGTATGCTTCCATAGAGTAACGTCCATCGCAGACAATAGCGGCCGTAGGACAACTAATCAACAGTCGAGAGAACAGTGTATGGGCCAGATGAAAATTTGATGCAATATTTTTCAAAGCCAAACAAATTACACTCTAAAAATAAATTCATATTATTGCACAACTCTGCAAATGAGCTAATCTGAGGAAAAAATAGAAATCGATTACACCATGTCACTTCAGTGGATCTAAAAATAACGATTTGGTGAAAGAAAGGCAACTAAAGCGGTTGTTTCAGTTAATTTGTTCAAGAGTGTAGGTAGCTCTTAAGAATAAAAGTGCTGGAAGTACGGTTGATGTAATGAATAATTCTTTGGAAGGGAATATTGGGGAGCTGAGGTCAGATTGCAGTCAGTTTCATTGTTTTAACTATTACCATTGGAAAAGGTAGGAATCTACCTCTTCTCTCCCAGTTATGGGTTAAATACTTGTATTAATAAATATTATCTTCACAATCTTTATTACATTCTAAAAATATTTTCCATTATGAAATACCCTTGTAAACCGTAAAAATAAAAGATCAATGGTAGTGATGCTGGACTGTTTCAGTACAGACGAAGAAGAGACGTGAAACAACAGAGATAGAGCTCTACAGAATGATGATGAGAATGCCATGGATATGGCATGTATATAACGTGGAAGATTTTTTAAAAAATTGGAACAAATATGCCAAATAAAGAGTTAGCATTTCTGGGACACATAATGAATGTTCGGAGAATTAACGTAAAGAATGTTCGGAGAATTTCACACTCACAGGATACAATGAAGGCAAGAGAGGCAAATGGAAAAAAAACGAGTGTACCCACCTACCTGCCTTTTGTAACTGGATCGCAGAAACTTAGATATGAGGGATAGATAGGAGAATTAATTAGAAATATGGTTTTACAGAAAGATACTGAAAAGTTTTAACGTAAATGAATATATATATATAATCAGAAAAAAGACAATTTTATCTTATGGCCGATCATTCCTATTCGAGGATACCCTATTTACTAGAGCGGCTAGTCAATCCCTATTGCAGACGTCTGCTCAGGCACATTTGCGTTTGTTCAACACCAATAGATCCCACCTGTGGATTATACAGCAACTATACTGAGCGAACCGTTGTTACAGTTTCTGGTAGAGTGCGCGTTATCTAACATGATCAACAAGACCAGCACGATCAAATCCTCGGTCACGATGACTTGTAATTTCGTGCTCGCACAATCAAAGGACGGCTCTCAGATAGTTCTATCTACTCAATTTCACTCACAAGGCTTGGGTCAATCCGTGGTAAATTTTTCAGGAACTTTCTGAATGTTCTGCACGCTGGGATCACCTTCCCACCAGTTCGATAACATCAAGATGTCACCTTCCTGATAAATTGACCATCATGAGAACGGTGAACAAGCTTAAAAAGAGGTAACGGTAGAGAAGAAAACTAGATTTGAAGGTCACAGCAGCAAGAGAGAACATCATTTCAACTTAGAACTAAAATATAAATTAGAAAAGATCCAACTCAAGCCGTAAGACATTTTGCACGCGAGAAAGGAGTTTCAGCTGTGGTAGTCCAAATAGCACGGAAAAAGACTTGAAAATGAAGTCGTACGCGAAACGTGTGAGGCACTTTGCCAATTCAGGGCAGAAAGTTAGAAGGTTAGAGAGGGCGAAAATCATCTTAAATAAGTTGGAAAAGGCTTCTGTAATAATACACACACACACACACACATACACACGCACACACACACACACACACACACACACACACATATATATATATATATATATATATATATATATATATATATATATATATATATATATATGAACATTATTTCAATCCTTCATGTACTTCTGATCCATATCTAGGGTTTAATTAATGATGGACATTTCATTTTCGTTTACGATTGATTTCATTAAGCTTGGAGAGTAATTATACATTCTTATTGCTCAAGGTAGAGACCAGTAGTGATAAAAAAATCTCGGTGAATTCCAGTAAAATATTTTTAATCATTTTCAACATACAACGGTTCAGGGCTTAATCTAACAATTGGCCAATTTTGCTGTTACACGATTTGGACAATTTTGCTGTTACACCCCGTATTATGCTTCTGATTATTCCCTTAATTTGATGCTCCTTCGCAAACAGAAGAAGCAGTGGAAATCTCCGACAAGTAATAAGCGAGACATATGTCTCCAGCTGCGTGTAACTGCATTAATACGTCGCAGATCTTGATCGATAATTTCAATCGTTGACGTCTCTTTCTCCTCGTAGACATTTTAAATAGTTGTCGTCGCTATCTGTGACCGAATTAAGAACCAAAAGAAAATATCTCGGTAAATTCATTGCTAATGAAATTTATCAAATTCTCCTCAAAACTTCCATTTTTTCGCATAAAAAATGCCATGTAGGCGATTATAGTGCTAGGCAGATTCTTTTTCTTTATCATATATTTCCATGCCTTTTTGGGAACGATACAGCAGTGGTATCCTGTTGCCTTCTCCCCCGTTCAGAATTTGTTAGTAAGCGAATTAAAGTACCAATAAGAAAATAAGTATAAGGCACAAGGCAAAATCTAAAAGAGAAAAATCTATAAAAAAGAAAAGAAATTTGCAAGAATTGAACAGAAATTCCATTCACCTGAATTTTTTATCTAACATGTATTTTGGCAAACTTTAGCATTCGATCTACATGTTCTTCATAGAAAGAAAGGGAGTATTAGCGGTCTGTAATTTTTGCAAGCATTACTGAATGAAAAGACCTATTATTTAAAATGAATAGGGTTATTATTTAAAATAAATAGGGGTATTGTTTAAAATGAATAAGGCTATTATGTAAAATGAATAAGACTATTATTTAAAACGAAGAGGTTTATTATTTAAAACGAATAGGGCTATTGTGACACTATTTAGGGTTGCGAGAAAGAAAAAAAAAAGAAAAGGTGAGAATTAAATTTAGGTAATAAGAAGCCATCACGAAAAGGACACTAAGCGATGTTATTTTTTTTAACAAAGAAAAGTGGAAAGATTTTATTTCCATTGGCGAAGAGAGTAAGGCACCGGATTTAGTTTGATTTATGACGATGCACCGGATAAAAGATAGCCGTTTGCCATGGCAATGGTGAAGGTTTCAGGTCGGTCGGGTTGCCTGCAAAGCAGAATGCTAAGAGATAAAAATTAATTGGGTCGCGAGAGGAATGTCCACTGGACCTCCCGCGGAGTACCAGAAAGGAAAGATTAAGCCTTTGACTATCTGCAGAATATCATTTGAGAAAAGACACCTGTTTTATGTCGAAGCTGGCCATGATAGGAAAATTATTTTATCAGAACGAATAATTAGCTGGAACGTGGATATCGCCGGATGACCACCCACTTGTTTGGCGAAGGCCTCGATTGACGAACTCCAGGTGAGATTCGGTTAAGATAAGAGTCTAAGGATTTTTTTATCGGGCGGAAGAAAAGAAAAAAGAAAAAAAAAGGAAGATAATTTTTTTTTTCTTTGAGCAAGATTTTTTAAACCGAGGCAAGTCTAGCCACACCCACACTGCTGGGCGCCCATTGGCTGAATGGTGGCGTGAGCGGTAGGCGAAGGTAATCATGTGAAGAAGGAGGGCAGGCCTGTTGATGCCCCCCCCCTGAAGGGATCGGTGTGAGATGCCACTGTGAGAGAGAGGGGAAACCCGTTGACACCCTCTGAGGGTATGGGTGAGATACCAATATGAGAAAGGAAGAATTTGAGAGGACGAAAGACTTTAAAAAATGGAAATTAATAATTCTTCCTGACCGAAAACAAGGAAAAACGCTTAATGCGGATTTAGAATTATCAAGGTACCTCAAAGCCCGACAAGCCCACCCCGGCTTTAGTCGGCGTCCATATAAGCAGAGTCGCAACGAGTTGCGGCAGTTGAATTAAGGAGTTTGCAGCTGAGGTGAATTGAGTTGGGTTGGAGTTGCAGAGTGAGACCCGCCTCGCAGAAAGCTGACTAAGATTCCACGCAATCACGACCTCAACTTCTAACCAAAAACAATTTATTTTTGAAGAACGACTTAGACTCACACCACCAAAACAAGTTTTACGAATATCGCCTGAAGATACACCAAAACCAGTTTCTTAAAAGAACAATTTAAGATGTTAAGACTCGCCTAACAAACGCAAAGTGTCACGTATCCATATAAACGGGTTGGTAGAAAGACACAGTCCTGTATTCAGCAACCAGATATAAAATATTGTTATCCTTCTTTTAACACATTTGAACTTTTCGAGTTACTACTTTATTTTCTTTTACATATACTTGTGCGGTATTACCCTTGTTCGGACTCGACTTGCATTACGGCTCGGCGACTGATTGATTTCGTCTACCTAAGATCAAATTACAATGTGGGTAGGTTAGGCTAGAAATCAAAACAGTTACTTCGGTAACCAGACGTTGGAGGCGAGCTGGGAACGACAAGGCTGATACCGAATCTAACCAGATTCCCATCCAAATCAGTAAAAGGTTAGAACGTCACATTTGGTGCCGCGACCAATAACAAGTCACATTGGTCGTCACAAGACAGGATAGGACAGCGACGGCGCGGAGACAGACGGGGTGACGTCACAACTGGCGCCGCGACCTGGACAGCACGGTGGGCGCGGCCAGGCAGACATCACATTTGGCGCAGTGACCCCGGGGGACGTCACACTATTACTTAAAACGAATAAGGTCATTATATAATTGAATAGGGTTATTATTTAAAATGAATAGGTTTATTATTTAAAACGAATAGGGCTATTATTAAAAACGAATAAGGTTATTAATTAAAACGAATAGGGCTATTATTTAAAACGAATAGGGCTGTTATCTGAAACGAATAGGGCTATTATTTAAAACGAATAATGTTATTATTTAAAATGAATAATGTTATTATTTAAAATGAAAAGGGATATTATCTAAAAATAAATTAAGCTTTTTGTTTTTGTGGAATTCCATGCCATTTTGAAAAATGACAGTGGAGTAGTTCCACTTTGCCATCTCTAGAATTTGGAACCCAGTGTAGCACTTCTCCTAGACAATTGGTTTTCAACCGATCTTGGGCCATGCCCCACTTTCCTATTCCTAAAATTTTGGTTCCTCCCCCAGTGTAGTATTTAATTCTTACATATTCAAAATTTACTGCAATTCACATGAAGGAAGAAAACCGAATTTGCAAGAATTGAATAGAAATTCCATTCACCTGAATTTTTTTTATCAAAAATGTATTTTGGCAAAGTTAAGCATTGGAGCTACATGTCCTTCAGAGAAAGAAAAAGAGTAGCAGTGGTCTGTGATTTTTGAAAACATTACTGAATAAATAGACCTATTATTTAAAATCAATAGGGTTATTATTTAAACATAAATGGGGGCATTATTTAAAATGAATAAGGCTATTATGTAAAATGAATAAAACTGTTATTTAAAATGAATAGGGTTATTATTTAAAATGAATAGGGCTATTATTTAAAACGAATAAGGTTATTTTTAAAAATTAATAGGGCTATGATTTAAAACGAATAGGGTTATTATTTAAAACGAATATTGCTCTTATTTAAAACGCATAGAGTTATTATTTAAAACGAATAAGGTTATTACTTAAAATGAATAGAGATATTATTTAAAAATAAATTATGACTTTTGTTTTTGTGGAATTCCATGTCGTTTTGAGAAATGACAGTGGAGTATTTCCCCTTAGCCATCTCTACGATTTGGAACCCAGTATATCACTTCTCCTAGACCATTGGTTTCCAACCGATTTGGGGCCATGCTTCATTTTGGTATTTCTAAAATTTTGGTGCCTCCCCCACTGTAACACTTAATTCTTACATATTCAAAATTTTACTGCAATTCATGTGAAGGAAGAAAGCTGAATGCCCACACGCACTGACTGGCCGACAAAACATGAGCTCTTCCAGCGATATGCATCACACACACTGCTTTGTTGACCGAGACACTCAAGTGTGGGGAGACGGGAAATACCCTGTATGCCAATTACACATGTAGAAATATTTTAATATATGCATACTGTATATGCATCATATATAATGAGACGTATAGTAACAGATTCACGAGAAAGCAATTCACTGTTAATGACAAATTCTCGAATTTCCAACTTATTCTGTTGGTCTAGTAAGTAGAAGGGTGCACATCCTACGCATGCCCTACAAAAATATAACCATACCCCTCCCGTGGGGCATGTACCCTACGTTAGGAATGCTTGCCCTAGACTGATAACTAGCTATCTTGCTATTTAACCCATAGCTGGGTGTACAAGATATTTTATTCACACAGATGACAGTGCAAAAGCGAATACAATAAACTGGGCGACGATTTGAAATCGTCACATCGATGCTGGTAACCCTTACACGACATACAGATTAATTCGTTTTTTTAATAGGTAATAACATAAAAAAATATATTTCGCTTAAGATATTTGATATCTATATAAATAATGAAAAAATATGTATCGCTTAAGAAATTGTGTATCAATATTAATAAATATGATATATATCGCTTAAGATATTTGATATCAATATAAATAATAAATAAATATATTTCGCTTAAGATATTTGATATCAATATAAATAAATAAATAAATATATTTCGCTCAAGATATTTGGTGTATTAATGGGTGAATTAATCGGGAAGTATTTTAACAGAGTATGGAAAATGGGACACACGAATTGAATGGCGCATTCGAAAATATAAACAAATTACAGTAGAATCCCTCATATCCGCAATCCCTCATATCCGGAATCCTGCATATACAAAATGCCTCATATCCGGAATCCCGCATATCCGGACATGATTTTGATGTACATATTTTAATTATTTGGGTCATATGTAATTGGTTTGAAATTTCTATTTTTCAAGAAATTTACTTTGGATAATTGCTTATGCTTATTTCACCCTAATGGCTTGTATTGGTGTAAATGATGATGTGAATAAGAGGAAAGGATGACAACGAGACACAACTGCGACAAAATAGCGACGAGATGCATGATTGGGATGAAACATGGACTGAATTTGAAAAAAAGCTATTGAAAAGGTTGTCAGTTTTATGGAAAGAAAGCCAGCATTCGGCTGTGACTGTTGCAATAACTCACAGAGTTAAAAAGTGTCGTTCGTTTAAAAAATTTCAAGAACAATAGCAACACGAAATGATGAAAAAGTTGAGAATGACATTAAAAGGGAAAGAATCATCATGCAACAAAATCTTCGTTAAATTATTTGTCTTGCATACGTGGCATAATTAATTTGATTTCATTAATATTACATAATTTCTTTTCGCTTAAAATCAAATCTGTTATATTTCACTCACCATTAGCTTATTTTGTTTGCTATAAAACATTGGAAATAAATGTTGAACTTGATTTCGGTTCTTTTATTTAATTTAAAAACAAACCCCTCATATCCGGACTTTTTAACTAGTTCCTCATATCCGGAAGACATTCTTGGTCTGGTTGTCTAGGGATACTACTGTATTAAGAAAGAGAAAACTTTCGTCATAAAACAAAAAAAAAGTGCTATTTCATATGAGTCCTGAATTCTGGCAATCACCTCACATCTAAAGAAGAGGCGACTGAAATGTCGTTCTACAAAGTGAAACTGAAAATAACATGGACTGAACATGCGTTTAAGAGGGAAGTTTTAATGACAATAGAGACAAATAGGAATCTCATAATTAGAATCAGAAAGAGAACCTCATTCATTTCTAGGACACATAATGAGGAAAAAGTGCTTGGAGAATTTGACATTCACATGGCATAATGTAAGCAAGAGGAAATCAACAGGGCAACCTACCCCTTAACAATCTTGTGTAAATGGATGGCAGAAGAGGGAATTGGAGGGATAGCGAAAAGGTAAAACTTATTTAGCGATACAAATGATAGGATGATAGGACCATGATCTTACACGTTCACAAGAGAGACGGCATAATGAAGAAAAGAAAGAATGATTTAAATAGATATAATAATTCTACATTTTATTTTTATTATCATTATGTATAGCCTATATTTATCTATTTATTTCCTCGGCTTTGTTAGACACATGGCCACGAATCAGTATCTGTCTTTATTTCTGAGATGAGGTATTATGTACACTATTTACATTTATTCGGACTATTGTCCTTAACTTTGTCGCCATATTTATTACAACGTTTCGGCCTTTCAGTATCTGACTATATTTCTGAGATGAGGAATTATGTACACGATTTACATTATTCGGATCATTGTCCTCATCTTTGTCGCCATATTTATTACAGCGTTTCGGCTTTTCAGTATTTGTCTATATTTCTGAGATGAGTTATTATGTACACTATTTACATTATTCGGACTATTGTCCTTATCTTTGTCGACATATTTATTACAACGTTTCAGCCCTTCAGTATCTGTCTCTATTTCTGAGATGAAGTATTATGTACACTATTTACATTATTCTAACTATTGTCCTGATATTTGTCGCCATATTTATTACAACGTTTCGGCCGTTGTACGCTCTGGACGTCTTCAGTTGGTTGGAATGTCGAACTGAACCCTTTATTTCGCTCATTGCAGTAGACTGTTCTAGTTCTACGTGCCATGTTTTATGAATGTCAGTTATCAGTTATCTCCTGTTAATTCCCCTCTGAAAGTTCCCCATTGCCTTAAACGGGTATTGAACTCAAACACTTTGGGTCCTGTCACTGGATCTAATTAACACCTTTATCCACTGTGACATGTGTCCTTGGGTAGTTAGGTAATAAATATGTATAAATATAAATATATAAATATGTATAAATATATCTACAAGATCTATTATGCAACATGCAGTTTTGCCTTTTCGTGGTGGAAATGACACCATTTCAATAGCAGTTGAAGTTCAAATCGAAATGTGCTTTTGATTTCATGGCGTCGCTTTATTAGCAATGTTTGTATCATAACAGACATCAAGTTGAAAACATGCGTCACAAATCCTAAGAGCCTGAATTACTGACTATAATACGGCACTCTAATACGAAATATTTCTCTTAGTTTTGCGCAAGGCTACCAAAAAATGTAACGGTCAATGTTTCTGACCAGTAGTAGCAGTGCACATTACTGGGGCGTTAACCAAAATACCATCGCTGATACGCTCTTTTAATTTTTTTTTTTTACAGTGATATTAACCCTGTACAATTTTCTGGAGCCACTCGAAGTAGAGGGTTACGGAGTCAGAAGTCCAGTTTAGGGGGATATATGTGGAAGATAGCGGATAATCCTTGATTTGAACCGGTTAATTTTATAATGATTCGGAAAACAACCACCTGGAAGTAGCTTCCATATCAGTTTAGGGGGATTCTAGAGAATATGCCGGTTAATAATAGACTTTAACCGGTTTATATTATAGTGATCGGGAAGACAGCCACTTGAGAATCGGTTCCACAGAGCAGCAGTTATCAGGTAGAAGCTACTCGAGTGGAACTTACATCTCACAAATGAAATATAATCGGAATGAGGATGGTTCACTACAAAGTGTGTAGTATGGCCTGTCTTAGCCGTGAAGGTTAGAACCGGTGGAATTATGGAATGTTGTTTGTCTGACTACCTTCTATAGTAATGAGAGGCTTGTGACTTTTTGTCGGTGAGAAAAGGGATCTAATTAGGGTGCGTCTTCCAAGCCGCAACATCTTGTAAGCCGGGAAATAGGGTAATTAACCATAAAACCATGCTGAGACGTTCTGAGGTAATTTATATAGTTTATCTTTTAGTGATGTATATATAGGGCGCCCATGAAGGCGGATCATTAATAATGGTAAAAAATAATGTCGTTTTTTGACGATTTTTTTTATTATCGTTCACCCATTTATCCAACTTTTTTGACTTCCCTATTTGCTTTAAATGGCGAACGACTGTTGAGTGGTCGACCTCGAGTTCAACAGCAACTTCTCGTGTGGTTTTGCGAGGATCGGCTTCAATTAAGGCTTTCAAATGTTCGTTATCAACCGCAGTCGGCCGACCGCGACCGTCTCCATCTTCGAGGCTTTCGTCACCATTGCGAAATTTCTTGAACCACCGTTGTGCCACACGTTCGTTAGTGGTTCCTGGGCCAAATGCATCATTGATATCACGAGTTGTCTCGTCAGCTTTTCGGCCTAGTTTGAACTGGAACAAGAAAATCGTGCGGATTTGAGTTTTGTCCATGCTGTCGAAAAGCCTGCAAAAAAAAATGAATGAAGAGATTGAGAACGGTAACGAATAACACGCTTCAAAATGATATATAACATGGCTATATATATCAATGAATTAATTCAGAAATCATATATAAAAGTAACATATGTGTAAAACGACATTATTTTTGCACCAACCTAATAATTACCCATAAAACCATACTCAGGCGTTATAGAGTTTATTTTAGTTAAGTTTATCTTAATGATGTATAAATGGGGCGCACATAAGGATGGAACTCACTGTCTATTAGTAATGGTCAACTAAGATAATTAATTAATGATAAACCAAGGCCTAGGCGTTCTAAAGTATATTGTGATTAAGTAAATTTATCTTTGGCAGACTGTTGCGAAGTGAGGATCGGACTTCCTACTTGGGCTTCGAGACAATCTTGCAAATGCTGAGGCGCCTATCAGATTTATCTAATTGTGTGGTATCATGATTCTCGCACCTCCTCCCCCCCAAAAAAAAATCAAATAGAGATAGCTGCTTCTGATACGTTGATTCAGATTTGATTTCTGGCGTGTTAGAAAATATAATTAGTTAACATTTATGTTTTCACCTTTTGTCAAAAGCAGTAAATGATTTGTTAAAACACTATGAACGGTATTCCGAATGTTTCACACTCTATCTATCTATCTAGCTAGCTATCTGTTTCTCTATCCTCTCTATCTCTCTCTCTATCTCTCTCTCTCTAAAATATATATATATAGAGAGAGAGAGAAAGAGAGAGATTATGAATTCTGGACATGCTGTTTTCAGTAAACAAATTTACTACAGAGACAGCAATATCTATCTAAATCAATTTTGTAATATCTATCTATCTATCTATCTATATCTGTTCTTATCTTTCTATCTAAATCTGTTCTTATCTATTTATCTATCTAATTATATTCCAATCTATCTATCTTAACATGTTCATTATCTTAGTTTATTCATATCTATCTCAGTTATATAATCTCTCTCTCTCTCTCTCTCTATATATATATATATATATATATATATATATATATATATATATAGATAGATAGATAGATAGATAGATAGATAGATATCGAAGTGATAGATTTTTATTTCTAAATCCGACAAATCAATCACAACTTTAGAAATCACTTTTTTTTTCTTTAGGATACGAAACTGAGCATACTGCGTGAGATTTTGAAATATTAGGTTGGTGCAAAAATAATGTCCGTTTCTCACATATGTTACTATGCGAGGAAACGACATTATTTTTGCACCAACCTAATATTTCCGTTTGCAAGGCACGATTTCACATTGCTTGATCATCGACGCACTTCGTGACCGAGATATTTCAAATACGTCGTATCTAACGTTGATTCTATCAGCCAGGGAGGACACAGATTCTAATCTTGCCAAGGAGACCGCATCATTTTGTTCGAAATGGATTTCTCGAATATTCAGTCCGCTATAAAGAAATATACAGTTTTAAATAAACGTCTTCTCAGATATTGATATCCATTAAAAACAGCGTTTGAGTAATAAATATATATTTAGACATCTAGATATGTATCTATGTATTAATCCATATATAATACATGTATCCATCCATAAATATATATATATAAATATATATATATATATATATATATATATATATATATATATATATGAAGGGCGTGGAGATGTTCCCTGTCTCATCACTTTTTGGATGTATATATATCTAAATATGTCTGGGTGCTTATGTATTATAATCTGAGTGTGTTTGGGTTGTTTTACGCGTGAGGTTAAGACACCATTCACACGCTTTGGATTAAAATGTATATATTAGGTTGGTGCAAAAATAATGACGTAATAATGTCGTTTTTTGACGTATTTTTAACGTCAAAAAACGACAGTATTACGTCATTATTTTTGCAATAACCTAATATATTGTCAGATGACCGGATGACAGATAAGCCTTTATTCTAACTTAATTTCAATGAAGAAATAAATTGAATAACATGTATTTCTTCTTTCCTCCTCAGCAATTTTATAATTTTAAACTTAACAGTGATTAAATTTGGATTTTAAAATTGGTAATTTTTACTTTTAATTTTAATATCAAATTTTATCATATAATTTAATAATTATTGGTTAGAATAAATTCTTTTTTAATATTACCCCTATTTTAAAGATCTGGACAGCTATTATAACATGAGTTCGTTATCAAGCTTTTTGAATTTTCCTATACTTGTATTTTGATTGGTCATTCTAGATTTTGTAACAACGTTTTCCCCTTGCGAAGGATTGTTAATTAATTTGAAACTTTTAAAACCATTTATTTTACATTCAACATCATCACTTGATAAGACACCGGAGGTGTTGAAACAAAATGGCTATTTTTGTAGTGATTTTATAACAGATTTATGTTATAATTTTTTAAATAAATAATATATATATATATATATATATATATATATATATATATATATATATTACAGCAAAATACAAACATACCTCAACATCGGAATAGATCAAATTAGATTTCAAACAGTTCATTAACGTCTTTTGTCAGTTGAGTGGCTGAGCCGTTAAGCGACGATTTGAAATAGTCTATTGAGGTAAGTTTGCTGTAAAAAATATATCTAGCTCTCTGTGAATCAGTTTTAATTATTTTTATTACTAGGATCCACCCGGATCGATTACCTGTACTATATATATATATATATATATATATATATATATATATATATATATATATATATATATATATTACGAAATGGACAAAGTCCGACAATTTATTTATTAAAGACATTTTATAACGTTAAACATAAAAATGTCTTTAATAAATAAATTGTCGGACTTTGTCCATTTCGTAATATATGACGTCATTTGTTTACATTTGATACGCCATGAGCAGTTATGAATATTCGAGATTCATGGAAGATTGAGTTTATAAGCAGTAAATTCGACCTTGTCTACCGAACGCTTCTTTGTAGCCTAACGGTAAGGCACGTCAGCGTAAATGACGGTTCCGTATAGGATGCAGGTTCGCAATCCTGTCAAAGAACGAATATTTTCGTTTTCTCGGACGTTCAGGCCGGTAAATGTTATTTAATACTGTTTATTATAAACAGATCATTTACTTAAATACTTGTATCTATAACGTTAAACATAAAAATGTCTTTAATATATATATATATATATATATATATATATATAACGTCATCCACAGACACACTGTTTCGCAGCTCATCAGTGTGGCTAGACATACGGTTGCCTCTAGCTAGGGTCGAAACTCGACTGAATTGGTGTCAGTCGGAGATTCTACCACTAAGCCGTCGGCGCACGGCAGGGGTGCAGGTTGATTTTTAGCGTATTTATTTTTAGAAACACGCCGAGTGACTGACAATGTCTCAATTCGCTATGCGAAGAGTTTCGCTATATTAGCTATAATAGTCCCTGTTTTACAAACCCATACCTACTATATATATATATATATATATATATATATATATATATATATATATATATATGGTGCATCAAAAATACGTTTAAAAAAATTGGAACTGTTTCCTGACGCCAAAACAATGTAAAATCTTCATATAAACATATGTACAAAAGGACATAGGTTTTCCTTAACACAGCAACTACAAAAGGTTATCATGGTACCTCAACACAGCATCTCATAACAAATGTTCAAAATGTTTTCCAATTGCTTCTACACACTCATGCACCCGTCGGCTCAGTGACTGGTGGATCTTTGCAAATACTCTCAGACACTGTCGAAGTGTTTCGAATGCTCCCATGACATACTGATAAATCGTCTCTGCATTATTAATATCTGCTGCATAAACCAATTGGTTTTGTTGGGCCCACAGATGAAAATCCAAAGGATGGAGATCGGGTGAACGTACAGTCTATAGAACCGGACCTCCCCTACCTATGAATCTTTCATGGTAGATGTCAGTCAGTGCATCGCGAAAAATGTGACCAAAATGTGCCCTATCATGCATGAACCATATGTGTCTACGTATTAGCATGGGTAAATCCTCTCGCCGATTTGGAAGTGTTTTCGGAATTAGTCCGTGTAGATAGCTCCTGTAAGACGTTCTCAGAGAACATATGGACCTACCTGTTACCTACAATTCCAGTGCACACATTAATTATAAACAGATGATAGTGCCTAGGATGTATTGTACCATGGGGATTCCAATGCGCTCAAAAATGATGTTTCTATAAATTTGTTATTCCATCTCTTTCAAATATTATTTCAGCTGTAAACAAGGCTGACGGGAGAAACAACGAATCGGCAGTTTGCGCAATAATCAGCAAAAGTTCTCCCAGTGATCAGAGGCCCAAAGACCCAGCACATATTATAAAAGGATACGGATACGGGAGCTGCTCTTGAAGTATCGGCATTCGGTAGTATGAGATTTACAACATGCTAGAGACACTTGACGTGTTCTGATATCTGGATCGTCATCGACAGCTTTGAGAATGTGTCCTTAGTGCTCAGGCGCACGAGCGGTAGTTCAGCAACGCACGATAAACAGCAGCAAATGGTGGATGACTCGGCTGCCATCGGAGATCGCTTCGGCTAACAGAAGGCTTAAGTCGAAACTGTGTTGGCAGTGCAGTCGCCCCACATATCAAGTTGTGAGATTTTGGCAACGAGGGGAGATTGTTTTCACGCAAATATGTTAACACTCGGAAGTTTGAAGAATTCTGCATTGAATATGACATATTTTCGTCTACCTGGAACATTTGGAACAGTTGTGTCAAGGAAAACCAAAATAGATGCCTGGAATTTTAAAGCAGCAACTTGGCCCACTGACTTTTCTAGTACGGCTAGAGAATGGGCGTGTATGAAAAAGACATGTGGGTCATATTCCCGTGAATATTCCAACTAAATCGGATACATGTCCCGAAAGATCTAATCAACCAAGGAGAACTCAGTGCTCGGAATGGACACACAGCATCGACCACACAGCAACCCAGAACGCCCGTCAAAATACTTCTTCAGAAATGAAAGGGAGGAGAGTGACGTAAGGCTGACAGTAAGAAACCTCACAGAGGCATAACAGCAGACACCACAGGAAAGCGATGAAATGCCAGACTCTTAGCGAGAGAACTTTTGAAATGGAACCCCAGATTCCATTTACATTTACAGATATGGAAGATGATGACGCAACTACGACAGAAGGTGAAACAGTTCTTGAACCTGATAACTTGTCCCCCTTCTCAGAGTTCTTTTGAAACGCCCATGGACATTACCACCTAAGTAATGGTTTACAAAAGACATATTGTTTAATTAAAATTTGACTCACTGGGAAGGGATGTTGTAAATGGGAACTAAAGGAACGGAAACACAGTTTCAGCTATTGTTCAGATAAGGAAGTGTCTGAAGAATAGCTGTCGGCCATATTGTTTATGTTTGAATAAAAAGAGCGGGAGATCGCTTCGGTGGACAGAAGGTTTAAGTCGAAAGTGCGTTGGCGTTGTTAATACAGAACCCCCTTACAGTTTGCAAAATTATTTTTGATACACCCTGTACATACACACACACATATATATATATATATATATATATATATATATATATATATATATATATATATATATATATATATAGTTAGTTAGTTAGTTAGTTAGTTATTTAGTTTATGAAAAACTAGGTAATCCGCATGGGTAAACCTCAGGAGGATAAAATCCAGAGAGGTCAATGTAAATCCAGAGCAAATAATTTAAATAAAAACAGACCACTTTAAGTAAAAGCAAATAATTTAAATAAAAACAGACCACTTAAAGTAAAAGTTGAAGTGGTCTGTTTTTATTTAAATTTTATATATATATATATATATATATATATATATATATATATATATGTGTGTGTGTGTATGTGTGTGTGTGTGTGTTCATACCTCAACCATTACCTATCTATCTACTTGGTTTTCGTTATCTAAATATCTATCATATAATACATATATCCCAAATTTGGCATTTAGACTGCAATATATACATATATGTTTTATGTTTTTCGAGGAATGCCGTAAACCACCATACAAAGGTGAATTTAGAAAATACAAATGTTGATGGTTTATATAAAAAGATAACACATAGAAATGTCTATTATATAAAAAAACATAATATTGAGATATCTATTATATAAAAAGGGTAACACGTAGAAATGTCTACCACATATAAAGGTTAACATATAGAAATGTCTAATATATAAAAGAAATAACGCATAGAAATGTCTATTATATAAATAGGATAACGCATAGAAATGCATAATATGTAAAAAGGATAACACATAGAAATGTCTATTATATAAAATGATAACAAATAGAAATGTTTATTATGTAAAAATGATAATAGAAATTTCTAATATATAAAAGGGATAACACAGAAAAATCACTCATATACCAATCTACGTTTATAGCGTAAAATCGTGCGAAATTGTAAGAAAGAAATCATAGGGCTTACAACTCTCACGGCTGTGTATGTGCGTGGGTGTTTGTCATGAAACAGTTTAAAAACCAACCCCTGCACGCGAAGTGTCTACCTTATAAATGAATACAGTTTTGTTACGCCGCGTCTCTTATGTTACACGAAAATTAAATAGAAATCCGAAATTACAATTGACGTCAGTTTTACAGAATGGTTGATAATCTGTCTATATTTATGTGGTACTATGCACATTATTTACATTATTCGGACTATTGTCCTCATCTTTGTCGCCATATTTATCACAGCGTTTCGGCTGTTGTCCGTTCCGGCCTTCTCCAGGTGGTTGGAATTTCGAACTGAACCCTTTAATAAGGTAAGTAATAAGGAGTGCCAGAGAAAAGCAATGATAACAACAAAGTTGCAATATGAGCTCTGGTAAAAACATGTATTGATAACAGCAAAAACTGAAATATGAGCACTGATAAAAATGGTTGCTGAAGACATTAGATTTATAATACCCAGAAATTAATACCAAGATGTCCCCAAAGACACATGGCACAGTGGATAAAGGCGTTGGTTAGATCCGGTGACAGAAACCAAAGAGTGTGAATTCAGTACCCGGTTATGGCAGAGATAACTGACAAATGACATCCATCAAACGTGGCACGTGGAACTAGAACAGTCTACCGCAGGGGTTCAGTTCGAAATTCCAACCAACAGAGTACAACGGCCGAAGAGTTGTAATAAATATGGCGACAGAGATGAAAACAATAGTCCAAATAATGTATGGTTAAGAATGATTCACAATTCAGCAGGCTTATTTGTCAGATTATATTTGCGGACAAATGACTCGCAAACACGCGGGAACATACTTCGCAGATAATAAGCGTCACCAGAAAAAAGATACTTTTTCAAGGATATCTTGTGAGACAAAACGTGAATCACGTTTAGAGGTTGAACGGTTGATTTTCACTTTAAATCTGTCATTATACATTTATGATTTAAAACTGTTATTTTTCATTTTTACTTTAAATCTGTCGTTTTGCATTTTTGATTTAAAGCTGTTATTCTTCATTGTTAATTAAAATCAGCCATTTTACATTTTAACATTAAATATGTCATTTTACATTTTTACTTTAAATCTGTCATTTTATATTTTTACTTCAAATCTGTCATTTAAAATTTTCACTTTAAATGTGTCATTTTACATTTTAACTTTCAATCTGTCATTTTAAATTTTTCTTTAAATCTGTCATTTGACATTTTGACTTCAAATCTGTCATTTGACATTTTAACATTAAATCTGTCATTTTACATTTTTACATTAAATGTGTCATTTTACAATTTTCTTTAAATCTGACATTTTACATTTTCGGTTCTAATCTGTCATTTTACATTTTTACTTTAAATCTGCCGTTTTACATTTTTGATTTAAAGCTGTTATTCTTCATTGTTAATTAAAATCTGTCATTTTACATATTAACATTAAATATGTCATTTTACATTTTTACTTCAAATCTGTCATTTAAATTTTTTACTGTCAATCTGTCATTTTAAAATTTCACATTAAATGTGTCATTTTACAATTTTCTTTAAATCTGTTATTTTACATTTTTACATTAAATCTGTCATTTTACATATACACTTAAAATCTGTCATTTTTCATTTCGACTTTAAAACTGTCATTTTACATTTTACTTTAAATCTGTTATTATACATTTTTATTTTAAATCTGTGATTTTATATTTTTTCTTTAAATCTCTCGCTTTTAACTAATATCAAAACAGTATATATATATTTGTTTACTCATGTTTTTATTCGCCTCAAGTGTGCCATCTCCCACACCGTTTCAGAAATAATTTAGCAATAAGCAGGCTATGAAATGAAATAGCTCGGGTGGTGATTGGTTGATCATAACAATTTCAATTTCTTCGCTCAATTTATATTGATTCAACTTTAAATCATTTAAGTTATTATGATAGCGTTCATGGGACAGCTTTTTCTTATATTCGCTCAGTTTTTCCCACGTTCAATTTTTATGGAGTTGTACGTAATATAAGTTACGCATTTTTGTTTATTTTTTTAACTGATTTATATGTCTGGCTAAAATTCCTCAATATCAGGAATAGATCGTAAAAAATGAATATATATACAGTGGAACCTCGGTTCTCGAACGTCTCACATGTCGAAAATGTCAGAACAGAATATTCGAGATGAAAATGCCTCGGTTATGGAACAAAATTTCGGTTTTCGAACAACATTGCCGAGTTAACGCGAACGAAATAATAACAACAGCCCACCGCTGTGTTGTATATATTCGCGTGTTGTCTCCTGCTTTTCTTTTTCACTTTTATTGTACTATAAGTTTTTTTTCTCTACATTAATTCCTAAGGGAAAATAGTTTCGGTTTACGAACATTTCGGGTTACGAACAGCCTTCAGGAACGATTTAATTTCGTGAACCGATTTCTCTCTCTCTCTCTCTCTCTCTCTCTCTATATATATATATATATATATATATATATATATATATATATATATATATATATATATATATATATATATATATATATATATATATATATATATATAAATCTCTCTCAGTCTTTTTATCTCACACGACCTTTCTATCTATCTATCTATCTATCTATCTATCTATCTCCCTTCATCTATTTCATTTTGCTCATATCTACCTATGGATCTATCTAATACATTATATGCATATCAACCTATCTGCCTATATCAGTCTGTCAGATCGATCTATCTATCTATCTATCTATCTATCTATCTATCTATCTATCTATCTACCTATGTCATTGTGTTCATAGACACACACACACACACGCTCTCGCGTAAACACACACACACACACACACACACACACACATATATATATGTTCCTCTATGGTTCGATTCCTGTCGGAGGACGAATATTTTTTATGAAAATTTCTCGGACATTCAGGCTGGTAAATGTCCTTAATACTGTTTATTATAAACAGACCATTTACTTATATATTGTATCTATGAAAAAGAATGTATAAACATAAAAATACCTTTATATATATATATATATATATATATATATATATATATATATATATATATATATATATATATATATATATATATATATATAATATGAAGTCAGCACCTAACGGAGGCAATGGGTTTCATGCTGAGTTTTACGTTCAAGCCTGAAACAGACTATCACGCTAGGTCTTGACCCTCTTAGTCTCCACTTTCATATTCATTATATGCATTCACTTACGGGAAAAGTAAGAAATCTCAACCTCCTCCCCACCCCTGCGATGGGTAGATAGCAGGACAGACTGGCCTTGGATAACAACTATTCTAGGAGAAGGTCATCTCTGAATTGAAAATTTGCGGAATGTCATTTGGGGACCGTGTGGCACATAGTGCACCAGGTCTATGTATTCGGCCTTTCAAAATATGTGTTTGGATCTGCACGAAGTCTTCATCACTATAATGAAATCATAGCTGCTGGTGTCTGGGCTGTCGATACCAATGAACTGAGTTGCTTAACTCTGTTACTGTTTATTATTCTAATTCCTCTAAATTCTTTTATTTATAATGTATTTTTATACGTTGTTTTCATAGATACAATTCGTTTAAGTAAATGATCTGTTTCTTTTTTTATTATTATTAAAAAATATTAATTACATTTACCGGCGTGAATGTTTGAAAATTTCGTAGAAAATATGCATTCTCTGTCAGAAATTGAACCTGTATTCTTATAGAAATGCGTCATTTAGTATGAAGTTCTGTAACATTCAGACACCGAGAAGCGTAATTGAGAGATTGAACTACAGAGAAGCTTAGTAATTTTCAAACACGAAAAATCGTCAAAACGCAAGTGAATATTTTCTTAAATAATATTTCTTTTTTCTGGTACAGAAAAACTGGTATCTCTCTCCTTCTCACTTTCTCTCACACTATCTATCTATCTATCTATCTATCTGTTTATATAAGTAAGCCTAAAGAGCCAGACAAACCTGACGATCCGTGTAGGTGAAAACCTAGGTCGGTTTGTCTGGCTCTTTAGGTTTATTTAGTTTGCTCTACTTAGTGTACTTTGCTTAGTTATTTTTACTTAACTCGTTTGGAAGGTTTTTTTTCTTTGGTCTCTGAACTTTCATTGTAGACAATTATTTTCGCCGGAAGTACATGTTCTTACATCTTTCTTTTTTTATCCCTTTTTTTTCCTTGGGTATTGGTTTGTGCATTTATAAGCTAAAATACCTATGGTTTTGCTGGATAAGTATAGCTGCTTATATTTATAAGATTACTAGTATCTATCTATCTATCTATCTATCTATCTATCTATCACTCTCTCTCTCTCTCTCTCTCTCTCTATATATATATATATATATATATATATATATATATATATATGATTTTAAAGAAATATGAGCTTACTAGCAAAAAGCTCTGATATGTTTTTAGTAGCCAGGTTTAGTAAAGTACTTGTTTGGTTTGGAGCAAGCCTTCTCGTCATCGTCGTTGTTGTAAAATCAACACACATATTTCCGTCTTTATCAAAGCACATTTAAATGTTTGTAGCAGGCATGCGTTAAATAAACAATGCTAAATTGAATACTACAATTAAAAATCTTTTTTTATAAAAACTCTTAAAAATCACATCAGTATGTATTTTGAATTTACGTTGTTAACGCATAATACATCCACTAATATGCAATCCCTAAAGATATTCTCAGATGAGCTTGAAAGTACTTGGGAAAATAAAAATTATTTAAGAGAAAATATTCGAATATTTCTTAATCAATTTTTTTATTTCTAAGAAATTAATTCGTGTACTTGAAAAGGATTATAACTGAAATAAATAGACATAATACGTCTAAATTATTTAATCAAATATGCCTGAATATATATATATATATATATATATGTATATATATATATATATATATATATATAAGGGGAATATAAACAAACATTATTAAATCATCTAGCCTAGAAGAATCCACACCAGAAGTTTTGGGACTCATCTGCCGAGAATCGAACCTGGACTGTTAAGATATGATGCAAACGTCATACCCACTGGACCAAACCAGACTCGATATAGCCCCAGCACTTCACAAATTCCGTCGTCTATTTCTGGTTTGTTAACTCTCCGTCACCGAGACCCGCTGGTCCAATGGGTATGACGTGTTCTTCATATCGTCCAAATTCCATTCTCGGTAGTGGTTGCGCCCAGCTGATGCGTCCCCAAAATAGAACGAAACAGCCGTCCAGTACATTTCTGTATTCTGTTGAGGATTCTTCTAGACTCTATGAATTATATATATATATATATATATATATATATATATATATATATATATATATATATGTGTGTGTGTGTGTGTGTGTGTGTGTGTGTGTGTGTGTGTGTGTGTAGATTCGGATAGAAATTCGACAAGATGATAAAATAAAATAAAGAACACAAAGAAACATATCTCAGTCTAAAATATTTCATTTTTATTAAAGGTTCGTCAGAGATCACTCTGACGTAGATTTAATAAAAGCGAAATATGTTAGATCGAAATGCGTTTCCTACTTGTTCTTTATTTTATCTTATCTTATATATATATATATATATATATATATATATATATATATATATATATATATATTGTTTTTTATGTATGGGTGTCTCTTTATTTAAGTGGGAAGACTGATCGACAAAAAGAATAGACAGCATGCAAGTTTTGGCATTGTGAATACAGAAATCAAGACTATTTTTAAACCCGTTATGCATTTCATATCTATTCGTGTCGGTCTTTTTCCATCGCCTTGTAAAGTGAATATTGTTTCTTGTGTTTTATTATCAATTTAGTTTCTCACTGCAAGTTTGGTTTCAGTGCACATAGACTGAACTAAGATCGTACGCAGATATGTAGATATGATGATATGTATATTGAAAATGGATTGCCAACGAAATCTTTCTAAACATCAACATCTATAGATGTCTCGTCACAAAGACTAGCATTTACAACTACCGTCTTTATATAATATTAAGAATCATATGAAAAACAATGGCAACAGAGTTTCAAAGAGAATAAATAACCGTCTCTTGGCGACATGAAACAGAAAATGTTTGCTGTAATAATGGATTCCATAAAATGTTTTCAAAGAACTGTTGATTTTTTTCTGTCATTTTTTTGTGATTATAAGATTTTACTTTCATTTTTGTTTCTACTGATCGACGTAGATAGGAAATTATTAATGGACGAAATCTCATTGTATTCACTATCTATCTATCTATCTATCTATCTATCTATCTATCTATCTATCTATCTATCTATCTATCTCACTGTATTCACTATCTATCTATCTATCTATCTATCTATCTATCTATCTCACTGTATTCACTATCTATCTATCTATCTATCTCACTGTATTCACTATCTATCTATCTATCTATCTATCTATCTATCTCACTGTATTCACTATCTATCTATCTATCTATCTATCTATCTATCTCACTGTATTCGCTATCTATATATCTATCTATCTATCTATCTATCTATGTATCTATCAAACTATCTATCTATCTATCTATCTCACTGTATTCGCTATCTATATATCTATCTATCTATCTATCTATCTATGTATCTATCAAACTATCTATCTATCTATCTATCTATCTAAACATGTTCATTATCTTAGTTTATTCATATCTATCTATCTATCTATCTATCTATCTATCTATCTATCTCACTGTATTCGCTATCTATATATCTATCTATCTATCTATCTATCTATCAAACTATCTATCTATCTATCTATCTATCTATCTTAACATGTTCATTATCTTAGTTTATTCATATCTATCTATCTATCTATCTCACTGTATTCACTATCTATCTATCTATCTATCTCATTGTATTCACTATCTATCTATCTATCTATCTATCTATCTCACTGTATTCACTATCTATCTATCTATCTATCTCACTGTATTCACTATCTATCTATCTATCTATCTATCTATCTATCTATCTCACTGTATTCACTATCTATCTATCTATCTATCTATCTATCTATCTATCTCACTGTATTCACTATCTATCTATCTATCTATCTATCTATCTCACTGTATTCACTATCTATCTATCTATCTATCTATCTATCTATCTATCTATCTCACTGTATTCACTATCTATCTATCTATCTATCTATCTATCTATCTCACTGTATTCGCTATCTATCTATCTATCTATCTATCTATGTATCTATCAAACTATCTATCTATCTATCTATCTATCTCACTGTATTCGCTATCTATATATCTATCTATCTATCTATGTATCTATCAAACTATCTATCTATCTATCTATCTAAACATGTTCATTATCTTAGTTTATTCATATCTATCTATCTATCTATCTATCTCACTGTATTCGCTATCTATCTATCTATCTATCTATCTATCTATCTATCTATCTATGTATCTATCAAACTATCTATCTATCTATCTATCTATCTTAACATGTTCATTATCTTAGTTTATTCATATCTATCTATCTATCTATCTCACTGTATTCACTATCTATCTATCTATCTATCTCATTGTATTCACTATCTATCTATCTATCTATCTATCTATCTATCTCACTGTATTCACTATCTATCTATCTATCTATCTATCTATCTATCTATCTCACTGTATTCACTATCTATCTATCTATCTATCTCACTGTATTCACTATCTATCTATCTATCTATCTATCTATCTATCTATCTATCTATCTATCTCACTGTATTCACTATCTATCTATCTATCTATCTATCTATCTCACTGTATTCGCTATCTATCTATCTATCTATCTATCTATCTAACTATGTATCTATCTATCTATCTATCTATCTATCTAACTATCTATCTATCTATCTATCTATCTATCTATCTATCTTAACATGTTCATTATCTTAGTTTATTCATATCTATCTATCTATCTATCTATCTATCTCACTGTATTCGCTATCTATCTATCTATCTTAACATGTTCATTATCTTAGTTTATTCATATCTATCTATCTATCTATCTATCTATCTTAACATGTTCATTATCTTAGTTTATTCATATCTATCTATCTATCTATCTATCTTAACATGTTCATTATCTTAGTTTATTCATATCTATCTATCTATCTATCTATCTATCTATCTATCTCACTGTATTCACTATCTATCTATCTATCTATCTCATTGTATTCACTATCTATCTATCTATCTATCTATCTATCTAACTATCTATCTATCTATCTATCTATGTATCTATCTATCTTATCAATTAAAAGTAAGAAAATATTCAATTAGGTTTCATACTGTTTAACTGAATATCCTCCGTGAAGAAACGAGGCCAAGTCTATGATTACCTTATTTTCTTTCTCTCTCTTCCTCCTCCCCTCTTCGCCTTCTCTCTCTCTCTCTCTCGCTGTCTCGTGCTCTCGTGGATGTGTGTGTGGTGTAATTGGTAGCGGCTGGAAATGAGAAAATGGGAGTACCATATTCGAATAACAGCCGAACATGACAGGGAGAGTTTACAGCGATACAATGACGGACAGGGAAATTTTATAGAAATACAATGGCGGACAGAGTGGATTTATAGAGATAGAATGTTTGACAGGAAGACTTTATAGAGATACAATGGTGGATAGGGAGAATTTATAGATATACAATGGTGAAGAGGGAGAATTTAATTAAATTAATTAACTGATAGGAAGTTTTTACCAAGATAAAATGACAGACCGGAGAATTTATAGAGATTTGATACAAGACGAGACGACTGACTAATAATACAATAAGAATAATACACAATTGTTTCCACTGCAAAGTAAACTATATTTCAATTTACTACACACTTTAAATCCCTTATACATAATTTAAAAAAAAACCTGTACGTATAAGTTGATCACGTCTGACGAACAGTACTTATTCTTTTTTCGAAACAAACAGCATTCTCCCGCTGGAAAAGAAGGGATACAGAAGAGGTTCATTTGGCTGCAAAGATCAACAACTGATAAATAAAATGATCCTGGAGAATTGCAGGAGACGACGTAGAAATCTTAGCGCAACGTGGATTGATTATCGTAAAGCCTTTGATAGTGTTCCACATTCTTGGATCCTTAAGACTTTGGAAATGTAAAAAGTCTCCCCTGTGGTATTAAATTTCCTTAAGCACAGCATGTGAATGTGGAACACCAAACTATACCTTAGTCACACAAGGGGCATTTTTCAAGGAGACTCTCTGTCACCCCTTCTGTTT
Source organism: Acanthosepion lycidas (assembly GCA_963932145.1). Taxonomy (NCBI): domain Eukaryota; kingdom Metazoa; phylum Mollusca; class Cephalopoda; order Sepiida; family Sepiidae; genus Acanthosepion; species Acanthosepion lycidas. The sequence goes on along the minus strand of OZ010610.1, from coordinate 14,301,898 downwards.
TGTTTATCCTTAATCCCTCTTACACATGAACTGAACAACAGTAGCTATGGTTACAAAATAAATAAGAAATTATTCAATCACCTACTCTATATGGATGATCTCAAACTCTTTGCCAAAGACGACAATGAGTTGAAGGGCTTCATCAATATTGTAAAATACTCCAGTGACGACATAGGTATAGACTTCGGATTAGATAAATGTGCAAAAGTAACATTCAAGAAAGGTAGAATTACAAAAACACCCTTAATAGATTTAGATTTTGTTACAAAGATTAGGGAACTGGAGCATGATGAAGCTGATAAGTACCTAGAAATTAGCGAGTGAGATGGCATACAATACCCCCAAATGAAGAAAAAAATAAGAAAGGAGTACTACAGGCGTGTACGTCTGGTACTAAATACTGAGCTAAACTCAAAAAACAGAATATCAGCCATAAACACATTGGCTGTCCCTGTGGTGAAATACAGCTTTAATGTCCTTAACTGGACCATAGCTGAAATTAAGCGAATGGACGCCAAAACGAGAAAGCTTCTCACTTGCTACGGCATGCATCATCCCAAAGCTGATGTTGATCCTCTGTATGTGCCCAGATCCGAAAGAGGCAGAGGATTACTTCAACTAGAACTGTCCTACAAAACTACAACAATTGGCCTCCAAAGATACTTGGAAACTACAGAAGACTGGATGATGGTATGCGTCAAGGAACATGAAAGTAGTAAGCGTCTTTACTCCGTAATGAAAGAAGCCAACAAATTCAAAATAGAGTTTCAAATGGGCGTAGAGATGCAACTGCAGCACAATACACCGGTTGAAACTGCAAAATACTTAAAAAAGAAACCAAAGACGAATGCAACCGACCAGATACAGAAGCGATGGCAAGATAAACAACTTCATGGCCAATACTCTACCCGTACCAAACAAGCTGACGTAGACAAAACCCGTACCCATCAGTGGCTACGTAGTGCAGGGTTGAAAGCTGAAACTGAAGGTTTTATCCTTGCTGCGCAGAACCAATGCTTGATAACTAGGAATTATCAAGCACATATACTAAAATATTGTGTCAGCCCAAAATGCAGATTCTGTGATAAATATCCAGAAACGATTGATCATTTTGTATCAGGTTGGACGATATTGGCACCCACTGAATATAAAACCTGGCATGATAGAGCAGGCCAATATCTGCACTGGAAAATTTGCAACTTCTACAGGAAGGAAACTGAAAGAAACTGGTATGAACACCACCCAGATCCGGTTACGGAGATAGGACCTGTTACAATTCTATGGGACTACACAATCCACACTGACAGAACAATCAAAGCCAACCACCCAGATATTGTTATTAAACACCACAAACAAAAGAGATTCAAAAAGCTGTGAAAATACAATGACCTTGAAAATAGAAATCTAAAAAATGTAGCATATGAGAACATCAACAATCCCTGTTGTAGTTTGAGCCCTAGGAATGGTTGGAAAAGACTCCAGTACACTAATTAAAGGGATTCCTGGAAGTCCATGCCTCAAGGAGATACAAAAAATTGTTCTGACAAGTTCAGCCCACACTTTACGAAGGGCTTTATCTATGCAATGTTTTTTAATTTTTTGCAGAGGAAAGTGTCATGATACCATTTCTAACCTGAAAAGAACCCGGAAAGAAATGTGTAAGCGCCAGAAATCAAAGGAAATTATAATAATAATAATAATAATAATAATAATAATAATAATAATAATGAACACCACCCAGACCCGGTTACGGAGATAGGACCTGTTACAATTCTATGGGACTACACAATTCACACTGACAGAACAATCAAGGCCAACCGCCCAGATATTGTTATTAAAGACCACAAACAAAAACGGTGCCTCCTTATTGATATGGCAGTCCCTGCTGACTGCAATGTATCTTTGAAGATATTCAAAAAGCTGTCAAAATACAAAGACCTTGAAATAGAAATCTCGAAAATGTGGCATATGGAAACATCAACAATCCCTGTTCTAGTTGGAGACCTAGGACTGGTTGGAAAAGATTGCAGTAGACTAATTGCAGGGATTCCTGGAAGCCCATGCCTCAAGGAGATACAAAAAATTGTTCTGACAAGTACAGCCCACACTTTACGAAGGGCTTTATCTATGTAATTTTTATTTTATTTTATTTTTTATTCTTATTTTTTTTGTCAGTGAAAAGTGTCATGATGACATTTCTAATCTTAGGTCCCTGGGTGAGACCTGGAAAGAAATGTGTAAACGCCAGAACGCAAAGAAAATAATAATAATAATAATAATAATAATAATAATAATAATAATAATAATAATAATAATATATTTGGACTAGATAAACTCGTGGCAAAATTTTCTATGATTAAATTTACTTTGACTTCATACAGAGTTTTCTCTAAAATACATGCATTTCTATAATAAAATTATATTCAATAAATTTACATCATTTTTAAATAATAGAATAAATAAACATCAATATATTTCCATAGTAAACGCAGGATCTTTGGATTTAACATATACATATGATAGTGCTATTCTTTCAGTAATGCTAGTTTTGATTCCTGACGAACGACAATTTCCTTCTTCTTCTTTTAGTAAATATGTCCTTATGAACTTACATGACCCCCATATATTATCGTTAATGTGTGTCCAATCTTCAATCTTTTCGATTTAACATTTATAAAGATGAAAATGCTCTTGGCAGCATCCAACTGCATAAAACTCTGCTTGCTTTGATCTGGAATCAGGTGCATGATCATTTATGGAAGAAGAAGCTCAGACAAACTAATTACCAATTTACCGTTTCTATTCATTCTTGAGCCCTGCCATTCAATTTCCTCTTGGCTTTCAATTCATTTTTATGGTAAAAAAAAAATTAACAATACATTTACACTATATACCGATAATCTCTTTTTTTCTGTCAGATACGCATGCGTATAATTCTGAGCACCATATACACCGAGTGTAACAGCAAAATTATCCAGATCGTGTACCAGCAAATTTTTCCCAGTCATGTAACAGCAAAATTGTCCAAATCGTGTAACATCAAAATTGTCCAAATCTTGTAACAGCAAAATTGTTCAAATCTTGTAACATCAAAATTGTCCAAATCCTGTAACAGCAAAATTATCCAAATCTTGTAACATCCAAATTGTCCAAATCGTGTAACAGCAAAATTATCCAAATCCTGTAACAGCAAAATTGTCCAAATCTTGTAACATCAAAATTATCCAAATCATGTAACAGCAAAATTATCCATCCCGCAAAATGTTTAATACCTAAAACCCACTGAACCAATTGAGTTTCGTTTTTCCAGGGTTTCAAATAAGATGGTCAGCTAACTTGACACTATTCTTCGTAAGAATCTCTGAAAAACCATTTGTGTTATTCCGCTAAAAAGAGAGCAGATTAAAATTGTTTGTGTCAGACCCACTGTCTTCCCAAATGAGCAATGGTGAGAGGAAGACGATCATTCAGACCTTCAGTAATCGTACCAAGATTCATACACTGGCTTCTATCTTCAAAGTCTATCAAAAGCCATCACGAGAACGGTGAATTTTAAAAATAAAAGAGGGAACTGTAGAGATTAGAAGGTCACAACAGGAACTGGAATTATCATTTCAACTTAGAGAGAAAGAGATCAATTAGAAAATATCCAATTAAATTCATAAGACTTCTTGCCACTTTGTTTTTCAGTGTAGACTTTGAATAAAAATTTAATTTGTGTCCCCGCATCAATGCATAACAGTTTTGATCTTGCCATGTTGTGTAAATTAACTTCAAATGTGAAAATACTGTCGTAGTGGCACAATCTATTTTCTTTAAACAGAAACAGCTACAGATGTTTTGTATTGTACAGATGTTTTGTATTGTACAGATGTTTTGTATTGTACAGATGTTTTGTATTGTACAGATGTTTTGTATTGTACAGATGTTTTGTACAACATTGTTCAGTACTGAGTTAACATTTGCAACCTGCATTAACATTTAACTTAATTGAAATGTCTACTGGTGGAATAATCGTGAAAAACAAAATATAATTTTTCTCATACAAAATATTCATAAATTAGCAAAATGTATTGCGAACAGAGTACCGTAATTCCTCATGTATAATACGCCTTCATCCATAATTTGCACCCCTAAAATTGTGCTGAATGTGTGGGAATATGCTTTTACTCACGCATAATACAAAACCCTTGATTGTAATCAATCCCTATAAATTGTATCTCTCCAATTTCATTACGGGTAGCATTTCTAAATTTTATTAAAAATGGTTTAAAACATAGTAATATTATTCGAATTTACTTTTATGATAATTATTTTTTTATTTTAAATTTGTTAGTATTTTTAAGTACAAAAATTTTGTTAGCGTTTTTAAGTATTAGGTTGGTGCAAAAATAATGACGTAATAATGTCGTTTTTTGACGTATTTTTAACGTCAAAAAACGACCTTATTACGTCATTATTTTTTTAACGTCAAAAAACGACATTATTACGTCATTATTTTTGCACCAGGATTGTATTTGACATTTTTATGGGGTCGCAATCACCGAATTTTAGTGTCAAATTTTCGTATGTTTGTGGTGAGTAGTCATTTCGCAACTGAAACCGACCTATTTAAAGACTTTTCGTAGCCGTGCATAATACGCCCCCCTAATTTTGCTTATCATTTTTTGAAAAAAAATGCGTGTTATACATGGAGAATTACGTTAATCCAAATTTGAGCTTTTTGGCAGTAACAAGAGCCTGGAAAAAGAAAGAAAAATAAAAAGCAAATAATCTGTAGGTTCGGAAATGTTATCTTAAATAAGACAAAGATGTTACTTTTCAAGGTGTTTTTTAAGAAAATGCAGGATGGTCATAATTTTGGTGCTGACGTTACACGTAATGGGTTGCCCGCAAAGTTCATGTCGATTTTTAAAAGAAATTAAAACACAAAAACAAATTATGCCATTAAATATTTATTCAATTAAATATGAACCCTATTTACATTATTCAGACTATTGTCTTCATCTTTGTGGCCAAGTTTATCACAACGTTTCGGCTGTTGTATGCTCCGGCCTTCTTCAGGTGTTTGGGATGTCGAACTGAACGCTTTATTTCGCTCACTAGGTTAGAAAGTTCAAGTTCCACGTGAATGTCAAATGAATGTCAGTTATCTCCTGTTAATGCCTCATCTCAGAAATATAGACAGATATTGAAGGGCCGAAACGTTGTAATAAATATGGTGACAAAGATGAGGACAATAGTCTGAATAATGTAAATAGTGTACATAATACCACATCTCAGAAATATAGACAGATACTAAATATGAATCATTTAGTTGTAACCATCTTCTCTCCTTTCTTTCTTTTTCTTCCATTTTCTTGTATTGAGGTCTCTGTTTAATTGAATGTTACAAACATTGGAATTGGACTATTCGGTCTCATTTTACGCGGGCGCACACACAAACACACACAAACCTCCCCCCATATATATATATATATATATATATATATATATATATATATATATATATATATATATATATATGAAGAAATATAGTTTTACGTTGTGCTATATTTATAGGATGACGTGTTCAATATGAGTGAAAAATAAAAGGTGTGCGCCCCGGCCGTATTCAGGGGACTGGAACCTCTTATTCCCCTTATAGACCCACATGACGTGTCTCTTCCAGATATCTCAGTTATATCCCTCGAACTCAATTCTCCAATTTTTTGTTCAACAGTAGCTTGGCATTGAACTCTTAACTCTTCGGATCAAGTCATTTTTCCAACTAACGCATTTATCCATTGGACAATAAAGATGAGGACAACAGTCCGAACAATGTAAATAGTGTAAATAATTACGATACCTCATCTCATAATAGTCTGAGTAATGTAAATAGTGTACATAATACCACATCCAAGAAATATAAACAGATACTGAAGGGCCGAAATGTTGTAATAAATATGGTGACAAAGATGAGGACAATAGTCTGAATAATGTAAATAGTGTACATAATACCACATCTCAGAAATATAGACAGATACTAAATACGAATCATTTTGTTGCACAACCTTTCTCCATTTTTCCTTCAACTTAAAAAATCCATCTTTATAAAGTTTCGGTGATTTGCCGGCAAAAAACTCATTAAAGTATTTTTTTTATGTCATACAAAGATTTAAAAACTTTACCATTGAGATTATTTTGCAAGGACCTGAATAACTGAAAATCCGAAACATCAATGTCTGGTGAATATGACGGATAGAATAACACATCCCTGCCAATCTGCAACAATTTTTGCCTGGCCGCCAAAGAAATATGAAGTCTGAAATTATCCTGATGGCAAACACTTTCCTCTTTGCAAATTCTGGGTGTTTTTCTTGAATTGCTGCCTTTAATTCATCCAGCTACGAACAGTACTTTTCAGAGTCAATTGACTGGTTACTTGGCAAAATCTTATAGTATAGAATTCATTTCCAATATTACTAGATGCAGAGCATAAGTTTCTTAGGATGAAGACCTCCTTTTTGGGGTGGCTAAAGTTGTCGCATACCCCAGGATCATTTTCTCTGGATATTGCTTTAAACGATCCATTTCTCATTACCCGTCAAAATCTGCTTCAAAATCTGCATTTTCATTGCAAATCACAGATAACATGCAACCCAAGTTATTCGTTTCACTTATATCATGTGGTACCCAAACATCGTAGCGATTTGTGTACCCAAGCTTCAAAAGGTGCTTGGGGATGGTGGATTTTTTAAATTTAGTTTTTCTGCCGATTACGGCGTTGTGTAATGCGGCTTATTCTCAATCGATGTCTTGGTTTCATCGTCTTCTGTAGTGGGTGTCTGCTTATATTTCTGCAGCATGTTTTCAGAAATGTTACACTGAATAATTTACACAAGTTTTTCTACTTATTTTCAATTGGATCCTTTCATAATCACGGACGAGCTTTTTAGTGTCATTATTAAAGGAAGAGAGAAAATTACTGTGTTGATACATATTATTTTATTCCGAGTAATTTCGATAGAGCACAATGTCATCATCAGAGGGATGTTTACTTCGAGGTAAGTATTGTAGTGTTCATCATTTTTAAAGGCCAAAATGAGTGTGTTCATTGGAATCTTAAAATTATTGTTATTGTGAAGTGAAGAACGCTGAGTTTGATTGGCATGTTTAACGGTTTAGGGCAGGTAAGTAAGTGCAGAGAGTTTTAAATTAATAAGTATTAACACTATTAGTACAAACCTCGATATTTTAAACTATATACTGTAAACATCTTAGAACATTAGTCAAGCAATAAAAATTAATTTCAATAAGGTTTAGTTTCAGTTTTTAATAAAGATAGCTTATAGAATTCTTATTTTTGTTAATTATTTTCATGAAAAATTATAGAAATTCAATAAGAATTTTTTGGAATTTCGAAATTGGACAAGTATGCTGTTGTAAATGTTTACAAGTGTTCGAAAGATCATTCAAATGAAAATTCTCTATAAAAACAAAACAAACCCTGCAACCATCATCTCTCCTTTCTTTTTCTCTCATTTTCTTGTATTGAGCTCTCTTTTTAATTGAATGTTACAAACATTGGAATTGGACTATTTGGTCTCATTTTACGCGCGGGCACACACAAACACACACAAACACACACAAACCTCCCCCCATATATTTATTTATATATATATATATATATATATATATATATATATATATATATATATATATATGAAGAAATATAGTTTTACGTTGTGCTATATTTATAGGATGACGTGCTCAATATGAGTGAAAAATAAAAGGTTTGCGCCCCGGCCGTATTCAGGGGACTGAAACCTCTTATTTCCCTTATAGACCCACGTGACGTGCCTCTTCCAGATATCTCAGTTATATCCCTCGAACTCAACTCTCCAATTTTTTGTTCAACAGTAGCTTGGCATTGAACTCTTAACTCGTCGGATCAAGTCATTTTTCCAACTAACGCATTTATCCATTGGACAATAAAGATGAGGACAACAGTCCGAACAATGTAAATAGTGTAAATAATTACAATACCTCATCTCAGAAATATAGACATATATTGAAGTGGTGAATATAGCAATAAAGATGAGGACAAAATTCCGACAACGTAAATAGTGTAAATAATTATAATACCTCATCAAAGAATTATAGACAGATATTGAAGGAGCGAATATGGCAACAAAGGAGAGAACAACAGTCCGAACCATGTAAATAATTAGCCTAAAACTATATCATATAAATTTAAAGTCAGTGGTTTTGATGCTGTGTGCAACAAAAAATCATGTTCTTTTTTTTTTATTCAACAACTTTACACTGAAGAAAATCAATTTAATCAAATGTACACTTCGTAATAGAAGGTTATCTTTGCTAACGACAGCATACGAATTATGTTATTTATTGAAACACGGTATTTGTCAATTACTATCGGCAAATGTGTTTGTATTGTCTCGGCTTTCTTCCAAAAATGAATTCTCCATTCTCGCCAATTTATACTCTCATCGGTAGATACTTATATAGCTACCTATCATACGGTGTACAGCCTAGGCGCAGCTAGATCAACCACGTAATAACATGTCGAGAGTAGCCGCTAAAAATCGAGTGATCAGGAATCTGCTGCTGGTGACTAGGTGATCAACCTTCAGATCCAGCCGCTAATGCACTTGTCTACTCAAAGTCAACTTTGGTGACATCTGTGATACACCCGAATATCAGAGACCGAATGTGTGAGCAACGATGAGGTCTTAGAGAGGATGCAAACAAGGAGGAGGCTTATACTTAACATCAAGAAGAGGCAGATGAAGTTTCTGGGACACATAATGAGGAAGGAAGGCCTGGAGAATCTGATACTCACGGGTCGAATAGAGGGAAAGAGAGACAAGGGAAAACAACGCGTGACATACCTAGCGGTCTTAAGAAAGTGGATGACAGAAGGTGGAGGTAGCAGAAGGAAGGAACTTGTTGAGAGCTGCAAGGGATAGAGGGATGTGGAGAGCCATGTTCGCCCACGTCCTGAAAGGACATGGCATATAAAAAGAAAGAAGACTCTGACCAGAAAATTATCTAGCATAACACAGTGAACCAAATTTCCTCGCAGCAGATCTAGCAATTGATTCAATATCATATTTCCTTTTCATGTCAGCGGAAGATGTTAGTCCGAGAAGGTCCAGTTTCTTACTCTCCTGGAGGGTAGCATCAGCCATACTGATGGAATACAAAAAAGATTCTCTCAGAGGATTAAAAGAGACCTGTTTCGTTTTGAAGGCGTTAAGATTAACAATTAACAAAATTTCTAGAGCAGCTAACCAGCGTGAATGAAGGATTATTAATATACTATAATAATTTCGGTCGACTGTTCACTTCTTGATTGTTATAGATGCTAAGGATATCATGGGCTGAGCTTGTGAGCAACGATGAAGTCTTAGAGATGATGAAAACAAAGAGGATGCTTAGACTTAATATCACGAAGAGACAGCTGAAGTCTCTGGAATACATAATGAGGAAAGAAGGCCTGGAGAATTTGATACTCATGGGTTGAATTTTTAGGGAAAGAGAGACAAGAGAAAACAACGCTTGACATACCTAACCGCCTTAAACAAGTGGATGACAGAACATAGTCTTGGGGAGAAAGCGGAGGGAAGGAACTTATTGAGAGCTGCAAGGGATATAGGTAGGTGGAGAGCTATCCTCGCCTGAAAGGACACGGCACATAAAAAGAAAAGAAATGCAGGAAACACACCTTGTAACACTCAGATAACTTCAGGGACAATGGTACAAAATGATAGCCCCAGCGACCCTAACGTTATAAGAAAAACATTCAAACTAAAAACAGAAGAAGAAGGACCACTAGTTAGATCAATCGATGTCCTTAAAGCTAAACTGAGTATCGATCTTGTGATAAATTGTAGGTTGTCCTCTCTCTCTTTCCTGCTCTAACTGGGATTTCAAAGCATTAAATCGCATCTCAGTGAGCCGAGGTCGACAGCCCCGGCAATTTTTACGTTCCAAAAAGAAGGTGATCGAACATTCTACGTTTGATCTTTCCCTATATGATTCATGTTCGAGCGGAAAGAAGGTGATCGAACTTTGTAGTTGATTATAACCTGCCGCTTCTTGCATATCGAAGTCAAATATTGATTTTCAGCCGGGGTTAAAACGAGATAATCCACTGTTGAGAAAATCCTTTACAATCCAAGCACAGAAATCCATGAACGCGCAAACGGAGAAATATGTTGGTATTTATCTATCTGAAATAGCTAGCTAGCTATCTCGGTCTGTACATAATCTATCTATCTATCTATCTATCTGAAATAGCTTTCTGGCTCTCTCAGACTGTTAATATCTATCTATCTATCTATCTATCTATCTATCTATCTATCTATCTATCTATCTATCTATCTGAAATAGCATTCCGGCTCTCTCAGACTGTTAATATCTATCTATCTATCTATCTATCTATCTATCTATCTATCTATCTATCTATCTATCTATCTATCTATCTATCTAAAATAGCTTTCCGGCTCTCTCAGACTGTTAATATCTATCTATCTATCTATCTATCTATCTATCTATCTATCTATCTGAAATAGCTTTCCAGCTCTCCCATACTGTTTATATCTATCTATCTATCTATCTATCTATCTATCTATCTATCTATCTATCTATCTATCTATCTATCTATCTATCAAGCTAGCTAGCTGTCTATCTATCTAACAAGTTATCTAGGTAGTTATCGACCAATCTATGCATCTGATTGTAAATATACATATCATATTTCATCACAATTGAAATATTAGAGAGAGAGAGAGAGAGATGGGGAGAGAAAGAAAGAGAGAGAGAGAGAGGTATAAAATTCTTACACCGGACCCCAGAACTTCCTTCCACCTTTTAATATATCGCCTTTGATATCCAGGAGGCTTTGTTGACGTTTTCTCAAATCATATCATATCGTCACTCGATCAGAATCATAATCCTTGTAGACAGCGGATCGAACGGTGCTGCCACATTTTCCGAGGAAGATCTATAACGCAACCTTTCTTCTCGATATCGAATACATAAAAAGTTAGAGATTTTTGGCTTCCTTGGATTTTATATCAACGCTTTTAACAGTGACTTGTAGGAGAAATAACGAAATGCTGAACATTGTTGAAAAGTAAAATATAGAAGATAACAATTATATAATCCTGCTGCTTCCTTTGATAATTAGTTGCCATGTCCGTTATGCACTCACATATAATGATATTTTTTGTGTGGTTTTGATGTGACACAAGGCAGAGAGTATGGGGCAGCCAATGAGTATCGAACTCACTACTCAATGGTAATTGCTCTAACCAGAGAACCTTGTTAAAAATTACACCGCCTCGAGGTGCCGAAAGTGATTTATAAGCGTAGCTTAGATGTGGCACAAGGCCAAAAGTTTTGGGTATCGAGTTGGGATCGAATTCACTACTTAGTTGTAATTGCTCTAGCAAGACAAGTTTGTTAACCATTACACCACCACGAGGTACCGAAATTGATTTTCCAAGTGGAGCTTAGATGTAGCACAAAGCCGAAAGTATTAGCCACCCAGTTAGGATTGAACTCACTACTCAGTCGTAATTGTTCTAGCGAGACAAGCTTGCTAACCATTGCACCACGTCGAAGTGCTCAAAAATGTTTTTTCCACGTAGTTTAGATGCGACACAAGGTCGGATGTGTGGAGCAACCAGTGAAGATTGAACTTTTTACTCAGTCGTAACTGATTTAGTGAGACAAGCTTGCTCACCATTGCACAACGTCAAAGTGACTTAGTAGCTCATATAGAATGTACTTTTCTGATTTCTTTGCAGGGAAGACAGAAAAAACATATCAGAGACGCTATTTGGATTTGAGAAAAAGAAAGAAAGAGATAATAGATGAGGCGATAACACTCCCATGCGTTTAACGACTGTTTTATTCAAGTGAAAAAAAATCATTGTAACTTTTTACTTTTTAAAAAAAAAATATCTACATTTATACTTATTCTCATTGCATGTTTGGTTAAAGTTGTGATGTTCAGATATTTATCGAGGCTATAGCAGTAATTGTCTGGGATATTTTCTTGTCGTAAATCCAAGAAAAAAATTATTTATTTATTAAATATTATGATATATCAGAAAATTCAAATAGGAAAACCGTGAAATTTGCAAGGCTTCTATTACTAATAATATAAAAATAAAGACTAAACTAAAAGGAAACGAATTTGCTATTTTGGTGAGAGGTTGTATCATGGCGTCGTTCAAAATGGGTATTGGAATATTCATTTGTTCATAGTTGCTAACAAAGAAAACTCATGTCCAACTTACGAAATAATTCTTCCAAGTGATTATGAAACCTTGATCAGAATTACATTTCAAATGTTTCCAAATGACGCTAATTAAACAAAAGATGTATGCAACTCTGTGGCATAACCCACCTAATTAAATCTTTCACCACGCTTGATCTTATCAAATCTTTCGTCACAGTAAATGGTTTTACGTTGGAGCAATGTCTAGCAAACTTGTCTCGGAGAGCATGATAAATACAAGTTAGTCATTTAATTGGGTACACGGTTCAAATCACCTTCTGCCTCGTCCTGGGTAAGTCGTTAAACTACATCCGCGTCCTGGGTAAGACGTTAAACTACATCCAACAGCAAGGCCTCTGATCAGGACGTTTTGAGGAGCGTGGAAGCACCTCTTAATTGCTGGTGTTCCCTGATCCACTCTGACTCGGCGTGGTAGCAGCTGTTAGGGTCCCAGACATGGGAAAATATTTAACTATTACCAGCAATACTTGTTTGAAAAAAATTATTACCAGCAATACAATTTTGAAGGAAATTTATTACCAGAAACAGATTTTTGACAAAACAAAATATTACCAGCAATAAAGTTTTTTGTCGGCATTAAATAACCCATTGAGGTTGATATACCGTAAAACAAAATAAACCAGACCATCACCTTCTGTCACGCTAAATTGAGATATGCAAATAAGAATTTTACCGTTATGAAATATTTTCTTATATAATGCAAGCAATAATATTAAGGAAAAATGCACCCTAGAAACTTAAAAAAATGACTGTAATATATATGTATATTAATTGCTTACTCGCAAAATGATGCAATAAGAAATGCTAGAGCTGTAATATATATATTTTTGTCAGTAAAGAATTTGGGGTTCAGAATCTTGTCAGAGTCTACCCATCTAAAATTGTATATGCTCTAACGTGACTTCAGTTGTTATTCTTGAAATTTCCTGATGGTATATAGGATACACATTGTAAAAACTACAGCCACAGACCGTCTGAGGATTGCTCGAAAAACGCATGGAACTAGAAATCGTTGTCGGTAACTGCCTACCAGGATATCTACTTATATATTAAAGTTTTGAAGTTTCTTAAAGCATCGATCACAATTTTGCGAGTAAGCAATTTTGGGGTAGACTATTTTTAGAGTCTTCTCATCTTTCTCTAAAATTATATATATATATATATATATATATATATATTAATAAATACACATATACCTACGTTTGGTGTGCAACTAAAGTTTCGTTGGTTACCCAACTCATCGGCGCAATATATAGCTTATTGCTTATGAATAATAAGCAATAAGCTATATGTTGTGCCCGACGAGTTGGGTAACAAACAAACCTTTAGTCGCACATCAAACGTAAGGATATGTATATTTATCAAAATATATTTCCTTGCTCTGTCTTATCACATTGAGCACTATTATGTCTACACCTCTTGGCTAAATTATGTAATTATTTATTTGCTTATCAACTTATGCACCCCAGCACGCGCGTATACAGTCGCTAATATCTAGTTATTTCATTTACCTAACCCTATACATATATATATATATACATATATATATATATATATATATATGTGTGTGTGTGTGTGTGTGTGTTAAGTTAGAGAACAAACAAAAAACATTTATCAATCTAACATGTTTCACTTTTATTAAAGTTTCATCAGAGAATGGGATATGAGAAAAAAGAAGAAATGTGTGATTGATAATCGTTTCGTATGCCACTGAGCAAGACGAGTTGGTCGCCATGTTTACGCTTAAAATCGCTATTGGAAACTTTCAATTGGTGTAATGGTTAGCAAGCTTGTCTCGTTACATCCAATTCGACTGAATAGTGAGTTCGATCTTCCTTAGGTGCCCCATACTTTCGGCCTTGTGCCACATCTAGGCTAAGCTTAGAAAATCACTCTAGACATTAAGTTTTCGAAAATATTACAAGCTTTCTTTAATTCGAAGAGAGATTTCATCATCAAGGGTAATTGTCATAATACTTATTGTCTACCCCCAAATTTTAGCATCTTATTGTATATATACATTGCTGTTCGATAAAAGTGACTCAGCTGATTATTTTTTACTAAATGTTCTCTTCTCCGATTAAACGAAAGTTGAGCTAAATTCAAAGGATAAACGATCTAAAATCCGAAGAAGAAGCTTTGAAAGCTCTTTGAATTTAGCAGTAAGTACTGTCAAGCGTCCGTTCAGTATAATGTTTTGGGGATGCTTTTCTTTTCATGGAACTGGTTTGATGAGAAGCAGGTGAGTGTTATGACATGGCCGCCCCAATCTCCTGACCTCAATCCCATAGAAAACTTATGGAGCATGATAAAATACAGTCTCTCGAGAAAGCAGTTGAATAACATGAGTTTTGACGTCAATGTTTACTTATATATATATATATATATATATATATATATAGAGAGAGAGAGAGAGAGATCTCCCGTCGTGCAGAAAACCACACTTTTTGGAGGGCCGAATACAAAGATCTGTTGCACTACGTGCCACAAGGTCCCCAAACGACCCTCCGCAGGTTTTGAATTCAGAGTTGTCCTTCTATACCAGTTGCCATCCAAAGCTATAGAACCCAGTCTGTCCCGCTATTTACCCATAGCTAGGAGGAGAAGAGGAGGATTAATACCGTTTCCCAGGGTATTAGCACTTAAGTGAATGTAATGGATTCGACTGGAATTCGAACTCGGCACTCGGATTCCTCAATCCAAGCCGCTATGCACTAGTCCACCATGCCATCTAGAGAGAGAGAGAGAGAGAGAGAGAGAGAGAGAGAGAGAGAGAGAGAGAGAGAGAGAGAGAGAGAGAGAGATGTACGTACTTTTTGCCCCTATTAAAGTGCCATTTATCCAATAATAGTTTAATAATTCGGGTAAAAAAGTAAAACACAAGAAATCTTTAACAATAGCATGGATATTATATCACATAAACTGTAAAAACAAATACATATACTTGAAGCATTAACCATACAAAACAAGCAACCGAATATTAGTAAAATATAAGAAAATTTCAGGAAAAAAAAAAAAACAGAAAATATATTCCATAAATAATTAAAAATAAATATTAGGTTGGTGCAAAAATAATGACGTAATAATGTCGTTTTTTGACGTATTTTTAACGTCAAAAAACGACATTATTATTATTACGACATTATTTTTGCACCAACATAATAATAAAAAAACGACATTATTACCACATTATTTTTGCACCAACCTAATAATAAAAAGGTTATCTTATGTGAGTCTTAAGACATATCAACATGACCAGAAACTTGAACTTTTACCATCCGCTGGAATGTCCATATAATTCGAAGGCAGACCTCAATACTTCGGGTTTTTGGCGGTCTTATTTTCAGCCAGTGTACCGGGTGTAAAAGAAAAATTGTCCAAATCGTGTAAATGTATTGGGATAATTGTCCATCGCACAAAATGTTTAATATCTTAAAAAAACACTAACATTTTTGAGTTTGTTTTTTCCAGGTAGGCAGATATGACCTTCAGCCATTTTGACACCATTTTTCGTTAGAATCACTGAAAAACCCTTTGAATTATTCAGCTAGTAAGAGAATAGATTAAACCATTTTGTGTCAGCTCCGCTATGACTTCTCAACTGAGCAATGGTGAGACGAAAACGATCATTCGGACCTTCAATAATGGTACCAACATTCATGCTTTGGCGTCCATCTTCAAAATCCCTTCAAGATCCATCAAGAGAATGGTGAATAAGTTTTAAAAACAGGGAACAGTAGAGAGGAAATCTGGATCATGGAGTCACAACAATAAGAGGGATCATCATTTCAGTTGAATACATTCTTATTGTTTGGCCCGTGAAAGAGGAGTTTCAACTCTGACACTCGAAAGAGCAATGAAAAAAAATGAAAGCGTAGCTGAAACCTGTGAGGCATCTTGTTACTCCAAGACAGAAAGTTAGAAGGTTAGAGAGGGCGAAGATATTCTTGAATAAGTTGAAAAATAATCCTGGAATGATATTGATATATATATATATATATATATATATATATATATATATAATTATTTATTTTTAAAGAAAAAAAAAATTTATAACATAAATATGTTATAAAATCACTACAAAAATAGCCATTTTGTTTCAACACCTTCGGTGTCTTGACACCGAAGGTGTTGAAACAAAATGGCTATTTTTGTAGTGATTTCATAACATATTTATGTTATAAATTTTTTTTTTCTTTAAAAATAAATAATTATATCTGCTCTACTTTGTATTGAGCACTCTTTTAAGAATAGTAATTGTTGGTTATTGGAATTCATTCCATATACACCAATCATATACTTGGATATATATATATATATATATATATATATATATATATATGGCAGTGAATAATGGACAATTCACTCAAAGACCAAGAGAAAACTGGAGGCACCAAAAATATGCTTCTACAGAAGAATGCTGAGAATTTCATGGGTGGAGCACATAAGCATCAAATAAGTCTTATGGAAAATTAAACAAAAAAAAAAAAACTGAAAAAGACCAATACTTCAGGAGCTTCCGATCTTTAGCTATGATTCGTTAATGATGAACATGACATTTTCGTTTATGATCGATTTCATTCTGATTCTTCTGTTACACATATATATTTTTATTGCTCAAAGTAGAGTCCAACAGTGTTATAAAAACCTCTGAGAAATCCAGTAAGATATCTTTAACTATTTCTAAGTTACAACGGTTCAAATCTTAATCTAACAATTCGACAATTTTGCTGTTACACACGGTATATGCCAAAGTTACGTTTAGTATTGCTTATAATTTGCCATCCCATTCCAGAAATGCTAACACGTGAACTGAGATAAAGAGGATATTTTTTTTCTTTATAATTGAATGCAGATCGGTTTAAACTGTGAAGATATGCTCCCAAATGGACGATATTTTTTTCAAAGTTGTAATAAAATGTTCTGAGATTCTTCGCCTCAATCTGATATTTTTGTTCCTTATTAATCTTTGACGTTTCCAGTACACAACTCGAAACTTAGATCGTCCGTTTTACTGATAATTTTGTTTTCTCACAGTCAATGATTAATCTTTTTGCTTTGTTTTCCTTGTCTATCTTGTCTAGTTGTTCATTCACTTTTTTTCTGAGTATTCCAACAAACGTCATCTGCGTATGTTACTAAAGCGTAGTCCGATACTAATAAATTATTGTAGGGTTTATTGATTATATCTATTACAGCTACCATTTTTTCATTCTGATATGTCCCGGAAAGGGATATATTTGATCGAAGTAGCTAAGTGGTTTTGGCTACTGTAACCAAAGTATTACACGATAGCAGTAATCGACTGATACTCGTCGCAGGTAATATACTTAGGCAATTGGCGTAGACGAATAGGATAGCCAATGGCGTAGTCCAATGGGCGTCATCATAGACTTTAACTCTCTCGTACCTACACGCCCGTCTGTATTTATGACGGACACCAAATAAACATATTCCAATGAGAGGGAACTCAGGTGTATGTATATTCCATTATATCACATTGGTAACTAATACCTATCGAATGTATATATATTTGCCAGTATCTAGCTAGATATAATTTATCTATTATAGGTCACACCACCTGAGCCATATTCAATGGCATCTCAGCCTGAACATATATCTATCTTTTATTTAGTTTGATGTATCAGTGTTTATATATATATATATATATATATATATATATATATATATATATATATATATATGGTTACTTTCAGATCATGAGACCTGGGTTTGAATCTTACCATATCAGACTTCTTGAGGTTATCGGAGAGGGGAGACAATTCCATCGTGTGACACATTTGGAAAGTGTTTGAAAACCATACGACGGGTTGACTTAAGCCTTGTAAGATTCGGTATAGGGAAGGGTTCGAGACCCGCAGAGGGTTGTGCTAGCGAGCAATCAAAAGTCATCGTCACCGAGGATCTAAGCGTACTGACGTTGTTCCAACTGCTGATCATGACAGTGTAAGGGGAAATGGTGATGAGGGGCAGGGGTCAAAAAATGCAGTGCTCGTCGGCAGGCCAGCTGTTTCTTCTTCTTCTTCTTCTTCGGTCGCCTCAAGAAAATTGATTGCGTGACTCTCTTTCTCAGCCGTTACACAGGGAAGTTGTGAAACAGACACTAACTCAGCCGCGCCTACTTCGACTTCTTATTTGTCCGTCTGTCAATTCGTACTTCCAGCTCTATTGCACGCAGTCCGCCGAATGACTCCTGAATCAGTCGTGCTGCTGGCACCCAGCTTTTTGTGCTATTCCAAGACGGCCAAAGTTTGCATCTGTGCAAATATCGTCTCGTTTTGACGAGATAGGCGCGCATAAATTGTGTCTTCAATGGCGGCCATATTTCTTTTTTGCCATCACTTTGCAGGCAAGACACATTCACGCACTTTTTGAATTCTGATGTAAGTCATGTGTTTCGTCAGACAGATTATACGATCTCTCAGGAAGTATGGTTCGCTTAGCATAGCTGCTGGCAATACCATAGTTTGGTTCTGTGGATGTTGAACAAACTCAAAATTTGACTGAGCGAGTGTCTGCAACAGGGATTCGTAAAAGGAAGTGTTAGGAAAACGAGAGTCGCCAACCATTATGTCTATAAATAAAAAGTATGGAATATAGCGATGGAAAAGATACCAATAATATGCCGCATAATAATAGCAAAGCTTCTCAAATTAAAAAAAAAGAAAAACATAAATAGCCGGAAAAATCTTTAGCATAAGAAATGAGATATCAGGTTTTAATAATTCATAGGAATAATGCTTTACGGTTCGCCAATATGAGATCCGAACTTTGCCATTGGTGAAAACGAGGAAAGAATTATCTTTTATTTTTAATTTTTAATGAAAGCATACACTGTCACGTGCAGAAGAAAACAAAACAAAAAACAAACAAAAAACAAAACAAAACAAAAAACAGAAATCTCTGCCGTTGTATAAAACAGGAAGGTCGGTCGGCAGCCATTTCTGGCGGAGCTGGTGAACTGATTATGGAGTCGGCAATGAAAATTGAATTTGTTTCGTAGTATCTCTAATTCCATTATTCAGCGCAAATGGCGGGCTTTCTCATTTGATGAAAGCAAGTATCGGAGGAAAACTGATTGGATGTGAGATCGTGGCTCAGGTGCGCATGACGTCAACATATGCCAATCCTAACATAATCTCTAGATCAGGTCACCGAAATATTTGTATAAGATCGAGTCTGTACAGGTGAGAGGCTTAATCAATGAAAAATAATACCTAAATTTAATTGAACATCCCGTTGTGCTTATCAAGCTAGTTTTGAAGACGATTACTGATATTTTGTGCTCAATTCTCCCAGGGTACCATATCCTTGTGCCAATCTAATCTAAATTTTGTAAATAGGAAGTTTTCGTTGGAGCAATGAGCAATAAGGTAATCTCGGAGAGAATTATTAACAAATAATATGTACAAAAAGCCTAAAAATAATGGAGCGTTATTAATAAACAAAAACAAAAAACAACAACAATCAATAAGATCAACAATGAACACGGCCACAATGTGATGTCCGTGTTTGAAAATAAACTTCTCTATAACTCTAGATGCACATACAAAACAATCCATATATTCAGTTAAAAGTAAAATAAAATTCATCCTATTAATGGCTAAAAGTACAGCTGAAAGCACTTGGAAAACATTCGGATAATTTTTATATAATTTATGTTCTGAAAATATAGTAACACGTGAGAAATTATATAAAAAGATCAACCACAGCACCTTGTCAGTCGTTTTCAACGAAACTTGCATAAAAGAGGGATTGCTGACCAAATACACAAACACAATATATATATATATATATATATATATATATATATATATATATATCTTTATGAATAAAAGTGACAATAGGAAAACTGGTAATTGCTGACGCGTTTCATTTAATGTGGACTTTATCAAAGCAAAATACGAAAATGAAATTAAATGAACAAAGTAACTAATAAAAACAAAAACAGAATGTACATAGCTACTGGAATATAGAGAAACGCTATTTTCATAAAATATGAAAATAGCATTTCTCTACATTCATACCAGTTTTCCTATTGTCATTTTTATTCATAAATTTTGTCTTCTCTACTGGTTAAATCGGACAAATTTTCATATATATATATATATATATATATATATGAACCTAAAGAGCAAAGTAACATTGTTGTTTTTCTATTCTGTTCCACCCTTACCTCGTTGGCCAGTTGACCTTGATGATCCGTTTGCTCTACATAGCTTATTGAGCACTTTACGTAGTTACGTAGCTTGAATTCTGGAAGATTGTTTTCACCTCAATTTCATAGTCTTAGTTCTTTCTTTTCTTATCCCTTATTTTCCCTTGGACATTGGTTTGTCCAATTACAAGCCAAAATACCTAAGGTTTTTCTAAACGATTATATATATATATATATATATCTACTTCAACCCTTATTGTAGATGCCATAGCATAATTTACCTATTACAATGCACACTATGCCAGAAACAATTTGTGGGAAAATCCGAATGGCTCTTTCACTACAGAAATAATAATTATCTTAATCGAATCAAGGGGGACGGCTCCCTACGAAAGATTATTACCTATAGAACAACTTTTAAACCTAGAAAAACATGATTTTCAAAGCCATTCCAAATTCCCTATAATTGAATAAAATGAAATAAACAGCAAAGATAACATTAGAAAAATAGGAGAGGAACATGAAGACAAATGGATTTTATGCCTCAAAACACTTCGTCCAGACGGGCATTAACATAAATGAAACAACATAGGTAGAATTAATATATAAGCCCATAAATCAAGCCCTACTAACATTTCTCACACACACAAGACAGACAAACTTTAGGCGAGTTGAGGTTTCATACTTATACACACACCATACTAATATATACATTTACACACATCATACACACTCACAAAGAACTAAATGATAACATACACTTAACACACACACACATACACATACACATACCCTTTCCAGCAATCAATTTCAAAATGACCAAGGGAATCGTAAGAATCTTCCCAGTCTCTATACAAGGACTGATGAAAATTAACGATCAAAAAAGCCAAACAAACGATAATTACAGAAAAGATTCATTTTATTCAGAAAGTCATTCATTCCTGTAGTTCACTTCTATTAAAAAGCAGAAGTTTTTTCTCCTGATGATGGCAATGCTGGCTGAAACTAGTCGAGGAACATAAGTGAAATAATAAAACAAACAAAAAATCAAATAATAATATACAACCCAGTGTGTCTGAAAATACTTGAACAAAAATAAATAAATAAATAAATAAATATATATATATATATATATATATATATATATATATATATATATATATATATATATATATATATATATGTGCACTTCGGACAGTTTATCCACAAATTCGAACCTAATCCTC
>OZ010610.1:14142677-14275177 GCA_963932145.1 Acanthosepion lycidas | reverse complement strand
CTGGGTAATTAGCTTTCATTGTTCTGTCTGTGTGCACAGTAAAGTCTCATTAAATTGCTAGAGGCTCCATGTCTGTAACCAGGGTTAGCTGGTGTTCATACCGATTTCTTGCAGTCTACTTTCCACAGAAGTTGCAGATTTCCCAGTCCAAATTTTGGCATTATTCTCTGATGTCGGCATTTATATTCAATTGTTTCTGAATGTGCATTTTGAGCTATAAAATTTTTTCAGTATGTGTTAATTTTTAGAAAGGAAACAATTGACCATTTTGTATCAGGTTGTACCGTATGTACACCCACTAGAAGCTGAAACCAAATATTTTATTCTTGCTGCACAGGCCAACTGCTTCCTTAATAAACATTAACACCTTTGGTTTCAGCTTCTAGTGGGTGCAAATATTCTGCTACCTGATACAAAATGGTCAATTGTTTCTGGATGGGTAATTTGGTCTATCACAATTTTTCAGTATGTGTTAATTTTTAGTAAGGTAGTATTTAGCCTGTGCAGCAAGAATAAAACCTTTGGTTTCAGCTTCTAGTGGGTGCAAATACCGTGTAGCCTGATACAAGATTTTTTTTTCTGGATATTTATCACAGAATCTGCATTTTGGATTAACAGAATTTTTACGTACGTGTGCTTGATAATGTAGAATTATCAAGCATTGGCCTCGTGCAGCAAATTTCGCTTTTAAATTTTAACCCTGCACTACGTAGCCACTGATGGTTACGAGGTTTTTCTACATCAGATTTTTTGGTACGGGCAAAGTATTGACCGTGAAGCTTTTTATATTTCCATTGTTGCTGTATCTGGTCGGTTGCATTTGCTTTTCCTTTCTTTTTTAATTATTTTGCTGCTTCAGTTGATGTAGTGTGCTTTACTTATATTTATTCAACCATTTGAAATGCCGTTTTGAATTTGTTGACTTCCCTTATTAGGTCTTTCGTGTACTTTAACGGAGATCACCACCCAGTCTTCTGTAGTTTCCAGTCATCTTTGAAGACCAATTGTTGTAGTTTTGTAAGCCATTTCTAGTTGAACTAATCCTCTGGTTCCTTCGGATCTGGGTGCATACAGACGAGCAACATCAACCTTGATATGATGCATGTGGTGACAAGTAAGTAGCGTCTTGGCGTCTATTCACTTAATGTCAGCTACGGTCCACTTAAGGATGTTAAAACTGTTTTGTATCACAGTTACACTCAAGCTGTTTTTGGCTTATATTCTCTTTTGTGAATTCAACTCCGTATTTAACATCTGTCGTATTCTTTTCTTACTTCTTACTTCATTTTGGTAGGCTGTATTACGTCTCCTTCACTAATTCCCAGGTAACTATAAGCTTCTTGTTTCAGTTCCTTAATCTTTGTGACATAATCTAAATCTATTGGATGTGATCCTGTAATTCTCCCTTTCTTGAATGGTAAATTTGCACTTCGAAATCCATAACAATATCTTCGCTGATTCATTTTAGAATATTGATGAGGCCTTTCAACTAATTGCTGTCTTTCACAAAGAGTCTGCGATCAACCATGTAGAATAGGTGATTATATATTTCCTTGTTAATTTGTATTCATAGCTGTTATTGTTTAGTTCATTCGAAATGGGTATTAAAGACAAAACAAAAGGGGATAACAGAGAGTCTCTTTGTAAAGATTCCTCGTGTGATATTCAGGCAATTGGAAGTGCCAGTGCCTTTGGTGTGATTTAGGTATAAGTTGATTTTCCACAGTTACATGCTATATTTAAGAAAATTTGCTTTCATCAAGGAGACTTTGTACATTTTCCACTATCAAAGGCTTTAGGGTAATCTATTACTATCCTTTTATTATTATTATTATTATTATTATTATTATTATTATTATTATTATTATTATTATTATTATTATTTCCATTGATTTCTGGCGTCTATACATTTCTTTCGGAGTTCCGCCCGGAGGCCTAAGGTTAGAAATGGCATCATGACATTTTCCACTGACAAAAAAAAAAAAAAAAAATTACATAGATAAAGCCCTTCGTAAAGTGAGGGCTGTACTTATCATTATTATTATTATTATTATTATTATTATTATTATTATTATTATTATTATTATATGTAGAAAAAGTAGCAAATGGCATTGAAAATAGATAAAGATAATGAAACAACGAATTTATAAGATATTATAATGAAAAAAAGATAAAAAGAAAAAATGAAAGAAAAAAGAATGAATGAAAAATTAAAGAAGAAAAAAAATTCGAAAAATAACTAGGTAAAGCATAAAAATAATCGAAAGAAATGGAATAAATTTTGTAGAATGAAATGAGAATAAATAACAGACAGAAAAAAAAGTAAAAAAGAAGAAATGAACATGTGAATTAATGAATGAAATAAAATATATTTACAGGCATGTTAAAAATAATTGTTAAAGAACTAGAAAACTAACGAAAAAATATTCAAAATTACAAATAAACGAACGAAAAATAATTAAAAGTAAGGAAAGATTACAGAATGAAAATCACGAAATTTCAAAAAAGAAGAATAAGAAAAAAAATGGAAAGAGAAAAAAACAAAAAAAACAGTCAAATAATGAAACAAATAAAGAAAAAGTAGAAAAAATGCAATCAGCGGAAGAAAGAAAAATATAGAATATTTAATTAAATGTTGTGCAGGTAAGACGGAAAAGTAGTAGGAAGAGGAAAAAAGTCAAACAGTTATGTCCTGACCCGAAAAAGAAGAGGTATTGAGCAAATTTTCATGAGAAAATTAGCTCATGGGCAAGCGTTGTAATGGAATGTTCCACATTCCCTATCGCCTAAGTGGACCGACTATATCAGTAGATGTATATAGTAAGCACAAGATATACCTGATTGCTTTCTTCGGCGATTAGTTGGAGATTCGTTTCCAGCTGAGCTGGTCGAACTCTCTGCCTTCGGGCAGAGAGGAACCCAGACGAGGCTATGCCGAAGGGCAGAGTCTCGGCTTGAGTGGTAAACAACTACCCCACTCCATGTATACGGGGTCTAAGGTGAATTTTTGCCTGAGCCCAAGGGCTCCGTGAGAACTCGCATTAAAAAACGGCCTTGTGCCACATACTGCTTAGCGGGGAGATAAGGTAAATAACCTTGCTCGGCAATTTGTCGGAGATTTGTCTCCAGCTATGCTGTCGAAATGTCTGCCCTCGGGCAGAGAGGAACCCAGACGAGGTTATGCCGAAGAGCAGAATCTCGTCTGGGTGGTAGACAGATACCCGACCCCG
The DNA here is from genome assembly GCA_963932145.1 of Acanthosepion lycidas. NCBI lineage: Eukaryota > Metazoa > Mollusca > Cephalopoda > Sepiida > Sepiidae > Acanthosepion > Acanthosepion lycidas. The sequence continues at coordinate 14,271,947 of OZ010610.1, read as the reverse complement.
TATATACGGGGTCTACGGAAAGTTTTTACCCGAGCCTACGTGCTCAGTTTTGCCCACATTAAAAAATGGCGTTATGCCTCATTCTGCCTCGCGGAGGTAAGGTAAATGCCCTTGCTTCGGCAATTAGTTGAAGATTTGTCTCTCGCTATGCTTGTCGAACTCACTGTTTCGGGCAGAGAGGAAACGAGAAGAGTCTATGCCGAAGGGTAGAGTCTCTTCTGTTGTTGTAGATAGATACAACACCAGACGTGACGGGTAACTGTCTACGGGCATAGAGTCGGGTAGACGAGGCTATGTCGAAGGGCAGAGTCTCGTCTTGGGAAACATCTACCCGATCCCGTTTTATACGTTGAATTTTGGGCCGAGCCTACGGGTTCGGTTACCCCATATTAAATTCGGCCTTGTGTCACATCTGACCGCGTGGAACGGTTGGTATACGAATTACTAGCCTGCCACCCGATTCCCTATCTTTCAGTAGTGTATTCTCTTTTACAATAAACCTATTTTTTTTTATCTACGCGCGTGTTGCTGTTCCTTCACTCGAGCACCGCCTTTGTCTGTTTGCGACATCTTTAAAGATACAGCATGAAAGAAAAAGTAAAATCACAAAAGGAAGAAGGAAAAAAGAATTTAAAGACAGAAGAAAAAGAATGAAAAACAAATTATAATAGAAAGAAGAAGTGTTCAACAAAGAATGAAAATCAAAATGAGAAAGAAATAAAGAATATACACAAAGGAAGAATGAATGAAAAAAATGAAAAAATAGTGAAATTAAAGACTTACTTATCGGGGGGTTGGACGAACTTAACGCTTTTTAAAAAAAAAATTTCGGAGGAATAATTTTATTTTCCGCTTGAATATGTATCAGATAAACGACTGATCAAAAGTGCATATAATATCAAGAGTACAAGGTGAAACACGATAAAGCTCATTTATTAGGATGGTGCAAAATAATGTCGTTTTCTCACATAGTAACATATGTGAGAAAACGACATTATTTTTGCACCAAGCGAATAGATATTAGCACCCCACCAAACATGTGTAGACATAAGGACACTATTGGTTGAACCTCCTCACCCCCCCCAAAAAAAAAGGATAAAAAGACAAGAGATAAAGATAGATTGAAGAAAGAAGCGAACGACGAGCAGCAAAATGAACAAAAGAAACAAAGAACAACAGATTTAAAGAAAGAATTTAAATGAAAAAAAAAAAGAAGAAAAATGAAACGAACGATTTGGAAGTTTGAATTTAAATGAACAAAAGAAGGAATAAACAAAAATTTTACAAGAATGAATTTATAGCGAATTACTAGGAACGAATAAAAGAAAAAAAAAGGCCGTGAGAGAATAAGTGAATAAAGAAACGGTTTAAAAGAATGAATTTAAAAAGGAAAATGAGTATTGAATGAAAAAATGGAGAAAATATAAGAAAGCATAAAAGAAAAAACAAGTAAATAACGAAAGAATAATAAGTAAACGATTTTAAAGAATGAATTTAATAATGAACGATAAAAATAAAAAGGAGGAAAGATTAAATAACTTACGAATGAAGTAAAGGGAAAGAAAAAAACAAGGAAAAGGAAGGAAAGCAGGGAGGAAAGATAAGCAAACTATTTAAAGAAATCCATTTTAAAATAACGTACGAATGAATAAAAGAAAGAACAAATAAAAGAAAGACAGAATATACAAAACGATTTAAAAGAATTAATTTACAATAAAAGAGTTAAATGGTAATTAGAAGATAACATACGAAGGAATGAAAGACAGGACATTGAAAAGAAAAGAAAAGAAAGAAAGAAAGATATAAAGAAAGAAAGAATAAGCAAACAACTTAAAAGAATTACTTTTAAGATGGAATAGAAATGTTGCATGGAGTAAATAAAAATATCACGTAGGCATGAATAAAATTTAGAACAAAGAAAGCAAGCAAGCAAGCGAGCAAGAAAGAAAGAAAGAAAAAAGAAAGAAAGGATAAGAAAACGATTAAAATAAATTAATTTGAAAATGAACAAGTGTAGATTTGAGGAAAGGAAAGCAACGTACGGATGAAGAAAAGAAAGATGAAAGAAAGAATGAACAAAACGATTTAAAGTAATGAATTTAAAATGAAAGAGAAGTGTATAATGGTAGACAGAAAAAAATAACGTACGGATGAATAAAAGAAAGAAAGAAAGAAAGAAAGAAAGAAAGAAAGAAAAAAGAATAAATAAATAAATAAACAAAATATGTAAAAGTATACATTTTAAAATGATAGAGAATTATCGAATAGAAAAATGAAGAAAATAACGTACATAAGATAAAAAACAGAAAAGAACGAAAAAAGAATAAGCAAGTGATTTAATAAATGAATTTAAAACGAAAGAGAATTGTCGAATGAAGAAAGGAAGAAAATAAAGAATGTGTAAAAAGAACGAATGACTAGTAAAACGATGAACAAAAAGCAGTAACTAACCAAAGAAACTGCCGTATATTTTTTTTTTATCTATGTTTACCTTTCAACAAATTTAGCAATTACTTCTTATCGATTATCCATCAAGCACACTCGTCATCCTCTGAAGCAATGTCGCCATTTTAAATAATGCAGGACCTATTCCAGCCTCGTCAAAATACGAATAGTGAATCTAGGTTTTACAGGCATATATAATTTTAATGTGGACAGTCATTTTTTTTTTAGCATTTCAATGTTTCTTTTTTACCTGTCAGCCATTTTTATCTACAGATTTCCACATTGTTAATATTTCTTCTTTTATATTCTATCTTCGTGAAAAGTTTTAATAAAGTGCTTATAGCTAAAAAAAAGTGTCGTATTCCACAAAACGATATCCAAAGACTTGATTGGAAAGCTCACAATTTCGGCTGTTGTCATAGAATCATTGTCAGACACTACGTTAGACGGGTGATAGTACTCAGTGCTATATAGGAAGACTGATATCAGACAGACATGTTAAGCCCTCTTTACTCTGTGTCTAACGTGATTTTCCCATTTCTTAATATTTTGCTGAGCTTTTGGAAGCCATCTTTCGTTATTCTAAAATGCCTGAAGATTTTGATACCACTTTTTTGCAGAGTCTGTTTAAATAAAAAAAACTTCCCTAATAGGTAAATTTGTGTACTTACTTGGTTTTGACATCTTCAACAGATCACTCATATAAGGCTGTTCATCTTTCTTACAGCAATACATTCTGTCTTACATTTGATAGGTATTGTCTTTCTGGTGCTACACGTTCTTACCTAATCATCTTATGCTGTTAAGATTGTTCCCAAGCAGAACTTTAATCATGAAAATACTCAAACGCTTATTCAGGCTGATGCAATTAGATTTTTCGCCGATATAACTCATACTAAATCATTTATATAAAGTTATGATTAAGAGTTTTAACCTGTGAAAATTTCACGTTCTTTTCTATTTGAAAATTTTGATAAATCTTAATTTTCGAGTTAATGATTGAATAAGCTTATGGCGAATTCTACGACAATAAAATTGTATTGATAAATCACAAGTTACCTCCCCTTAAGATCTCGGAGGTATAAAAAGCATCCTGTAACATCCGTCATTAGACGAGTAGTCAGTGTAAAGTGCAATAAATCTTTGGTATAAGTTTATTCACTTGTTCTGTTTTTAGTATAAAAATATCAGTAAAAGTTCCCCATGTCGTACAACTTTAACGAATTATTGCAATAACAGCCATAAATATGAATTCCTGTTATTTTACGAAGTAAGGGGGTACAAATGAAAATATTTTTAAATTGGCAACTTTTTTCCATTTAACTTAAACAGACGTTAAACATTTTTATCTTCCTTTCTTTCTTTCATTTCCTCAAGTAGCGTCTTTGATGTCTTTGATCAAAACGGAATAAGTCATTATTAATGAGATATTAGCAGGAAACGGTAAACATTTATAACTCTCTTTCTGTTTTTTTCTTTCTTTCTTTCCCTAAGTAGCATCTCTGATAACACTCTTACCCTTTCGCGCGATCAAAGCGTAATAGTCTATTATTTATGAGGTATTGGCAGGGTGTAATGGTCGGGTGAACTAACGAATGGAGGGAGCACAGTTATAATAGGATATTTATAATGCTTGTAAAATACCGAAGCGAAATATTTTCTTATAACTTGCCCGGAAAACACGAATTCACGTTCGCGGTTGCAATCGCTTCACGTAGCTAAATGTGTTGTCAAGGAAAAAAAAACCCAAAAACGAAACGATTCCAAGATCAGTCAAGAATTCATACATATCACTGTGTGTAGAGGGCATGATATGTTACTCTAAAAGAGAAAGAATGCAAAAGAGATAGATAGATAAATAGATAGATAGATAGATAGATATATATAGAGAGAGAGAGGGAGAGAGAGAGAGAGAGTGTGTGTGTGTGATTGATAGTGGGGGCGGTGACAAAGAAAGAACGTATTTTTTTCTGGTTGATTTGTAATGAGGCAAAAAATATTTGTTAATTTAATTTGTCGAATTTGATTACACACTGACGCTCAAAACAGGAAGAAATAATTTTCGGCCGACTAAATATTGACAGAACTAACGATTTTTTAATCGATTGATGAAGGCTTTGGAGCACGGATTATCAGAGAAATGATAGTCTTCTCTGGGTAAAAGTTTAAAAAACATCAAACAGATCGGAAATAAGAAAGAAAAAAAAACAAACTGAGTTATACTTTTTATAAAAAAAAAATGTAAAGAGAGGAAATAAAAAGTGTGGGGAGGTTACGTTATACCATATTTTATTCCCTCAGTGAGGTTTTCATTATTTCCTGATCACTGACAATCCCTTTCGTCCTGATTTTAATTGCTATAAAATTTTGTTCCAACCCACAAATTATTTTTTGTGGAAACTACATCTGGTAGCAAGGCCTCTGATTAGGAGATTGAGGATTTTGAGGATCGTAGAATCAACTCTTATTTTTTAACGTCAAAAAACGACATTATTACGTCATTATTTTTGCACAAACCTAATAGATAACCCCAGACAAAAAGAAAACCTAAAGTACAAAATTGCATTTTTATAGTAAAAATACCAGCAATACCTTTCTGTATGAAAAAAAAAGAAAAAAAAAAAAAACCAACAATGCATATCTGTAGTAAAATTATCAAATTACTTCACAGCTCTCAAGAAAAAGTAAATTTCGGTATTAAATGACCCATAAGGAATTGATATGCCGTTAACCAAACAAATCAATCTATGAATCATTCCTACGGACGGAACGTTGGTAGCCTCTTTCTAATCCATCACTTCTGTCATGGCGGACAATCAGAGGAGTTACGTCCCCTTGTTCCACTAATTCAAACTTACACAACTAGGACCCAGTATGCTTCGGATATCTATCGCAGAATCTGCATTTTCGTCTCAGACAATTTTCAGGTATGTTTGCTTGATAGATTCTTGCATTGGTCCTTTGCAGAAAGAATAAAACCTTCGCTTTCGGCCTTTAACCCAGCACTACGTAGCCACTGATGGGTACAGGGTTTGTCTAAATCAGTTTGTTTGGTACGGGCAGAGTATTGACCGTGAAGCTCTTTATCGTTTCTGTATCTGGTCGGTTGCCTTTCCTTTTGTTTTCGTTTTAAGTATTTTGCAGCTTCCGTCGGTGCACTTTTACTTTCATTTCTTCACCCATTTGAAACTCCATTATGAATATGTTGGCTTCCTTTATTAGTGAATAAAGTCGCTAACTACTTTCATGTTCTTTGATTCAGTCTCCTGTAGTTTCAAGGTGTCTTTGAAGGCCAATTGCTGTAATTTTGCAAAACAGTTCTCGTTGAACTAATCCTCTGCCTCCTTCGGAGCTGGTCATATACAGACGATCAACATCAGCTTTGGGAGGATGGATGCATGACAAGTGAGCTTTCTTGTTTTAGCGTATATTCGATTAATGTCAGCTATAGTCCAGCTAATGATGCTGTTACTGTATTGCACTACAGAGACAGGCAAGGTGTTTATGGCTGATATTCTGCTTTTTGAATTAAGATCGGTATTCACTACCAGACGCACACGCCTGTAGTATTCCTTTCTTTCCTTCTCCTTCATTTAAGTATGCTGTATTCTATTTCCTTCGTTAATTCCTAGCGACTTCTTGTTCCAGTTCCCTAATCTTTGTGATAAAGTCTAAATCTATTGAGGTTGTTTCTATAATTCTCCCTTTCTTGAATGTTACTTTTTGTAATGGGACCTTACCCATAATAACATAATGGACTATTCCATACGTAATAAATACTGCGCCTCAATAGGAGGCAGGGAGTTCAGTCCGAAGTCGGGCGACCGGCTGACCGGATGATCGGTTGAACTCTCTGCCTTCGGGCGGGGAGGAACCCGAACGAGGCTACGCCGAAGGGCGGTGTCCTTTCGGGGAGGTAAACCGACGCTGAACCCGTTTATACGGGTTCAAAGGGCTTATTTTTGGCCGGGCCCACGGGCTCGGAGATCCCACGGGCTCGGAGATCCCACGGGCTCGGAGATCCCACGTTAAACCGGCCTTGTGCCACATGATGCCCTCGTGGTGGGGGGTGACTAAATAATGTTCAGTCTGATGTCGGGAGTTCAGTCTGGAGTGAAGTCCGTCAGGAGTCAGTCAGTCAGAGCGAGTCAGCCAGTCGAGTCAGAGGCAGTCCGAAACAGAGTTGCGTTCAGACAATTACTACTAAACATGATTGTTCGTACTAACACTTTCTACTTCTCTGTATATATTCCTGTTTATAACATATCTGTTTTATTCCATATCCGGGTTCGAGTTCTTCTTTATTGGTTCTACCTTGGACTATCAACGTGGTACAAGTAACCGGACCATAACACTAACACTTTCTACTTCTCTGTATATATTCCTGTTTTTAATATATCTGTGTTATTCCATATCCGAGTTTGAGTTCTTCTTTATTGTTTCTACCTTGGACTATCAACGTGGTACAAGGAACCGGACCATAACACTAACACTTTCTACTTCTCTGTATATATTTCTGTTTTTAATATATCTGTGTTATTCCATATCCGAGTTTGAGTTCTTCTTTATTGGTTCTACCTTGGACTATCAACGTGGTACAAGGAACCGGACCATAACACTAACACTTTCTACTTCTCTGTATATATTTCTGTTTTTAATATATCTGTGTTATTCCATATCCGAGTTTGAGTTCTTCTTTATTGGTTCTACCTTGGACTATCAACGTGGTACAAGGAACCGGACCATAACACTAACACTTTCTACTTCTCTGTATATATTTCTGTTTTTAATATATCTGTGTTATTCCATATCTGTGTTTGAGTTTTTTCTTTATTGGTTCTACCTTGGACTATCATCCGTGGTACAAGGAACCGGACCATAACACTTTTGCACATTTATCAAATCCGAAGTCTATACCTATGTCGTCACTGAATCATTTTACAGTATTCATGAGACTCTTCAACTCATTGTTGTCTTTGCAAATAGTTTGAGGTCAACCATGTAGAGTAGGTAATTAAATATTCTTGTTGACTTTGTATCCATAGCTATTATTGTTGAGTTCATTAAGGACAGACAAAAGAGAAGAGGCAACAGGGAGTCTTCTTGAAAGATACCTCATCGGATATTCAGGCGGTCGGAGATGACAGAGCGTCTTGTGTGATTTAGGTATAAACTGGTGATCCACTTTCCCATGCTGTGTTTAATGAAATTTACTATCATGGGGCAGACTTTGTACATTACAAAATTCTTAAAGGTCATAGAGTGTGGCAAACTATCAAAGACATTTACGTCAATCTATCTATGCTGCGCTTATTATTATTATTATTATTATTATTATTAATCATAACTCTCCCGCTATTTCCAGAAAACCGCAATTTCCAGAAAAGCAAATTAAAAAGCCGCAATTTTTGCCAATGTTTATTTTAACATCAAGGTAGAAATTTAGGTTATAACTGGAAGTAGAGAGACATACTATCAAAAATTTTTTAAACATTGTATTATTATTAGTATTAGTGACATATATATATATAGCATATATATATATTGAGCAATAAAAAAAATTAAAAAATTAAAATCTTCAGACACACTGGGTTGTAGATTAATATTCTTTCGTTTTTTTATTATTATTCCATTTAGATTCCTCGACTAGTTTCGGCCGAAATGGCCATCATCGGGAAGATAAATATTTCTGCTTGCTGCTAGCACTATATATATGCATTTTCATTTGCAGACACAGAGAGTGGCGTCAAGTTTCAGTTTCCAACAACTGGTGGCCTCTTCAATCATCAGCGCTTCAAAGCCAAGAGCCACCTTCGTACGCAAATTATTCGTGATTTGTTGTTTGCTGATGATGCGGCTCTTGTAGCGACATCCTTTGAGGAGGCCCAACATCTAATAAATCGTTTCTCTGCTGTATGTAAAGCATTTGGTCTTACATTTAGCATAAAGAAAACTGAAGTGGTGCACCAACCTTGTCCTACTCCGAAGCAATTGCGTGGTGAGAAACAAAAACCACCCGTCTACAAATTTCCAGAGAGACCATTGAAATTAAAAGACAAACCCCTGAACTATGGAAAGTCTTTCACCTATCTTGTTAGCAAAGTCAATTACAGTGGAACTTTAGATGATGAAATCATGCATCGGATTTCTAAGGCTACCAGTGCGTTCGGCAAACTTCGCCATCACTTGTGGAATGAGCGGGGTATTCGAATGAATACGAAAATTCAGGTTTACAGAGCTGCTGTACTTGCCATCCTTTTGTATGGCTCAGAGTAGTAGACACCATAAAGGTACCATATACGCCAGATAGATGTTTTCCATAAAAGATGTAAGTTAAGCTTCAAGATAGGACATTTAACGTAGACCAGTTTAATATGTGTAATATTGGAGGAATCAAGACTTTTCTCATACAGTCTCAGTTACAGTGGACTGGTCATGTCTTGAGAATGTCTGATGACAGGATACCCAAGATCCTAATGTAGAGCCAGTTAGATCAGGGCTACAGGAATGTAGGGCGCCCATGGCTAAGATACAAAGACAAGCTAAAAGCAACTTGTCAGCAGTCAATATACCACATCACACCCTTGAGCGCTTAGCCTTGGAGCGTGTAGAATGGAGATCAACGTGTTTTAGTGGACTCAGCAATTTTCAATCTACTTGTCTGAATCATCTTCAAGAAGCGCGAGCAAGATCTAAAAGGTCAGCCAATCTAACAGTGATCTCATCTCACAATCCTCAAAAACCGATGGGATAGTCCATATATATATATATATATATTAGTTGTGATTACTCAATCGATATAAGTAATATTTCTAGGGTATATAGGGTGTCTCAAAAATTTATACAGAATTTGAATTTTTCTCAAGAAATAATTCAAGCAACTCCAATCAACTATGCTTAATTTGAGCAATGCATATGAAGTGCGTATTTATTAAAAATGCAAGCTCTTAGGATTTCTGGCGCATATTTTCAACTTGATGTTTGTTATGATAAATACATTACTAATAAAGCGACGCCATGAAATCAAAAGCACATTTCGATTTCAACTTCAACGCTTCGAAGACAAAACTGCTCTCTGTTAATCCCCACAGAGATCCTTCCCTGCCCTCCATTAAAATGTCTGACGCTCAACTTCTCGAGAGCAACTCTCTGCGGTTGCTCGGTCTTACGTTGACTGCTGACCTGTGAGGAATAAATATATTGAGTCTGTTGCTTCGTCCACCGCAAGGAAAGTTGGCTCCCTGTGCCGCGCCAGAAAATTTTTCTCCCAGGAATCGATCCTCCAGATCTACAAAACAACAATTCGCCCTTGCATGGAGTATTGCTGCCATATATGGTCTGGTGCCCCTTCTGTTTGCCTCGGGGTTCTTGATAGGCTCCAGGGGCGGATATGCAATATAATTGGCCCTGCTCTGGCATCTCGTCTACTCCGTCACTTTCTCACAGACGCGCCGTCACCTCCCTCTGTCTGTTCTACAAATACTTTCATGGAAATTGCTCCGATGAGATGCATTCGCCGGTTCCCAGTCGTCATGAGTTCAAGCGCCCTACGAGGCTGGCATCCCACTCTCACCCCTTCACTGTCGTAACTCCTAAAAGTAGCCGTCTCTTCTACTCCAATAGCTTCATGTAACGCAACTCTCTCCCTATTCCTGTTTCCCTAATAGCTATAATGTCCAGCTATTCAAGTGTAATGTCAATCGTCATCTCCAGTTGCCTTGATCTATCCGCTACCCTCCACTTCATCCTTTCTTCTATCCCTCCTATCTGATCTTGCTCTAAATTTTCTGTAACCCCTTGCGTCCTTGTGGCTTCCCGCCTTGCTTGGGGTGAAATGCTTAAAAAAAAAAAATTCAACTGCTATGGAAATGGTGTCATTTCCACCACGAAAAGGCAAAACTGCATGTTGCATAACAGATCTTGTAGATGCTTAATGATTTGAACTGAGAAAACCTCCAGCACCCAGCATATTCACCTGACTTTACATTATTTGGACTATTGTCCTCATCTTTGTCGCCATTACAACGTTTCGGCCGTTGATCTCTTCTCATACATTTTTCTCTCACACTTGTTTCCCACTCTCACACATACACTCTCACTAAAATGTTTTTTTTTATATACCCGGAGGTATATTTTATTTTCCGATTTCTTTTTGAATTTGTAGGTCTGATGAAATGGATCGTGATTTCAATGTAATAAATTATAACAATGGGATATTAATGTTTAAGCATTATATATATATATATATATATATATATATATATATATATATATATATATATATATTTGTGTGTGTGTGTGATGGAAACTCACGTAGTATTCGGCGTATGAGAGTCAGCAACTCCTTTTCTAGGAACCGACAGCCCACATGATTTGATCATAGTGGTGAAGGCTTTGTGCAGAACTGACCACACATTTTTGGAGGACTGCTGGTTTTGAATTCAGTGCTATACTTCCACGTGCCGTCCAATGCTATAGAATCATACAGCTGGAAGGAGAAGAAACGGATTCATACCTTTCCCAATGGTAATACCACGTGAATGTAATGTATTTGACTGGAATTCGAAATCAGCTCTGCGAGCCCTCACACTCCGCTACCCACTACTCCACCGCGCCTCCCGCTCTCTTCCTCTCTCTCTCTCTCGATATATATATATATATATATATATATATATATATATATATATATGAGCGTGTGTGTGTGTATGTAGGTTTATCTGTGTGCACTTACTTACATTTATATGAATACGACAGTGATTATAATCGATATGTAGTTTTGTACATATGGAGGTATATGCTATATTTCTATACGTATATATATCATTGATATTTGTGCGTACATTTGTATTTTAATTATATTTATATTTTTATTTATTTGGAGCTATATATATATATATATATATATATATATATATATATATATGTATAATTATTTTTTCGAAAATTATAATATAAATATGATATAAAATCACTAAAAAAATAGCCATTTTGTTTCAAAACTCCTGGTGTGTTATCAAGTGATGGTGTTGAATGTAGAATAAAGTGTTTTAATAGGTTCAAATCAATCAAACACCCCTCGCTAAGGGGAAACGCTGTGACATAAGCTGGAATGACCAATCAAAATACAAGTATATGAGGATACGAAAAACTTGGCAACGAACTTGGTTATAAGAATTATTTAATGCTTCAATGTTAATATATATATATATATATATATATATATATATATATATATATATATATATGAAAAATAATGCGAAATTTTCAAATGTAGGCAAAGGTCATACCAACTGTTCTAACGGGCCTCGGTCACAAAGAGTTAGCGAGTCAGACTCGATATAGCGCCGCTTGATCACATATTTCCTGGTGGAATGGTTAAAAGAGAAACTTGGATGGATTCAACCTCGGAATATGTGATCCACCATTGGAACAGTTGGTAAGACATTTTCCTGATAACGTAACTGTTCGGGTTTCAATTCTCCGTAGTGGATGCGCACTGCTGATGAGAACCAGATATAGAACGAAACGGCCGTCCAGTGCTTTCTACATTCTGTTGAGGTTTCTATCAGACTCGATGAATTACTTTATTATAATTATCTCAAATCTTCTTAATTTCTATCACACACGCACACACATATATATATATATGTATAATGGATATAAAAATGAACATTGAAGGCAACACTCAGCGTCCTGATGATGAATGCGTCTAGCATGAAACAGCCTGTCGCCTCTAAGTGTTTATTTCAATGTTCACTTTTATATTTACATGCGCTCTATCTCTGAAATTAAGAACTTCATCCCATAAATATATCACACCTTAAAACTATATTTCTTCACACACACACACACACACACATATATATATATATATATATAGATAGATAGAGATAATTATTATATAAAGATAGATATTATTTAGATGAAGTGCTAATCAGATTTCAATAAATTTGATCTTATAAATCATTCTTAGCTTAAATATTAGTTTAACATATTTCAGACTGATTTCCAATATAATCTTTTGTACGAGGAAACCCAGAAATCAGAAATTTGATCGTTTCTCCCACTGAGTTTTCAGTATTAAATTGCATTACCAATAAAAAAATCACTTTTATACTGACAACTTTTACTTAATTTTTTTCTCTTGTATGCCAAGCGAATCTTTGTTTAGCATCATTGATCAAGAAGTGGGATAATATTTATTTTGAATGCGACCTCCATCGGACTGTAAAATGGCGGATGCGTGTCGAGCATTAAAGTGAGGTGAATGAGTAAAAGTACCGCATCACGCATGCGCTGATCAGTTTTGTTCCGGGTGTTGGTCGGCCCGACGAACACGATCGAGAAGAGTTTGCAATATCACATTCTTTTCAGCCGATTTAGTGCAGCTCCCGTGGAGACCTCTCATTGGGAATGACCTTTCAATATGGAAACGAGCAAAGAGAACATCCGTAACTTCTCCACGCGGCATTTGAAGCAAATTGCTTGGAAAAGTCATAATAGTAAAAAAAAATTATGTGTATACTGACTTTTAGCGGAAGTTGATAGCAGGTATAGCTCTAGTGTTAGAGATGTATACACGTTATTCAGAGGTCGCCACAGTCTAGAAATCATCCATTCATTAAATATTCCCTTTTTCTTATCAGGGAACAAATAGTTAAAAACAAATGCTTATTGGGTATTAGCCAGTTTAATTGTGGTATTACTTTAGCAACGGTTTGACTTCAATTTAATTCTTGACCAGCAAAGGAAGCCATGTAGACACCTCGTATGAGATCTACACACAACCAGTGTTAGATGTTCACGGTTCATAAATTGCCAGTGTTGACCTAAGAGGGTAACACATGTCGGTTTGGCGAAATAATAACCACAGTGAATATATAAACAAACTCTAGAGATGATATAGGCAGTTTCTCACACATCGCAGGTAGTATGTAAGGATTACGTATAGGAACATGACCCACCCTGCACTCTCTGTCAGCTATAAGCGAGAGCAAGATATAAGAGGTCAACCAATCTAACAGTAATCTCATCCCACAATCCTTACTCCATATGTGGCCTCCTTTGTAAATCACTAGCATGTTTTAAGTGCCACTCAAGATTATCGCACAAAATTTCATAACTGAATCAATTAAGCTGTCAGATCCTCATACGTCGAAACCGACGGGAGAGTCTATTATTATATATATATATATATATATATATATATATATATTATTATTATTATTATAATATATATATATATATATATATATATATATATATATATATATATATATATATGATATCGCACATTGACTTCTGTTGTTAATAAATATAATAATAACAGGCCTATTAAGTATATAATAATAAATATACATATTATCCTTCACCGGCAGCAGGTCTCGGAGTTTCATGCACAACACAATCTTCAGGAGCTGAGTAGAAATAACCGTTACATAATTTTAATTGTCAATAAAAATATCTGGTTAGCGCAATGGTGACGGAGTCCATATATCATACGGGAATTACGGTTTTTTTATTTAAAAGCAACTACCGTTTATTTTAAATATAAAAACATTAATCTACGTCTCTCTGTATATATATGCGTGTGTGTGTATATATGTATATACATCGTATTTTCTGGAGAAAATTCGATAAATTTTAACGTAAATTAAAGGCTAAGAGTGGAACATATTATACATGATGACACGTATTATACACGATAACACGTTTTAATCACTTTTTACTTAGCTCAAAAATACTCCAATTTAAAATAGCAAAATTGAAAAAACACTCAACGTAATAGATATTAAAACCCAAAGTAGACAGGTGTTGACAACAATTGTTTGAAAAAAGTATTTTATATGTTGGCAAGATTTATTCTTTTGGAATCAACGTAATTCAACTTATTTTGCCTGAACGACAGGAAAATTCACCGAAATTTATTAAAAAATAATCAAGAGAACAAGATCTGCCATTACCGTTACAAAAGCAGTCTAACTATTGAATGATGTATTTGAGGTTTTTTTTTCTGTTTGATAAATGGGATATTTATTTACCCTCACGTTAAGGCAAGATGTGATACAAGGCCGTTTTGTAATGTGGGGCTCCCATACACATAGATATGCATATGAACCCAGGACAAAAATTGCCCAGTCCCCGAGACAACAGTCACGATGTGTAAATTGTCGCCATTTTACATTTTTTAATTTCGCGCATGAGTGTTATTTGCTTTTGATTTTTTCAACTGCACAGTATAGTAAAGTCAGTCATCCCATTTTTTTTCTCAATTCGTTGTTGGAAGATTTACCTGATGATCCTGAATCCTTAAAAAAGGATTTAGGTGAAATAAATTATCGTAATGGTACATTAAAGTGGTTTGTTTTTCATTACATATTAGCTCTGTCCTAACATTGAGCTCTCAGGATTTCATCCTCTTTGGATTTACCAATTCGGTTTACCAAGTTCCTTATAACTTAACTATATATATATATATATATATATATATATATTTTGAACAATAAAAAAAAAATTAAAAAATTAAAATCTTCAGACACACTGGGTTGCAGATTAATATTCTTTCGTTTTTTTATTATTATTCCATTTAGATATATATTATATATTATAATATAATATTTTTATTATTATTCCATTATATATATATATATATATATATATATATATATATATATATATATATATATATATATATATGTGCACATTTCATTGAATACGGCAGACAATGTGATTTTGTTTAGTTTTTTTATACAATTTCTCATGCGATCTAATATTTTTTTTCTTTTGGGATGATAAATTATATAAAAACTATTCGAATGTTCTTTTTATCCGAGCGCTTTCGGCTATACATTCAACCATTTTCAAGGATAAAATATTTTAACTGTAAAATAAGAAATAGTTTGTTGTATGTATGTTTTATATAAACACAGCCAACATATTGTGTCCATGTTCAAAGTTAATATTATTAAGTGTTGTTTTTTTGTATTTATTAATAAGGCTTCTATTATTTTTAGCCTTTTTTTGCATGTAGATGATGCTATTATATTCGTGTTAAATACAACAAAACTATTAGATTGAGGCATTCTATGAAAAACTAATTAAAATCATCATATATATATATAAATATATATATATATATATATATATATATATATATATATATATATATATATATATATATATATATATATATATAATCCGCTTCTTTGTATTTTTGTTGAAGTAATCCATCATCTTCATTGATACTTAGCGAAAGATTTTATGGGGAAAAAGTGTGGGAATATACTATTTTCCCAGAATTTTAAAAATGTCTGCTGCGCAAATTTAAACCAAAATAAATGAAAGACAAAAAAAAAAACAAAAAAAAACTGGGTCATCATTTCTAACATGTGTCAAATATTCTGAACAGAATGTTTCGTAAAAATAACTCCTTGGTTTTAGAATTTGCCGAGTTAAAAATAGATTTTACCTTGAGCATTGAAGCAGGGGATTTAAGAAGAAAAATCTTCTGAGACCGGAAATTAGCGAAGTCATTCCGAAAATGGAGATGTCAGTCACCTAAGAGAGAAAAGTGTGGAGAACACGAAGTTTGAATTTTTTTCCTATTTTTTTTTAAGTGTAATATGAAATTATTATTTATGTAAACAGGGGAACCGGAAGATGGAGAAGAATGCGTACAGGAATAAAAAAAGAAGATAATATGTGAAAAGTAAAAATGATTGTATGAAAAGGAGAAAATGTCGAAATAAAAATAAGAAAGAAGGAAGAAACAAGAAAAAGAAAAAGAAAATAGGACGAAGAAGAAGAGAAAAATAGAAGCAAGAAGAAGAAGAGAAAGAGCAAATAGAACGAGGAGTAAGATAAAATAGGACGAGGAAGAAGAGGAGAAAGAGAAAATATGATCGAGAAAAAGAAGAGGAGAAAATAAGACCAATTAGACGAAGAAAAAGAGAAAATAGGAACAAGAAGTAAAAGAAGAGAAAGAGAAAAGAGTACCAGGAAAAAGAAGAGAAAAAGAAAATAGAATAAAGAAGAAGGAGGAGAAAGAGAAAATAGGAACAAGAAGAAGAAGGAAAAAAAGAACTTTGGACAAAGAAGAAGAATAAGAGAAAGAAAAATATGATCAAGAAGAAGAAGAGAAAGAGAAAATAGGAAAAAGAAGAAGAGAAAGAGAAAATAGGAAAAAGAAGAAGAGGAGAAAGAGAAATTAGGACCAAGCAAAAGAAGAAGAGAAAGAGAAAATAGGACGGAGTAGAAGAAGAAGAGAAAGAGAAAAAAGAACCAAGAAGAAGAAGAGAAAGAGAAAATAGGACGAAGTAGAAGAAGAAGAGAAAGAGAAAAAGGGTCCAAAAAGAAGAAGAGAAAGAGAAAATAGGACACAAAAAAGAAGAAAAAAGGAAAAAGAGGAAGAAGAGAAAGAGAAATTAGGACCAAAAAGAAGAAGAGAAAGAGAAAATAGGAAAAAGAAGAAGAAGAGAAAGAGAAATTAGGACCAAGAAGAAGAACAAGAGAAAGGGAAAAAGGGTCCAAAAAGAAGAAGAGAAAGAGAAAATAGGACCAAAAAAAAAAAAAGGAAGAAAAATAGAAATTAGGACCAAGAAGAAGAAGAAAGAGAAACTAGGACGAAGAAGAAGAGAAAGAGAAATTAGGACCAAGAAGAAGAAGAAGAGAAAGAGAAAAAAAGGACCAAAAAATAGAAGAAAAAATATGATCAAGAAGCAGAAGAGAAAGAGAAAATAGGAAAAAGAAGAAGAAAAAGAGAAATTAGGACCAAGACTTATACTCTGAGGAGAGACATACAATTCTTTACACGCATAAGAAGAAATTCGAAACACAGAGCATAAAAAACGGTGAAAAAACTGTGATTGGCAGCGGACTGATGACGTTCTTTGAATGGATGGCAGAACAGTTGTGATTAAGTGCTAGAAAGGATTGGGAGTTGTGAAGAGCCATTATCACCCATGTCTTAAAGGGACACAGCATATATATAAAAAGAAGTGTATTTTGCTCAATCTCCTATGCAGTATATGATTTTTACGCTTCGCTTTCTGTATTCTGTTGTTAAACGACCCATTTGAACTTCTTGACGTCCCCGATATACATAACAGGCACCTTGGGTTGATCCTTTTTTCTGATAACCAAAAATTATGCATTTTTACAGCTCTTTTTGCTTTCATGAACTAGCTTCAAAATGTGTCAGAATCACAGCGTTATCTGCATAGCCTATATTGTCATAGTTACGTCCGCGGATAGTAAATCCTGACTCATCTAACTGTCCAGGTCAAATAAATTCTTAACTTTTTCTCTATGCTCATGCGAGCTGAAAAACACTGAACTGTATAAATAATGGCTTGGTTTGGTTTATTTAGTTGAACGGTATATCAACCTTAAAGTGTTATTTAATGCCGACTAGATTTTTCTGATAGTTTCGTAAGAAGAGAGCGTGTTGTCTTCATAAGAAATCATTTTGTAGATCAGTTTTCATTGACATTCTATAAAGAGGGATATTGCCGAGTGTCAAATATATTGCTGGAAATAATTTTTCCTTCTAAAATAGGTTGCAAAACCATCGAAGTAAGCATTTCTATTTTTTATATTTTCCTGTAGAACCCAATTTTTTGAATGAGATTTATTATGTTACTTGGATGAATATTTTCAAATAGATTCTTTAATAATTCGACTTTTTAATTTTTTTTAAGCGTTTCACCCCAAGCAAGGCGGGAAGCCACTTGCACGCAAGGGGTTACAGAGAATTGGAGCAAGATCAGATAGGAGTGATAGAGGAAAGGATGAAGCGAAGTGGATAGATCAAGGCAACTGGAGATGTCGATTGACATTACATTTGAATAGTTAGAGATTATAGCTATCATGGAAACAGGAAAAGAGAAGAGAGTTCCACAGGCGACAGGTGCGAGATATGAAGCTATTGGAGTAGAAGAGACAGCTACATTTAACAGTTTCAACACTGAAAGGGTGAGAGCGGGATGCCAGCCATGAAGTCTGGGAACCAGCGAAAGCAGCTCCTCGGAGCAATTACCATGAGAGTATTTGTAAAAAAGACAGAGAGAGGCGGCGGCACGTCTGTGAGAGGGCGACTGCAGACGAAATGCCAGATCAGGGCTAATTACATTGCATATCTCTCTTTGGGTCTTATCAAGAACCCCGAGGCAAACAGAAAAGGACTCCAGACCATATATGTCAGCAATACTCCATGCAAGGGCGAACGGTTGATTTGTAGATTTGAAGGATCGATTACGGGGAGAAAAAATTCCTGGCGCGGTACAGTGAGCCAACATTTCTTCCGGTGGACGAAGCAATTGACTCAATGTATCTGTTCCATCTCAGGTCAGCAGTCAATGTGAGACCGAGCAGCAGCAGAGAGGTGCTCTCGAGAAGTTGAGCCTCAGACATTCTAATGGGTGGCAAGGAGCATCTCTGTGGTGATTAATAGATCTTGTTTCTTTTTTGCTGCAAGTTACAGCTACTTAGCAGAATGTGTTTAACGATATATGGTTCGCGTCATGGGACACATATAGGCATTTTAGAAGATGATGGTGAGTTATGTATATATGTGTCCTATACGGATTTACTTCTTCTCTCCTTATCTTTCTGGAAGGGAAACCATACGCTTACTTGGCTGGGAGACGCTGTACTATCCACTTTACCCCTCGGACCTTGCGCCAACAGATCACAACCTCTTCCATTCCATGTACAACCATATTCGTGCGAAATCCTTCGCCAATGAGGCTAACGTGTGGCAGGTACTCACAGACTTCGTTGCGTCCAAGATACAAGATTTTACGGCCAGGTAACTGCACAGATGGGGGCACCTCGCAGAAAGTTCCTCGATGCCGATGGCGATTTTTTGGAGGACGAAAAGGAAATCAAATTACTTCTTTTCTTATAAATCAAAAAAGGCATTTTTTGTTAACTTGCACTTACATATTTACCACATTTATCCGATGAGTTTACGCGTTTTTTATTATTTAAAATTCTGCAATTTCAATTCTTCTTTTGTTGTAGCTTGTTTAAGGGGCCAGAAAGAAAAACACGGAAGACTAAGGTAGGTTTAACAAGTATATTAAAATAACGGATAATTGCAAAGCAAGAGGTGTACGTCCAAACGGTAGGTTAACATTGCGTCTACGCTATATTTAATAGCACCTCCCACGAGGGTTGTATGTGGCACAAGGCTGAGTTTACCGTGGGTTCTCCGATCTCGTAGGTTCGGCCAAAAATAACCCCTTAGAACCCGTATAAACGGGTTCAGGTTTTGTCTACCTCCCCGGGCGAAACTCTGCCCTTCGGCATACCTTCGTCCGGGTTCTTGTCTGCCAAAGCAGAGAGTTCTACAGAAGTCGCACACAGTCAGAGACTGCGTCTACTCTCCCAACAAACTCATTGTAGTTATTATTTATAAGAGGAGGAAGAGTTCCTTTTACTGTAGGAGGGTTTACCACAATACTTTTATATATCTCTATTTTCCTAACTGTAGCAGTTATCGTAATTGACAGTGTTAATGACATGACAGAAAACCTCATTTCTGCAGGACACATTTAGGATAAATACTTTTAGTGTATTTTGACGGGCAATGTGTGAAGCAAGCACAAAGCGGTATCTATGCTCATAACGCAACTATTTATTCTTGTCTTAATAGTAAGTCGAATCAGTCCCATAAGTTTAAATTAGCAACTGATTTAAAAAAAAAAAAAGGACTGACAAATGGGGTAATGAATGGCCTGTTAATTTGAACGCCTCGAAAACAAAACTGTTTTCTATTAATCATCTGAGAGATTCCTTAGATGATGTTAACCTCAAGGTAGTGGTTCCTTGCACGTTCTTGGGCTGTTTCCCGTTGACATCAAGGTGTGGAGGGAGACAATTTTATTGAATCAACTGCTAGGAATGTTGGTTCACTGTGCCGCGCTAAACATTTTTTTTGCCAGAATCTATCTTACATATTTTAGTCTACCATTCGTCCAGGACATTGGTATTCCTGTAAAGTATTTAGATTTTCTTCGTAAAATCCAAGAAGAATCTACAATGCTATTGGCCTTGACTTGCCATATCGTCTTCAGTTATTTTCCTACCGCCCTAATGAGACTTCTATGTGTATTTTCTATAACTTCTATCAAGAGGCCGTAGCCTAACATATCATAGCATTTTGGAATCAGGCGTATTCCGTGAGACTATTATGAATATTCCGGGTCGGATCCAGACCCGCACTCCTGATATTTTGGATTCCTTACTTAGTTTTCATTACTGCGATTATTTTCGGTGATTTTTTGTACGATAACAGTTTTTATAAGTTGGAAATAAATTTGGGAATAATTGAAATTAACTGCAAATCCAGTGAAAGTCACCCATGAAGTAAAAATAATTGCTTGTATGGAAAGTAAGGACCTACATCAAATTGTCTTTAATTTAAGTGGCGACAGAAGAATTATCGTTGAACTTGTAAAAGGTAAGCTTAAATATTAATTCAATACTTAAATGTGGTGATCAATTTTGAGTTCTTCTGTAGTTCATTGTAGCCTATCGGATACGGCAGCTGTATTCATCGCAAAAAGAAATCCCCGCCAACAGAGGATGAGAGGATACTGCAGCGGAGAAAATAATGTTCTAAGCAAATGAAAACCCAGATCAAACGGCAGTCAGGAGACCTTCCAATACTGAGAATATGCAAAGACTTAGGAACTCTCAAACTCCTAAATAAGCTGAAGACCTAACCAAGACCGCCTCCCACCGCAGGAACTAGCTTAATTGCCGCCGATAGGGCGGTTTTTAAGCTAGTTATAAATATAAGCTCAGTACTAATGAAACGTTGTAAATATAGTACTGAGCTTATATTAATAACTAAAGACGAAATGGTTAGATGCAACCGTAGGTTCTATGCTAACAGTTTCTTCCTTCGCACTTTATGCTTGTGGAACTCTCAGTCGGCTTTTTGTTTTGCAGTTTGATCGTCAATATTTAAAAGCAATGTCTTCTTCATGCAATATCTTCTTAACTCTTCATTTTGTTTAGAATAGTATTTTTACGTTCGCTATTAATACACAGTAATAACTTGATTCTTAGTGGCTTTATTGCCTTGCTTTGGCTTAAATGATTAAAAACGGTCAGTACATAAAAAGACATTACAACAAAGTTTTAGCGAGAGCAGAAAACATTACACTGTATAAAAACAAGTGTGCAGTAAACGACGGAACATTACAAAATTGCTCTAGCTTTAGTAGAAAACCTTACTATACATAAAAAGCAAGATAACACTACACAACAAAACATTAGAAAACACTTTACTTCTACCAGAAAACATTATTGTAAATAGAAAAGCAATCTAGTGTGACACAAAACATTACCAAAGCACTCTCCGTCCTGGGTATGACGATAAACAACATCCGCGACCTGGGTAAGACGATAAACTACATCCAGCAGCAAAGTCTCTGATCAGGAGATTTTGAGGAGCGTGGAACCACCTCTTAATTGCTGGCGTTTCTAGGTATACCCTGATCCGAGGTGGTAGTACCTGTTAGGGTCCCAGCTATGGGCAATGATTTAGCCCCCATACCTGGAGTCAAACACTATCAAAAATAAGTTTTAATACCAGAAATATATTCTTATAAAAATATTATCAGCAGTGCCTTTTTGAAGAAAAACATACTGCCAAAAATACATTTTTTTTAAATATTACCAACAAGACATCTTTGGAAAAAATATTACCAGGAATGAAAATTATTTTGACGACATTAAATATACAAAACAAACCATACAAAATCAAACCAAAACAAACCAAACCAAGCCAAGCCAAACCAAGCGATTTATATATTATCGGTTCAGAAAAAAAATTAATCAAATTATCTAATTGAAAATGCCTGGTATAAAGAATTTTGAAACCAAACAATGAGTACCTGCAGAAAGAAAATGTTTTTAATGTGTGGAAAAAGGTTTCAGGAGGAGCGAAGAACCTCGTAAAATCCAGGAAGAACGCGTTCAGTTCGTAACAGGAAAGTTGTTGAAGCTGCCAAGAAGATGGTGAATAAAAATTTACCAACAAGCGTTGGAAAGATGGCAAAAAAGCTGGATGTTTCGGAAAGGTCTCTAAGAAGCATTTAAGGGATTTAGGGTTAAAACAATACAAGCTTCAACTATGACAGGTGTTATCAAGTGCCTCCATGCAAAAACGGCTTGACAGAGGAAAGAAAATGTTTCAGGAAACACAGCGAGCCACAGAAAAAGTGATCATTTTGTCGGACGAGAGAGTTTTCACTGCGAATGCTGTGATCTACTATTTAAATGATCAGGTTTACGCCACCTTACCAGAAAATATTCTCATAGGTGTCAGAACACATTTCAAGCAACAGAAACCAAATGGTCTTCTGGTTAGGACTGTTGTTGATTCTGATGTTTCGAAAATGCTCTTGGGATTTATTGAAGAAGGCGAGAATTGGAATAGCAGAGTTTACCCGCAGATGTTGGAAAGAAATATGTTAATCTCGTAGTCAGGCAAATTTGGACATCGCTATGTCTTCACTCAAAACACAGCACCCGTACGCACAGTCAATTTGACACAGAAATAATAGAAGCGATATCCCTGTGGATTTTTACGTTAGTGAGCGTGAGGGAATGAATTAACGTTCGAATGGTCGCAGAGAACATTTATAGCAATTTTTCTGGTAAAAAGCGAGTCTGATATACCGTTAAATACGTTGACTATCCGATGACGACGCTCATACAGCAAGTGTCATTCTGAGAATGGCCCCGACTTTATATTTAGTTACCATAATAAGTTGAGACTGCTGATGGTTGCGTATCACTTCTTTTTAGGGAAGAAACCACAGACCCAAATACACACACATACGGACACACACTTTATTCTATATTTATACCTAGACGCATTGCCTCTTCAGTGTAGAGTCACCAACCATTAAGACTAGTGTGAATGCAGTATGACTATACGAGATCTCCCCGGATAGAATTTCAGTCATTATTAACGAACAGATGACTAGAATAATGACACCTTACACCATATCAAAGCGCTCCTTCTTTGTTTTATTTTCAAAACTAACTTACATTTTCCTAACAATCTAAAAATTTAATTCGCAATCGCCATGGAAATCCCTTTAATCTAATCCACGAGTTAATTCTCTACCCTTTCAATAAATATATTTAGGGGTAAATGGGCGATAAATGTGTAACGTAGATAAGCTTTCATTGTTTTTTTTTAACGACATATCAACCTAAATGGATTATTTAATCCAGACACGATTTTTATTCGTAGTAATTTTTTTCCCAAAAATGTATTGCTGGTAATATTTTTTCCAAAAATGTATTGCTGGTATTAAAACATTTGTATACTTTCATAGTGTTTTGACCTCTTTTAGGAAGGAGGTTTAACTATTTGCCAATAGCTGGGATCCTGACAGGAGCACACCCTGTGTCAGGGTGGACCTGGGAACACTAGCGATAAAGAGATGGTTCCACGTTCCTCAAAACCTCCTGATCAGAAGCCTTGCTGTCAGATATAGTTTATCATCTAACCCAGGACGCGGATGTAGTTTATCTTCTTAACCAGGTGTTGTAAGCTTGAATGTGCGGCTGGTGTAATGTATAATGGCTCGTAATTGTTAATAGGAGAGCCGAGTTCAAATTCCCATTGGGTTCGTTTTATTCAATTAGGCACCCCTGGGAATCTACATCTTTCCATGTTTGTATTTGTAAAACTTGTATCACAAAAACCAACGTAATACATCCTGCTTATATCAAGTTCTTAGAATCTAAAATTATTTTCTGGCTTTAAATAACCTGCAAATGTTTGATAAGCCAGAGAAAACGAATCAATCAGTCAAATTATTATCTCTCCCACTTACTTCCATAAATCATCTTCATTCAATAGCTCTCTACCTTCAGGGATTCTTGGGCCTTGTATTGTATGAATGAAAGTACTTAGCGATATTCCCTTGATGTCTGAATTGTTATGACCTTATATACAAACTGTTGTCGATTATATATTGAGAATTGTGGGATATTTTCCGGTCAGGTCTCGTATAATTGCAATATACGACAAGAAATAATACGTGATTGATGACCTTTGTAAAGCAACTGATTCTTGCAAAGGCCAGTCATTCCTTCACCTTTGTCGTTCTGATGACGTCAACAAGGAGCGGGGGGGGAATTCTTGATGACTAAATGTTGCGTTACAAAGTGTTCTTCAACAGTGTCTCGAGGAAAATATCAAGAAATATAATGAGGCATTCTGGATTGGCGTTTTATTTTTGCGTGTTTTCGTTGGTATGAAAACACTGATAAGAAAAAGCCTTGAAACGAAGAAAAGGCCAGCTTCTTTGATCAACTGTTTTATCAGCTATTTCCAATGTGTGTAAACAATATTAAATGTGTAGATTTATTTGGTCTCATTAACATTTGCCAACACAACAATATTTATTCTTTGAAAACCATATATTGCAACGATGTTGAGCTTTATATTTTGGAATTATATAATTTACCTTTATATCCTTATTTTTCCTTGAAAAAATGTTCTTTGAAGCTTAAAAATAAAAAAAGTTATTTCACATTTAGACTTTTTCTTAACATCGTTCTGATCTTTATGCTCGCTACTCTATACACACGCACATATATATATATAAACATATATACACACACATATATATATATACACATATATATTCACCTATATTTACACATATATACACAAACACACACACAAACACACACACACACATATATATATATATATATATATATACATTCACGCACAAAAAATAGCTGGCCACTCATATTCGAGGATATCCGTCTAATAGGGCGGCTAGCCAATCCCTGTTGCAGACGTCTGCTCTGTGGTTTATCCTGCAACTATCCTGAGCAGACCGTAGTCACAGTTTCTGAGAATGAGCTTGTTATCTTGTGACAACTATCGACGATTCCCAAGGGTTCGGTCTACCAAATTTTACTCAGAAGGTTTGGGTCAACCCGTGCCAGGGTTTTCACGTAATTTCCAAAGCCGCCGAACGCTGGAATCAACCCCTCCAGGAAGTATAACAAATTGACCGCGGTGAGATTAGTACCCGGGTCTCATGGTTATAATGCAAACGTTACAACCTATATATATATATATATATATATATATATATATATATATATATATATATGTATGTATATAATCTTATAAATATAAGTAAGTATACTCGTCCGGAAAAACCTAGGTGTATTGGCTTGTAAATGAACAAACCAATAACTAAGGAAAAAATAATAAAAAAATAAAAAAAATGTAAGAACTAGGAACATGTAATTTTGGCGAAAATAATCGACCAAAATCCAATCTCAGAGTCTAAAGAAAAAAACCTCCGACACGAGTAAAATAAATATAACTACGCAAAGTGCTCAATACGCTAAGTAGAGCAAATCTAACTATAAAGCTAAAGAGCCAGGCAAACCTACCTAGGTTTCACCTACAAGGATCGTCAGGGTACGCTGGTCAACGTACTCGGACAAAGTAGAGGTACTATCGTCTTAATTACGGACACGAGAGTGAGAGAAATTTGAAATGTCACAAACATATCTTGTGTTGAGGCTTCAAAGAAGTAAAGTTATCTAAGATTTTTAATCTTATAACAAGCTTTTTTTATCCGATTCTTGTTGTCTAATTCTAAAATGTAAAAGGGAATGATGTGTCTCTAAACTGTGAATGTGAGCTGAGATATGATCATCATAATCCAAATATTAAACTTATGACATTAAATTGGGGTTATATGAAGAATGAAATATTAATTTAAAATTAAAAGTGAAATAAAAAGAGAGATTAAAATTAACTGTAAAATATATAGATAAAAGAATGTAGGGGGTTAATGAAAAGAGACTTGGGGAGATCTTAAGGTAGGGGAAAGTTTATATATTATAATTAATATAGATAAAGAGGTTAATATTTCATTTTTCATATAACCCCAAATTAATATCATAGGGCTAATATTCTCCTTAACAATTGTATAACTGGTAATATTAATTTCAAAAACGTATTGCTGGTAATATTTTTTTCTTAAAAATTTATTTCTGGTTTTAATTTTTACAAAGTATTTCTCGTATTAAAACCTATTTTTATACTTTCAAAATGCTTTTTACCTCATTTTTGGGGTTAACGTCAGGTTTTTTGGGGTCATAGCTGGGACCCTAACAGGTAATACCACCCTGGAGGAGAGTGGACCTGGGAACACCAGCAATTAAGACGTGGTCCCACGTATCTCAAAACCTCCTGATAAGAGGCCTTGCTGTCGGGTATTAAAACTTATTTTTACACTTTGATAGTGTTTGACCCCAGTTTTGGGGGTTAACTAATTGCCCATAGCTGGGACCCTAACAGGTACTACCACCACGGATCAGGGTAGACCTAGAAACGCCAGCAATTAAGAGGTGGTTCCACGCTCCTCAAAACCTCCTGATCAGAGGCTTTGCTGCTGGGTGTGGTTTATCGTCTTATCCAGGACGGCTAAGAGTCTGACGGATATAAATTCCTATTATAATTGTGATTGTTCAATTCTTTGTTAGTTAGCACGACCGTTACTTCCTGTCAATACATAATAAATAAATAAATGGAATATTCTTCGTGTTGCTCTCATCTAAAGAGGGGGAAAGACGTTATTTAGTTTTAGTAAGAAAATGAAAGAAAGATGGTTAGAAAGAAGTGGAGAGACGGAGAATCAGAATACTTCGATAAGAACAGATACAACACATTGATCTTGCTCAAAAGACCGAGAAGCGTGCATTTTTCAGCGTGTCCACGTCGCGACAGAATATAACAAAAGGTCGAGGTTTAAAGTGGGTTTAATGGCAATACCGTGAAAAAACTGTTCAAGCCTCGTTCGACATTTCCTATTTTGGCGCCGGGTAAGGACCTCAGACTCGTCCCAAAGGAGAGTTACTGCTTTGGGTGATGGCCCACTGGGTTTGACTGATACTATGTTTAACTTCAAGAGGTATTTTTCATTGCGTCCACGTCGCAACTGAGTGTGACATAAGGTCACTTTAAAGTCGGTTTACCGACAATACTGGGGAATGGTTTACCGACAATACTGGGGAATATTTGCTCAGGCCTACTCAGTACATTCTATTTTCGGGACGCCTCCGTTTGTCTCGCGAGAAAAAGTACCAGCCACTGTTTTTTTTTTTCAAAGTCCAATCCTTTCTTAGGGAAACTGGTGTGACCAACTTTAGCGTGCAGGTCCCGGCCAATGGTGTATATAGAGACCATGCACTGCCAGGACTATATACCCACTTCCCTCTCAGCCCTTAAGACAAGATTCAAAGGAATACAGACGATTACGTTGGAGGTCGTCTTGGCTGCAGGACTTGACGGAAAGTTGTCTGCATTAACAGCCAACCGACTTTTCTGTCTAGATTTAATTCCATAAACCGTCTGCGTGTTTGGTTATGACGTCAGGGAAGCTGTGGTTTAAAATGAGGGTTTTCCTTCTCCTAGATAGATTTCTTTGGGGGGGTGGCTATCGTGATCCTTATACATGAGATAATAATAATAGTAAAAGTAATAGCAGTAATAGTAATAGTAGTAATAGTAATAGTAGTAATAGTAATAGTAGTAATAGGAATATTAGTAATAGTAATAATACTAATAATATTAGTAGTAATATTAATAATAGTGCTACTAATAATAGTAATAGTAATATTAGTAACAGTAATAATAGTAATAGTAATATTAGTAATCATAATAATAGTGATAGTAATAATAATAATAATAATAGTAATAATAGTAGTAATAGTAATAGTAGTAATAGGAATATTAGTAATAGTAATAATACTAATAATATTAGTAGTAATATTAATAATAGTGCTACTAATAATAGTAATAGTAATATTAGTAACAGTAATAATAGTAATAGTAATATTAGTAATCATAATAATAGTGATAGTAATAATAATAATAATAGTAATAATAGTAGTAATAGTAATAGTAGGAATAGTAGTGATAGTATTAGTGATAGTAGTAGTGATAGTAATAATAGTAATAGTAGTAATAGTAGTAATAATAATAATAGCAATAGTAGTGTTAGTAATAATAGTAAAGTAACAGTATTAGTAGTAAAAGTAGTAATAGTAATAGGAGTAGTAGTAATAGTAGTAATAGTAATAGGAGTAATAGTAGTAATAGTAATAATAGTAATAGTAATAATAGTAATAATAGGAGTAACAGTGATAGTAATAAAGTAATAGTAGTAACAGTAATAGTTGTTGTTGTTAATATAAACATTAGACAGTTATTCATATGTTTCCTTCATAGTCAGCAGTGTCTGCCTATATTTCTGAGATGAGGTATTATGTATATTATTTACATTATTTGGAATATTGTCCTCATCTTTGTCGCCATATTTATCACAACCTTTCAGCCGTTGTACGCTCCGGCCTTTTTCAGGTGGTTGGAATTTCGAACTGAACCCTTTATTTCGATCACTGGGGTAGACTGTTCTAGTTCCACGTGCCATGTATGATGGATATCAGTTATCAGTTATCTCCTGCTAATTTTCCCTCTGAAAGTTCTCCACTGCCTTAACCGGGTATTGAACTCACACTCTTTGGGTCCTGTCATTGGATCTAACTAACACCTTTATCCACTGTGCTATGTGAGATTAAGTCCTAAAAGATTTTCAAAACAAGAAGCCTCCTTGATAAAACACTATTTCCTCATGATAGGTCAAAGATCCGGTTCTGTTCGATAATTGCAAAACGGTACTAGTTTCATTTGGGACGTATTGGACGTTACAAGCCAATCCTTCCTCCAATGAGTCACCAGTGTTAGATCAGAGGAAAGATCATCTGCCAGGTTCTGGTCATCCTGATTTTTGGACGTGTACCTATAAACTGTTCTATCATCGGCATATAAATTCACTTAAGAGTATGTTCCTAGGCAGATCATTAATTTAGAGCCGAAAGTGGTATACGATCGAGAAGAGAAGCCTGAGGAACGCCTGCATTGATGACTGCTCGTTAACAACGGATTTATGGACCTATCTGTTAAGAAGGACATGGTAATTAAGAAAGCTCTTCCATAGATTTCATCGCTTTGTCCAAGGCCTTTTATATAGTGTTGTGGACAAAATTATTCACAAATTGTTGTTTGTGCGATTTTTAGAAATTTGTATCTATTATTTTCATAATTATAGATTTTTCCAAAAATTGAGGAAGTCGAAAATTATACAGCTCCCTACCGCTTATGTTAATAATGAAATAATATTGCTCTGTGGTAATTGTAATATTTTTTAAGACATACAAACACATTTTGGAAATGAACTATTAGATTGGTGCAAAAATAATGACGTAATAATGTCGTTTTTGACGTTAAAAATACGTAAAAAAACGATATTATTACGTCATTATTTTTGCACCAACCTAAAAGTATTGACCTGATTCAATAAACTTCTAAAAGGCAATAAAGAAAACAATATGCGTGTTCCACAAGGTGATAGATATACAACACTTTCTATTTTGGAGATTAACCTTGTAAAGATAAAGTATATCGAAGGTGGGGTCAGATACTTACAAGAGCCGTAAACGAATCGACCTTTTTTCGATCATCTTTAGCAATAAATTGTATGCATAGAGTTCTACTTGTTGTCCAAGGTGAGTTTAAATTCCAATAGACGTTCAAAGCAAGAAGCCTTCATGAGAAAACTTTCATTCATCATGATAGGTGAAAGTTCAGGATCTGTTCGATAATGCTGGAACGTTACTTGCTAGATTTGGGACATTTTGAACGTTGCAAGCCAGTCCTTCCTCCATTGAGCCACGAAGCTTAACTCGTGAAAGATCAGCTGAAAGGTTCTGGGCATCCATATTTTTTAAGTTGCACGTATAAACTGCTATATCATCTTCATAGTATGTTCTGCGACATTGGATAACTAAATTTTGTGATCAGCCAAGATTGTAAATTGAACATTTTTTTCCAAAAATGAGTAATTTATGTACAACAAAAAAGGTAGCTAACCATTAAAAAAATAGGGATTTTCGGAATAAGCACCATGAAATTAGTTAAAAAATGTGTTTGTTTCTTGTCACCGAAAGTTGTGTTGGCCAACATAACCAGTATGGATTTCCCTCAGCTGGACGTCTTAACTATTAGTCATAGAATCAGCAAGATATCAAGCAAGACAATAGCAGTTAAGACATCAGCCGATGTCTTAACTGTTATTAGTCATAGAATCAGCAAGACATCAAGCAAGACAATAACAGTTAAGACGTCAGCCTATGTCTTAACTGTTATTAGTCATAGAATCTGCAAAGCGCTAGACAATAAATTCATTACGCGAATCATCGCCCAAGATATATCATATGCCACATAAACTCGCCAGCTATGGAATCTCTGGACGGATCATCAAGTCATTCCTAACAAATAGGTCCATGAAGGTCGTTATTAACGTGCAGTCGTCACAAATTCCACAAGGTTTATTCTTCGGCTCTACCTCGTTTCTGCTCTATGTCAATGATCCGTCTATTTACTTTGGGATAAAATTACTCGTGCCGGATACGACCAACTCAAAAATGAGGGAGGCAGTTCTGTAATATTTGCTTTTGAATAAAGCTGAATCAGTGCTTTCCGCAATGTCAGATCTATAGAAATGGAACATTCTGGCCTAACCCATTTTGCGTGACTGAGTGGGCGTGGCCGATTCGGTGTAGCCGATTCCACATAGTGATTTTTCGGCGATTACTCGTCAGATTACTACTTCAATCGTTATAGTCAAATTTTCTCTCTCTTTCTCTCTCCCCCTCTCCCTCGTTCCCTCTCCCTCCACCTCTCTCTTTATCTCTCCCTCACTCTCTCTCTCTCCCGATATTATCCCGTGAAAGTAATTGTTGCTTAACTAGTCACTCTCTTAATCGCTGTCACCTTCTGAACACTCCCCTCTGGAAGCTATGCACCGTGTGAGAAGTTGGTCATATAGTGATATGCCGATTCGACATAGGAATTTTTTTTCAGATCACTACTTCGTCGTTATAGGCAAATTTTCTATCTCTCATTCTCTCTCTCCCTGCCCCCTCTCTCGTTTAGTAGGCAAATTACTAGTTGGTCATTATATGCTCGAACAGTCCAATTAAAGAAAAGTTGTAGTTGTAAACACTAAATAATTAAGGTCGTACCAAAAAACATGCCGAAGCTGTAAATAGACGTTTGAAATATGAGCTACGAATGGATCATCTTCAATCAGGAAATTTATTGTTGCTTTACGGAAAGACCAGAAAGGGCGAGATGCATTTCTCGTAAAGTTGATCACTGGAGATCCACCCCAATAAAAAGGTAAATAAAATATAGAAAAGCTGACGAACGAATCAAAAAATTCATAATGGAAGTTGAATGAATAAATCCTTTTGAATTCCTGAAGGGTGTTGCTTATAATAACGAAATGAAGAATTTCTAAGATTAAATAGCTTTACTAAGTTTTTTTTTTTAATGTTTTTTGACATACAATATTTTTAATTTAACTTTTTGTTATATTCTGTGCAAATAGGAATATGGAATGGACAAACACCGTGGATAAATAACAGTTTTATTGTAGGAACCAGTACAACAAGTAAGGAAGTAACTGTTATGTGCACAATCATCGAATGCTTCCTTGGAGTAACGTCATTTGCATACAATGAACGTAGGACAACTAATCAACAGTCAAGACATTGATAAGGCGTGATAATAATCTGATGCAATCACGTAAGACACAATATATTTAAAGGCCAAACAAATTTCATCACACACCCCGAAAATAGATTCATATTACTGCACACCACTGCAAATGACCTAATCTGAGGAAGAAACAGAAATCAATTAAACCCTGTCAGTCCAGTGGGTCTAAAGCGGACCGAATGGTAAAAGAAGAAAACTAAAGCGGCTGTTTCAATTAATTTGCACCGGGGGTGTATATTATATTGTAATAAAATTCTATAGGAAAACAATTAAGCTTATAATTTCATAGTAAAATAAGTTTCAGCATTTCTATAATAAAATACCAAAAATTTCACATTTGTGTGTGTGTGATTGTCTGTGTGGGTCTGGATATGCGTCTGGGTGTATGCACGTGTCTGTATATGCGTGTATGTGGGTACGCACGTGTGTATATTTTTTGTGCGTCTTGAAATTTCGTTGTAAAACTCTGACTCCACAGATCCTTGTAACATATCTCTGTTTATTTTTTGTCATCTCCAATTCCGTTAAAAACAGCTTGACATTTAGAAAAGATCTGTCAGTTCGCTGAACGTTTTCCAGAAGAAAAAGAAATACCGTATGAAGATACTATTATTCTTGTCTCTATAGAAAAAAATGACATTTAACTAAAAGATTCCCCAAAAGCACCAACCTAAGTACTTGACCTTTTTTTTTCATTATTTTAAAAGAAAACAAAGCAGCCTGTATATTTGCGAAATTTGTCAGATTCTATATAAAAATCTTCTGCAAATTATATTATAAAATGTTTGCCCAGAAATTATTTCGGCGTTGACACTAAATTTTGATGACGTCAAAAGTTCCAGAACCAATAAAAATTAAAATAAATCGTTTTTTAATAATGTCACTTCAAACAAGGCAATAATGCCACCAAGACGCAAGGATTTTTCTAAGTGTGAAAGAAGATGAGAAAAATAAAACATTATTATTAGGTTGGTGCAGAAATAATGACGTAATAATGTATTTGTAACGTCAAAAAACGACATTATTACGTCATTATTTTTGCCCTAATTATTAAGAAGAGAGAACAATAGATAAACAAGAATTAAGTGTCAGATGATGATGATTGACATTGAATTTAATTTTTTGACGATCAAAATTGACTGAAAACAAGCCGGAAGATAACTTTGAGGAAAAAACTGTTAACATAGAACTTACAGATGCTTCTAGCCATTTTAACTGTAATCTGATGAGAACTTGTCAACAATCTAGTATTGTGCTTAAATTCATAAAGTCTAGCGAAAGAAAAACTACCATGAAAATATTCATAAAAAAATGTGCATAGAGCAATTACATTACGCTAGCAGGAAACTTACTGAAGCCGAGGTGCCGGGTCAGAATATTGCAGATTCTTCTTTGTATTTTTTATCAAGAATCTATAAATACATAACAGAAGTATCAGTATTTTTATCTACACCATTATGTAAATTAATTGAACAAAAACGCTTCAGTTTTCTTTCTTTCACTATAAGGTCAGTTTTAGACCCACTGGAGTGACAGGGTGAA
This sequence comes from Acanthosepion lycidas, assembly GCA_963932145.1. Taxonomy (NCBI): domain Eukaryota; kingdom Metazoa; phylum Mollusca; class Cephalopoda; order Sepiida; family Sepiidae; genus Acanthosepion; species Acanthosepion lycidas. The sequence goes on along the minus strand of OZ010610.1, from coordinate 14,238,265 downwards.
ATCGATTTCTGTTTTTATCTCAGATTATGTCATTTGCAGTGGTGTGCAGTAATATGAATTTATTTTCGAGTTGTATAATGCAATTTGTTTCGCCTTTAATAATATTGTGTCATCCGTGATTGCATCAGATTTTCATCATGCACAGTCATTATTGTCTCGACTGTTGATTAGTTGTCCTACGTCCATTGTCTGCAATTGTTGTTACTCTAAGGAAGCGTACGAAAATTGTAACGCTGAACGAACGCTCAGGCAAGCTTTACTAGTGGGCAAATCAAAGTACTATAGACTGCTCCAATCGAGAATATGTGGTCAATCTGTAAGGAACGACTTCATGAAATGGACACACGAAGTACTCGTATGTACACTGGGTCAGGTTTTATTGGAAAAATAGGACAAAAAGTAAATAATAACGAATTTATTCGTTTCGTTTCAATTGATTTGCACAAGAACGTATCTATGTATCAGTCTATCTCATTCGGTTCATATCTATCTATTTATCTATCTATCTATCTATCTATCTATCTATCTATCTATATATATATATATATATATATATATATATATCATGCTGTTTACATAAAGTACTATAGATTGGCTCGGAAACACTCCTGATTTAAATCTAATCGAGAATATGTGGTCGTTTTACAAAGGACGAATTTGCGGAATGGACATACGAAGTACTAACATGTGCACTGGGTCATGTTTTATTGTAAAATACAAAGAAAAGTAAATAATAACGGAATTATTCGTTTTGTTTCAATTAATTTGAACAATGGTGTACTAGCTTTTCAAGCGTGTACCCATCATTATGCAGCTATAATGCCAAGTTTGCCAGAACTGTGACTATTTGTCCTCCGGCGTTTATAAACAGTGTCCGAATGCAAATAACTAAGGAGTTCAGAAAATGGGCTATTTTAGCTATGGATAGTGTTATTCTGGAACAAGAAGAAGTTAATGTCAATAACCATAGAGAAGGCAACTACTCCAAAAACTTACCCGAGAGTTCACGGTAATTCAAAGATAAAAGAATTTGTGGGGATCTGGGATTATAGTGAAAAGGTTGTGTGAAAATTATGAATCCAACATTATCCAACATTATCTCCCTAGCTAAAGGTTAAATAGAAGTGTAAACTGGGGTTTTAAACTTTGGCTAGTAATCATTCTAGGACAAGAAGAACTAAAAATTCAAAAACCTACAGAATGGCAACGGGAAACCACTACAATATTATTCGAATGAATTCATAGCGGTTCACAGACAGGAAAGCGTGAAGAAAGGACTAAGTATAAACTACAAGAAGACAGAATGCTTACCAGGAAAGGATCCCCGAAAATGCAAATTAGCAATTGGAGATACTAAAATCAAACCAGTACATAAGTGTTTTAAAGAAAGAAAAGTACGACAGGGAAATCCGAAGATGTACTGGGAAAGCCAAATATGCATTCTAAAAGCTAAACAGAGTTTTAAAAGACAGAACATATTCGTTAGAAACAAATAATAATAATAATAATAATAATAATAATAATAATAATAATAATAATACTGAATGGTTACGTGATATTTATACTCCCGTATGGCGTCCGTCCTGGGTATGCCGATAAACTACATCTGCGTCCTGGGTAAGACGATAAAGTACGTCCGACAGCAAGATCAGGAGGTTTTGAGGAGCGTTGAACCACCTCTTAATTACTTGTGTTCCCAGGTCCATCCTGAACCGGGGTGGTAGCACCTGTTAAGATCCCAGCTAATAGTTAACCCCGAAACTGGGGTAAATGGGTTTTAATACCAGGATTACTTTGTTAAAAAACATAAAATTCTCAGCAATAAAATTTTGTAAAAAAAAAATAAAAGACTATTACTAGCAATACATTTCTGAAAAAGAAATATTACCAACAATACATTCTTGAAGGAAAAAAATATTACCAGAAATAAATTTTTGATAAAACAAAATATTACCAGCAATAAAAACTTTGTCAAATTATCTATTGAGGTTAATATACCGTAAAATGCAACAAACCAAACCAAACCTGTGTGGCAGCGAATGCTGGATATTCTCCTCAAGGATGAAGAAGAGACTTGAAGCAAAATAAATGTGGTTCTACAGAAAGATAAGGAGGAAACTTTGAAAGGAGCATGCAAGCAACAAGGAGGTTTGGGAGAAAATGGAAACAAAAACGAAACTTAACATCAGGAGGAGGCAGTTGAAGTTTCTGGAGCACGTAATGAGGAAAGAAGGCTTGGAAAATTTGATACTCACAGGACAGATTGAGAGAAACAGGGACAGAGAAAAACAGCGCTTAACATATTTGATGAAATGAATGGTAGAACAGGGTTTAGGAGAAATAACAAAAAGACAAAACTTATTAACAGCTACAACGTACAGGATGTGTAGTAGTCCGAATAATGTAAATATTGTACATAATACCACATCTCAGAAATTTAGACAGATACTGAAGGGCCGAAACGTTGTAATAAATATGGGAACAAAGATGAGGACAATAGTCCGAATAATGTAAATATTGTACATAATACCTCATCTCAGAAATATAGACAGATACGGAAGGGCCGAAACGTTGTAATTAATATGGCGACAAAGATGAGGACAATAGTACGAATAATGTAAATAATGTACATAATACCTCATCTCAGAAATACAGACAGATACTGAAGGGCCGAAACGTTGTAATAAATATGGGGACAAAGATGAGGACAATAGTCCGAATAATGTAAATAGTGTACATAATACCTCATCTCAGAAATATAGACAGATGTTGAAGGGCCGAAACGTTGTAATAAATATGGCGACAAAGATGAAGACAATAGTCCGAATAATGTAAATAGTGTACATAATACCTCATCTCAGAAATATAGACAGATGCTGAAGGGCCGAAACGTTGTAATAAATATGGCGACAAAGATGAAGACAATAGTCCGAATAATGTAAATAGTGTACATAATACCTCATCTCAGAAATATAGAGACACACTGAAGGGCCGAAATGTTGTAATAAATATGGCAACAAAGATGAGGACAATAGCCCGAATAATGTAAATAGTCGTTTGTATGAATTCGTTACTTTTATTTGGGTTTGTGGTGCCTCATTAAAGTTCCTCAATTTTTCGAGTGACCAACATGAAATGCACCCAAATATGTGCACCTGAAAAAAGCCCGTTACAATGCGCATTAATTTAACAGTATATCCTCCAATATATGTGTGTGATATTCAATTTAAGGTGCAAACAAAACAGTGGTCACTGTAGTTATGCACTAAGCAGTATATATTGAAAAATGCACATAAACCTACCGAGTCATTACGGTTAAATTCAAGTCTCGTTCCTTTCTTTCGTATAAAATATCCGAATGTTTTGTCCGAATTTTATCAGTCAGCTATCTATAATTAACACCTTTGCCTTGCTTGTTGCCTATAGGTAATTCCTCAGTCCCCAACGCTGCTTTACCGACGCATTAAACGACAAATAATTTTCGTAGATTTCTTTTTTTAATTTCAGAATTGGGGAAAATTGTTTTCATAATTTTTTTCTTGAAGGAAGTAAGTGAGAGAGAGAACGGAGATTAACACATTTGCCAGCGACATGATGTCTTGACTCAGAACATTCAACAAATATCTGTAGAAGAGAGACTCTTCTGTCACTGCTACCGTAATGACAGGCTAACGTGATTGTCAGCCTTATATTAAAATTTAAATAAAGAAAACCCATCACTATCATAGCAATATTTCCCCACACTTAGTCGAGGTTTTCCTCAAAACATTTTCGTTGCTTAAATACACCTTCCGTACAAAACAAAACAATCTACCCCAGTGAGCGAAATTTTTCTTGTGAGAAAATTATCCTGCATGTACTTTTATGACATAGCAGTTCAGTAATTTTCTTTTTTCTACGGGCATTTTTCTGTGTATTAATACGTTGCTCATTTTCTGGAAGGCATATTTCACTATTCCAACGCGTCGTTGAGATATGATAGCAGACGAGGATAAATTTATGTAAAATGGGATTTAGTTTGATGCTAAACAACTTAATAGATTTTAGCGTCACTTATTTTTAGAATATCTTTAATAAAGCGACATCGTCAATATACAAGGCATGAATCAGGGACTTGAACAAAACTCTCGATAAAGATGACGAACTGAAAGCTAAAATTGCCGCTACACTTTACAAGCAGCATCATTTGTGAGTAAGTGTGCAAAGATCAAACAAATGGAACAGTTTGAAAATCAAATTACTCGAGATTATATATTGGAAATCGACTTATATACAAATATATACGATGTAATGATAAATACAGCTGGGTAGAGACGAAGAAGAAGAACGAAATATAAATGAAAATAAAACGCAGTAGAAATGAGACGAGAAAAACAAAAGCGTTAGCAATTTGGCGGGAAATGATGACAAGGACGGAAGAGCAACGAAATTGAATGAAAGCTTTTGGGAATCGAATCGTTATTTTGAAAGCGTAAAGAGACGAAATCAGTCGGAAGTTTTGAACGTTAGAACTTAAATTATGGAAATCTCACGGGATTGTTAAGTTAGCATCAGTAGAAAGAGGACAAGACGGGTTTGTCTACCATATGAATTATTTGCATTTTTCTAATCGGTACCAGAGACAGATGCTCGAACTCAGGTAAATTATCCCGATTTCAAATGCTGATGTTCAAGGTATCAAAGCTTCTAGAATTGAATGATCATCGCGCCATTTTCAATGTACATTAATATCTTAATCTGAGTGACAGAGAAGAAGAAGAAGAAGAAGAAGAAGAAGTAGGAGGAGGAGGAAGAAGAGGAGAAGGTGGAGGAAGAGGAGAAGAAGAAGTAAGAAAAAGGCAAAGTGAGAAAGAAAAATCAAAGAACGAAAGAATGAAAGAAAAGGCATAGAAAGAAAGAAAAATGAAAGAGAGGAAGAAAAAATGCAAAGAAAGAAAGAAAAAAGGCAGAAAAAGAAAGAAAAGAAAAAGGAAAAAAGAAATATGTTTTGAAAATAGAAAAGAAAGCCATTATTTTACTTTAGTAGAAAGGAAGAAAGAAAAATAGAATTGATGTGGATGAGGAACAGAGATCGGAAGAAGAAGAAGAAGAAGAAGAAGAAGAAGAAGAAGAAGAAGAAGGAGGAGGGAGAAGAAGAAGAAGAAGAAGAAGAGAAGAAGAAGAAGAAGAAGAAGAAGAAGAAGAAGAAGAAGAAGGAGGAGAAGAAGAAGAAGAAGAAGGAAGGAGGAGGAGGAAGAAGAAGAAGAAGAAGAAGAAGAAGAAGAAGAAGAAGAAGAAGAAGAGGAGGAGGAGAAGAAGAAGAGGACGAAGAAGAAGAAGAAGTAGAAGAAGAAGGAGGAGGAGGAGAAGAAGAAGAAGAAGAAGAAGGAGGAGGAGGAAGAAGAAGAAGAAGAAGAAGAAGGAGGAGGAGAAGAAGAAGAAGAAGAAGGAGGAGGAGGAGGAGGAGACGAAGAAGAAAGAAAAAGGTAGAGAGAAAGGAAAAAGCAAAGAAAGAAAGAATGAAAGAAAAGGAAAAAAAAGAAAGAACAATGAAAGAAAGAAAGGAAGAAAAAAGGCAAAGAAAGAAAAAAAGGCAGAGAAAGAAAGAAAGAAAAGGAAAGAAAGAAAGAAAAAGGAAAGAAAGAAATATGTATTGAAAATAGAAAAGAAAGTCATTATTTTACTTTAGTAGAAAGAAAGAAAGATAGAATTGATGTGGATGAGGAACAGAGATGGGAAGAAGAAGAAGTAGTAGTAGTAGTAGTAGTAGTAGTAGAAGAAGAAGAAGAAGAAGAAGAAGAAGAAATGATATAAGACATGATGAGAGGGGAAGAATATTTAGAAACATACAGAGCAACGAAGAGAGAAGAAAGTAAGACAAAGAGAAGACAAGCATGACATATAAAGAGAGAGCTAAAAAAAAGTGTGGTAGATGAGAGAGAGAAGTCGAGAGAAAGAAAGGACAAGGGAATGATCGAAATGAACAAAGAAAGGGTGAGATAAAAAAAAGGGCAAAAGATAGGACGAGAGAAAGACGAGAGAAAGGTCGAAAAAAAAGAAAGTCCGAGAGAAATAAATAAAGGGCGACAGAATGAAAGGGAGACAGAAAGATCGAAATAAACAAGTAATTGCGAAAGAAAAAAGAAAGGGTGAGAAATGCCGGAATGAACAAAAAAAGAGCGAGAGTGAAAGAAAGAAAGAAAGAAAGAAAGAAAGAAAGAAAGAAAGAAAGAAAGAAAGAAAAAAAAGGGCGAGAGAAAGGAAAACAGAGCGAGAGGTAGAAAAAAGTCAGAGAAACGTTGAAATAAACGAAAAAAAAGGGCGAACGAAAGAAAGGGCGAGAGAAAAATAGAAAGAACGATAGAAAGGTCAAAAGGAAAATATGTAAGTGATAGATAGATAGATCGATAGATAGATAGATACTTAAGATTACACTAACATAGATAGATAGATAGATAGATAGATAGATAGATGTTTCTGGAAATGGAAAAAGAGCAATTTATGGAAAGAAAATGAACAGATTTAGAAAATGCCAAATTGAAAGGTAAATTGAAGAAAGGAAGATTATGTCTCAGTGAAAGTAAAATAAAAAAAAGATAAATCTATGATTAAAAAAGAAAAGCAATGTAAGACAAAAGAAAATATCTAACGAATAAAAAAGAAAAATATATCTTCAAAACAATAACAAAGAAAAGTGAAGAAGAAAAAAAAAGGAACATAAACGCGAGAACGATGTCTAAATTAAAAGCAAAAAGAAAGAAAAAGTTGAGAAAATAATCAAATAAAATAGAAATAGATAAGACGCTAACATAATCAAGGATAAAAAACGATTATTTTATAAAAACGGAGAACCGTTACAGTATAATGAAATATAAATAAAATTGAAAGAAAAAAAAAAGGAAAGGAAAAATGTTAGAAGATTAGATCAATATATAAAATTACATAAAGGCGGAAAAGTGAAAACAATATAAAATAGAAAGCAAATATTATCAAGCCTCTTATAGGAATTTTACATGTTCTTCATATTAAACGCTGTATCGAAAGTTGACAGGAAGAGCAACACGCATGCACAATGCATAGCGTCAAGAAGAAACGAATATTAAAGTAAAAATGGAGTCAAAAACTAAAACCTAAAATCGAAAAGAAAATTGCCTAAAGACCACGCATCTGCATTTCATATTATTCTCAAAGCTTTTGAAATCTAGGTCATTGATTTTAACAAGAAACACAAGCCCCCTCAAGCAATTCTTTTTGTTCACTTTGGCGGTGGCCATCTTGAACAGGGAATTCTGGGACTTTAAATATGTTGGCTTTTGTATGCGCTTTCTAGGCGCCTTACATGTACTTCACCTTTTTCCAATGTTTCTGTCTTTATATCAAAATTCACAGAGGGCCATTAATTCTCTTGCATTATACATAGTTGTGTTAGTGATGTGTAATGGCGAGTAAGAGGAAGCTAACACGAGTCTGGCATTCCTTACCTACAACCCAGTTTTTCTCAGCAGATATTTCATGGTGAATAAAACATCATTTTTAAAAATTAATAATTTGTTTAATTCAGTTCTAACTCAGCCGAGATAACATAGAAGCGAAACCATATTTTCCAGGCTACATATGACCAACAACATAAAAATGTTTGTTTTAAAGCGAATCTAACAATCTCAACTGACAAGAAAAGATAATCTCTACTAGATAAAAAAACGAGAAGAATCTTGTGTTCCATGTTTCAGAAACCTGCTTATGAATTAGCAGTTTAGTCTGATTTGGTTTGATTTGTTTTACGGTATATCGACACCACAATGGATTATGTAATGCCGACCAGATATTTATTGCCGGTTTGGTTTGGTTTCGTTTCGTTTACGTTATATCAACCACTATAGGTTATTTAATGCCGACCAGATTTTTATTGCTGATTTGGTTTGGTTTGATTAGTTTTACGGTTTATCAACACCTCAATGGATTATTTAATGCTGACCACATTTTTATTGCTGGTTTGATTTGGTTTATTTAAGGCATATCAACCTCAATGGGTTATTTAATGCCGACCAGATTTTTATTGCTGGTTTGGTTTGATTTATTTTAAGGCATATCAACCTCAATGGGTTGTTTAATGCAGACCAGATTTTTTATTGCTGTTTTGTTTTGGTTTGATTTGTTTTACTGTACATCAACACCACAATATATTATTTAATGCTGACCAGATTTTTATTGCTGGTCTGGTTTGTTTTGATTTGTTTTACGGTATATCAACCTCTATGGGTTATTTAATGCCGACCAGATTTTTATTGCAGGTTTGATTTGGTTTTATTTATTTTACGGCATATCCACCTCTATGGGTTATTTAATGCCGAGCAGCTTTTATTTCTGGTTTGGTTTTGTTTGATTTATTTTACGGCATATCAACCTCAATGGGTTATTTAATGCCGACAAGATATTTATTGTTGGTTTCGTTTGCTTTCTTTTATTTTACGGCATATCAACCTCAATGGTTTGTTTAATGCCGACAAGATTTTTATTGCTGGTATGGTTTGGTTTGATTTATTAATCTATCCTAAAAATGTTGTCGGTATTAAATAACTCATTCAGGTTGATATGCCGTAAAACAAAATAAATCAATCCAATCGAAACCAAAGAATACACATTCTTTTCATATAAATCTATCCTAAAAATGTTGTCGGCATTAAATAACCCATTGAAGTTGATATTCTGTAAAACAAAATAAACCAAACCAATCTAAACCAAAGAATACATATTGTATTCATATGGATCTATTCTAAAAATGTTGTCGGCATTAAATAACCCATTGAGGTTGATATGACGTAAAACAATATAAACCAATCCAATCTAAACCAAAGAATATATATTCCATTTATACGAATCTTAACTAAAAATGTTGTCGGCATTAAATAACTCATTGAGGTTGATATACCGTTAAATAAAATAAACCAAACCAAACCGATATTTTACTTTGTTTATTTTCAGCGTGCCTTCTTTTTTCTATTTTCGTTAAGTGATTCCATTCTGAGACATTCTAGACATTTGAAAGTAGACGCCTGCTTCCAACACCTTTAACCAATATCGTTATCAGATTGCTCTGAATACAGCTAATTATTTCAGCATTCCTATTCGACATCTTCTTACCAATGTCTCTTACTCTTTTGAATCAACGTATTTACCTAATCTTGTTCCATCCATATTTTTTTTTTCATCTTAAATAGTTTTTTTTTCTCTGCTATCAAAATAACATCTTTTAAAAATTAAATAATCTTTGATAACGATGAATGCACATAATTGTAGATATTCATTAAGTGGTTTTGTTTAGTTATTCACAAGTCGGTGTCCCTTCGCATAAGCGGCGTAAAATAATCTGCCAAATTTTTGCTTCACTTAAACGGCGTAAAATATATTTTCAGCCAAGCGACGTGGTAAACCAAGTGATACAGATTCAGTCATCGATCCGAATGAATTATTATCACGTGAATATATTTTGATGCTTACTGGCGCTAGGTATTCAACCTAGGAAACCTATAACTCTATAACAATGATGACTCATTCGAAAGAGTCTACATTGCAACCAGCCATTTACGCTACATGTCAATCAAAAAACATCGTTGAAGTATCAGAGGTGGTACATTCTTTGCTAAAAAGGGATTACCCCTAAAGCAAGTGACATATCACTTGCAGGGGTCACAAAATCCCATATTTTTTGCGTATTTTTACTGTTTAGTCAACCATTACCTGTTGCAATAACGTTTAGTCACTTTACAATCGTAGCTTAGATGTGGCACAAGGCCGAATGTATAGGGGCACCCAGTGAGGATCGAACTCACTACTCAGTCGTATTTGTTCTAACGTTACAAACTTGCTAACAATTACACCGCCTCGAATGCTCAAAGGTGTTTTTCCAACTATAGCTTAGTTGTGGCACAAGGCCGAAAATATGGGGCACCCAGTGAGGATCGAACTCACCATACAGTCGTAATTGATTAAGCGAGATAAGCTTGTTAACCATTGCGCCCCTGTTGCAATAAAGTTTAATTGCAATAAACGTGTATACCTTGCTCTTTTTGATTTTACACCGTTGAGGAAATAGCAGTTTATTTTACGCCGCTTAAGCGACGGATTACCAACAGGAAAACCATAGAGAATCTCTAAATAAAGACATTTCTCATTAAAAATGTTCAGCTTCTTGTCTATCTTGATATAACAAAAAACAGATGTATTCACTAGGCTTAACCTTTCTTAGCGTATAACTAAAACATAGAGTAATCAATGGGGCTAACAATTCATAATCAGTAAAATAATAGACTTGTTATTGATGCCATTATATCAGGCATGTTAGAAATTTACTAAACAAGATTTAGTCAGTTGATGTACAAGTGGGAATCATGCCTATTTCGATACGTAGGCAGAGGTTTTCTCCTAGTAGGTTACCGTTTATGGTTGCTAATCAAGGCTATAGATCCCAGTCTGTCCTGTTATTTAACCTACAGCTGGGGGAAAGGCGATGCATTCATACCTTTCCTAAGGATATTTGTATGTAAGTGAATGCAACAAACTCGACTTATATGAATCTAAATCATTTGCCTGGAGTAGGGAAATCCTTAGAGTTAAATAGAATTTCTTTGGATTAGCAGCCTTTCGTCCTGTACAAGAAGCTGGTTGCGTTTAAGATGTCGTTTCTTGAGTGATCACTGTAGCTGCATGCATAAAGATTGGTGGAATCAAAATGTGTCCCCACTTTTTTTAGAAAAATCAAGGATGACTAAAACAGTTGAATGAATGATTTTGTTTTATCCACGTACTTCAACAGCGAAACGAGGTAACTGTTACAAAAATTTTGAAATCGGAGAGTAAATGCTTTAAAAGTGGACCCCTCTTTTAACGCACTACAAAGTGGACTAGTTAGTAGGTAAAACGCTTACTTTTTTTTTAGCATAAATTCTGCCCTGTTAGCTTCATTAGGAAATGTCATTAATCACAGCTACCTGTCCAAACTAACCCAACGATTTTGATCGAGATTGATCAGAGATATATAAGAAAATCTAAATAGCAATCATCATTAACAACGCAAATATAGATAGATAGAGTGATAGATAGATCCGAACCAACTTAATATAGATAGATAGATAGATAGACAGATAGATCCGAACCAACATAGAATAGATAGATAGATACGTTTCACAAATCGTGTAATAGATAGATTTGATTTTGAAGAATTTCTAAATAGCGATCACCATTAACACGTCTTAAAAATGAGTAAAACAAATAATAAATAAATATTACCCAAATAGTCCGAATAATGTCAATAGTGTACATGATACCTTCATCTCAGATATAGACAGATATAAAGCTTTCTTATCCTTTTTACAGATTTTTCTATAATGTACAGTTACAAAGCCAGAATAATTTTAAATTTCACATACTTTACGGGCACCATGTATGCAGTGGCCTAAGAAAAGTTTTTCACCAGAAGAAATATAGTACAACCAATTTCAAAATTTACTAACGCATTCCCAAGTCAACATAAACAATATTTAGTACTAGTATGAAGTAGGTCCTCTATTTGCTAGTTTCATTACTTGTATTCAGATTTCCTGGATTTAATCAAGTTATCAACAATCGTCTGATCCATATTTTTGCCACTCCTTTGGCAATGTATCGTGGTTTTGGTTGCACGCTCTCGAAGTTTTAGGTCAAGGTCCTCTAAAACATGTTCTATTGGATTCATATCAGGAATTTGGATTACTATATCAGTGACTTGATGCCTCGCGATATTTTCCAGGCCATTGCTACTTTACTCGTATCACACGCCCCCCCCGCCATCTTCTTGAAAATAGTAGACATTTTTGTCAATCTGATTGGGTTCAAATAGTGGGAGTAATCCTTACTCTACTTGAAAGTACTTTAGACCATTCAACAAGAACCAGCTCCGATTTCCCTCCAAACCAGACAGCTCCTCACACCATTACTCCAATCCGTCCATCCATCCTCTGTTCCAAGTTTCATTCTGATTTTCCAAACATAAACCTGTCTCGAATTTGAATATTTCCAGAATTTATTTTCATGTGACCACATTAAAACTGCGAAACTTAATTATATTTGCTCTCGAATTATCTTACCCTGTCCATACTCCTGTTCTTATTAATCTCCGAAATCAAGGGCTTCTTTCTTACAACTCTTCTTTCATAGCCTAACTCTTTAAGAGTCTTTCTCACTGCATATGGCGACATTTCCCTCCTGTTGGCGACATCTTTGACACTCTGAAGACGGTTTCTGATAATTTCTTTCTTCAGCGCCCTTTTCCTTCGCTCAAACACGATGTGTGGACTTCCTGAACGTTGTTTCACAGGACAATGGACTTCTTCATTAAATTTCTTGGCAATATTATTAGCCGTTTGATAATTAACCTGGAAAAACCTAGCAATTTCTGTTTGACTTGCCACACTGATGACATCCTATTATTTGCTTTCATTGAAATTCACCAATTTTCTTACTTCCACGAACTTTCATTGCAAAATATAAGTCAACTATCGTTCATAGATGAGAGTAGCTTGATACTAACACGGTATTGTTGGAAAAAAGAAGAGACGTTATTACACAAGCCAAAATTCCTGTAAAAAAAAGTGACTAAAACTTATACTGGCCCACTGTATGTCAATATATCTGGTTATGCGTGCATGGATATGCCTTTTGTGTGTGTATTTGTGTACGTATGTCCGAGTTCCTAAGTGTGTCTAAATCTTATATATCTCTATACGTGTAGGTGTATATGTACGAGGGAGAGATAGAGAGAGAGGGAGATTGAGAGAGAGTGAGAGAGAATGAGAGAGAAAGAGTGAGAGAGAGTGAGAGAGAGAATAAGAGAAAGAGAAAGAGAGAGTGAAATTGAGTGAGATATGACAAATGTGATTGTCTTATAATTGTAGCATTTCCAATTTTTCACGTTGATATTTTTCACTTTTTTCCGCTTAAAATCTGCAGGGCATCATGGGAGTTTATTTCAAATTTAATTTCCGGTTCTGCGATCTGGGAATTCCATATGACCAACGAGAAGAAAAATAGTGTGTGTAGGTGGGGGGAGCGGAAACGGTCGCATAGAGACCCGAGCGCTGATCGCGTTAGCGGAACTTATCAACATCGACTCACATTTCTCGAATGGCTTCCTACTCTATTCAATAAACAATAAATCAACTGCAACAACAACAACAACAACAACTAAAATACTAATACTATTACTGCTACTAATACTAATAATAATACTAATCAACCAACTCATTCAGACAATGAAATAATAAACTGCCAATGTTGTAAATCCGTTGAAGGGAACTCCGAGGGGAGGGGCAATTTATGAGTGACGGTCGGGCACGGCAGGTTTGGAGTAGAAAGCCAGCCTCCTACCGGTCATAATCCTGCGACTGGTAAATCACAAAATAATCGAACTAATATGTATTCGCGCAGACTGACATGAAATCGTAATAAAAATCTGAATAAAGCCTACTACCTCATCGCTTCAGAAGTCCGCGTTGCTTGGCCAAAGTTGATATTTATCTGAGGTAGTACGACATGATGGAGAAAGCTCATAATGCAAGATCTCCGATTGAAAACGAAAAACCGTGCAGAAGAAGAGATAATAATAATAATAATAAAATTAATAATAATAATAATAATAATAATAATAATAATAATAATAAGAAGAAGAAGAAGAAGAAGAAGAAGAAGAAGAAGAAGAAAAAGAAGAGGAGGAGGAAAAAGAAGAATAAGGGTAGGAGTAGAAATAAGAAGAAGAAAAAGAAGAAAATAAAATCTCTATAAAGACGAGTATCTCATCCCTTCAGAAATTTGTGTTGTTAAGCTCAGTAAATGTTTTATGAAAGGTGCTATCTTTTTCAGGGAATGCATCTTGATGAAAAAACACTTATTGTTGTAGAATAGTTAGCACCTCTTCAGCACACTACGAGATGGCCTGGCTCATAGCCTTAAATAGTCTCCGTTTAAGGATTCAACAGTTGATTAATAAGTTGATAGTAAGCTGATTAATATTCTGACTGATCTTACTTCGTTTGCCTATACAGTATTTGACCCTCCTCTATTCCTTGTAAGTTGTCTTGTATCTTATTGTTCTGTGTTTTTTGTATGTATCTTTTAGCACTGGATACTGGTGCTGAATAAATATAGTTACCTTGACGATACAACATATATAATGAAAGATCGTCGGTTGTTAATGAAAAAAAACAACCCTGCAGAATATTTATAATAATAATAATAATAATAATAATAATGTTGCATATGGGATCATCAACAATCCCTGTTATAGGTGGAGGCCTTGGATTTATTGGAAAATATTTCATTGAAGTGATTCCTGGAAATCACTTCAATGAAATATTTTTCTTCTTTTGTGTGTTGTGTTCATTCGGGGTGTAGGCGATCATGGCTCTTAACATTTTCCTATCTTTCGTAGATAAGGATAGTGGGATATTGGAGAGGCATTCTGTCACTTGATCTACAATGAAAACTATCAGTTATATCGGCGTCAAAACCTAATAAAGACAATTAAGATTACATCAATACGGTATATTAAAGAGAGTAAATATTAAACTAACGTTGTAGTTGAATTTTCAATAAATGTTATAAAAGATGGGCTGCTTTAAGGGACCAAAAAGAAGAAGAAAAGGAGGAGGAGGAGGAAGAGAAGAAAAGAAGAGAAATGTGAAAATAAAAGGGATGGGGCAGTGAGAAGAAGAAGAAGAAGAAGAAGAAGAAGAAGAAGAAGAAGAAGAAGAAGGAGGAGGAGGAGCAAGAGGAAAAAGAAGACAAATATGAAAATAAAAAGAATACGTTAGAAAGAAGAAGAAAAAAGTAGAAGAAGAGAAGGAGGAGTAGAAAGAGGAGAAAAGAAGACAAAGATGAAAATAAAAATGATACGTTGGAAAGAATAAGCAGAAGAAGAGATGGAGGAGGAGAAAGAGGAGAAAAGGCGACTAAAAATAAAATAAAAAAGATAAGTTGGAAAGAAGAAGAAGAAGAAGAAGAAGAAGAAGAAGAAGAAGAAGGAGAAGAGGAGGATAAAAGGAGACAAAGCTGAAAATAAAAAGGATACGTTGGAAAGAAGAAGAAGAAGAAGAAGAAGAAGAAGAAGAAGAAGAAGAAAGGATACGTTAGAATGAAGAAGAAGAGGAGGAAAAGCGGGAGAAAAGAAGACAAAGATGAAAATAAAAATAATGCGGTGGAAAAAAGGAGAAGAGGAGGAGAAGAAGAAGGAGAAGCAGGTGGAGAAAATACAAAGATCAAAATAAAAAGGATGCCGTGGAATGAAGAAGAAGAAGAAGAAGAAAGAGATAAGAAGAAGAAGAAGGAGAGACGAAGGTGGAGAAGATGAAAATAAAAAAAATGAGGTGGAATAATAATAATAATAATAATAATAATAATAATAATAATAATAATAATGAGAAGAAGAAAAGATGATGATGATGATGATGATGATGATGATGATGATGATGATGATGATGAGGAGGAGGAGGAGGAGGAGGAGGAGGAGAAAATAAAGTAGAAGACGAAAAAAGCCTTAGAGAGAAAACAGAAAACCTTGCCGAATATGAAAGTAACGCATGAATACTAGCGCGTATAAAGCAGTTCCTGATCTTCTGAAAAGAGCGGAAAAATCCCATATAAAATAAAGCGGAAAAATCCCATATAAAATAAAGAGAATTAAAGTAGAAAAATCACCGAGAGTGCTGATGAGACATTTACAGTAAGAAGTGATTTGGCAGTACATTATCTTCAATATTATCCTTTCTATAAAACCTCGAACATTAGAAGACAACAAAACACAATTTAAGAAGATATCAAAATATAAGGCAAGAAAACAAAACCAAAAACTGCAGGTGCAAACAACTTCAGGAATTAAATCTGGAGTTGCACAAAGAAACACCGCAAAGCACCGGAATGGTTAACAAAACAAACAGAAAATATAATCTGAATATAGAAGAGGGTGAAAGGATAGGTTTAAATAAAATTTCCCTGAAAAATCATGTCCAAAAATTAACCAACTGGAAAGCCTCAGCGTCTAATGCGATCCACGGTTATTGATTGAATAATCACACCACGCTACGGTATCGACGCGTTGGTCAAAATCAAAATTACCGGGAGAAAGATGTAATGTCAGAATAGTTGACCAGCGGCAAATCATCACTCATCCAAGAAGATTCTGAAAAACAAAAACAAAACAAATATAGTGCTGTCAGCAGGCTTTCACTCATGCGAACAATCTTAATAGGACAAATAACATACAGGTAAATAATCTTAACATATAAGTTCATAATCTTCACTTCCTATCGCTACTTTCATTCGTTTCACATATACCTCCTTTTTCATTTTGAGCGAAATTCACCATAAAATGATAGCATTTAAAGTTTTTAGAAATTATATACAGAGAGGGCAGGGTGATGAGGAATAATTATGTAAATAGAGAGAAGTTCGACACAAAATTATTTAAAGCTAGAAAATATTTTTAGATTCTAAGAATTTTTTTTTAAATAATAATGGTTTAGTGAAACACGGCTTAATAATTAATTTATAGATGGGCTGAAGAGGTAGCTTCATAGCTTTCCCAAGGATATTTACCCGTAAGTGAATGCTTTGAACCAAACAAAAATTGGAACTCGGATCTCCGATTAACAAATCCGGATCATTATCTATTACACCACATGCAAAACCATGAAGTCAGCATACCTGGCATTCTCAAGCAGGCACCTATCTAGATGCTGACCAGGTTCGATGTTGCTTAACTTCGATGATCGCACTTATGGACACTAATAAGGCGGCGAAATGAGAATTGGGTTTCTCAAGTTTCAAGATCTTATCAATTTACAGTTGAGTTGGCCAGTAAGTTCTATGCTAACAGTTTCTTTTCTCACACTTCTCGCTGGTGGAAATCCTTTCCGGCTACATTCTTTCCAGCCAAGTTTAATATTCAAAAATTTAAATACAATGTCAATAGTTACCTTATGTCTTCATCATATGGAAATAATTCTCCCTGAAAAGATTTCCTTGTTACGTTTAAACCGTGGAATTAGCTACGAATCTCACAACTGGTTTGTTAAACTAGTTTATCATGAAGGACTCGAGTATGCAGGGCCGGTGGATAACGTCATATATATTCTTCTCGTAGATCTATCCTATTTATCCTGAAGCATTCGAATATGAAGCGACGGCGGATAACGTCATATGTATTCCCGAGTTAGATCTATCATATTTATCATGAAGCATTCGAGTATGGAGGGCCGGTGGATAACGTCATATTTATTCCTGATGTAGATCTATCATATTTATCATGAAGCATTCGAGTATGCAGGGCCGGTGGATAACGTCATATGTATTCCTGATGTAGATCTATCATATTTATCCTGAAGCATTCGAGAATGAAGCGACTGTGGATAACGACATGTGTATTACTTTTGTAGATCAATCATGTTATCTTGAAAGATTCGAGGATGCAGCGCCAGAGTATAACGTCATATACATTCCTGTCGTAGATCAATTATGTTTATCTTGAAGGATTCGAGTATGCAGCGCCGGTGTAAAACGTCATATATATTCCTGATGTAGATCTGTCCTATTTATCCTGAAGCAATCGAGAATGCAGTGCCGGTGGATAACGACATATATATTCCTGATGTAGATCTATCAAGTTTATCTTGAAGGATTCGAGCATGCAGCGCCGGTGGATATCGTCATATGCATTCCTGATGTAGATCTATTATATTTATCCTGAAGCATTCGAGAATGCAGCGCCGGTCGATATCGTCATATGTATTCCGGATGTAGATCTATCATATTTATCTTAAAGCATTCGAGTTTGCAGCGCCGGTGGACAAAGTCATATGTATTCATGAGGTAAATCTATCATATTTATCTTGAAGCATTCGAGAATGCAGCGCCGGTGGATATCGCCATAGGTATTCCTCATGTAGATCTATCATATTTACCCTAAAGCATTCGAGTATGCAGCGCCGGTGGATAACATCATATGTATTCCTGTCGTAGATCAATCATGTTTATCTTGGAGGATTCGAGTATGAAGCGACGGTGGATAACGTCATATGTATTTCTGACGTAGATCTATGATATTTATCCTGAAGAATTGGAGAATGAAGCGCCGGTGGATAACGTCATATATATTCCTGATGTAGATCTATCATATTTATCCTGAAGCATTCGAGAATGCAGCGCTGGTGGATAACGTCAAATGTATTTCTGACGTAGATCTATCATATTTATCCTGAAGCATTTGAGAATACTGCGCCGGTGGATAACGTCATATGTATTCCTGATATAGATCTATAATATTAATCCTAAAGCATTCGAGTATGCAGCGCCGGTGGATAACGTCATATTTATTCCTGAGGTAGAACTATCATATTTATCCTGAAGCATTCGAGAATGCAGCGCCGGTGTATATCGCCATATGTTCTCCTGTCGTAGTTCAATATGTGTTATTCTTTAAGGATTCGAGTATGAAGCGACGGTGGACAATGTCATATGTATTCTTCATGTAGATCTGTCATATTTATCCTGAAGCATTCGAGAATGCAGCGCCGGTGGATAACGTCATATGTTTTCCTGTCATAGATGAATCATGTCTTGAAGAATTCGAGATTGCATCGCCGGTGCATATCATCATATGTATTCCTGATGTAGATCTGACATATTTATACTGAAATATTCGAGTATGCAGCACCGGTGGATAACGTTATATGTATGCCTGGTGTAGATCTGACATATTTATCCTGAAGCATTCGAGAATGCACCGCCGGTGGATATCGTCTTATGTTTTCATGATGTAGATCTACCATATTTATCCTGAAGCATTAGAGTATGCAGCGCCGGTGGATAACATCATATGTATTCCTGATGTAGATCTATCATATTTATCTTGAAGCATTCGCGTATGCAGCGCCGGTGGATAACGTCATATGTATGCCTGATGTAGATCTATCATATTTATCTTTAAGGATTCGAGTATGCAGCGCCGGTGGATATCGTCATATGTATTCTTGATGTAGATCTATCATATTTATCCTAAAGCATTCGAGTATGCAGCGCCGGTGGATAACGTCATATATATTCTTCTGGTAGATCAATCATGTTTAAACTGAAGCATTCGAGGATGCAGCACCGCTGGATAACGTCATATGTATTTCTGTCGTACATCAATCATGTTTAACTTCAAGAATTCGAGTATGCAGCGCAGGTTGATATCATGATATACATTCCTGTCGTAGATCAATCATATTTATACTGAAGCATTCGAGTATGAATCGACGGTGGATAACGTCATATGTATTCCTGATGTAGATCTGTCATATTTATCCTGAAGCATTCGAGAATGCAGCGCCGGTGGATAACGTCATATGTTTTCCTGTCGTAGATCAATCATGTCTTGGAGAATTCGAGTATGCAGGGCCGGTGGATAACGTCATATTTATTCCTGTCGTAGATCAATCATGTCTTGAAGAATTCGAGTATGAGGCGCCGGTGCATAACGTCATAATTATTCCTGTCGTAGATCTATCATGTCTAGAAGAATTCGAGTATGAAGCGCCGCTGGATAACGTCATATCTATTCCTGATGTAGATCAATCATGTTTATACTGAAGCATTCGAGAATGTAGATCTCTCATATTTATCCTGAAGGATACGAGTATGGAGCACCGGTGGATAACGTCATATGTATTCCTGTCGTAGATCTATAATGTCTTGAAGAATTCGAGTATGAAGCGCCGCTGGATAACGTCATATCTATTCCTGATGTAGATCAATCATTTTTATACTGAAGCATTCGAGAATGCAGCGCCGGTGGATAACGTCATATGTATTCTTCTCGTAGATCAATCATGTTTATACTGAAGCATTTGAGAATGCAGCGCCGGTGGATAACGTCATATGTATTCCTGTCGTAGATCAATCATGTCTTGAAGAATTCGAGTATGCATCGCGGGTGGATAACGTCATATGTATTCCTGTCGTAGATCAATCATGTTTCGAAGAATTCGAGTATGTAGCGCCGGTGGATAACGTCATATGTATTCTTCTCGTAGATCAATCATCTCTTGAAGAATTCGATTATGTAGCGCCGGTGGATAACATCATATGTATATGTATCTCGCAGCGGTTGTATTTTTATTTTTTTCTCAATTTAATTTTTTTCTTGATCCTCTGGTCATCCCCTCCTTGATTCCCTGGAATATTCCTTCATAAGTTCCTTCTTCGTTTTCTCTTGCTTTGATGGAAGTCCTTACTTAAACAATGTCTTTCCGAGAACACTTACTCTGTGGAACGATCTTTTTTTCTAAATATTACAATCTTAACCACTTCAAGTTTACAGTCAACTATTATCTATCCTTCATATTCTCATAATCTGCACCTACCTCCTCCTTTCCACGTTCATGAAAGAACTTAATTCCGCAAGCATCTACATTAAATAGGCCTTGTATTGGGTGAAGGTTTAGTAGTTATCCTAACAGTTTCTTTTCTCGAACTTCTCGCTTGGGGACCTCCCTTCCGCCTCTATGCTTTCTAAATGTACTCTTAATCGCTATCTAATGTCTCCCTGGATATTTTTTTTTATTCCCGCTCATTATTAATGTTTCTGTTCCTAATCTCTCCACATGTTGTAACACATGTAAAAATATACATATAACTAAAACGTAGTATATCATATACGTTTGTTACTATCCGCGGTTTCAAGCATCTGCGAATGCACTTCGAACATAGTATATTTAGTTATATATCTTATATACCTGTAAGTCAAAGCAAGAGAAAACGAAGAAGGAAACCGTCCATGATTAGAATTTTGCTGTCACATATTTTTCGGTGCCTCTGCTATTTACCTGGAACTCCATGATAAGATCCAAGGAAGAATCATCAATATTATTGGTCCTAATCTCGCAGTACTTTTCAGTTTCTTTCCTACCGATGTAGCGTTGTCACATTCTGTCTTTTCTATAAATACTTACATGGTAATGGTTTGGGCGAGCTCTTCGCTAGGATAACTACACTTTGTTTTCAAAATTTAAGGGTAGTATTAGACTGGAGTCGAGATCTCATCAATTTTCAGTGGAGCTGGCTAGTTGTAATCATAAATTCTATGCTAACAGTTTCTCTTCTTCTCGTTTGTAGAACTTCTTTCCAGCTCCGCATCTTCCAGCCAACTTTAATCAGAAAAAAATGAAATGCAATGTCAATCTTTATCAACTGTCTTCCTGATTGCTCTTTTCTCTTCCTGCTCAGCAAACATGTCTCGCTAGATCAATTACAATTGAATAGTGAGCTCGATTCTCACCGGGTGTCCCACACTTTTGGCTTTGTGCCACATCTAAGCTATGCTTAGAAAATTATTTGGGCACGCCGGCGTAGTGTAATGGTTGACAAGCTTGTCTTGCTAGATCATTTACGACTGAAAAGTGAGTGGCCCATACTTTTGACCTTGTGACACATTTAAGGTACGCCTAGAAAATAATCATCATTATTGTTTCTGTTCCTAATTCTTCCACACCCGGTAAACCCTTTGTTTTTTTGCGGCTTCATTGCCTTGCATGGGGTTGATACAAATTAAAATTTAAAAAAATGTGACACAATTCTCAATTTTTGGTTTAATCTTACTCTTGTAAAAAATAAGCCTGGAAGACGGAGTTAAATAGTGTCTGTCATCTTTAGAAATGGACGTGATAGAATAAGCCGACTATTCTCCAACAGATATAGTAATGCATATCATGGACGTGATAGAATAAGCCGACTATTCTCCAACAGTTATAGTAATGCATATCATTTACAAAAGAGAAAAAAAGTTGCCTGTATAATGATTTTCCTAGCGTAGCTTAGATGTGGCATAAGACCAAATGTAGGGAGCATCTAGTGAAGATCGAACTCAGTACTTCGGAATTATTTTAGCGAGACAAGCTTGCTAACCATTACACCATATCTATCTCATGCATATAGAAAACAGAACTTATTCGAGGAGATAAAGAGTTAACGCAAAATATTGATCAACTTCAGCGACCATATCAGAATAGAATTTACGTTACTGAATTGCGCAAGATTGGTAATTCGGCGACATTTGACACCAGATGGAATTGGCATTCCTGATGAGAAGATAATCTAGTCATTAAGCGTCCAATTCCGCTTTAAATAACGGTAATTATTCAAATGTAGTTCAATAAAACGAGAGGAAACAAAAGAAAATACGAAAGCAATATTTTAGAAAGTCGAGAATAATATTAAAAATTAAATTGCAGAAATTTCCTAATAAGTACTTGGGATGTCTGGCTAGAGGGATACGCAGGAGCCTCTCAGTGAACCTTTGGAAGTGACAACAAAGACGTAAATAAGATGAACTTTTAGATACACAGTGAATATTTGCGCGGTTTCCGTAGCAAGGGAAACAGGAACATTACTGTGGACACTACGTAAATATCGGTAGATACAGGTGAACACTCGGCTAATTTGATTAGAGAGGTAAAATAAACCATTCAACAATTGGGAAATTTATTACCTTGAGAAACCGGATCATTCCTCTGAACATTTTCGAAGTGTCGGTAGAGAAGGAAACAAGACCATTCCGATAATTGGTATCTACAGATAACTATACAGAACCATTTCGGTGATCTTTCTTTCAATATCGGTAGAGAGGGATAGCGGCCCTTTTCGGACTGACAGAAAAAAATCAACATTTGTGCCATTTTTGTATATCGTTTCTAAAGATAATCCTAGTGAACTTTTCGATTGTTTCGGTAGAAAAAGACACAGGAATATTTTCGTGAACACTTATTTAATACCTGCAGAAAAAGATACAGGATAAATCTGGTGAAATTCTTGAGTTACCTCCTAATTTATTAATCGAAACTACTAGTAGTGGACGCTCTCAGGACTATAAATACTGTGCGATAATTTTTTTATCACACTCTTCTTACTTTTTCCGCTTACACCTAAACATGTAAATCTTTCCCGGAGAAAGCTTTCCCTTTGGGGAAACGTATGAATAATATACGCATACACGTAGACACATACACTCACTACACATAATTTTGACCATTAGGTTTTCACATTGGATACATATGTCTTTGTCGCTTGTATACAAGCTTGCTAACCATTATTTGTTAATACATTATCATTTTTTGTACATCTATATTGGCTCTTGTTTGTATTATTTACGTGGACTCACATCCCGTGTGTGCCATGTTTGTTGTGGGCATCTCAGGAAACACACGTGTTTACTTCTGAACGCATACAACGGCTCGCAACAAAATCTTCGTCGTGCTGGGTATGATGATAAACTACATTTGTCCTTTGTAAGACGACAAATTACATCCGAAAGCAAGGCCTCAAATCAGGAGGTTTTGAGGAGTATGAAACCACCTTTTATTTGCTGATATTCCCAGGTCTTCCCTGACCCGGGGTGTGAGCACGTGTCAGGGTCCCAGGTATAGACAAATATTAACCCCTCCCCCGCACACACGAATTGGACAAAACACTATGAAAGTGTAAAAATAGGTTTTAATACCAGTAATACTTTTTTTTTTTTGAAAAATGACTTGGAGTACATTTTTGAAAAAGAACAATATTACCAGCAATACATTTTAAAGGGAAAAAATTACGAGCAATACATGTTTGGGAAAAGAAATATTACCAGCAATAGATATTGAAAAAAAAATATTACCAACAATACATTTTTGAAAAAAAATATTACCAGCAAGATATTTTTGAAAAAAAATATTACGAACAATTCATTTTCGAAAAAAAAAATATTACTAGGGATACCTTTTTGAAAAAAAATATTACTAGGGATACCTTTTTGAAAAAAATATTACCAGCAATACATATTTGAAAATATTATCAGCAATATATTTTTGAAAAAAAATATTACCAGCAATAGATTTTTCAAAAAATCTTACCATCAATACATTTGTAAAAGAAATATTATCAGCAATATATTTTTTAGAAGAAATATTACCATTAAGTCATTTTTGAAAAAAAAAAAAAATCCGGTAATAGATTTTTTAAAAAAAGAAATTACTAAATTCCCAAGAAAATTAAATTTCAGTATTAAATAACCAATAAAGAGTTGCTACGCCATCAAACGAAGAAACTAAAGAATTTTTTCTAAAATTCTTTTCGGCTTTAAATAACCCATTAAAATTGATTTGCCGTAAAACAAAATAAACCTAACTCAACTGACAATAACTTTCTTCCTCATTTTCATTGCATTTCTATCATATTATCCATAGCAGTACATTGTACATTTATTCTATTATAACAATATTCCCTCAGTAGCACTTAATTTCTGACCAAAGACAATATCTTCCCGATTTTCATTGTATTTTTATGATCCTTTGCTATGTGTTTACAATATATAAAAATGATATTATCTTATTCGTTATGCTTGTAATAACTATTTACCATAGATAAGCATTTGTCTTAATTTTCAATGTATTGTGTTTTGAAACTTGCTAAAACAAATTTTATCGACAACTCAAAACAGTCTAAACCGTCTTTCCTCAATTATGTATCCCAAAAGCTTCAACATTTTTTTTCTGATTCTAACTATAAATGCCTTTTTTTGTTCCATTTTGGCTAAAACGCCGTCATTGATCACATGTAAAGTCCATTGCATTCTTAGCAACTTTCTGGATTGCCCCGTTTCAGTTACGTCAAAGTGAGGAGGTTCTGCATTGGCTGACAGATAGGAAGGCCGATATTACCAAAGCCTCCAGTAGACTTTTCCTTAATTCTGTATCTGTCTATATTTCTGGGATGAGGTAGTATGTACCATAATGTACTATCTACATTTATCACAACGTTTCGGCATTCTTCAGGTGGTTGTAATGCCGAACTGAACCCTTTATTTCGCTCGCTGGGGTTGACTGTTCCGTGTCGTGTCTTATCAGTTATCTGATAATTCTGTTTATTCCACTTTCCAAGTTCTCCACTGCATTAACCAGGTATTGAACTCACAAATCTTTCGGTCCTGTCACTAGATCTAACTAATCCCTTTATCCACTGGGATATGTGTCTTTAAGGACATCTGTTTATGAGTTTCTGGGACTTATAAACTCTTCAGCAACAATTTTTTACCAGTGCAATTTTTGCTGTTATCATTGCATGTTTCTTTTTACCATTGCTCCTATTGCAATTTTCGTTGTTATCATTACTTTTCTCTGGCACTACTTATTGGTACCCATATTGTATTCATTTCTATGCTTGGTCGGCTCAAGAGATTTTTGTAGCCTAGCATATGTGCTGATTCCTTAAGTTTACTAATTTTCTAATGATTTTCTTTGTCTATGATTTCAATCTGATCTCACTGAGAGCGGTGATCTCCGTTTTCTCTCCATATGGGGTCAGCCACGCCTGATTTTTCCACTTCCCCTCGTGTTAAATGTATAACTGGTTACTCTTATTCAAGGATACCTATCTACTAGGGCGGCTAACCAATCCCTATTGTAGACACTTCCTCAGACACATCTGTGTTTATTCAACACCCATATAAATTAGTTACAAGATAAAATGCCAGATAATTGGTCATTGAAATACAGATGTAGAGAAGTACAGTCGAACAGATAATCGTTCATTAACCTAACGATTTCGGATTATACATTTATTCATTATTCATTTTAATAGACTTTAATAATTTTTTACAAAAATGTATTGTATTTACATTATTCGGACTATTGTCCTCATATTTGTCGCCATGTTTATCGCAACGTTTCGGCCGTTGTACGCTCCGACCTTCTTCAATTTGATACTCCAACTACCTGAAGAGTACAACGGCCGAAACGTTGTGATGAACATGGTGACAAAGATGAGGACAATAGTCCGGATAATGTAAATAATATACATAATACCTCATTTCAGAATTATATACGGATACAAAAATGTATTGCAGGTAATATTTTTTGTCAAAAATGTATTGCTGGTAATATGTTTTTTTTTAAATGTATTACGGGTAATATTTCTTTTAAAAATGTATTGCTGGTAATATTTTTTCCCAAAAAATGTATTGCTGGTAATATTTTCCCCCCAAAATGTATTGCTGGTAATATTTTTTACCAAAAATATATTTGTGGTAATATTTCTTTTTCAAAAATGTATTTCTGGTAATATTTTTTTCTTCAAAAATATATTGCTGGTAATATTTTATTTTTCAAAAATGTATTGATGGTAATATTTTTTTTCAAAAATGTCTTGCTTGTAATATTATTTTTGAAAATTTATTTCCGGTATTATTTCTTTTATGATATGTATTGCTGGTAGGATCGTTTTTCAAAAATATCTTGCTGGTAATATTTTTTCCAAATAGATGTATTGCAGGTAATATTTTTTTCAAAATTGTATTGATGGTAATATTTTTTCAAACTTGAATTGCTGGTAATATTTTTTTCCAAAATGCACTTCTGGTAATATATATATATATATATATATATATATATATATATATATATATATATACATATATATATATATATATATAACCATGTTTCAAAAATGGAAGCTAAAAACTTTAAATTTTATTATATAATTAAATTAAAGAAATTAATTCCGTTTTATCTCCAATTATATATATGTCTGTATATATGTTCAAAAATGTATTACTGGTATTTTTAGTATGTAAATATATTTCTATACCAATTTGTTGTGGTGGGGGGAGTAATTATCTTCCCATAGCTGGGACCCTTAACAGGTGCTACCACTGAAGATATTTTAGTGGTCAGGAATTAGAGTATCGTAAAGGGAATAGGGCTACTGTAATAAAATGTAGGCATATATAAAAAAAATATGACTCTGAATACCAAAGAAATACATTGATTAAAGATAAAAAAACGAATATTCTATGGTCAGAAATGAAGCCTTGTTTTAATCAGAGAAATTCGACCTGTTATATATAATGTAAGATTATTGCTGGTAACGTTATTGTAGTATTTCATTGTCAATAGTTTTGCTATAGAAAAGTCATAAGTACGTGAAGTTGTCGAGAGGACAAAGTCGAATGCTGAATTTCTCTCACAGGTAAACGTAGACGTGAGAACAATTGAGAAAAGTTGAAATGTTTCCTTAATGAATGATAAAATTGGAAAATGTAAATAATAAAAAGATAAGGCGTACCAATTCTATTTGTAGTGTCATTATATTGTGGAATGTAAGAATGCATAGGATTCTGAGAGAACGAGGTTTTGTTACGGAAAGAAAACTTCCGTGGAGGCGGAAAGGTAGTTCTGTAGCTATTCTAGGAGAAAACTAATTGGATGGGGGAGTAACAGTAAAACAAAAACTAATAAGAAAATTGAAATGAAGAAAGAAAAAGGATGTAAAAATGGAAGCAGAGGGAAGTAGGGAGAGAAGTTTTATGAATCCAGTTGATGATGAAGAAGGAGAAATAATGAAGAAATGAAGATTGGAAAAAAATGATTTAATGTGGAAAAGAATGAAATCGAAATAAAAAAACAATAATTCTCTTCTTATTTCAATCGCATTTTTCCACATTTTTCGTCTGTTTTCCTATTTTCTAATCAAGAGGAAGAGCGCAGGAAAATAATAGGTAGAAAAGAGCAAAGAAAGAAAGAATGATAGAAGAAACCAAAGAAAGAAAGAGACAAACAAACAAACAAAGAAAAAGACAAAAATAAAGAAAGGAAAAGGCGAAGAAAGAAAGGAAAAATGTAAAGAAAGAAAAAAGCAAAGGAAGAAAGAAAAAGGAAAGAAAGAAGGAATGAAAGAAAAATGCAGAGAAAGAAAGTTAAAAGTAAGGAAAAAGGAAAGAAAAGACAAAGAAAGAAAGGAAAAGGCGAAGAAAGAAAGGAAAAATGTAAAGAAAGAAAAAGGCAAAGGAAGAAAGAAAAAGGAAAGAAAGAAAGAATGAAAGAAAAATGCAGAGAAAGAAAGTAAAAAGTAAGAAAAAAGGAAAGAAAAGACAAGGAAAGAAAGAAAGGAAGGAAGAAAAAGGCAAAAAAAAAAGAAAAGAAATTGCAAAGAAACAAAAAGGAAAGAAAAAAATATGTGTTGAAAAAATATGTTCATGGAAAAAAGAAAAGAAAGTCATTATTTTACTTCAGTAGAAAGAAAGAAGGGAAGAAAGATAGAATTGATGTGGATGAGGAAAAGAGAGGAGGAGGAGGAGGGGAAGAAAAAGAATAATAAGAAGAAGACATATTACTTATCGTGTGAACGACTACAATAGTGGGAACAAAAGAGCTAAAAAATTTCATATTTCTTAAGTCGAAAGAAAGAAAGAGGAGGAGAAGGAAGAGGGGTCTGAAGAAAGAAAGAAGGAAGGAAGTAAAAAAGAAGGAAAGAAAGAACATTTAATGAAGAAGAAGACGACAGCAGTGAAAGTGAGAAGACTGTGTAAGAAAAAGGACTGCGGAAAAAATGTAGTTCGACAAAAAAACAACAACCCCCCCCCAAAAAAAAACAAAGAAAGAAACAAATAATAATACCTCATCTCAGAGATAGAGACAGAGATATAGAGAGACGTAGACATAAAGACCGGAGCGTACAACGGCGGAAACGTTGTGAATATGGTCATGAAGATGAGGATAACAGTCCGAATAATGTAAATAATACAAGTATTAGGTTGGTGCAAAAATAATGACGTAATAATGTCGTTTTTAGGCGTATTTGTTAACGTCAAAAAACGACATTATTACGTTATCATTTTTGCACCAACCTAATAATTATAATACTCATCTCAAAGATATGAACAGATATATTGAGAGACATAGATATAAAGACCGGAGAGTACATCGGCCGAAACGTTGTGAATATGGCAATGACTATATGGATAACAGTCCGAATAATGTAATTAATGCAAGTTATCGTAATACCTTACCTCAGAGGAAGGGGAGAACGTACAACTGCGGAAACGTGAATATGGCAATAAAGATGAGGATAACAGTTGGAATAATGTAAATAATGCAAGTCATCATAATACCTCATCTCAGAGATATAGACAGATTTTCGTTTTCATTGTTTAGGATTATACAGAACGCCCGTTTGATGATTCTGTCTAGAAAACATTTCAGAATATAGTCTGCTCTTTATTTACGAGCTGCGGACAATTCTTTGATTAAGATGAGAAGCATTCATATGATTAGGGACACGTCGACCGAATTTAGATAAGTTTTCCTCAGGACGGAGATTAATGATCGAAACTCTATTAAACTCTTTTGCACATTCTCCTGCAGTCTGTCGAGAACTTTCAACAACTACAGTTAGCCGAAGTTCAAAATTAATAAGATGTGGTCGTCTAGATCAAGGTGAATCTTTGAGATGAAAATCTCCAGAGAGAAACTGACCAAACCAGCGTTGGCATATCCAGATACTAAAAACGTAATTTCCGTAGACAGAACGAATATTTCTTGTCACTTCCGTTCTTGAAATAACGTATTTTTTTTTAATTCATACAGAATAAACTGTCTAATATAAGCCTGATCTAAAATCGGCTGACTAGGGTAAAATCGATTCAAAATTTATCTACGCTGATATTAAGTGATATGTAAAGAAAGAACAGAAAATATTAGAACAATTAAAGCCGAATTTGCCGTAAGTATTGGAAACATGCAATAAAAATGATATCTGTCTATATTTCTGAGTTCTGGTATTATTTACACTATTTACATTATTCGGACTATTGTCGCCATATTTATTTTAACGTTTCCGCCCTTCACTATCTATCTATATTTCTGAGATGTGGTATTATGTACACTATTTACATTATTCGCACCATTGTCCTCATCTTTGAAATCATATTGGCCATTCAGTATCTGTCTATATTTCTGAGATGAGGTATTATGTACATTATTTACATTATTCGGACCATTGTCCTCATCTTTGTCGCCATATCTATTACAACGTTTCGGTCCTTCAGTATCTGTCTATATTTCTGAGATGAGGTATTATGAACACTATTTACATTATTCGGACTATTGTTCTCATCTTTGCCGACATGTTTATCACAACGTTTCGGCATTTGCACGCTCCAGCCTTCTTCAGGTGGTTGGAAAGTCGAACTGAATCTTTTATTTCGGTGGTTGGGGTAGATTGCTATGTCAAGCGGATGTCAGTTATCAGTTATCTGCCGTTATTTTCCGAGATGAGGTATTATGTACACTATTTACAGTATTCGGACTATTGTCCTCATCTTTATCGCTATATTTATTACAACGTTTCGGCCGTTGTAGGCTTCGGCCATCTTCTGGTGCTTGGAATGTCGAAGTGAACCCTTTATTTCGCTCACTGGGGTAGACTCTTCTAGTTCCATGTGCCATGTTATAATGACTGTCATTTATCAGTTATCTCCTGTTAATTCCACTCTGGAAGTTCTCAACTGCGTGTATTAAGCTCACACTCTTTGGGACCTGTCACTTGATCTAACACCTTTATCCACTGTGCCATGTGTCCTCAAGGATATTAAAACATGGATGTGGAATTAGAAGAGTCTACCGCACATTCCAATCAACTGACGAAGGCCGGAGCTTACAACGACCGAAACGTTGTAATAAATATGGCGAAAAAGATGAGGACAATAGCCCGAATAATGTAAATATTGTAAAAAATGATTATGTCAAAAATGTTACAGAACTTTCCTTCCGACCTAATGGTATCAAATTAGTAGAACGTAGATAAAAAATAATCATTAATTTATGAATAATCAGCGTTTCGTTTTATTTTTATTGCCTATTTAAACCTACTAAAATAGTAGTCATCGTAAAACTTACGTTGTCCGAAAATTTTCTGGTTACTCAGCGATCGTTGATTCTAAAAATATCTTCAGCGTTACGATAATGAAGTCGAATAATGTGATGAAAGAGAAATTAATCATACCTTAATAACAGGTCATTTTTATATCTAAGAAGAGCTCAGCTAAAAGTGTTTTTTTTATAAAAAGAAACAAAATGAAATAAACCTAATCCAAGTCAATCGATGTATGTGTATTATAGAATCTCAGAATTTCAACAAGATTTACCAGTAACCAAGGTGATGGGGAACCCCTGCGAAATTTAAATACAAGGCCCGCCTTTCTAGTACTTGTCACTTTCAATGTTTCTCAACCTGGATCCAAAAGCCAGTGATGGAAAATTGGTCGGCGCTTTTATAAATTACTAAAAATCAGGGAATTATTCAATTTAAATGAAAATTTCAGTACATATTCATTAAATATTTACTATTATAATGAATTTCTGTTTTTTATTTTGTAGTAACCATCAATATTTGCATGAATAAATTTTACTCGAAAAAATGATTGAGTCGCACATTTGTACATTTCCATAAAGATTAATCGCCGACGCATCTCTGCTGAATTTTTTATTTTACAAAAGATTCCAACACAACTCAAACGGGATCGTCTTAAAAAAATTGTTTTAAAAACAGTATTTCAGTTTTCGGGAAAAATTTTCATGTGTTGGAAGTTTTAAACATTTTTATTTTTCAAGCGATAACTTTCTCGGTTTTATCTTTCTAGAAATGTAAAAAAAATAGGGACTAGAAATTTTATTTTAATTATTAGGTTGGTGCAAAAATAATGTCGTTTTCTCACATATGTTACTATGTGAGAAAACGATATTATTTTTGCACCAACCTAATACTAACCGACGACTTCTGGTTAGTATTACTATTAGTAAAAAAACAATCAGAGATCCTCCCTAGTGGATGATCTCGGATTAAAAAAAAAATTGTTTTACCGCGATATATTAGCCTCATAATTGATTTAAAAGAACTGTTCAAAAAGATCTTACAATTTAAAAAATAAATGCTACTGATTTAGCATTTCTCCACCCCTCGCCAGTAGCCAGTGGCCCCCACGCGGTTGAGAGGTTCGGGGTAGTAAGCACCGACCCTGTCGATTATTATAGTTGACGATTGACAATATAACTTAGGTAGAAAATAAGTAAATAGTACAGCATACAAAAAAACACGCTGCTGAAACTAGCCCTTTTGGGGCTCCAATCTCGTCGGGGGCTTCCTGCGTAGAAAGCATCTGATCGGCCATGAACATAAACGATGTATATTATTAGTTGATGACTGACAATGTAAAGTCAGTTTGAAAATAATTTAAAAATTGGCGGATGGCCATAAAAGGGTGCAGAAAAATGCAGTGGGCACAATGGGCGCCCCCCGCCCCCCGGTTGGACGTAAGACACGCTGGGCCTGCCAGTATCGACACTATTTTAACAACTCTATATAAATATATTGTAAGACGAGATAAATAAACTTAAATGGTTTTGCTTGTTTTGTTTTGCAGAATATCGACATCAATGAGTTAATGACGACAAGATTTTTATTGCTGGTAATATTTTTTCAAAAATATATTGTTGGTAATATTTTTTTTTACCAAAAATGTAATGCTGGTAATATTTTTGCTTCAAAAATGTATTACAGGTAATATTTATTTTTACTCAAAAATGTATTGCTGGTAATATTTGTCCTTCAAAAATGTATTAATGGTAATATTTTTCCTTCAAAAATGTATTGCTGGTAATATTTTTCCTTCAAAAATGTATTGCTGGTAATATTTTTCTTTCAAAATATATTGCTGGTAAAATTTTTCCTCCAAAATGTATTGCTGGTAATATTTATTTTCTTGAAAAATGTATTGTGGTAATAATTTTTCCTTCAAAAAATTTATTGCTGGTATTAAAATCTATTTTTACACCTTCATAATAATCAGTATAGGGATAACTATTTGCCCATAGTTGGGACCCTAACAGTTACAAATCCCCCGGATCAGGGTGTACCCGGAACACTAGCAATTAAGAGATGGTTCCACGCTCTTCAAAATCTCCTGTTCAGGGGCCTTGCTGTCGGATGTAGTTTATCGTCTTACCCTGGATACATAAATTTAAATATTTTGTTAAGTAGACATGATGTAATTAACTGAAAACTGTTGATTGTAGTTTGATAGAACCATACCACAACAGAGCAGACAACAAATAGAAAATAAAATCGTGAATTATAAACAAGTAACCATAAAAAAATACCGATAAAAATGTTTGCATAGTTTTTAGTGTTTTGTTTGCATCGTTATACAGAAAAAAAAAGATCCGTCGAAAGTAGCATGGACGTTTTCCTACGCTTATTAATACATCTGAATGTACCAGAATATTAATAGAAAATATGACATCTCCGTCAGGAATCGAACTTGCATCCTACACATTAAAATACGGTTCGAGCGGATATGAGCGTGCGAGAAAATCATGGGAAATTTCTTGTTTAAAAACGATAATTTGACTATGCTAGCAAAAAAATTATTCTGTAGCTTAAATGGTATAGCATTTCAGGCTATATGACGGTTCCGTATAGGATACAGGTTCGATGCCTGTCAGAGGACACACATTTTCAATGGAGTTCTTTTTTTTTACATTTATGTCGGTAAAAGTAGTTCATATTGTTTATTATAAGCAGGACATTTACTTAAATACATGTATCGATAAAAATATGTATAAATAATATATATATATATATATATATTTTTTTTTTCTGGGGTAAAAATTTACTTAAAACGATAAATAAAATACATAACATTTTCGTAAAGTGGTTACAATCGAAATACAACACAACTAAAAAAAATACAGCTAAACCAGTATCTGTCTCTATTTCTGGGATGAGGTATTATGTACATTATTTACATTAATCAAACTATTGTCCTCATCTTTGTCGTCATATTTGTTTCGGCCGTTTAACGCTCCGGCCTTCTCCAGATGGTTGGAATGTCGAACCAAGCCTTTTATTTCGCTCATTGGGGTAGACTTGGTCTAATTCCACTTGCCATGTTTGATGGATGTCAGTTATCAGTTATCTCCTGTTAATTTCCCTCTGAAAGTTCTCCGCTGCCTTAGCCGTGAATTCACACTCTTTGGGTCCTGTCACTCGATCTAACCTCAAAGACACATAGGACAGTGGATAAAGGCGTTCGTTAGGTCCAATAACAGGACCCAAAGAGTGTGAGTGTGAGCGTGATTGTGCCCGGCTAAGGCAATGGGGAACTTTCAGAGGGAAATTAACAGGAGATAACTGATAACTGACACCCATTAAACATGGCACGTGGAACTAGAACAGTCTACCCCAGTGAGCGAAATAAAGAGTTCAGTTCGACATTCCAACCACCTGAAGAAGGCCGGAGCGTACAACGGCGGAAACGTTGTAATAAATATGGCAAAAAGATGAAGACAATAGTCCGAATAATGTAAACAATATATAGCTAAACCAGTTTATCGTTCTTCTCTCATCAAAGTGCCAATAGTAGACAAGAAATCTGTACAGTAAGTATAATAAATGCCCCAAACCAATTGAATTATAAAAGTCTAGATTTAAAATAAACTGTGTTTTGCTAGACAATTTTAATCAAGATAATCTATCTTATAAAATGAGAAGTTTGACATTCGTTTTTGCGTTGATTATTGTTGCCATATATGGTCTGGTTCTTAGGCTATATATTTAGAGTTTCTTGATGAAATCCAAAGAAGAATCTGCAATGTAATTGGTCCTGACCTGGCACCTTGGCTTCAGTCATTTTCCCATTGATGTAGCGTACCTTCCATCTACCTTTTCTATAAATACTCCCATGGTAACTGTTCTGGTATATTTTGAACTATGTTATCTTTCTTGATAAAATCCAAAGAAGAATCTGCAATGTTATTTGTCCTAAACTGGCATCTCGGCTTCTGTCATTTTTCTACCATCCTAACGTAGCTCGCCTGTGGCTTTTCTATAAATACTTTTATACTTGCTTTTTTTAAATTTGCTCTATGGTACCTCGACTTTCCAAATTTCCAAGTATTAGATTGGCGGTAAGGTCTCATCATTTTACAGTTGAATTGGCTAGATATAACCGTAAGTTCTATGGTAACAGTTTCTTCTCTCGCACTCCACGCGTGTGGAATACTCTTCAGGTTTCTTGTTTCGCTGTGAACTTTGATCTTCAAAAATGTATAACGCAATGTCAATCGTCATCATGTCTTCTGAATTCTTGCTTTTATTGTTTTCTTTCCTTAATAGTGTTTTTTTCTTCTTCTTATTCTCTAGCACTTGCTTTTGAGATGAAGAGATTAAAAACCATTGATAACTTTTTTTCATTTCTCTGAAGCAAATATGAAACCGATAAGAAAGCTATCGCCGTTTTCTTATTTACGATTTTCGACCGATCATTTATGGAGACGTTGCAGCTGCTGAACGTAAAAACGTGAAGTTAGTGTTTCATCGCGATTTAAGAACTTTAAACAGTCCCAGAACATGTATAAAATGTATTTTCTTTCTTGGAACTCAGATTTTGGTGCTGGTTGTGGAGAGTATCATTGTCATTTCACTGCGTTTTGCATTGGATATTGTCGTAACTAACCCATTATTCATCGCCTGTTAAACATATATAATGAACAATTAGTTAAGGTGTTACATTCGTTATTTCAGTTGCTTTCCAAAAAATAAAATTACTCCACTCAATAAATTACTAATTTGAAGCCTTATTAATGGTTGGTCAGCCATAAATTTTATTTTCCCCTCATAACCCGTGGGTGTTAGTTTAAACTAATGTCTTCTTTCATATATTGTGACTATTTTACTTAATGGTTGCGTTTTCTTCATTTTAGATGAAAACCTGGATATTTGCCAACATATTTCAATAAAACTTTCACTTTCTAAAATGATAGTTTACGAGTATAGTTTTGCTAAAAAGTTGTCAGTTTAATATGACGCTAAGATGATATAGCAATTAATCTCATTTTGTTTCATTTTAATGGACATTTTAATTTTGCGAAATCCCAGAAATAGCAGAGAATACAATATGCATTGGAAGTAGGGGAAATATATCTGCGTGATGCGATGTTTTGCTTAAAAAAGAACCTGCATAGATAGGTTTTGCTGACTGCTGAAGTCACATGCTACTGTGAATTTTGGAGGTGTCATATTCAAAGGAATATAACTGATATTTGAGTTACCCAAGAAGGAAAGTATCTGCTCACGTCTGCATTAAAAGGTCTTTTCTGATACTTTGCTAAGTTACAGTCACGATTGTCTGCCTTGCTGATTGAACGCGTATTTTAAACAGGTCAAGACAATCGACTTAGTTTATTCATATATAATTGAAGTGAATTTTTCATTTTTATAAGCAAGGTAAAATCAGTGTTTCAGTGAAAATATGTGACAATGATTAGCTGCATACTTTCATGTTCTGTGAGGCAATTATTGCAAAGATGATGTATTATATAATGTTAAAAAGCAGCTGCATATGAAAACTACGCGTAAAATTTCCGACAGCACTGCTCTTCTCACCCACAGACTTGTTCTTCAATGCTTAATTAACGCAGCGACAACCAAAGAAATAAAAAAATTCGTGAATTTTACTTAATAGTGCTTCTAAAACTCAATGATATTAAATCGGACAATCCAGACATGTCAAAGAAAAGTCGTAAAATGCTTTTTTTAAAAGAAAAATGGCGTGTTTTTGATCTACAAATGAAAGGTAATAACGCATTTTATGCTGGCATACACAATTCTATAAGATCTATTCTTCTCTCCAATACATATCTTTTCATACAGTGTATCGTTATAATTTGTCCTATCTTCATTATTTACATTATTCGGACTATTGTCCTCATCTTTGTCGACATATTTATTTTGTTCTATGTTATTATTAGTTATTGGTGTTAATATTTTATTGTGTCTAATAAGATCTACGGTAAGAACGAATCTTCTATCCGTCACAATGACTTTTATTACAGTATATTGTTAGAATTGTTCTATTTTATTAGTAGTTATTGTTATTAGTCTCTTATTATGCCTAATAAGATCTACGGTAAGAACGAGTCTTCTATCCGTCACAATGACTTTTATTACAGTATATTGTTAGAATTGTTCTATTTTATTAGTAGTTATTGTTATTAGTCTCTTATTATGCCTAATAAAATCTACGGTAAGAACGAGTCTTCTATCCGTCACAATGACTTTTATTACAGTATATTGTTAGAATTGTTCTATTTTATTAGTAGTTATTGTTATTAGTCTCTTATTATGCCTAATAAGATCTACGGTAAGAACGAGTCTTCTATCCGTCACAATGACTTTTATTACAGTATATTGTTAGAATCGTTCTATTTTATTAGTAGTTATTGTTATTAGTCTCTTATTATGCCTAATAAAATCTACGGTAAGAACGAGTCTTCTATCCGTCACAATGACTTTTATTACAGTATATTGTTAGAATTGTTCTATTTTATTAGTAGTTATTGTTATTAGTCTCTTATTATGCCTAATAAGATCTACGGTAAGAACGAGTCTTCTATCCGTCACAATGACTTTTATTACAGTATATT
The DNA here is from genome assembly GCA_963932145.1 of Acanthosepion lycidas. NCBI lineage: Eukaryota > Metazoa > Mollusca > Cephalopoda > Sepiida > Sepiidae > Acanthosepion > Acanthosepion lycidas. The sequence continues at coordinate 14,200,931 of OZ010610.1, read as the reverse complement.
GTTAGAATCGTTCTATTTTATTAGTAGTTATTGTTATTAGTCTCTTATTATGCCTAATAAGATCTACGGTAAGAACGAGTCTTCTATCCGTCACAATGACTTTTATTACAGTATATTGTTAGAATTGTTCTATTTTATTAGTAGTTATTGTTATTAGTCTCTTATTATGCCTAATAAAATCTACGGTAAGAACGACTCTTCTATCCGTCACAATGACTTTTATTACAGTATATTGTTAGAATTGTTCTATTTTATTAGTAGTTATTGTTATTAGTCTCTTATTATGCCTAATAAGATCTACGGTAAGAACGAGTCTTCTATCCGTCACAATGACTTTTATTACAGTATATTGTTAGAATTGTTCTATTTTATTAGTAGTTATTGTTATTAGTCTCTTATTATGCCTAATAAGATCTACGGTAAGAACGAGTCTTCTATCCGTCACAATGACTTTTATTACAGTATATTGTTAGAATCGTTCTATTTTATTAGTAGTTATTGTTATTAGTCTCTTATTATGCCTAATAAGATCTACGGTAAGAACGAGTCTTCTATCCGTCACAATGACTTTTATTACAGTATATTGTTAGAATTGTTCTATTTTATTAGTAGTTATTGTTATTAGTCTCTTATTATGCTCAATAATATCTACGATAAGAACGAATGTTCTCTCCGGCACAATGACTTTTATTACAGTATATTGTTAGAATTGTTCTATTTTATTAGTAGTTATTGTTATTAGTCTCTTATTATGCCTAATAAGATCTACGGTAAGAACGAGTCTTCTATCCGTCACAATGACTTTTATTACAGTATATTGTTAGAATCGTTCTATTTTATTAGTAGTTATTGTTATTAGTCTCTTATTATGCCTAATAAGATCTACGGTAAGAACGAGTCTTCTATCCGTCACAATGACTTTTATTACAGTATATTGTTAGAATTGTTCTATTTTATTAGTAGTTATTGTTATTAGTCTCTTATTATGCCTAATAAAATCTACGGTAAGAACGAGTCTTCTATCCGTCACAATGACTTTTATTACAGTATATTGTTAGAATTGTTCTATTTTATTAGTAGTTATTGTTATTAGTCTCTTATTATGCCTAATAAGATCTACGGTAAGAACGAGTCTTCTATCCGTCACAATGACTTTTATTACAGTATATTGTTAGAATTGTTCTATTTTATTAGTAGTTATTGTTATTAGTCTCTTATTATGCCTAATAAGATCTACGGTAAGAACGAGTCTTCTATCCGTCACAATGACTTTTATTACAGTATATTGTTAGAATCGTTCTATTTTATTAGTAGTTATTGTTATTAGTCTCTTATTATGCCTAATAAGATCTACGGTAAGAACGAGTCTTCTATCCGTCACAATGACTTTTATTACAGTATATTGTTAGAATTGTTCTATTTTATTAGTAGTTATTGTTATTAGTCTCTTATTATGCTCAATAATATCTACGATAAGAACGAATGTTCTCTCCGGCACAATGACTTTTATTAGTTGTTAGAACGGTTCTATTTTATTATTATTTTTTTTTATTAATCTCCTATTTTTATTAACTATTATTAAGATTTATTAGAATTATTAATAGGTAAAACACACATATCGAGTTTGGTATTATCTATTTAATTGTACCAATAAAAGTATGTTTTAAAAATAATTTTGTCAGAAAAAAACAGAAAAAATGTAATAAACAGAGGAATTCTATAAATATCGCGGGGTTAATGAAGTAATCTAAGAAAAGTGGCGATTTCAATGAATAGAGTTTTCCTGGTGGGATTAAATATAAATCTTTACAATTGAACATGGAATAAATAACACTAATATAAATGTCCATTAATATCTTTAAATTAAATACTTTGAGAAAATTGGAAATATTTATCCGAACTCTCTCCAAAATCACAATATAAATAATAACTAAATAATAAATAATATATGTCCAGTAATAGCTTAAATATCGTAATATTTGCTAATGAAATCGAAAAGATTTTCATAATGTTTATTTTGCTTGTTTTGTTAACTCGTGCCCTTAAGAGTCATGGAGGATGGGGTTCAAATAAGCTCTGGGGAAAAAGTTTGGAGAAAATCAAGAAATTGAGGAAGAGGGTCACCAGAAAGAACAGTTTAAATCATTTAAATTATCGGTTAGAAGACGTGCCACGCAGAAAAGAATACATTTCGACATCAGGTTAAGTGTATTTTAACGCTGAGGGCTAATATTGATTTCAACGTTGCTCTTTGATGGGGATTTCAATGTTGGGTATTAATATGGATTTCAACGCTTAACGTAAATATGGATTTCAACGTTGAACATCAATATGGATTTCAACAATTATACATATGGATTTCAACGTTGAACATCAATATGGATTTCAACGTTGAACATCAATATGGATTTCAACAATTATAGATATGGATTTCAACGTTGAACATCAATATGGATTTCATCGTTGAACATCAATATGGATTTCAACAATTATAGATATGGATTTCAACGTTGAACATCAATATGGATTTCAACGTTGAACATCAATATGGATTTCAACTTTGAACATCAATATGGATTTCAAAAATTATAGATATGGATTTCAACGTTGAACATCAATATGGATTTCGACGTTGAACATCAATATGGATTTCAACGTTGAACATCAATATTGATTTCAACAATTATAGATATGGATTTCAACGCTGAACATCAATGTGGATTTCAACGTTGACCGTCAATATAGATTTCAACAATTATAGATATGGATTTCAACGTTGAACATCAATATGGATTTCAACGTTGAACATCAATATGGATTTCAACGTTGAACATCAATATGGATTTCAACAATTATAGATATGGATTTCAACGTTGAACATCAATATGGATTTCAACGTAGAACATCAATATGGATTTCAACAATTATAGATATGGATTTCAACGTTGAACATCAATATGGATTTCAACAATTATAGATATGGATTTCAACGTTGAACATAAATATGGATTTCAACGTTGAACATCAATATGGATTTCAACGTTGAACATCAATATGGATTTCAACGTTGAACATCAATATGGATTTCAACAGTTATAGATATGGATTTCAACGTTGAACATCAATATGGATTTCAACGTTGAACATCAATATGGATTTCAACAATTATAGATATGGATTTCAACGTTGAACATAAATATGGATTTCAACGTTGAACATCAATATGGATTTCAACGTTGAACATCAATATGGATTTCAACAATTATAGATATGGATTTCAACGTTGAACATCAATATGGATTTCAACTTTGAACATCAATATGGATTTCAAAAATTATAGATATGGATTTCAACGTTGAACATCAATATGGATTTCGACGTTGAACATCAATATGGATTTCAACGTTGAACATCAATATTGATTTCAACAATTATAGATATGGATTTCAACGTTGAACGTCAATATAGATTTCAACAATTATAGATATGGATTTCAACGTTGAACATCAATATGGATTTCAACAATTATAGATATGGATTTCAACGTTGAACATCAATATGGATTTCAACAATTATAGATATGGATTTCAACGTTGAACATCAATATGGATTTCAACGTTGAACATCAATATGGATTTCAACAGTTATAGATATGGATTTCAACGTTGAACATCAATATGGATTTCAACGTTGAACATCAATATGGATTTCAACAATTATAGATATGGATTTCAACGTTGAACATCAATATGGATTTCAACAATTATAGATATGGATTTCATCGTTGAACATAAATATGGATTTCAACGTTGAACATCAATATGGATTTCAACGTTGAACATCAATATGGATTTCAACGTTGAACATCAATATGGATTTCATCAGTTATAGATATGGATTTCAACGTTGAGCATCAATATGGATTTCAACGTTGAACATCAATATGGATTTCAACAGTTATAGATATAGATTTCAACGTTGAACATCAATATGGATTTCAACGTTCAACATCAATATGGATTTCAACAATTATAGATATGGATTTCAAAGTTGAATATCAATGTGTTTCAACGTTGAATATCAATATGGATTTCAACGCTTATGGATACGGATTTCAAGGTTGAATATCAATGTTGATTTCTACACTGAGCGTTAGTAACGATTTCAACATTAAATGTCAACATCGATTTCATAATCGGACATCAATGTGGATTCAAACTCTTGGCCTTAATCTGCATTTGAAAGATGAGGTGAAATATTCGACGCTAATATCAGTTAAATTCATTCCTTACTAAAATTCAAGAAGGATTCAATAATACTAATTTAATACTTATTATACTAAATACTAGTTAATTAATACTAAAATGCTAATTTTGCCAGAGTAATTTTTTTTGGAACCGTTCCTTAATATAACGTAACAGGCCATGAAAAATGTTTCATACCGTAAGACAAAAAAGCAGTAAATTGACTAAGATAAACAGTAGACGCCCTCCCCCCGAAAAGAATATGACTTACATATAAGCAAGATAACGTTGTGTATGTTGAGGGACCGTCGAGGTAGTATTCGTTCGGGTGACTTAAAGGAAACAATAAATTCACTTACATTCCCCGCTTCCCCAGTAACTTCAACATAAGGATGGATAATTGATCAAAATGCGACCTAGATTCCTCAGTCGGAAACCGTTTTTATCGCCCATCAAAACGCTTGACGCATAAATGAAGAACAAGTATTTTATATTTTCTTGTTAAACAAACAAATAAACAAAGACTGTTACTAGATTAGCCACCCCCCTAAAAAAAAAGATATCTCTTGCTTCAAACAAATTTTTAGAAGCATTAAAATAATGGCAGAATATTTGCTAATATTTTATTTTTCTTATTTGACAGTTTTCAAAGACAAAATATTAAAATGGCTTATCGGAAAAAAGAGCAAACCGTAATTCCGTACGGTAAATAGATATTTAGACTTAAACATCAACAGATCCGTGGGTAGTTGATTAATTCCTAGCATAATGAATATGTTTCAGAGAATTTAATATGGTTTATACCCATTGTCAGCAGATAAGAACAAGGATACCTGTTAAACTTAGAAATAATAAAAAAAGAATAATTGATACCCGAAAGGTAGTAATTGTCTTTTATTATTTTCATTAGAATGAGTACTTTCTCTTTTCTCAGAATAATAAAGACACATCTCATCTATTTGGTTAGCGATGTTTTTGTTTTAAGTATCTGTATTCTGTTATCATCACGCATGCGCGAATTTAAAATTAAAGCGTGGGACTCAAGGAAAATAATGAATGTCGAAACGCTCGATTCGCGTGTGAGCGTCACACAGTCTTTGCTGCATTCGACAGCGCGAACGGAACGCTAATGAGGGAGGTGGATCTGTAAGGCGAATAAGAAGGAAGAGCAATTGAAAACGTCTCGAGGGAAAAGCGAAACCTTGTTTGAGAATGCGAGCTTGAAAGTAGTGAAAACCTGTAAATGTCCGTTTTTATACCAAATAAATATTACACAGAAGAAACACTTCCTCTTTGTTTCAAAATCCTTGCTAGGTGTACATTGTAACAGTAAGTAGAGACGAAGACGTGTGGAAGAAAGAAAAATATATAGGTACAGATTCAACGTTTATTTTGTATATTCGATCTACCTATCTATCTATCTATCTATGTCCTGCTCCTTACCACCCACTAATATATATATGTATAAGTAATTATACTCGTCCAGAAAGCCCTTAGGAGATTTGGCTTGTAAATGAACAAACTAATACCCAGAGAAAAGTAAGGGATAAAAAAGAAAGAACTAAGAACATGTAATTGAGGCGAAAACAATCGTTCAGAATCCAAGCTCAGAGTCCAAAGAAAAACTCCAAAGCTTAACTAGATTTCACGTACGCGGATCGTCAGGGTACGCTAGCCAGCGTACCCTGACTATCCGCGTAGACGTAGATGAAACCTAGGTAGGTTTGCCTGGCTCTTTAGGTTCATATATATATATATATATATATATATATATATATATATATATATATATATATATATATATATATATATATATATATATATATATATATGTCCTAGGGAGCTAGAAAATACCTACCTAGGTTTCAACTTCAGGGTAAGATGGCTGAAGAGGATATGACAAAGAAACATATTTATTGATAAAAACAAACACTAAAAACTAAAATTAGCCTAAAATCATACGACGTTAAAAAATAATTATTTTTTATTCTATAAACCATGCATTCTTTTGTTTACACACGTTAAGGATTTCTGATCTTTGGTTATGCAACATATCAGATTTACTAAAAGCAGCTAGGGCTAGGATACTCTTCATGTATAATAGGCAATACCTATTGGTGGTTTTATATACCTATACTTATTGCCGGGTGTAAACATAAGAAAGCATGGTTAAGAGAATAAAAAAAACATATTTTTTAAAATTCCTTTTTTTTTCTAACGTAAGTACGTAATTTCTGGTCCACTAAAACTGCTCTACTTAGTGTATTGGGCACTTTTCGGTTTTTCTTATTTTCCTCGATTTTTTTTTCTTTGGACTAGAAATACGACACTGGGCGATTCTCCGCCAAATTCGAAGTTTTTAGTCTTTTCTTTTTTTTTTTTTTTTTTTACCAAAAATGATGTTTTCCCCAGATATTAAATATATTTTTATTTGCAAATTGCATTACACCAGTTGAGCATAGACATTATAGGCATAATATACATACATACATACATATATACATATATATATATATATATTAATATATATATATATATATTAATATATATATATATATATTAATATATATATATATATTTATATATTAATATATATATATATATATATATTAATATATATATATTATATATATATATTAATATATATATTATATATATATATATATATTATATATATATATATATATATATATATATATATATAAATATATATATATATATATATATATACATAATATTATAAATTAACTGATGGAGAAACGTAAAAGAGGCATAGATAATAGAAAAAAACGTAAAAATAATCGATGATGACGTAAGAAAAGATTGGAAGGGAGAAACAGAAGTCGAGAAGAAAATGACAAATGCGGAAAAACAGAAAGTGAAAAGGAAAGGTAGACATTTTGAAAGAGCAAGAAATTAAATGAGGCTCAAGAAAGAGAATTGCGTGAAAGAAATTGAATGAAACACCAAAGAAGAGAAAAAGAAGAGAAATAAATGAAAATGGAAAAGATTATTCAATGAAATAAAGAGAAGAATAAAACTGAAGAAATGAATCAAAGAATAAAGGTAATTAAAATGGTAAAAGTTGAAATAAATCATCTAAGAAGTTGGTTCATTGCGTCGCCCTAATCAACCTTACCTATCTACAAGTCTACCATTCGTCCATGCTTAGAATAATCTTGCCGCATATGGCTTGCTACTCCTGCTATTTAATTTGAGTTGCTTGACAAAATCCAAGAAGAATCATTGGTCTTGATTTGGCAGTTCGTCATTAGTAACGCTGAAAGATTGATTCTTTGTGTCTTTTTCTATAAATCTTTTGAAGGTAATTCTTCAAATGAACTCATCGCTAACTAATCTTATACTTTAAACACTAACTTAAAGTCAAAATTAGGACAGAAAAGCGGCGGCTCTCTTCATCAGAATTTGGCAAAAGGTGCTTGAATTTTGCACGTTTGTGTCGAGTGAAAGGAGCTGACTTATAGTGGCACTTTGATGTCGGTTAGGCATCAGGATATTGTTCTTCTTGGAGTGAACTTAGGCAACACTTCCCGAAATTAAGCTAGTTTATGGTTGTAATTTACTTTCTTCATTTCAGTTAAATTAGCTAGTGGGGTGTATGCTCATTGGCCCCTTTTATTTCTGTCCTTATATTTATTTAGTTTAATTCCCCATCCCCTCCCTCGTTAGGTGATTAGTGATGTCAGTTCTCTGGTGGATGCGGGGCACTTTTCGTCTCGGGTGTCTTTTTCATATTTGTTCTTGTGTCTAAATGAATGTGTGTTTGAGTGAACGCTTGAGATGAATGGATGTTTTATATCATTAAATAAACCGCATTGAATTCGTCCAGCTGTCTGATGTTTCTGCCACCTTTAAGGATTGTGAAGGGAGGGTCATTAGTAACATTGTTTTGTTTAGTTTCATGTAAATAGATTTGTATTCATATTGTAAATACTCATTTGGGCTAGTTTTTAAATTGTGGTTTTATTTTCCTCCCTCCACAGACAATGAATTGTACATATGAGGACTGATTAGTATGTTCATAGAGACAATGAGGTATTATGGTGCATGTAGGAAGAGATGTAATTAAGAATGCGTTGTTGTGGTGTAAGGATTATTGTGCTATGTTTGAGTTAGTGTTTGTGACTAGCTAAATTTTAAATTAAGACAGATGAAGACTGCCTTTTTCCTCCGTTCCCATTTTTGGTCCTGTGCCACATTTTCTGTACATAGCAGAAATAAATTTCTCTCTTCGCTATGGTAACAAGTTTTTTTGTTTTTTTTAATTTAAGCGCAGTGCTAGACTAGCGTCGAGATCACATCAATTTACAGTTGAGCTGGCTAGATGTAAACGTAAGTTCGATGCTAACTTTTTCTTCTCTCGCACTTCTCGCTTGGGATCCTCCTTTTCAGTTCCACGCAAAAATTTAAATGCAATGTCTATCGCTATCTACTGTCCTCCTTTTTCTCTTCCCGTTCATTATTAATGCTTCTGTCTATATCTCTGTGATGAGGTATTATGATTACACGCATTATTTGCATTATTCGGACTGTTGTCTTCATCTTCGTTGCCATACTCATAACGTTTCAGCCGTTGTAAGCTCCGTCCTTCTTCAGGTGATTGGAATTTCATAAAATTGGAGAGTTGAATTAAAGGGAAATAACTAAGGCATCTGGAAGAGGCATGGCACGGGCAACTAGAACAATCTACCCCGGTGGACGAAATAAGAGGTTCGGAGCGTACAATGGCCGAAACGTTTGTGAATATGGCACTGAAGTTGATAACAGTCAGAATAATGTAAATAATGCAAAATGAAGTTTTTGTTACTGATTCTTCCACACTCTGTAACCCCTTGTTTTTTATTGGCTTTAATACCTTACATGTGGTGATGCCGATTAAAAATCACCTGGACAAAAGTGGCTCTCCACAAAATGGTACGGTCAGAACACTTTGAGAGTTTAACAAGTTGAATTTAAAAGATGTTTTTAAATAAATTCTATTAAACTTCGTATGAGCGTAGTACAACGTCAATAATTTGCAAATTCATCATATTACTTGGCATAAGCGATCATATATAGCTCATAATCGAATCGAAATTACAGGCAAGAATCGATATCAAAATATTTCGAAGTTTCAATTAAGTGAAAACAAAATTAAAACTTTTTCTTTAGACTCGACTTTCAGTTAACAAAAACTAATTAGATAAAAATAATTAGTATCAAAGTTTTGTCGGTATGCAACGTACATGCGAGATATGCTGTACTGGCAATAACCTGAACATTTTCAAGCGTCTTGGGTATGACGATAAACTACATCCGCCTCAAGGGTATGACGATAAATTATTTACGCGTCCAGGGTAAGACGATAAACTATATCCGCGTCCAGGTTATGACGATAAACTATATTCGCTTCCAGGGTATGACGATAAACTATATCCGCGTCCGGGGTATGCGATTAACTACATTCGCGTTCAGTGTATGACGATAAACTACATCCGCGTCCAGGGTATGACGATAAACTACCTCCGCGTCCTGGGTAAAACGATAAACTACATCCACGTCCAGGGTATGACGATTAACTAAATCCGCGTCCTGGGTAAGACGATAAAATTCATCCACGTCCAGGGTATGACGATAAACTACATCCGCGTCTGGGATATGCGTTTAACTACATCCGCGTCCAAGGTATGACGATAAACTATATCCGCGTCCAGGGTACGACGATAAACTACATCCGCGTCCAGGGTGTGATGAAAAACTATATCCGCGTCCAGAGTAAGACGATAAACTATATCCATGTCAAGGGTATGACGATAAACTACATCCAACAAACTTCTGATCAGGATGTTTTAATGAGCGTGGAACCATCTTATCATTGCAGGTATTCCCAGGTTCAACCTGAACTGGGGTGGTAGCACGTCTTAGGGTCCCAAATATAGGCAAATAGTTAACCCACAAACTGGGTTCAAAACACTATGAAAGTATTAAAATAGGTTTTAATAACATCGATACATTTTTGGAAAAAAATATCACCATCAATTCATTTTTGAAGAAATAAATATTAACAGAAATTTATTTTTGAAAAAATAAAATATTTTAGCAGCAATACATTTTTGAAAAAATATTATCAGCAATAAATATCTTGGCATTAAATAACCCATTGAGGTTGATATGCCGTAAAACAAAAGAAAGCAAACCAAACAAGCAATAAAAATCTTGCCGGCATTAAATAACCTATTGAGGTTGATATGCCGTAAAACAAAAGAAAGAAAACCAAACAAGCAATAAAAATCTTGCCGGCATTAAATAACCCATTGAGGTTGATATGCCGTAAAACAAAAGAAAGCAAACCAAACAAGCAATAAAAATCTTGCCGGCATTAAATAACCCATTGAGGTTGATATGCCGTAAAACAAAAGAAAGCAAACCAAAACTTGGCTGTGCTCTATGGCATGTGAAATTGCGTGTTGCTGTCTCAAGCAAATTTAATTTACAGCAATGGAAAAGTTAAGGTCCCAGCTATAGGCAAATTGTTAACACATAAACCCGCCGTCATGAAGGTGTAGAAATAGGTTTTATTACCTGCAATTAATTTTTTGAGCATGAATTATTATCAGTAATACATTTTTGAACGAAAAATAGTACCAGCAATATATTTTGTATGTAATTATTACCAGCAACATATTATTACCAGCAACATATTATTACCAGCAATATATTATTACCAGCAATATATTTTTGAAGAAAAAAAATATTAGCATCAATAAATTTTTGGAAGTAATATTACCAGGAATAAAAATCTTGTCGGCATTAAATAAACCATTGAGGTTGATATACCGTAAAACAAACCAAACCAAACCAAACCGAAACAGGAAGTAAAATACACTCATACTTATAATAAGAAGGAGACAGTTGAAATTTATGGGGTGCATTATGAGAAAAGATGTCCTAGAGAATTTTACACTGACAGGGCATACTGAAAGTAAGGGGGAACAGCAAATAATCAAAATAGTAGCAGCAATAAAAATCTTGTCAGCATTAAATAACCCACTGAAGTTGATATGTCGTAAAACAAATGAAGCCAAACCAAAATAGCAAAACAAATCTTGTCGGCATTGAGATTGATATGCCGTAAAACAAATCAAACCAAACCAAATCAATTCTTCAAACTCAAACGTTGCATCATGTACTGTAGATAGTCTCAAGCGACAGTCGAAGCAATGTTTCTTGGAGGAATCAATAAGTAGGGGTATATGAGTGATAAACAGGATGCATGTAAACCGGTTGACTAAATTCTCATCGCCACGTGCTGACTTGACTCATTAAAGCCCACTGTTCCTTTTGATTCTTACAGCCGTCTTCGAGCTATTTGCTTTTATATCAAAACTGAAACAAATGCAATACATCATTGTCAGACTTCTCTGCAAATTCTTTCTGACCAGTAGTTTGCTATTCTGGGTCATCTTACGCATTCTATTTTCTATTAGGTTGGTGCAAAAATAATTAAAAATAAAAAAAATACGTTAAAAATACGTTAAAAATACGTTAAAAACCGGCATTATTTTTGCACCAACCTAATACTACCAACAAGCTCGTGTGGCAGCTTATTCGTTTGGCGCGTTAGTCTTGCCTTCATTATGTCAAATTCTCGAAACCTACTGACCTCGTTATGCGCTCAATAAATTTCAAACGCTTCTTTCTGATGTAAACACAGGCGCGCTTTTGTTTTCCTTTCAATTAAAACTTCCTTCTTGGTCACGTATTCAAGTTTTGGTATTCTTAGATTCCATTTGTAGAACCACGTTTTTGTTGCTTCAGTTAATCCTTCCATCTTTGAGGAAATTTCCTCTCACTGTCATATAGGAGGAATGATATTACATGGCAGTCCAGCACTCTACTTCTTTGTTTCTAATGAAATTTGCTATATTTGTCTATATCTCTGAGATGAGGTATTTCGTTACTTGTATTATTTACATTATTTGGAATGTTATCCTCGTTTTCAATGCCATATTCCCAACGTTTCGACCGTAGTACACTTCGGCTTTCTTCAGGTGATTGGAATTTTCATGGAACCCTTTATTTCGTGCACCGAGGTAGATTGTTCTAGTTCCACGCGCCAAGGCCTTCCTGGATGTTTCAGTTGTTTTGGTTCAACATTGCTGTGGCCTGGCATTGGACGCACAAAAACTAAGTTCTAGTCACTGGATCTAACCAACGTCTTTATCCACTGGGCCATGTGTTTTTGAGATATGGCGCGTGGAACTAGAAAAATCTACGCCGGTGGACAAAATAAAGTGTTCGGTTCGAAATTCCAATCACCTGAAGAAATCCAGAGCACAAAACGACCAAAAAGTTGTGAATATGCAATGAAGATGAGGATAACAGTGTGAATAATGTAAATAATGCAACTAATCATAATACCTCATCTCAGAGATCCAATTCCCAGAATAAAACCAGAGCGTACAACGGCCGAAACGTTGTGAATATGGCAATGAAAATGAGGATTATAGTCTGAATAATGTAAATAATGCAAGTAACCATAATACCTCATCTCAGAGATATAGAGAGACACAGACAAAAAGGCTGGAGCGTACAACGGCCGAAACGTTGTGGATATGGCAATGACGATGAGGATAACACTCTAAATTATGTAAATAATGCAAGTAATCATAATTCCTCATCTCAAAGATATAGACAGATATATAGAGAGAAAAAGGCCGGAGCGTTCAACGGCCAGAACGTTGTCAATATGGCAATGAAGATGAGGATAACACTTCTAATTATGTAAATAATATGAATGAAATTTTTCTGTATCATAATATTCTGTTTAGTATTTGAAGACATCTTCGTTATTGTAAATCGAACTTCGGTGTCGTATTTTATGCAGCTAGATAAATTTCCGAAATTATTATTTACTTTATTATACGAATACTTCTTCTTCATCGATGGATCTTCCAATAAAAACTGCTTCATCTTTAATCGTTTTTAAATTAAAATTTGAAATATTTCTCTCTGCAGACTGTAATCAAGAGTTAATTTTGAATGAAAAATGGCGATATTAAAATAGTCTTAACCCTCAAAAATAATTTTTAAAAGAAAAAAAATATGCTTGCTTCCTTTGACAACTCAAATCGACTTCAGTGGAGATATTTTAATCATAGTTTACTCTGATTTAAATATCTCCACTGAAGATCTCCCATGATTTATTTTGAAACATTTTAATGTTTTAAAATAAAGCATGGGATGTTTGTTATTGGATAACAAATAAAAAAGATTACCCAGTTCATAAATCCATTGTGTATGGACTTTGGAAAACCAGTAAGAAACTTATTTGAAGCATACGAATATGAAAATAAAACACACACACCGTGTCAGCAAACACGCCCAACTTGCACTGATATTGTCTAAGTGGGATTACACAAACAGGCGCCCTTTTTCAGTGTTGAAGAGGTCCAGTCACGCCATTATGCAAACATATAACCGAAAGATTTTGTATTCTTTCGATACCTTCTGTTCAATGTCTTACTTGAGGTCAATGATTAGCGAATAAGTTTGAAAGAAAGATGAACAATATCAAGAATATGGAATTCTCTTTCATACAAAAGTAATTTGGTGGTCTATTCACATTTGTCGACTTCACACTTGTGGCTATAGACAATGTATTGGTTAACGGCTCGTAATGAAAATTCAAGGAGCTGAGTTCAAATGCCAGTCGAGTTCTTTACAGTAACTCACACTATTTACATTATTCGGACTATTGTCCTCATCTTAGCCGCCATATTTATCACAACATTTCGGCTGTTGTACGCTCCGGCCTTCTTTTGGTGTTTGGAATGTCGAACCGAATACTTTATTTCGCTCACTCAGGTAGACTGTTCTAGTTCCACAAGACACATGGCACAGTGGATAAAGGCGTTAGTTAGATCCAGTGACAGGACACAAAGGGTGTGAGTTCAATACTCGGTTAAGGCAGTGGAGAATTGTCAGAGGGGAATTAACAGGAGATAACTGATAACTGATATCCATTAAACATGGAACTAGAACAGTCTACCCCAGTGAGCAAAATAAAGGGTTAAGTTCGACATTCCAACGGCTTGAAGAAGGCCGGATCGTACAACGGCCGAATCGTTGTAATAAATATGGCGACAAAGATGAGGAAAATAGTCCGAATAATTTAAATAGTGTACATAATACCACATCTCAGAAATATAGACAGATACTGAAGAGCCGAAACGTTGTGATAAATATGGCAACAAAGATGAGGACAATAGTCCGAATAATGTAAATAGTGTACATAATACCTTGTCTCAGAAATATAGACAGATAATGAAGGGCCGAAACGTTGTGATAAATATGGCAACAAAGATGAGGACAATAGTCCGAATAATGTAAATAGTGTACATAATACCTTGTCTCAGAAATATAGACAGATACTGAAGGGCCGAAACGTTGTGATAAATATGGCAACAAAGATGAGGACAATAGTCCGAATAATGTAAATAGTGTACATAATACCTTGTCTCAGAAATATAGACAGATACTGAAGGGCCGAAACGTTGTGATAAATATGGCAACAAAGATGAGGACAATAGTCCGAATAATGTAAATAGTGTACATAATACCACATCTCAGAAATATAGACGGATACTGAAGGGCCGAAACGTTGTGATGAATATGGCAACAAAGATGAAGACAATAGTCCAAATAATGTAAATAGTGTACATAATACCTCATCTCAGAAATATAGACAGATAAAATTTATGTTTATTTTTCTCTCATTAATGTAGAAATGTGTCAAATGGTTTATAAATGTGTTACTGATGGAGGTGAGCGTTGTATTCATCATTAAACGAAGATTTTGAACATGTTAAATAGTTTTCTAATCAGGACAAACCATGTTTTGAGACGACAATAAGTACTAATAAATTTCCTAATTCATTTTTGTCCAATAAAAGTTAATAAATAAAAAGCGCGTTATTTTTTCCACAGACGGTAATTCCCAGAATTAACTGTTGTCTCTTATGTGAATCATTTTCTTGTAGTACTTATTTTACTTAAAACTTCACCATTCTTAACATGCTTTATCGATAGCCTTCTCAGTATTTCTTCTATAGAACCACATCATTATCGACTAAAATTTCAAAATGAAATTACATCTAATTAAATCAAGCAGGGTTCTTTCTCCTTTATTAATTTCGAGCGAGTAGCACAAATTTAAGAGCAGACCCGCGGACACAACTTCCGGCTTTCTATTCGTAAGTGTGCAAATGAAGTGACAACGTACGATTGGCCATGATCCAGGCTAAAGGATATTGCCAACTGTTTCAGTTTCCTGTGTATGACATGAAACTGTCCAAATGTCTTTCTCAACCTTAAACTTTCTTCCTTTTGCCCAATTTTCCTGATACTATGTTTACATTCATCCAGTTAGCTTATTTTCTCTTTCCGTCTTGCGAAGTTTCGCTCTCTCTGCACGTCAACTATTTACCAAGCTGCAGTATTTTCAATGCGAACGAAGGCGCATAGAAAGATAGAAAGAATGAATCAATCTTTTTTTCCCCTGTATTTGTCTCAGTAATGGCTGGTCACTCGTATTCGAGTATGTCTTCATTCTAGGGCGGCTAGACAATCCCGATTATATACGTCTTCTCAACACCCACAAATCGCACCTTAGATTTATACAGAAACTATACTGAGCGGAACTTAATTGAAATTACTAGCACACATAATGAGCAAAGAGGGCCTGGAGAATCTGATACCCACGTCGAATAGAGGGAAAGAGAGACAAAGGAAAGCAATGCATGGCATACCTCGCGGGCTTAAGCAAGTGCATGGTCTGGTGGGAGGAGGCATAGGGAAGAAACTTGTTGAGAGTTGCTAGGGAGGTAGGTGGCACATAAAAAGAAGAAAAATTTTATTGTTTCAACGACTGATATTTTTTATAAAATTTTATTTTTGGTTTGAGCTTGGAAACAAATCTTTCAGTTAACCCCAAAAAAGCATCTAGTGGTGTTAAGTCTAGTGATAATTTGGGCCATTTTCAATTGCTCCAAGTCTCCCTATCTCAGCCCGAAACAAAATGTGCGTTGATTTTGCCTCTATAAGGCAATTTCTAAAGAATTAATGGTTTTATTTTTACTCCGACATTGAATTTTAAAATTAAAATAAAAATAAAAATTTTACATTTAAAATATAAACTGAAGATGAGAAGTACATTCGGTGGGAAAAGCCAGTAAGATAATAACAAGTAGGAAAATGGCAGAGAGGCATTTGTTTTAATCATTTCAATCCAAGCAAGGCGATAAAACCACTAAAACGCAACGAGTTATTGGGAAAGAAAGAGAATTAAAAGAGTTTCGTGATGAAAAGAGAAAATAGAAGAACAGGTGATTGGTGTAGCATTTCATTTTTTTGAAGATCATGGTTGGCAGAGAAGCAAGAAATCGAAAGAGTATTCAACAGGCGAGAAGTGCGAGAGAAGAAACTATTAGAATAGAAACTACGGTTACATCTAATTACTTCAACAGTAAAACGATGAAACTTACTTGCCAATGTGGTTGTATCCTTATATTCAGGCAGTACAGGTACCAATGTAAATAGATCATTAGAACATTCTCCATGAAAATATTTATAAAAAAAGATACAAGAAAGCCAGGTCACGGCAGTGGAAAAGTGACAGAAGTCAGGACCGATATAATTGCATACCATTTTGTCAAGAACCTTGAGATATATAGCGGGGCCACCAGTGAAACAACTTTCCTAGCAACAGTCCTAGCAATTACGACTGAGTACTATTTTCTGTTCTTACTGGGTGCTCAGTACCTTTGGCCTTGTGTCACATCTAAGCTACTTTTAGTAAATCGCTATAGCAGGAGCACCAGACCATGTGGGCACTAATATTCAATGCATGGTCGAGCGGTAGATTTATAAATATGCAAAATGGATTCTGGCGAGAAAAATTGTCTGACACGACACAGTGAACCAACTTTCCTAGCAGCAGACCTAGCATTTGATTTAAAATAATTCTTCCACATTATGTCAGTAGAAAAGAAAAGAAAAGCGACAGTTCCTAATACACGATGTATTCAACGGCTGCTAGTTCTCCGGTTTGGAATAGCACGTCTCTCCCGTAAAGGTGTCACTAATCAACAGATAACCCGCAACAAACGTAAAATCTACCTACCTTCTTTTCCACTCAGCTATGGGTTAAATGTTAGAGTAGACTAGGCTATGTAGCCTTGCGTTGAAAAAAGACTAAGGGAAGAAAAACGTTGAATTCCAAAGCTTGGAGAAGTCAAAGGGAAACCACACCAACGCAATTCACAGATATTAATGACGAATTTTTCGAAAGTCATGATTCCTTATGATCTGAAGGTACATGACAAAATGAAAGAATTATGAGCACACATGTACGATTGCAAATTTTACCGGTGGGTGGAGGAGGGAAAAATTTGCTCTAAAAAGTTTTTTAGGAAAAATCAGATTGAACCACGTCATTGCGGAAAAGTGACGGAAGACGAAAAGCCAGGCCAGGACGACAAGTTTCTTTGAAGCGTGCCGAGAATCTCAAGATATATAACTGGAGCATCAGACAATATGGCAACAATGTTTAATACATTAGCGAATGGAAGATTTATAAAGGTGCAATGTAGATTCTGACGACACAGTGAAAAAGCTTTCCTACCAGCAGAGCTATCAATTGATTCAATATAAACATTCCACGTGCCGTTTAGCCGTGAAGGCGTAATGGGTTGCTATACTGCTGATAGAAGTTAAAAATTGTTCTCTATGATAATTGTTTTTATGAGTTCTCATCCTTGGTAGATCGACCCCATTAATTAAAGAGTACCACTAGACTGGCAGCAAAGTATCATTTTGAGATATATAGCAGTAGCGCCAAACCCGATAAACCAGCAATAGTTAACGCACTAATCGTTGATTTATTAATAATATATATGTGTAATATGTATTCTGGGAAGACACATTGAAGCAACTTACCGAGCAGTAGATATAGCAAGAGACTTCGCAATTTATTTCATATAAGCATTCCACGTCATTTCCGTGGGAAACCTAGAGGCTAAGAAACCTCCTTGAATTGCTTTCCTGGAGGTTAGATTCTTTAAAAGAAAGAAATGATGTCAGGACTACTATGTAATATCTAATCTCTAATATGATAATGATTTCTAGACAATCATCGTGAAAATAAAAAAAAAGACATAGAGGTCTTTCTACCAATGAATGCTTCGATGGAAGGTGACCACTTTGTGCTTTGTTTTTAAGAATACAAGAGAACGCTCATCACTGTTTCAATATTGTCGTCTATTGTCATCAGCAAACTCTTCGAATCCATAATCCACAAGAAGGTTGTCGAACAGCTGAAAAGGAACAGCTTCTTGGGTAATAACCAGTAACGATTTAACGTTGCTAGATCCAGAGCAGATATTTCAACACTCCGAATCAGCGAGGCACTACTGCTGCCAGACTCTCCCGTCGTTTTTCGATGTATGAGGGTCAAGCAAATCAGTCCCTAGGAACCGACAGCCAATAAGATTTGATTTGTGCAGAACCAACCACACTTTTTGTAAGAGGCCAATGCAGAGACCCGGTGCACCGTGTACCAAAATGTCCCCAAACGACCCTCCGTAGAATTTAGATTCACAGTTGTATTCTCCTAGACCAGCTGCCGTCCAAGGCTATAGAACCCAGTCTGTCCTGCTATTTACCCATAGCTGGAGGGAGAACAAGAGGATTTATAACTTTCCCAAGGGTATCAACACGTAAGTGAATGTAATGGATTCGACTGGAATTCGAACTCGGCTCTCCGAGTCCTCAATTCAAGCCATTGAATTTTCCTTACCTAAACTCTAAAATTAATTAGTGTCCATATTTTTCTTCATTCTTAGTCTTGTCTGTAGGAATAATGTCTCTCATTTTCGCATTATAGATGCCGACCGCCTGGCGATTGTGTAAAAGCATGAAACATAGTAATGGTCGGATTCCGTACACCTGTAAGGTGATTCTTAATATATTATCATGATAGGTTGTCATGCTAGAAGAAAAGGATTCATACCTTTCCCAAGGTATTAGCACTTAAGTGAATGTAATGAATTCGACTGGAATTCCAACTCGGCTCTCCGATTTCTCAATCTGTGCCGCTATCCATTACTCCAGCGAGGCCCTAAACAATAATTTAATCACAAACATGCCAGAGGCCATCGAAATAGTGTGCCATTAAGGGTTGCAACATAAACTCTTCCGCTACGGAATCTCGGGAAGGACATTCTCAATTAACAATCCTTCCCAACAAGTATGTCTTTCTTATCACTCAGTCATCGGAAGCACGATATCAATGCCAGCGTTCCTCAGTGTCCACTTCTCGGCCCTACCCTCTTTCTGCTTTGTATTAATGAACTGCCTAAGAACATACTCTGATCTTCAGGGAATATATATTGAAACGATACGACAGTTTATAAGTGCAACTCCAAATACCTGGATAACCAGAAACTGGCAGTTGACCTCTCCCCTCTGACCTAACCCTGGCGTCTCAACAGAAGATATATTGGCTTGTAAAATTCAATGACCAAAACCAAACTAGTAACAATCTACTAGCAGCGAGCAGACCCTGATCATTCATCCGTAATGATGGATGGATCTTTACTCAAGAGCTGAAAACTAATGGACAATATATTCTCAAATTTCAGGATGCAAGTCAAAGTATTCACAATGAAATTAGTATTAAGCAAAAGATATTTCTAAGAACATTTTATATGAACAATACATTATTTACACTCTTTACTGTTGTCCTCATCTTTGTTGCCATATTCACTCCTTCAATATCTGTCTATATTTCTGAGATGAGGTATTGTAATTATTTACACTATTTACATTATTCGGACTGTTGTCCTCATCTTTGTTGCCATATTCACTCCTTCAATATCTGGCTATATTTCTGAGATGAGGTATTTTAACTATTTAAACTATTTACATTGTTTGGACTGTTGTCCTCATCTACGTAGCCATATACACTCCTTCAGTATCTGTCTATATTCCTGAGATGAGGTATTGTAATTAATTATACTATTTACATTTTTCGGACTGTTGTCCTCATCTTTTTTACCATATTCACTCATTCAATATCTGTCTATATTTCTGAGATGAGGTCTTGTAATTATTTACACTATTTACATTGTTAGGCTGTTGTCCTCATCACGACGTTTTGACCGTTGTACGCTCAGGCCTTCTTTCAGCTGTTATTAATTGTAACCTCAAATGAAACCCTTTATTTAGTCCACAACATTAGATTCTTCTACCCAGCACGTGCTATGCCTTTAGAATATTTTAGTTGCAGTAAATTCCCTCGGTGAACTACTCCCAAAGTCTTTTGCTTTTGGTTGGGTACTGGACTTGTGGAATACCACAGTATTTCCACCTCCTTTTGGCGCGCGTGCGAGTTTTTCCATCCCTTCCTCTCACTTTCAGCTAATAATAGCAGTAAATATTTTCGCCAGTAAGCGAGCTGACTGCTGCTGATACTTAACATAATTTGAATTTTTTCCCGCGCGTTTTTCTGACGTCACGGACGACCAGTGTTTCGAAATTTCAGTTGCTCCTCGAATTCTCAAGCTATGAGGACAACTCATTTATTCCGTGCTCTTAACCCATAAACGAGCCGGAATATCTTAATCAAACCTTCAACATGTCGTGTGTTCAATACTTTTCTTCGAACAACCAGTTCGAACCTTCCTCCGTTTTTAAACTAGAGAGCGTTGAGCACCGCATACTTTTACATTGGTTTTTTTTTTTTTTTTATCTCGTCTTGATGCAAACGACTCGTCTGACCTTTCCTCCGTTTTCTACTCGAAAATGTCGAGACTGCTGCACTGTCGGCGATACATTTTTTCCAAGACTAATTCTCGACCTAATGTGAACATGTTGAACCTTCCTCCTATATCCGCTAGAAATTGTAGAGACAGATACACTGTCGTTATCATACATTTTTTCCCAAGACTAACTTTTCGTCTTGAAGCGAACAATTTTCGAGGTTTCCTCTACCCACTACCAGAACTCTACAATACGGTCGTCTCACACCTTTTCCGATGACTAATTTCTTGTCCGGAGGCGAACATCTTGTTCGAGCCTGCCTTCGTACATGACCTGAGAACTTGAAACCTGCGACCACGAAGAATGAGAACTTCTCATATTTCTTTGAACTCTAACCATTATGAACCAGTACCTTAAAAATATCACATTACACACACATTACAATAATTCGCAGTGAGTATTTTCATTCCTTGTTGCATTCACGTTCATTATGATTCAAGCAGGCATCCTTCCAGAACTTTCCTACTGATGAACTTTTTGTCACTGACTTATCGTTCCTTTTGCAAGTTTCAGTAATTCTACCTATTGTCTCCACTCACGAGACTAAATACTTGTTAAACATAAATAAAAAAATTTATATTTGTGTGTTTTATCAGACTTGCTTCAGTCATTCCTCTTCTCTACCCTTTTTTCTCATTTTTGTGCACGTGATAAGCGACCTTATTCCTCTTTCCTCACCTAGGAAATTGGGATATTTTGAAAGAAAAGATCACGCTATATATGTTTGTATATTTTTCTTTTTTTTTACTTTGTTTGTGGGTCCGGTAGTTGTGTGTAGTGTTTGGCACAAGGCCATCTTTTCGCAGGCCGGGACTGCATCGTCACGGGACCCGCAACAGACTCACCACTCACAAGTCACTTTTAGGATCCCCCAATCAACACTTTTATCCAATGGGTTCAGTGGATTAAAGCAATGGTTGCGTGATCTTAAAAGTGACACGATCCAGAGACTTGTGAGTTCAATATCTGACCACGGCGGAGAGAAGAAAATAAAATAAAATAACATTGCAGATACTAAAGGGGATTAAATGATACTGAGATATCCAAAGGCGTGGCACGAGAAAATAGAACATCTGAAGATGACCGGAGCGTACAACGGCCGAAACGTCGTGAAAATGGCAATAAATATAAGGACAAAAGTCTGAACAATGTAAATAGTGTAAATATCTATACTATGAAAGTATAAAAATAGGCTTTAATGCCAGGAATAATTTTTTAAAAAGTTTTTACCAGGAATACAATTTTTGAACAAAAAATTACCAGTTCAAATAATATAAATAATGCAAGTAATCATAATACCTCATCTCAGAGATCCGATCACCTGAAGAAGGCAGTTGCGTACAATGGCCGAAACGTTGTGAATATGGTAATGAAGATGTGGATAACAGTCCGAATAATGTAAATAATGCAAGTAATGATAATACCTCCTCTCAGAGATCCAATCACCTGAAGAAGTCCGGAGCGTACAACGGCCGAAACGCTGTGAATATGTCAATGAAAATGAGGATAACAGTCCGGTTAATGTAAATAATGCTAGCAATCACAATACGTCCACTCAGTGATCCAATCACCCGAAGAAGTCCGGGGCCTACAACGGTCGAAAATCTGTGAATATATCAATGAGGATGTGGATATCACTACTGAATATCGAATGCTATCGTCACTGATATACCTATATTTCTCTCTAAGATGAGCGAAATAAAAACGGAAGTTATCAAGAGTTGAAATAGAATAAACTGTAAAATTCTATTTCACCAAAGGTGAAAGTGTAAAAGACAAAGCATCGGCAAGTAAATATGTGGTTGTTAGCAAAAGAGACAACCTGAAGTGTGTGCTGCATATCGGGGATGACGAAATTAGCCAGATACGAGAAATTAAACTTTCTTATAAACAGGTGACAAAGAACATAACAAGTGGGAGGAACTCGAACACTGATGGGGGTAAAGCTTGTAAGATGTCGCTCTCGTCTCTCCTAACAATATAGGGCTATAGGCTAAATATAGAACATAGATTAAGACATAGGAAAATATTGTTCTAACGACAGAATAGCGAGTTCTATTCTCATTGGGTTCCCCCATAATTGGGCCATATCTAAGCCAAGCTTAGAAAATCACCGTAGGAAAATATTCTTCTTACAACTGAATAGTGTGTTCACTATTATAGTTCTTTCCAGTAGAAGGATGATAAAGGGTAAACATTCCTTAGTTCATGAGGATAGAGGAATTAGTGGAGAGCCGTGAGTGCCTACGTCCTGAAATGACTTGTCATATAAAGAATAAGATGGAAATAAACACTGAAAACTTTTTCACGCAAATATTCAACTTTCAGGAAACAGAGAAATATCAAATAAGGAGTCGCTAATTTTACGTTGTTTATTTTTTTTTCTTGCTATGTTTGTGCTTCTAAAGTTTAAACAATGTCTCTACACTACTCTAATCACCTGGTCATTCACAGAGAATTGTGCTGTTGATGTCTACTTAGAAAGTCAGAAGAAGCGGAGCTTCCATTAAATCTGACTTGGATGGCGGGCGTGCAAGACAAACATGCAATCGATGACTTCATTGAGGCTTAGGAGTTCAAAGACAATCGCTTCTTCTGAGAACACGAAACATATATACATCTAGATATATATTTTTATACGTATTCACACACACACGCACACACGTTCGTGTGTATTTTTTATATCAATGTACGCTTGTCATCTATCTAAAATGTAAAGTAGTTTTAACACGTAAGAATCTATCTGTCTGTCTATCTATCTATCTATCTAGTTCAAACTTTTCATATCTATCTATCTATCTATCTATCTATCTCAGTTTCTTCAAAATCTATCTATCTATCTATCTATCTATCTATCTATCTATCTAGTTCAAACTTTTCATATCTATCTATCTATCTATCTATCTGTCTCAGTTTCTTCATTATCTATCTATCTATCTATCTATCTATCTATCTATCTCAACCTGTTCATTATCTATCTATCTATCTATCTATCTATCTATCAAGCAAGCTGTCTTAGGCTGTCCACATGTATCTATCTTGCCAGATCGGATTGCTCAAACAAATGCTTAACAAACTACACTCACATCGGTACGAATTTGATCTTTAGTGCTCCTCCTAGTCTTGTAGCAAACTCTTGAGATATTTCTGAACGCTTTGATATGAACCAGTTAAATAGTTATGTAGTTCCAGTGGAGAATTATATAAAATGGTGATCCACACTTCCTGCATTGTGTCAGACTAATCTGAACCGAATAAATATCAGTGCATCACATCGATGAGCAACGGATAACAGACTAGTCATGCAGACTAATTATATTCCACTGAATTCACTCTTCCCTAAGTGATCTACAGTTTTGCCTTGTGCCAGACTAGATGTAAGCATATGGCGGGAATAGTTAATCAGCAAATAGTGAAAAGAATTGAAAACGAAGTGTGTTATATAGTAAGTGAACTACATTATTGGCCTTGTACCACACATTTCCTTCCTACATCTGTCTATCTGATTAAATGTGCAGTCTGCTGTACGGAATGACGAAGGATGAACTCGTTTTCTTGTAATCGATGTGATTGATTTACCGGCAACCGTTTTCAATGCGCGAAAAGGCAAAGGATGGCTTGATCAAACGTATTTTCTGCGAGTAAAAGACAGTGGGAGATGCCAATACGCACGCACAAACTATATGAACGCACATTATATATATATATATATATATATATATATATATATATATATAAGATGGGTGAACTGATTTCTAAGTGTTAAGTAAGAACTGAATACGCATGTAGAAAATCCTGTAAATTAGCCTGGTACCGTTTGAACTTTCCGTGTAATGAAAGAGTTTAAACGAACGCAATTTTATATACGTCTGCACAATACGCTAAACTGTACTAAGAAATAACTTTGCGTCTGGAGAGGGTTTCCCATACAAATATATCTACATATTATTAAATGGACAAGATTATTTCAAGACATTTTTTATGTTTATACTTTCTTTTTATAGATACAAAGATTTAAATAAATGCTCTGTTTGTAATAAACAGTATTAACAACATTTACCGGCCTGAATGTCCGAGAAATTTTCATAGAAAATATGCGTTCTTCGACAGGAATCGAACCTGTATCCTAATCGGAACCGTCATATAGCCTGACGTGCGTTTACCGATTGATCTACAGAGGAGTTTTTCTTTTAGCAAGGTCGATATTACTGTTTTTAAACCACAATTCTCCATGATTTTCTCTCATAAATCCATATCTGCTCGATGTGTATCCAAATGTAAACGAATGACCTCATACAAAGTCCGACAATTATTTTCAGACATTTTTATGTTTATACATTCGTTTTATAGATACAAATATTTAAGTAAATGCTCTGTTTTATAATAAACAGTATTAATAACATTTGGTGCCTGAAAAAAGACTTAAACGTATGTATTATTAGCAGTAAAAGTTTCATTGATCTGTCTTAGAAATACCTAAATAAAAAAAGTGTGTTGTGAACTTTTGCGTAGCATTGTACTTCTGTGGAGAGAAGTCTCGTTCTTTTCGCTAGTACATTTCAGAGCAAAAAAAAAAACAAAGCAAAAAAGAAGGTTTCTTTTATGTCCTTTGTGCTTAGAGTTCTGAGAAGGACGACATTTGGCGTGCCTCCTGGCAGAGAAGGTGTGTTAACCCCCACAATATAAATTACGGGTGTATTTTGCACTAAGAGAACATGCTAAAACTGTCGAAAATACTTTCTCCGCAACCCTAAAAAGAAAAGCTAGAGAATGTTGCAAAAGTTTGTCCTTACTCAGAAATCCAGCACACTTTGCTACAAGAATTTGTTTTCCAATCTGTCTGTGAGAGAAGAAATGTCTCTTGACAGTGTCTATTCAAAAACAGTTCGGTTTCTAGAATAAGGCGACACCCACGGGCTCTTAAAATCACAAAGCCTGGTATATACTAATTAAGAAAAAGGAAAGATATTAAACCCAGCAATCTAGTAATTACTTAAGTTTTAGTATTTTTTCTAAGTGGAGATGTTTGCTTATCACCTAGAAATAATCTAATGTAATTTTTTTCAGTTATTATTTGTTTATAAACGAAAGAAAAACTTTTCACACTATCACTTTTCACAATTACCAATTCAATGTAAATGATTGTTATATAATAATTTCACACACATTTTTCTCACAAAGAATAAAAAGACGGATAATAAAACTAACTTTTCTGTGTTTCTTTTTTTCAGTCAGGAGTAAATTTCCATATGAAGATAGAACGACTGAAGATACATCCCGACTATAAATAGTACTGTAGTTCACTTGGGAAAATATGAAGATCTACGCCCAACTATATATCAAATAGGAAACAGACTGACCTGTCTAGCCAAAGATAAACAAATCAACTATATTTTTTAAAAAAATCCTAGCAAATCACATATACAGTAAAATCCCTCATATCCGGCATCCCTCGTATCCGGAATTCCTCGTATCCGGAATCCTTGTCATCTTGAATCCCTCGTATCCGGAATCCCTCATATCTGGAATCCCTAATATCCGGAATCCCTCGTATCCGGAATCCCTCATATCCGGAATCCCTCATATCCAGAATCTCTCGTATCATTTTACAATAAAGTTTAATGGAAATGTCAGGAAGTCATTTCTGAATTTAGGTTTCCCGTTGGCACCCGGAAGGTAATGTGTATATACCAGAAATCAAAGAAAATAATAAAATATTTCAAGGTAATATTTTTACATTTTTAGCGATCACAAACTAATGGTTTGGACAGTAAAGAGGAAGAGAATAAAACATTGTATGTACAAAATACTTGTCAAAACTAACAATGGCTGATAAGACTTCATATAATAATAATAATAATAATAATAATAATAATAGTGCAGCAGAATCCTTCATATCCGGAATCCCACATATCCTGAGTGCCTCATATCCGGATTCCGTATATCCGTATATCCGGATATGATTTGGATGTGTATATTTGAATTATTATGCGTGATATTTAACTGATTTGAAATTTTTGTTTTTCAGGAAATTTACCTTAAATAATTGTGATTCTTATTTCATCCTAATTGCTTGTATTGGTGCAAAAATGATGAGAATAATAGGAAAAGAACAACTTTGGAGTTATCGCAAAAAATGGAAATTTTAAACAGTGAAAGTTCATTGTAACTGTTGGCTGAGTTCAACATAGGAAAATAAACATTGTATGATATAAAAATCATCCAAAGAAACTATTCTCCATCCTACATACTATCATAATGAACAAAGAAACAAAAAACATGATTGTGATGAAACCTGGACAGAAAGCTATTGAAAAGGTTGCCAGTTTTATGTGAAGAAAGCCAGCATTCAGCTATCATGATTGCAATAATGCACGCAGAGTTAAAAGTGTCTTTCGTTTAAAATATTCCAAGAGCAAAAGCCAAACGAAATGCAGAAAAAGGTGAGAATGACATTAAAAGAGAAAGAATCATTATACAACAGTGATTAAAAAAAATCCTCGTTACATTATTTATTTTGCATACGTGTCATACTTAATTTAAGGAATTTTTTTTAAGATTACATAACTTATTTCTTTTTCCTTAAAATCAATTATGTCATATATCCCTCACCATTAACTTATTATGTTTATTATAAAACATTGAAAATAAATGTTAATCCTGATTCTAGTTGTTTTATTTTAATCTAAATATAAACCCTCATATCCGGACTTTGTAACCAATTCCTCGAGTCCGGATGGACTTCGGAGTCCGGTTGTCAGGGATTCTAATGTATTAAAAATAACAAAAAAAAACTACTGGACTGGCATAATCACGAAAGCTCTGAAGAAAGATAGTAGTTTTAAACGAGAAATAGCAGAATTCTATATCTGTTTGAATTATTTGTCTCATAATTAATACTAATTCATAATTATTTGTTTATACTTGCAGTAAATTGCAGCGTTGAAGTCGATCTGTTGTACAAGACAACCTCAAGATTTTTAGGTTAAATTCTGAATTAGGCCTCTGTCTCCTGTATAAGTCGATCTCCAACATACGGCTGACTAACAGTGGCCTAAAACATAGGCCTACCGTAAATGATAATGGTATATGATGATTGTCATGCGTAGTATACGATAACCTATTCTAAGCTATATAAGTAAACACGACTTACCTCTATATTGAGGCACTAGTCATAATATCTTTCTCTATGCGTTGTATAGAAAACAACCTACAACACACACCGGTTGGTACCGTATATTGTATCAGTATATCTTAGCGAAAATTTAAAATTCGTCAGCGATAAACACATTAAAGATATCTCCTATAAAATAATTATACCTTAGATTACGCATCACATCATGTAGTTTTTTTTATAGTATTGCTACGTATCGTATGCTATTGTAAATCACTGTATCACCCATTCCCCATTGTGTTACTAATTTACTATATTATATTCATTTCCATGTTAAAATCAAAAATATGTTCACTAATGACAAGTTTCAGAGAGATATATGTACGCCATTCTGCTGGAGGCAAGGTAAGTGGTATAAAACAATTGCTAGGAGTTCTATCAGACTTGTTTACAACTGGGTCGGACTAGCACTACAAAATAACAAAAACCGTAAAATGTTAACAACAACATGCTAAAATGCGTAGCACGTAAAACCAGAGGGAAAACTAATGATGTAATGTTGCCTTTTCATTCATTGCTTCTAAGTGGATTGCATCAACTGTCTTCGGGTGAATACACCAGGGTCGTAGAGTTTCAATTTGTCATTGAAAATCAAAAGCCAGTTTTACACAAGGTGAAAAGGTTTCTTTTAATCATAAATTGCACAACAAAATGGGGTATATATCTAACATTTTTTTACTCGCCATATAAATCGACTATTAATTTTGAAAATATTCCTTTAGGTTTGAAAACTCGACTTGTACACTGCAATTTACTGCAGATGACCAGCTAATTCAAATTAATATTCCAAACTATCGAAGTTGGTAGACAAGAAACTTCCGGATTAGTGATATTTATTATGCCCCGCTGATAGCTCGCCAGCTCCTTATCTCTAAGCACCAATAACGAGTCATTCATACAAGTAGATTTCTTTTCTTAAACACATGGAGTTGGATTTCAAATGCTAAGCAAAACAAAACAAAAACCAAGAACAGACGAACTGTAACCTCATTTCGATTTTTCAAGGGGTAAACCAGTACAAGAAATTCAATTATTCAATGGCTAATTAATGTTTTCCTAAAAGTGGCCAAATAATAATAATAAAAAAAAAACAGAAAAAGATGAAAGACAGACTATATTTTATCTTGTCATTGATGGAAAAATATCAAATGGGGGAAAAAAATCATTTCGACTTAATTACATTGAAGAAGTACAGCCCGGCCAAGTAACGGTGAGGAGGCTTTCGCAAACGGTGACGGGGAGCGGAGGGGGCGATGGATGATGCAGACATAAAAATGAAAGAGAAAGAATGAATAATAAAGAGAAGGATTTGTTGTTGTGTGGCAAAAGGAGAAATGGCGTAAGACGAGGAGGTATAAGACAATTAATGAAATAAAACAAGAAAACGATAACCAGAGACAAACAGATAACTATCATATTGGTAGAGATCTATTGATAAACGTATTAGAGTTTAAAAAAGGTCAACAGGAAGCTAATTAGCTCAAAAGACAAAAACGCACATAAGCAACCACCTTCTATAATTTGTGTGGTACTTTGTTAAAAGATGCGAGAGATAAAGAATAATACAGTAGTTCTTAACCTGTTCGTCTCTAGCGCCCATTTTCAAACATTTTCGTTGGCTGGGTACTTCGCCATTTTAAAATTGCACTGGTAAATGGAACAGATTTACCGCAACAGAGTTAATGTCACGGGTTTATTGTTTGGTGCATTATAACAGGACCACCCTTTTCTCAGATCAGTCATAAAAATTACTGGGTAAAAGAACCATGTCGGTCTTAGAGTAGACCACACTTCATGAGATACTGGGGACTAGCGTTACAAAATAAGAAAGCACTTTACCAAATAACAAAAACCCTAAAATGTGAACAACTTCGTACTAAAATGCGTAGCACATATAACTAGAGAGGAAAATAATGATATAATGTTGCCTTTTCGTTCATTGCTTCTCAGTGGATTGCATCAGCTGTCTTCAAGCGAATACACCAGAGTCGTACCGTCTCAATTTCTCGCTGAAAATCAAAAGCTAGTTTTACACCAAGTGAAAAGGTTCCGTGTAATAATAAATTTCACAAGGAAATAGGGATATGTATCAAACATTTATATTTTCGCCATCAGGGAAATGTTGCCGACTACTTGCAGTGGAGGAGAGTACATTGCATGAGCGAACTTCCTTACCACTATCTAGCTCGTTACCAAAAACAAAATCTTCGTTTTTCTAGGAAATCTAACATTCTCAGTAGCTGCTGATTAGTCAATTCACG
Organism: Acanthosepion lycidas; assembly: GCA_963932145.1. Taxonomy (NCBI): domain Eukaryota; kingdom Metazoa; phylum Mollusca; class Cephalopoda; order Sepiida; family Sepiidae; genus Acanthosepion; species Acanthosepion lycidas. The sequence goes on along the minus strand of OZ010610.1, from coordinate 14,170,371 downwards.
GACCACAAGAAGATACCTCCTGCTTCTTTTTCTTTTTTCTCGCCAAGTTCTGAAACCACACCAGAGACAGAACCAAAGGAATAATATTAACTTTTGTGTTAGGTTTAGTGTGGCTGTTGACCAAACCATATAATGCGCACACTGCTAGAAACTGTAACTAATAGCCGAGAAAAAATAACTGCATGGCCGGATGATTGCATCTAGCATGAAACATACCGTCACCTGTAAGTGTTGACGTCTATGTTTACTTTTATATTTACACACGCTCTATCTCTGATATTGAGCATATTATCCCATAAATATAGCTTACCTTAAGTCTATATATATATATATATATATATATACAAACGTTTAGAGGTATAAAATCGATATATTGTTTTAAAAACAAGGAAAATATTAATTTCTCAGGCCCTTTAATCCATATCTCATCAGGAGTAAATCCTTGGCAATATATTATACGAAAGAACAGTGACAACAAAAATGAAGAGCAAAAAAAAAAACATAGAAGGGGAAACGTGATAAGACATATATATATATATATATATATATATATATATATATATATATATATATATATATATTGAGGGAGGAGACAATTGAAATAAAATATACCCCAACAAATTAAGAGACTTGACAAAATCCTTCAGCTGCCTGTAGAGAGATTTGCGCAGTGATAAGGAGACTTATTCCAAAATCTTTAAATTATTATTGGAAACGGCTCCATGAATAGCGATTTTCCAAGCATAGTTTAGATATGGCACAAGGCCAAAAGTATGAGGCACCTGGTGATGATCGAACTCACTTATCAGTAGTAACAGTTCTAACAAGAAAATCTCGCTAACCATTACACTACGCCGAGGTGTCCCAAATCTCAATGAATAACTGTCAACCACTCTTTCTTATAAGACTTGCCACATGCCATATTTTCCACTAAATGTTGAGCCATAGCAGATTCCATATTCCAAAGAAGGAATGTAACACAAGTTACGTATTTTACCAAGTCTTATTTTCAAAGGCACATGCTGATTGATCCTTGTTTCTAAATGTAAAGTAGTACGCCCCACATAACCAGCAGAGCACTGGCAACTAAATTCGTAAACCAAATTTCTCAGTTTGATGTGGAGCAAACTATCCTTAGGAAACGACGGAAACTCAGATTTAGGACTAAAAGTGCAACGCAAATCAACAGACGGGAAACCATTAGAATGAGTCTTATTGATCTGCTTAACTAACATTTGACTCTTATCAAGATAAGAGTATTTATTTATACAGGGCAATATAATTAATAAACAAATAAATACAAAATTACTTCATTTGGGGAATACGCTGTTTCGGCAAACGATGATATTGGTCGTCTGTCTTATCAACGTCTGCCAAAATAGGCTATTCCCCATATGAAGTAATTTTTTATTTATTTCTTTATTATATATATATATATATATATATATATATATATATATATGTATGTGTGTGTGCGTGTGTTACATGCTACATATTCTATGGGTAAATATGAGTAAAGACAATAGTGATGATTGACAAAATGTATAGAAGGAAATACAAGACCCGAGAAGTCTCGTTTGGAGACCTTGGTCCACATCATGTGCATCAGTTTTCTCTATTCGGCCCTTACGACAATGGTAGTTTGTTCAGCACAAAGCTTCCACAATATAAAGAAATCATGTTCGATTCATGCTGTACTCTCATAAGTTGAAAACGATGGGTGAAAGGTTTTTAGACACGAGAAATAAACTACATACAATTTCAAAATTTAATTACGTAATCCCAACTCAGCATAAATAAACAGTATTTGGAAATAGTATGGAGGAGGTCTTTCATTTGCTAGTATCAATATTGTATTCGATTTTTTTAATCAAGTTATAACAAGTCGTCTCATCCATATGTTGTCATGGCTCTAGCAATGTTTTTTAATTGTTGTTACTGACGTGATTTTGGTTGCACGGTATCGACGTTTTCGGTCAAGGTGCTCCCAAACGTGCTCTGTTAGATTCATACCAATATTTCGGCTACCTAAGGCAGTGATCTTATTCCTTGCAATTCATATTACATGGCGCTCCATCTTCTTGAAAACGGTAGACTTTCTTGTCAATCTCATTGGTTTCAAATAGTGGGAGTAGTCTCTAATATTTGACAGTATTTTGGACTATTCAACTGCTCGTCAACAAGAATCAGCTCACATTTGCGAGACAGCACCCCGCACCATTACTCCAATGCCTCCATGTTTCAGAGTCGCCTGAAGACATTCAGCGTCCCAAGTCTCATTCTGATTTCTCCAAACATAAACTTGTCTCGAATTCGAATATTGCCAGAATCTACTTTCATCTGTCCAAATTGCAGACTGCCAAAATTCATAATCTTTGCTCACGAATTCTCACGTCCAGTCCATACGCCTGTTCCTGTTAAACTCTCAAATCAATGGCTTATTTCTTGAAAAACTCTTCTTTGATAGCCTAACTCTTTCAATGTCTTTCTCACTGGCGACATTTCCCTGCTATTGACGACATTTTTGGGCGCTCTGACGACGGTTTCCTTCGCTCAGACACGATGCTTGGTCTTCCTGAACGTTGTTCCACACGACAATGGTCTTCTTCATTAAATTTCTTGACAATATTATTAACCGTTTGATGATTAACCTGGAAAAACCTAGCAATTTCTCTATTTGATTTGCCACCCTGATGCCATCCTATTATTTGCCCTCGTTGATATTCACCAATTTCCTTACTTCCACGGACTTTCATTGAAAAATATAAATCAACTATGGTTCATAGATGGGAGTAGCTTGATACTAACACGGTATTGACTTAAAAAAGAAGAGACGTTATGACACAAGCCAAAATTGCTGTAATTAAGGGACGCTAAAAATGTACATACACAAACACAGAGACACGTATATATATATATATATATATATATATATATATATATATATATATACGCCATTCCCCCCACGATTTCTTTTTTCGTTTCCTCTCCCCCTTGCACCTTTCATTTCCTGTGGCCATATTAGTTGGTGGAATATACTAGATTGGTCATTTTTCTACTTGCCTGAGGAGACCTCGGGGTTGAAACCCGTGTAGCAAGGTAGACTTATTTTTAGTGTTTTCGTAAATGTTTTTGCTCTGCATTTACTATTTTGGAATTTTGTATAGATCACTTTTTAGTATTTATATCTTTTAGGCGCGGTTGTTTTCAGACTCGTATTACAGTGTATTCTTTTATATTTTATATTATATATATATATATATATAAACACCACATATATGTATAAGATTATATTTACACTATTTTAATTGTTCGGACAGTTGTCCTCATCTTTGTTGTTATATTCGCAATGATTAAGCCGTTGTACGCTCCAGACCACTTTAGCTGATATTAATTTTTAGCCTTTTATTTATCCACAAAGGTAAACTGTTCTAGTTCCATGTGCCATGCCCCTTCCGGGTATGTCAGTTTCTGTTATTTCCCTTTAGTGACTGAACTCTCCAAGTTTTTGTTCACCTGTGGCCAAGTATTTAAATCACAATTCTTTGGGTCAAGTCACTGGATTTGTTCAACCAACGCTTTTATCCATTGTGCCATGTGTCCTTCGGGATTATATTTTGTGAGTCTACCGAGAAATTATCCATTCATCTTAGATATCTTGAAAACCAGCTGTGCGGTCATGTTAAACATAAAATATTGCAACGTTTCTCTTTGTCTGCATCCCCCAAACATTTGTCGAGATTCCTACACAGCGATATCATTGATTTACCCTATTTGCATTATTCGGACTGTTTTCCTCTTCTTTGTCACCATGTTTATCACAACATTTCGGACGTCGTACGCTCCAGCACATGGAACTAGAACAGTCTTCCCCAGTGAGCGAGATAAAGGGTTCGGTTCGACATTCCAACCACCTTAACTAGACCGGAGTGTACAACGACCGAAACGTTGTAATAAATTTGGCGACAAAGATGAGGACAATAGTCCGAAAAATGTAAATAGTGTACATAATACCTCATCTCAGATATATAGACAGTCATTGATTTTTTCAAAGTTTAACTCATTATACTAACCGTAACAAGTCGATATTAATTGGGAAAGCTAAAATATAAATCTGGAAATCATTAAAGGTTTCTAAAATTAAAGTTCCGCTATTAATCATGTGACGACGTACCCTTGTAATGATTTCCAAGGTTTAGGTGTCAATCTGAGGACAGTGCAGAGGATTTGGAAAGAGTTGGATGATATATCCAGTCAACATCATGGTGTTTGCAGTGATCCTTAGTTAAGCCTCCATTCATCTTCCCGCAGGGCCTCAGTCTAAGCACGGAGGCCTACATCATGTGCTTTGTGTGGGTCGTGCTGCTTTGGGTCAAGAGGCCCTGTGCGTGAGTTCAGGATACTGCACCATGCCATACAAGAAAGGAGAAACCAGGCATTATCTGCGACTAGATCACCCCTTACATCATGTCACCTAGATGCTCAGCCTACAACTCCCTTGATTATTACGTGTAGGCAGCAGTTGAGCGAGAGACCAACTAAACTCCTTGTAACAACAAAGATGAAATGAAGGCAAGTTTGACGACGTACTCTGCACATCGTTTACTGCACAACTGTAATGACATCCAAGGTCGCCTGTGTCTGCATATACACCCGACTCGTTATGTTCACAGGTTTGCCTCTTTCGTCGTGATCCTATTCAACAAAAAATAACAATAAATGGTTTTCAAGTCACTCGTTAAGAAATACAGTGTAACCCGGATATAAGAAAGCCGGATATAAGAGTAACCTGGATATAAGAGAGATTTTCTCTGGTCCCAAATTAGAGCCATACTTACCTAAACAAAATAGACCAAACCCGGATATAAGAGAAACCCGTATGTAAGAGAGATTTTCTCTGGTCCCAAATTAGAGCCATACTTACCTAAACAAAATAGACCAAACCCGGATATAAGAGAAACCCGTATGTAAGAGAGATTTTATCTGGACCCAAATTACAACCATACTTACCTAAACAAAATAGACCAAACCCGGATATAAGAGAAACCCGGATATAAGGGACTTCTTCTCCGGTCCCGACAACTCTCTTATATCCGGGTTACACTGTAGCACCAATACAATTTTTCACTTAACCGTGATATTCTTTTTTCAGCTTTGTGAAGTTTTGCTGCTATCTTACTAATTTCCGGCCATGGAGAGAAGATCCTTATACACACTGATACGTCTAGGCGGCTGATGCTTCTTCATTGCTCGCTGGTCCCTTCCTTACTGCTGGTCACTGACTGCTGACGTCCTGCCTGTTTCAGCTTATATGGATACTGGCTGGGAATCCACAGCCCTTGCCGTCCACTTGTGTTCCGGAAAGGTAGAGCACCCAAAAGCTGGTGTTCAGTTTTTCAAATGACTCTACGTCTATGATTATCTAAAAACATATTTTTTTAGATAATTTAATCGCGGTGAATCTGATGATGATTTTACTTTTTCTTGGTTAGCTACCGATTTTCCTGTACAGAAATACCTCATTCTTGGAAGAAAAGCATTTTTTTTCATTTGTCTCTGTATATATGATACTGATCAATGGCAATATTTCGCAAAATAAAATCGTAGAAACCTCTCAATTCGTATTTGTCCCACACATATATTGCTTATTGAGAAATAATTTTTTTGCAATCACAGTGGGAACTATGGTAAAAATTTTCTTTTTCTTCATTGTCATGTTCAATGTTATTTAAGTCCCTTTTGATACTCCAGCAGTATCATGTACAATGGAATAGGTTCATTCAATTGGGATGTCTTTAGTTGGAGTTTCTTTCCAACTGTGAAAACAAAATGCTCTCAGTTTGCTTGGTTTCCTTCCGTAGTGAAGGAATAAAAGTGATGGGATAAATTTATGAATATTAAAGGATTTTAGGGTTTCATTTTTTGATGTCACTTTAATTACCTGATTTCCTAAAGTTATATTACTGATAAAGTTTTTCAGTTAATTTGTATTTTGGCGATAAATTGGAAAAACAATCTGCACTTCTATTTTAAAATTTTTGACCCAAAACAGTTTTTTCTTATATAAATAGTTTATTTCAAGTGGCTGACATAAATTGCTCGGCCTAGTTGAAAATTGATAGGTTTATATGCCCTTTATTAACTAAATTTTGCAATCCGCCAAGATCGTAAATTGATCTTTTTTCCTAAAATGAGCAATTTCAGTACAGCAAAAACGGTAGCTAACCATGAAAAACTACGGTCATTTTCGGAATCAACACCATCAAATTAGCTAAAATATTTGTTTTGTTTCTTGGCACCAAAAATCGTGTTGATTTATCTCCTTATCTTATTAAGTATATGTGAGAAATCGAATTGTTACACTTTCAAATTTATACAAATCCAATATTAAGTATAGTTCTTTAACTATAATCCATTAATCGTCATTCTCAATACATGGGACTTTGTGAATTGAGTTCGTACAATGTTAAAAGGGAGATTTCAGTAGACATGATTAAAGAGAACGCGGCGATTCAGATTATTATCTCGAAACGGGTTTTTACCCTGAGTGACCTGTATCAGGTTTCCAGAGGAATTCACGAAGCGGACCAAGCTATCACTACTCTTTGTAGCCTCATTCTTTTCCATAAATATTAAATTGCTGGATGTATTCTGGGCATTCCTTCTACATAAACAGGAGGGAATCTCAAACTAATCAGTTTATCAAGTCTCTCGTGAGAAAATTTATAAATCTCTAGAAATAAACCTACTATGAAAAAATCCTTTTCTTAAAGTTTCAAATCACCTGGGATGTTTTCATACAGGTTGCGATAGATAGATTTTCGGCATTTTACATTTTTAATTCCGCGAAAGCACTTTGTTTCCTTTTGTTTTGTCAACTGCACAGTAGAGTAGGGCCATTGGGGAACCGGCTTGGAGGGAAAAGAGCACCATGACGTAATTCACTGTCAGAAATTTGAAAACGGCATGTTGTACTGCTTGGTATTTGCGATGGCATCTCCAATACGAACATTTCAGAGGGTTTAGCTGTAAATTTGAGGACAGAGCAGAGGATTCAGAAAGAGTTGGATGACTCTAATGGTGATTACGAAGGTACAGGAGATCGGAAAACTGACCGTTCTGATAAGAAAAGAACTTCTAACAAGTAGGCCCACATCAAGTGCTTTCAGGAGGTAGTGCTGCCATGGGTTAAGATGGGGGATGCTGGAAGACACTATGTTTGGCAACAGGAAAATGCACCATGTCACAGGAGCAGGAGAACCCAGTCATAGCTTCCAGACAATTTTTGCGACTACATCCGACTACTTAACACTTCATATATATATATATATATATATATATATATATATATATATATATATATATATATATATATATATCAAACATTTGAGGAATAAAAAATATGGGATCATATTAAACGTAAGATACAATATACAATAATATCCACGTTTAAAATGTAAGGTACCTTTCGACCGACACATTTTCAAACACAATCGTCGGTAATCTAAAACGGAGTACTAACAAGAAAAAAAAAAATTAATACCGTAATAAAACAGGATGGTAGGGGGGGTGAATTGTTTTCCTCAAATCATGTAACCGTTTCCCCGAATAAGGCCAACTTAAACTTCATCTCCCGTTGTACGCAAAGGGCCGGCCTACGTATGTTGATGATAACAGACTCCAAGATGTTGAGGTGGAGTCTGTTCCTAGCCCTGTGCAATACCGAAAAGAAATGGGGAGAATACTCAGTCCTACAAACACCAGAATTTAATAGATGTTCACCGATAGCAGAGCCGTGAGTCTGCGAACACCCGGATGTCACAAGCTCATGCCTGCGCACACAGCCCGAGACATGTTGGGCGATTCTAATCTCAAGCCTCTGGATAGTTTTGCCCACATAGTCAAGCCCGCATCGACATTTAAATTGATAAATAACTAAATTACTATGGTAGGTAGGCAAAACATCCTTACGGCAAGGGGGGAAAGCCCTCCTAGTAGTAAATATGTTCCTGACTGTAACGGCATTGTAACACGGTTTAATGGATGAAGAGATCTTATCGGCGTATGTCTGACTCTCAGGACCAATCCAAGGGAGCCTGACATATATAGGACATTTGGAAGGCCCGTAGATGAAGTTTAAGTTGGCTTTATTCGGGGAAACGGTTACATGATTTGAGGTAAAACAATTTTTCCCCTCCTTACCATCCTGTTTTATTAGGGTATTAATGAAAATTTTTCTTGTTAGTATTCCGTTTTAGATTACCGACGATTGTGTTTGAAAATGTGTTGGTCGAAAGGTACCTTACATTTTAAACGTGGATATTATTGTATCTTATGTTTAGTATGATCCCATATGTTTTATTCCGCAAATGTTTGATTAGATTTGGCAGTACTAGAAATCTGTTTAAATATATATATATATATATATATATATATATATATATATATATATATATATATATATATATATATATATATGTATATATATGTATATATATGTATATGTATATGTACCCAAACAAACAGAGAGACACACACACGCATATATATATATATATATATATATATATATATATATATATATATATATATATATATATGTATATATATATATGTATATGTATATGTACCCAAACAAACAGAGACACACACACACGCATATATATATATATATATATATATATATATATATATATATATATATGTATATATATATATGTATATGTATATGTACCGAAACAAACAGAGACACACACACGCATATATATATATATATATATATATATATATATATATATATATATATATATATATATATATATATAGTAATATATGTGGAACATAAAGTGCTGATCTTAATAAAACACTGCTTGATGAATAAAGCACAGACACACACGCACACACATATATATATAAATATAATTATATGTGTGGAAGTCTTGGTGTTAATAAAGCAGTGCTCGATGAATAACGTATATTTATTAATATAAATATTTTTACATACATATATATGTATACACTCACATACACACAGACAAACGCATATATCTATATTCAACCTATATATATATATTCAACCTATATATGTATATATTTTCAATATATATATATATATATATATATATATATATATATATATATATATATATATATATGTTCAACTCATATTATGTATGTAGTATGTATTTCCATCATATATATATGTGTGTGTGTTTTAGTTTGTTTGTAATCAACTCATATATGTACATATTTCATTATATGTACATATATTGAACACACACAAACACACACACACACACACACACACATATATATATATATATATATATATATATATATATATATATATATATATATGTATATGACCAGAGAACGAGAGTGGGAGAGAGGAGACTGAGTCGAAAGATTTCTCAAGCTTTGCCTCATCTTACACGAGATCATTTAAATATCATTATCCTTTTCAAGGCCAACTTGTCGCTCATCGCTCTATCTCAACTTCTTATACATACACACACACACACACACACACATATATATATATATATATATATATATATATATGAAGAAAGATATTATATTTGAAATGATGAAGCTTTAGCAAATAATTATAATGCATTTGCTTGTTTGCCTTTAGAAACTCATTGCTATTCCCTAACTCATGTTAATATGTATTTTTTAAAATCTTTGTTTACGCCAGGGGAAATGCTCTTTCTATTTTCCTTTTGCTAAATACGTGTTCCTCTTACTCTTCAGTCTGTTCTTTATCTTTTTTTCTCCTTGTTATTTTTCTTAATCGTTATTCCGCCATCCATGTACACAAGTTCACTAAGTACGCTATGTGTTGCTTTCCTCTGTACGCACTGATTTCAATCCGTCCTTTGAGTGTAAGATTTGCCAAATTTCAAATGTCTTTTTCCTGGTATTAAATTTATCGTGTCCTTTTTCTCTCTATTTTCTCCATAACTTCGTCGCTGCTCACATGTTCAGTCAATGGTATATCCTCAACATCCTTCTGTGCAGCCAGACTTCTGTTGCTTCATGTCTCTTCATCTTTCATGAGATTGTCGGGCATTCAGTGTCATACACGAGGACAGATATAACGTAACAGTTCAGTACTCTTGTCGTTTCTTTTCGAGTACACATTGTTTTTGGTTCGGTGTTCATCTCTAGAGACATCTCGTCTTGTTCAGATTTTGTAGAGCTCATTTATTGCTCGCCAGGCACTGAACATTATTATTATTATTATTATTATTATTATTATTATTATTATTATTATTGTTATTATTATTATTTATAACGTTGGCCAACAGACAGAATGTTTTTAAGAATTAACGGGATTGAGATTTTCTATGAACTTCTGAGAAACTGACTAACAAAGACACACCCATATATACCTCATCTGTTTGTTTCAATTAATTTGTCGCTATATATTTTAAATGATTTATTTGAAATTGTTTATTTTAAACAGTTTGTAAAATTTGTTTTTAAATGATTTCCGGAATCAATAGAAAGAAATTTTACAAAGCGATCACGTCTTTTGGTTTAGATTGGTTTCGTTTGTTTTACGGTATATCACCATCAATCGGTTATGTAATGCCAACAAATTTTTTCTGGTAATATTTTGTTTTGTCAAAAATCTATTTCTGGTAATATCTTTTTCCTCAAACATGTATAGCTGGTAATATTTTTTTTTTCGCAAACGTATTTTTGGTAATTGTCTTCACAAATTTATTTCTGGTAATAATTTTTACAAAGTATTTCTGTTATTAAAACCTATTTTTACACTTTGTAATGCTTTTCTTCTCAGTTTCGGGATTAACTATTTGCCCATAGCTGGGACCCATCAGGTGCTACCACCCCGGGCTAGGGTGGACCTGGGAACACCAGCAATTAATACGTGGTTCCACTCTCCAGAAAACCTCCTGATCAGAGGCCATGTTGCAGAATGTAGTTTGTCGTCTTACCCAGGACACTTATGTAGTTTATCGTCATACACAGGACGCACCTCTTTTGGGATTTTTTCTCATGGCTTTAAATATTTGTTTAAAATAAACAAGTTTTGGCACCAGAAATATACCAAATCTGTTAAGGATAATATAATAATTACATTTTTCATTTCTTTCTTGAAAAAAAAAACATACTCGAAACTTAAATTAGCCGAGTTTCGATCCAAAACTTTTTTTTTTTACTTTGACACACACATGAATTGCTGCCGCATATATAAACTTTAGCAGCGACGATTCATACCATTTTGCTCAAACTGGAAATTATTAAAATCATTAAAGCCAGCGATAACGCTTTCGTTTTATTAAATGAGTCGTGTTTGGTTTGGTTTGGTTTGTTTTACGGCATATCAACCTCTATGGGTTATTTAATGCCGACTAAATTTTTATTGCTGGTAATATTCCTGTTCAAATATGTATTGTTGCTAATATTTATTTCTTTAAAAATGTATTGCTGGTAATATTATTTTCCATCAAAAATGTATTGCTGGTAATATTATCTTCCATCAAAAATGTATTGCTGGTAATATTTTTTTCCTTCAAACATGTGCTGTTGGTAATATTTTTCCTTCAAAAATGTATTGTTGGTAATATTTTTTCTTCAAATTCTATTTCTGGTATTTTTTCAAACATGTATTGCTGGTAATAATGTATTGCTGGTAATTATTTCTTTCCTTCAAAAGTTCATTGCTGGTAATAATTATTTACAAAAATGTATTGCTGGTTTTCATAGTGTTTTGACCCCAGTTTGGGGTTAAATATTTACCCAAACTAGGGACCATAACATGTGCTCAACGCCGGGTCAGGGTGGACCCGGGAATACCAGCAATTAAGAGGTGCTTCCACGCTCTTCAAAACATCCCGCTCAGTGGCCTTGCTATCGGGTGTAGTGTCGTCTTACCCAGGACACGGATGTAGTTTATCGTCATATCCATGACGTTAGGGTTTGATAAGTAGATTTTTAAAATATAACATCACCCTTTGCGTTATTTGATATCAAATTTTGTATGGGATCCTAGTGAACAGACAAATCAATGGAAATCAGGCTAGACTCGTGAAACTTTACCTGAATCGAAGTAGGTCAGGAAATAGTTTCCGTTCTAAATGCATCACTTATATCCCGCAGAAAATTGAGATTGGGTCCTATCTGGAATACTCCCTCAAATCAGTACAGATTAGATTTAACATGCAAGAAAATGATAGTAAATTCTAAAAAGATTTATCAAGATGTATATGTTATCATAGACTGATTCCTCTAAAAAAAAAAACAAAAAAAAAACGATCCGATCTACAGCTGTACGAACGAGAGGTTAGGCCGGCTTCAATAAAAGAAAACTTGATACATATATTACATCTAACAAAACATGAATAAGAAAAAGGATTATAGTTGCCATTAATTTCGGAAAGAAGAAAAAAAAGATACTTGAAATCTATTACAATATTCAAGCCTCCTTCGAGGATGTGATATTCAGCGCACATTTAGAAAAAAAAACTAAAAAGTAACTTTACCCAAAGTGGACATTATTAAAATCTTTAAGACAAGGGATGAGGAAATTTTTTAGCTAGGTTGATTTTACGACGTCAACATTTGCTGAGGTATTTAATATTGTTTTTTGTATAGAGGACTGATTTTCGATGGAACTCGCTATTTAGTAGTTGAGGAATTGCTAGATTACTCCTCATAACGACCGCGAAATGGCTTTGAAAAAAAGAAAAACAGTTTTACATTATTTACATGTGGATAATTGTCCCACATTTGTCGATCTTATGAATTCTAGACTGAACTCTTTAATTAATCTAATGAGAATTAATTAATTAATGAGAATAAATTATTTTAATTCCGCCGTCTCTCTCTAGGGATATGTCCAGTTTTCGTCTTATTTAATAACATTCGGTTATTTCTCAGCAAGGTTCCATTTAGGTCAATGGTCGGCCAAGGGATTGAACTCACAATTAATATCACCAAATTAAACAACCAACGCCTTTTCAATTACTGGAGAGCATCCTATTTGCAATATTTCCCAGGCAGTTGGAGTCTTTAACGTTCATGGTTGGGACCACGTTGTTTTCATTAGTTAATCCTACTGTTGCAATGCTATACCGTCTATCTTCCTTGCGGTTTTTGCATAGCAGCTGGGTCTCGCCACCCCACTAGCTTATAGTCTGAATTCGCCCACGGAATCCTTACGCCATAATGTCTTGAGTCTGTTATTTTCTGTCTCTCAATTTACGACAGATTATATTCTTCTTTAGTATGGTTTTCGTTTCCAATCGAACACCTTGCATTATAGGTGTTTTCCATCAAGTCGTATGACTTCAAACAGAAAACTTCACAGTGACAACCAAGGCTTTTTATGGGACTGGGTACTCGTCTTTATACCGATTTTCGCAATATATGACTTTGTTTTCGGTGTAGATCAATGTAACCCATTAAATATTACAAATAGAATGCGCTCCCAATGACGACTGGGACAATAGTGGCCCGAACGTCACATATTCTGACAACTTCAACCCGGATTTCGGTGTCTTCACCTTGAAGATATTATATTATAGTCGCCAGGAACAGAAGGCATTTTCTTGTTATTTTTTTTTTAAACAGAAGATATCCGTTGTTGTAAAATCACCGTGACTTCACCAAGGACGAAAATGTGGAGCATCCACTGAGGATCGAACTCACTACTCAGTCATAACTGATCTAACGAGACAAGCGCACTAACCATTACACCACTTTAAAGTGCCCAAAACAACTAACGTAATATGTCAATTTCCTAAGGCTAGCTTAGATGTGGCACAAGGCCGAAAGTGAGGAGCACCAACTTAACATCGAACTCACTTTCTTTTTATGTGCCATGTCCTTTCTGTACGTAGGCGATCATGGATTTCCACCTCCCTCTATCTTTTGCAGCTGTCAACAAGTTCCTTCCCTCTGCTTCCACCCCCAGGCCACGTTCTGTTATCCACTTGCTTAAGTCCGCCAGGTATATCACAAGTTGCTTTCCCTCGTCTATCTTTCCCTCTATTCGACCTGTGAGTATCAGATTCTCCAGGCCCTCCTTCCTCATTATGTGTCCCAGAAACTTCATCCGCCTTTACCTGATATTAAGTATAGAGCCTCCTCCTTGTTTGCAACCTCTCTAAGAATTCGTAGTTGCTCGGTTCATGATATCCTTAGTATCCTTCTGTAGAACCATACCTCCATTACCTCGAGTCTCTTCTTTTCTCATTAAGTGTCCCAGAAATTTCATCTGCCCCTTCCTGATGTTAAGTATAAGCTTTATCCTTGTTTGCATCCTCTCCAAAACCTCATCGTTGTTCACACGCTCGGACCATGATATCCTTAGCATCCTTCTGTAGAACCACATTTCTGTCGACTCGACTCTCTTCATCATCTTTGAGAAAATCGTCGAACATTCTCTGCCGTAAAGAAGGACAGAGTCACGTAACAGCTCAGTATTCTTTTTCTTTTTTACCAAAGAAATCCTCCTGTCTCGCAATACTCTGCCCAGTTTTGGAATGTATCTTTGGCCATCCCAATATATCTACGAATCTCAGTGTCGCATTTACCGTCCTCTGTCATGACGCTTCCCAGATATTTAAACTTCGGCGTCTGCTTGATTCTAGAGTTCCCGACCTTCAAATCGCATTTCGGGCTCATAACTTTTACTGACGACCATGCATTCTGTTTTTATGTAGTCTATGCTTAGTCCCTTCTTCGCACTCTTCGTCGCTAACTTCTGTAGTAGATTTTGTAATTTCATTTCCGTGTCTGCTATCAGAACTTTGTCATCTGCGTATCTGCATATATATATATATATATATATATATATATATATATATATATATATATATATATATATATATAAATAATCGTCCCACATCCGTGACCGTAAAGAAGCACAGTTGTATACCTTCTTGGTTTTTCTATATTTTTTCTTTTTTTGGTGCCAAATTACTAATTTACTTAAGTACTCACTACTCAGCTGTAATTATCAAGCGAGATAATTATTAAATCATGAAACCACGTCGAAATGCCCAAATAAATCAAGGTAATGTGTCCAAAATGTATTACAACAAAATCTTCCTATCATTTTATTACTTTAACATAATTAAATAATCATTTATTTGGCACTTCACTAAAATGGCCTTGTACCGAAGTAAATTATTAGGCTCTAGTCTACTTAAGTCACTCGATATTTGTAACCAATCGATTTACCCTTGAATCTGTCTATATGTCTGAGATGAGGTATTATGTACACTATTTACATTATTAGGACTATTGACCTCATTTTTGTCGCCATATTAATTCCAACGTTTCGGCCGTTGCACGCTCCGGCCTTCTTCAGGTTGTTGGAATGTCGAACTGAACCTTTTATTTCGCTCACTGAGGTAGCCTCTTCTAATTCCATGTGTCATGTTTAATGGATGTCAGTTATCAGTTATCTCCTGTTAATTTCCCTCTCCAAGTTCTCCACTGCCTTAACCGGGTATTGAACTCACACACTTTGGAAAGGGGAATTAACAGGAGATAACTGACAACTGACATCCATTAAACATGGCACGTGGGACTAGAACAGTCTACCCCAATAAGCGAAATAAAGGGTTCAGTTCGACATTCCGACCACTTGAAGGCCGGAGCGAACATCGACCGAAACGTTTTGATAAATATGACAACACGGTGAGGACAATGCTTCGAATAATGTAAATAGTGTACATAATAGCTCATCCCAAAAATATAGACAGATGCTGAAGGGCCGAAACTTTGAAATAAACATGGCGACAAAGATGAGGACAATAGTCCGAATAATGTAAATGGTGTACATAATACCTCATCTCAGAAATATAGACAGATACTGAAGGGCCGAAACTTTGAAATAAATAACTTGACAAAGATGAGGACAATAGTCCGAATAATGTAAATAATGTATATAATACCTCATCTCGGAAATATAGTCAGATACTATGATGATAACTATGATAGTCTTATGCGAATAGTTTATTTTATGGAATATAAACCTACCTAGATATTCCGTTTAAAATCTCTCTTCCTTTCTTTATTCAAAAACATTATTCTTTCATTCTTTTAGTCTTCCTTCTTTTTTTTTATTAAGAGCTATAATCCACTCTTTGTCAAGGCACTGTGTTATGAATGTTTAAATAAAAGGAAAAAATGCTCAATATAGTCCTCCCTTCCTTCCAAGAAATTATAACTCTTAGAAAACAAAATATCTGAAATAAATTTAATATCCATCTTTAAGTCCTTTCGTGAATTTACGAAGTTAAAAAGATAGGATGTACTATTCAATGACAATAAATTCGACCCAAAGCTAAATGTTAGTCAAGCTTTGTATGTACTTGTCAAAATTAGTTATAATTACTACAGTTGATGGCTTATAATAAATCCCCACTCATTTATATATCACCTTGCGGTATTATAAAGTTAAGATAAATAAAGATTCTGTTTGTCTACGACGACTGAGGAAGCATAAGTGTAGTAAATATAAGAAGATAGAAAGGCTTTCAACACTTGATATTCCCAAGTGGTCACTCATCTAAGTACTGACCAGGATCATCTAAAATATAAGACATATTTCCAGCCATTTTGAAAAGTGAGATTTATTGATAAAGGGTTCATTTTGATTTTAATATCACCTTTAATAAAAGGTTCAGTTCGACATTCCAACCACCTGAAGAAGGCCGGAGCCATTTACCCCTGAGATATATTTCTGATTTGGACGATGGGAACGAAAGATTTGCCTTCAAACATGTCTTTAACATTAAAACGAGAAAAAACCAATTGAATTCCAATATTTGATCTCCGTTAAAACCTCAAAACCAGATATTCCAAAAATCAATTTTTCTCGCATAAAAAAAAATGACTTAAATAATTTTACCTTACTTTATGGTAAATGTGACGCTACTTGGAACTGGATGCAAAGTTTCAAGAATTTCCGAATTTCTGTAATTTATTAATTTAGACTTATATTTCCTTTAGCAGCATTAATTAATGGAATTAGTTAAAATGCCACTCTCTTTTGGTAGATCTCGTCACTGAAAGCTTCATTGATTTAATTGAAGGTTAAGTGGAGGCATCTATTTTCGATCCTCGCAGACATCCACAAAGTCGTTGTCTGTACATGAATTTTCCTATTCACGCGAGATGTCTGTTCGCTGTCACTTGGGACTGAGTGATTCCATTTGGCCTGACATTAATATTATTTCTTGATATTATATCATAATTCTGCTTGTTTCCCCCGTTAGTTAGAA
Source organism: Acanthosepion lycidas (assembly GCA_963932145.1). Taxonomy (NCBI): domain Eukaryota; kingdom Metazoa; phylum Mollusca; class Cephalopoda; order Sepiida; family Sepiidae; genus Acanthosepion; species Acanthosepion lycidas. Next base: position 14,153,104 of record OZ010610.1, on the reverse strand, counting down.
TATTTAATTAGCACACGCGTAACTCTCTGCCATTACATTAGATAAATAATGGGCCCTTCCGTTTTGATTGCAAGGAAATAAAAAAATGTATACGAAACGCTGCTTGGTTTCTGAGAGGAAAAGAGTGCATGCATAACAGAAAGAAAGGAAGAAAGAAAGAAAGAAAGAATGAAGAAAGAAAGACATAAAGAAAAGAGAGAAAAAAATGAAGAAAGAAAGAAAAGGAAAGAAAAGAAAGCAATGGTGAAAGAAAGAAAGAAAGAAAGAAAGAGATGAAGAAAGAATGAAAGAACGAAAGAAATGAAGAAAGAAAGAAACAATGAGGAAAGAAAGACAGAAAGAAAAAGAGAGAAAGAAATGAAGAAAGAAATAAAAGGAAAGAAAGAAATGGTAAAAGAAAGAAAGAAAGAGATGAAGAAAGAATGAAAGAAAGAAAGAAATGTAGAAAGAAAGAATGAAGAAAGAAAGACAGAAAGAAAAAGAGAGACAGAAATGAAGAAAGACATAAAAGGAAAGAAAGAAATGGTAAAAGAAAGAAAGAAAGAGATGAAGAAAGAATGAAAGAAAGAAAGAAATGTAGAAAGAAAGAATGAAGAAAGACAGAAAGAAAAAGAGAGAAAGAAATGAAGAAAGAAAGAAAAGGAAAGAAAGCAATGGTGAAAGAAAGAAAGAGATGAAGAAAGAATGAAAGAAAGAAAGAAATGAAGAAAGAAATAAACAATGAAGAAAGACAGAAAGAAAAAGAGAGAAAGAAATGAAGAAAGAAAGAAAGAGATGAAGAAAGAATGAAAGAAAGAAAGAAATGAAGAAAGAAATAAACAATGAAGAAAGAAAGACAGAAAGAAAAAGAGACACAGAAATGAAGAAAGAAAGAAAGAAAGAAAGAGATGAAGAAAGAATGAAAGAAAGAAATGAAGAAAGAAAGAAAGAAACAATGAAGAAAGAAAGAAAAAGAGAGAAAGAAATGAAGAAAGAAAGAAAGAAAGAAAGAGATGAAGAAAGAATGAAAGAAAGAAATGAAGAAAGAAAGAAAGAAACAATGAAGAAAGAAAAAGAGAGAAAGAAATGAAGAAAGAAAGAAAGAAAGACATAAATGAGGAAAAAAGAAAGAAATGAAGAAAGAAAGAAAAAAGAAAGAAAGAAAAAAGAAAAGGAAGATAGATGATGTGGTCACGTAAATTACGCGGATAACGATTTAATTCATTGAAATAAATTATCTTGCTAATTTTGTAATATTTTTTTTACTAATTTTCACCCAATGCAAGACAATCAGCCCGTCAGGGTAAAGGTGTGTACTGATTGAGATTGTTGCACGTAAGAGGAGGAGGTCGTAAGATCTGCAGTTTGACAGAATATGCAGGAAATATGTCGATTCGACAGAAAGACGTTAAGATTGCTGGAATTGGGGAAGTATCCACTCAGGAATCGGTTCCACGACGTAGCGATTCTTGGAAAAATTGATTTGTTTCTTTAACCTTTTATCAACACATTATGTGTCATTTAATAACGAAATTTAATTTTCGGGGGAGTTTTTCGGGGGAGCAATTGAAGTAATTAAAATATGATATATGTTATTCTGCTTTCGTAATTGAATAAATGGTAGATGATATGTGAATATATATGTTTGCGTAGACACTAGAGACAGTGACATGTGCGTTATATATTGTAGCTCTGTTGAAGTTATATTTTGGAATACAGTTTGATTTCATTAATAAATTGTAGAATATTATATGAATTAATGTCATGAAAAAGCTATTTCCTGTTGGTTGTTTGGCTGCTTTATTATGTTTAAAAGTAGATAATATCTATAGATTATTTAATGCCGAAAATATTTTGAACAATTTCATGGCGTCAACTAAATATATTTTAAACGCAATTGTAAGTTTTCAATAACAGATAAAATGTATTGGTGGTAATTTACTATGTATGCTTATTATTTTACTATAAATAGGGATTGTTGGTAATTAATTACATTTTTCGGACTATTGTCTTCATCTTTGTCGCCATATTTATTACAACGTCTCGACCGTTATACGCACTGGACTTCTTCAGATAAGTGGAATGTCGAACTGAACCCTTTCTTTCGCTAACTGAAGTAGAATGTTCTAGTCCTACGTGCCATGTTTAATGGATGTCAGTTATCAGTTATCTCCTGAGGGACACATGGCACAGTGGATAAAGGCGTTAGTTATATCCAGTGACAGGACCCAAAGAGTGTGTGTTCAATACCTGTTTAACGCAGTGGAGAACTTGAAGAGGGGAATTAACAGGAGATAACTGACAACTGACATCCTTTAAGCATGGCACATGGAACTAGAACACTCTACCCCAAGAGCGAGATAAAGGGTTCAGTTCGACATTCCAACCACCTGAAGAAGGCCGGAGCGTACAACGGCCTAAACGTTGTAATAAATATGGCGACAAAGATGAAGACAATAGACCGAATAATGTAAATAGTGTACATAATACCACATCTCAGAAATATAGACAGATACTGAAGGGCCGAAACGTTGTAATAAATATGGCGACAAAGATGAGGTCAATAGTCCAAATAATGTAAATAGTGTAAATGATACCTCATCTCAGATCTATAGACAGATATTGGTAATTTTTATACAAAAATATTATTCCTGGTATTTGTACTATAATTTTTTTTTAATAGTGTTTTTTTTTTTGGGGGGGTCTCTATTTGCCTATATCTAAAACTCTAACATGTGCTATTACTCCCGGGTCACAATGGCCCTGGTAACAACAGAAATTACAAGGCGGTTTCACGCTTCTCAAAACGTCCAATATCCCGACCAGAGGCCTTGTTGCCGAATGTAGTCTTGAACGAAGCTGTTCGAATGGAATTTCTTTCTTACTAATCGAATATGAAAGGTATGGAGATGATTTTTCCTGGTGAATATAGACTGGCGTGTGTTAGTAGTGAAGACCAGGTCTTGTAGAAATAAGGTATGTGTCTTACACCGTCTTAATTCTTTAAATAACAATCTAAATTTATAAATACTTTTTTTGTATTATCTAGTTAAAATCTATAGGCTCCTATAAACGTAAATAATATATTATTATTTTTATTCTTTGAATTATAATTAGATGCCCAAACTTTTCAGCCCCTTTCCTCTAAACGCAAAGTTACAATCCAATCGCCATTTCCCTGCAAATTATTCAAATATGCCCCAATTTGTTATTACCATCAACTCAGACAATTAGAGATAGGTTATATTTCCTATACTTCCACAGAGGCGAATCATTTTTTCGTTGTTCTAGACATAACCAGAAAGTACCTCTAAAAAGTCTTTTTTCCCCAAATAACTGTTTTTTTGTGGAACAGATTGGCATGGGTGATTTACTGAACATTGAAATGTTAATGTTTGCAAGTCAAGATACGATCATTACCCATCCTCCTTATTCTCTAAATCCCTTTCTCCTCACCCTGATTTCTCATTACTATTTTAAGAGTAATATTTTAGTTTGGGTGAATCCTTAATCTTTTATTGGGTTAATTTTATTATAAAAAATATGGTGGAAATTAACTGAGCTTAAGTCTGCTCAATATTCCAGCACTTTCCTCAGTATCTTTGCTGGTTTTAACGGCTGGATCGTTCCATCAACTCCCTTAATTTCCAACTACTCAATTTTCCCCAGATCGCGCAAGATCGTTCCCGTGCTCTGATAACGAATGTGATGGCTGTCATCTTCATATCCCACAATTTCTTCAGCTCCCTTATAAGGTCGAGATACTTATCTAGATTTTCGGTTTCTTCAAGAAGTACTCCGTTAGTTTGCCGAGACTTTGTAATCCATGATCTGACCTGTTTTCTTGTTTACTCCAATCATATCAAGATTTCTGGATTGGGTCATCGTTTAAATCTGAAAGTCCAAGATTATTGGTAAACAAATTCCATAACCCGGATAAATGAACGAACAATCCAGTCGTAGAATGCAGATTTAATTGATGCCTTCCGTAGCTCGAACAGGATAACGCTTACGGTCACATCACGTTGAAACAACTTGGTGTAATGGGCGACCGCTTGGAAATACAGCTGCGTTAAGTTTGGATGTGTGGGTGGTGTAATAGACAAAGGCAAGGAATTGGAAATCGGAGAGCTGGGTACGAATTCCAGTCTGAATCATTATAAACGTTTACACGCAAATACCCTTGCAAAACCTATGAATATCCTCCTCCTAGCAATGGAGTTATTAGAATGACTTGTATCACTAAATCATTATTATCTCCACCCAACCCAGAAAATTCTTACAATGTAAATATATTCCGGCATTAAATAAACTGAAAAGGGTTGGAAAACCGTAAAAAATATCTATCAAACGCGACACGTTCTTTCTTGAAATAAGTGCTTCTGACTGAAAGAACTTCGAAAATCTATCGAAGCTATTTTTGTTCCTAACTGAATTCTTTATATATTTTTGCTGAACTGTTCCAAAGTAGACCCATTCCTTTTTTTGGACGACAATCAGAGAGAATATAATATCTGGATGCTTGTAAAATATTTATTTGATACACTTCTAATACAAAGTCCGACAATTATTTTAAGACAAATTATAGAGAACTGTAGTTTAAATACAGTAAAATCAACCTTGCTAACCGAAACGCTCCTCTGTGGCTAAATCGGTAAAAGCACGTCAGGTTATATCACGGTTCAGTATAGCATACAGGTTCGATTCCTGTCGGGAGACGCATATTTTCTATGAACATTTCTCGGATATTCAGGCCGGTAAAGGTTGTTAATACTGTTTATTATAAACAGAGCATTTACTTAAATGTTTGGATCTATAAAAAGAACGTATAAACATAAAAGATGTCTGAAAATAATTGTCAGATTTTGTCCATTTCATAATATGTGACGTCATTTGTTTACATTTGGATACGCATCGAGAAGATATGAATGTATGTGAGAAAATTTTAGTTTAAAAACAGTAAAATCGTCCTTGCTAACCGAAACGCTCCTCTGTGGCGATATCGGGAAAAGCACGTCAGGCTATATGACGCTTCCGTATAGGATACAGGTTCGATTCCTCTCGGTGGACGCATATTCTCTATGACAATTTCTCGGATATTTAGGCCGGTAAATGTTGTTAATACTGTTTATTATATAAACTTAAAAAATACAGAGAAAAATACATATAATGCGGAATAGAATAATATAGCAACAGTGGAAAAATGTGTTCCCTTATGTTGGTGTAATATAGAGATTGTGTAGTGCCTGCTTGTCCTTACTGCTGGGGCATATCATCCAGTTAATAGTTCTTTTAATCATGGACGGCGTATAAATATTTGAATTATTGTTTGTGTGTCCAGCGAAGGATTTTCTAAAAAATGATCTTTAAGTAGACAGGAATTAAAATATTCGTATATTCTCGGTACATTTTTTCAGTAAGGATGTTTTCTGAGTCATGTCATGTGAGGCGTGGCGTAATCCATGAAGGTCATCCATAGCAGAAAACTGGTTATTCATGCGAATTTCTTTTTCTTGGGTTGTTAACCATTACACTACACGCACATAATTTCCGTGGGTGTATTGTATTATATATATTTCTGTCCATTTCTCTACTTATAGTAGGGCATTTTTAGAATTTTTCGAGTTTCTTGGAAATCATTTTTTTGTGGTGCGCCATTTCGAGGAGGCTTTTCGGCAGAGCCCAACTTCTTTCAGTTGTGAATAACTGACTTACTGACAGAAATATTTATTTTGAGACTGTATACTAATAATTAATTGTGTTGCATAATTTCGTCATTATCTTATTTGCTTGAGATATCTTTTCCATTAACCATGGGATTAGGCTTGCGAGAAATTGAAATTTTGAAGGAATGTGGTCATATCATATGCCAAGATTTTCTATACAAGCGCAGAAGCATATAGATATATTTCTTTCTATTCTATTTTACTTAACATGTGTGAAAATATATTTTTTGTAGTTACTTTAAAAATTCCATGTGCTTTGGCAATATAAATGTTTATGGTTCTCCCCACACTTTTTTCTTTATTATCTTTAAATTGCAATAATTTATTTTGAAATTTACCATTGTTTTTCCACAGTTTTGTATTTAATGTGGTAAATCTACTATATTAACTTTAATCAAAAACTAGAGAGAACTGATTATTCATATTTGGAGTTTAACATTTTTTGCGTGGAGTAAACAAAAATAAGTTGAAACTAAGGATAATTAAACAAAAGTTTCTTAACTAGTAAATGTCTACACAGGTTGTTAGAAATGTATCGTACTTCTGAAATATGATATATTTGAAAAAGTCAGTTGACGGTTATGTGTCTTCACAAAAAGGAAAAACAAAAAGGATACGGTGAGTTTAAGAGCATTTTCATTTGACCGTAAATTTACGAATCAGAATTATTAAAATTCGATGAAATGTTTTTGCAAGAAAGGAGTTCCTCCCGCTCCTCAACATTTTTCAGTGAGTTTGACTGTAATCATAGTGAATACACGCACCGCAAAAACTGTATGATAGTAACCATCAAAAGGATTGGAAGTTTCTCTCATCCACTGCTATATTCATTGACAAGTAGTCGGCAACATTTCCATATGAAAGACAATAAATCCGGTCAGTACAATCCAGACACGCTTTGCTATCTAACAATATGAGAGAAAAATGAAATTTTTCTCCTGGTGAAAAATGGCTAATTTAATTAAATTTTCAGTAAGAGGCGGAGGTTCTCAAACTTTATATCGGTCTCTATAAAGTTCATGGAAAACTAACATTGCCACGCAATTGATTCGGCCCACAACTGAACAACGACTGTGGCCAGCGAAATCCCTTTCAAGTCACCTATCCAACCACATTGGCAGTCATGAAAATGTCACAATGGAGGAATTCGTTTTATTTATTTTCCTGGAGTACTCATGCAAACGAAAAGGCATTAAACGAGGCTAGGATTTAAACTCGAGTAGGTATTTCACGTCTACTATCACTTTTACTTTCACTTTCACTTTTACTTTCACTTTCCGCGTCACTACTTGTTACGCATGCCTGTGCCAATTTTAAAGTACACGCAAATATTTGAAGTAAATATTAAATATTTCCTGAGTGTCCAAGTACATTCTTCCTCATTGTACGACACTAGTTAGTGTTGGTAAAAAGCAGTTCCAGAGTTTATGCGAAGATAATACGATTAGTTCGAAGATACAGAGGAATGTTTATATAAAACTACATTTACTATTGTGACGGTTTAAGTAAGAACAAAATCTCTCGTGGAATATATAAATGCTTAAATAAGTACCTTTATCATTCATAGATACATAGCTAACTTTTTTTATGCAGCGACTACCAGTGTGTTCAGAAGAAAAAAACAGCAATGATAATCTTATTCGTTTCATTATAAAGAAATGTTTAACATTCATTGACCGAGATGTCTTTTCTACTGACGATTAAAACTTATTAAACCTTTCTCTTAAAAACTATTATTCCGCAAGTAGCTGTTATCGCTCTTTCTAGTAGTGATGGGCTGTTCTTTCCTAATCTATTGATTAAAGGAATGCGGAATGTAAATATCTTGCATTATTTACATTATTCGGACTACTGTCCTCGTCGTTGTCGCCATATTTATTACAAAATTTCGGCCCTTGTACGCTCCGCCATCTTCAGGTGGTTGGAATGTCGAACTGAATCCTTTATTCCCTGTGCAATGTGTACTCAAGGACACATGACACAGTGGATAAAGACGTTGGTTAGATCCAGTGAAAGGACCCAAAGAGTGTGAGTTCAATACCTGGTTAAGGCAGTGGATAACTTGGAGAGGGGGATTAACTGAAGATAACTGACAACTGATATCCACTAAAAATGACACGTGGAAAGAGAACAGTCTACCACAGACAATTTGTTTATTTCAGAACTAGCGTCGTGCATGGCAACCATATGAAAACATCTATCTGACGAGACTAAGAACATAACATTACCTTAATACAGGTATATATATATATATATATATATATATATATATATATATATATATATATATATATATATATACAAACATATATATATATATATATATATATATATATATATATATATATATATATATATATATATATATATATATATATATATATTAGGTTGGTGCAAAAATAATGAAGAAATAATGTCGTTTTTTGACATTAAAAATACGTCAAAAAACGACATTATTACGTCATTATTTTTGCACCAACCTAATATATATACATACATACATATATATATATATATATATATATATATATATATATATATATATATATATATATATATATATATATATACATACATACATATGTGTGTTTGTCTCTGTGTGTATTATACAAGTCTCAAGAATTTTTATATTTTGTTGGGTAACCTTTTGCTTTAATAACGGCCTTAATTTTTCGTGGGATGCTATAGACTAATTTTTTAGTAAGTCAACGTCTTTCGCCAGATTTTTCCTGCATTTCTTCAATTCGATCTTCTTTCCTATTACGAGCACGCTTTTCCATTATTGCCTAAAGGTTCTTAACTGGGTTAAGATCAGTACTTATTATTTTTGACTTGTATTACGTACATATGTACACCTGTGTTAATACCTTGCGTTAATAAACGAATTCTATTACTCACTTTTCTTGGTAAAAATGCAAAAATAGTCTTTCTATCGGTGAGTTCATGTTTTTTGCCTTGTACCGTAGGTGAGGTATAGCCAACAAAGTTTGGAAACTTTGGGGCTAACTTTTTGTTTTCCATACCCCATTTTTATATCAGATAAAGATATGCTTGTTAAATATCAGGTACCTCTGCGTGGCGATATTATTTTTAAGTCATTCAAGCAGAATTTAACTACTGATGTGATTTGAATTCTGACTTGGTGAAGCAAACACGGTTCTTTTTGCCTGTGATTAAGTCCGGCTTAGTAGATACTTACAGGAAACTTCGTAAGTTGTTGGACTTTGGCTGCTGCTAGCCTCATCTTCGTCGTTTTGTCTATACTTCGAGGTCGAGATGAATAAAATTATGAATGGTAACTGAATAATTGCTTACCGGTCAATTTTGTCTATAGGACAATGTTTTAGGAAGACAAAATAAAATAATAAAGCGAAAAATGTTTGAATTTTGTCGATTAGAAAGACGACGGACCTTCTCTACTCTAATTGCTGAACATGTACTTATTCATCGACTATAAGTAGACCGTCTGCTCGTAAGAACGATCCTTGCAAATGCGTCAAAAGCGGGAGACTCGCTGCATATGGCCTTGGGCGCCCAGGCTGAGATGTCTTACTAACACCGAGGCATCACTCACCTGGCTGATGATTTGAGGGCCCCTCTGGGTCGCCAAAAGACTTTGTTCGGCGGGTTTGGTAAAGTCGCCAAACTGCGTTCACTGCAGTCACACCTTTTTTCAGTGTAGTGTCGTAGTTCCGTTGTGCAAGTTTGTTGAAGACTTCATGGTTCGTCTGCTGCGCGGAAAGTTCTTTGTCCTCGAGGTCAGTTCCTTGTGTATCAATATAGTACAGCCCTTGACTAAGGCTGAGTACTATGTGTTCCTTTGCTTACTGGGGGTTATGAGAGTCGTGATATGGATGAAACAACATAAGGAATTTCATGGGGACGAGAAGTTTACCTCTTCCCAACTGATCTTGTACTTTAAGCATCAGAATAAAGTCAAGACCAGGACGGAAAGGAGACGACTCCATCCATTGGAATTTGGCGAAAGATGGGTGAGTCTTGCGCATCTCTGCAGAGTGAAAGGTGCTGACTTAGAGTGGCATTTTGGTGCCGGACAGGTATTACGAATTTTGGGAGTTGCTGGGTTGAACATTGGCAACCCTTCCCTGTGTATAGAATAGTTTAGGTCGTTTTTTGTTTTAGTTTTTTTTCTCCTTTTTGTAAGTTGACTTAGCTAGGGTATGTATGCTCATAGGCTCCTTTTATTTCTGCCCCTATTTGTTTTCTATCGTTTGTTTAATTCCCCATCCCTTCCATCGTTAGGTGGTTAGGGATATCAGTTCGCTGGTTGGTGTGGGGCGCGTTTCGTTTCGAGTGTGTTTTTCGTATTTGTTGTTGTGTTTGAATGACTGAGTGTTTGTAGTGAGTATATGACTTGTACGAATGTTTTATATTTTTTAAGCCCCGCATTGATTTCGCCTAGTTAACTGATGTTTCTGCCACATAACTAATAACAATTTACGTTTAGGTTCTTGTACATAGTTTTGTAAACATTTGTATATACACATTGGCGTTTTTAGATTTTAAATTGTAATTTTCATTCCCCCTCCTGCCACAGACAATGAATTGTGAATATGGGGACTAGTTTACGACTTTATGAAGTTGCTGAGGCATTATGGTGATTGAGAAAATAATGGCAAGTAAGAATGCGTTGTTTTGGTGAATGGAATATTGTTGCTTTGTTTGAGTCAGTGATTGTGACTAGTTTAATCTTAAGACAGA
>OZ010610.1:14117677-14137677 GCA_963932145.1 Acanthosepion lycidas | reverse complement strand
TCTCCATTCACGGAGGTTTTCTTTCTGATGAGATGAACATCTCAGTGTTCACGAAATAAAAATTATAAACAAAATAGATAATTAAAGTTTTTTTTATTATCATTATATATATATATATGTGTGTGTGTGTGTGTGTGTATTCTAGGTCAGTCACTAAATTTACTCTCAAAATCTACCACAACTCTAACAGTAGAAATCATAACATATTTTAACTATTAGAATGCACACTGTGCCAGAAACAGTATGAGGGAAAATCTGGATGGCCCTTTCACTACAGAATTAATAATTATCGTAACTGAATCAAGGCGGGCGGATCCCTACGAAATATTATTACCTGTAGAACAATATTTCCGCCTAGAAAAACATGATTTTAAAACCCATACAAATTAAAATTAATATATAACCTCATAAATCAAACCCTTCCCTAATTTCTCACTCACGCAAGACAGACATGCTTGCGGAGGTGTTGAGGTCTCAAACTTATAAACACACCCATACTAATACGTACACTTACACACATCATACACACTCCCATAGAAAAAATGATAATATACACTTAACACGCATACATCCCCTTCCCAGAAAAAAATAAAGCTGTCAAATGACCAAGAAGAGAATTCTTAGTCACATGAATCTCTACAGTCTTTATCTTAAAACTGAAAGAGGCCGTTTGAACAACACAAGGACTGACAAAAATTAACGATAAAGAAAATATGTGAAAACTACATATGAAGTAAATCTTCTTCAGAAAGTCATTCATTCCTGTAGTTCATGCTACTAACAAACAGGAATTTTTGTCTCCTGACGATGGGCATGCTGGCTGAAGCTAATCGGTCAAAATAATTGAAATAATAAAACAAAAACAAAAACAAAAAATAATAATATACAACCCAATGTGCCTTAAAATTTTAATTTTTCTATATTTTTATCGTTCAAAACAAACACATACACACACGCATATATATATATATATATATATATATATATATATATATATATATATAAAGAAATATATTCTTAAGGTGTGCTATATTTATGGAATAAAGTGCTCAATATCAGAGATAGAGCGTGTGTAAATATAAAAGTGAACATAGAAGTCAACACTTAGAGGTGACAGTCTGTTTCATGCTATATGCAATCGTCAGGCCACATGTGCTTTTACACATATATATATAGTAAAGGTAACAAATCTGTTAGTATATAAACCAAGTGGATCCTAGTAAAATAAAATATTAAAACTAATTCACAAAAAGAGCTCAATGTATTTATTAATACAGAGCTATATAATTAATAAACAATAAAATTCACAGTTAACTCATATGGGCAACAGCCTACTTCAGCAGACGAAGATATCGGTCGTCTGTCTTATCAACCTTTGTGTGGACTGAGTGTCTATACAGTTAGGCGGGGGCGGGAAATAGAATTTACCTATGAAAGCTATAATATCAATCAGTCAAAAAACTTATACAGAATTTATCCATTTACATTGAAATAGATGACAACATTGAAATGAATAAGCAACATTGAAATGAACAGATTCTGTATTAGTTTTGCCACAGGTTGATTTTTTTAAATTTCACGGTTAAATGCTATTTCCACCTCTTTCAGTGTATAGACACGAACTCAGTCCACACTGGGGTTGATAAGACAGACGATTGATATGTTCGTCTGCCGAAATAGGCTATTCCCCATATGAGGCTATTTTGGATTTTATTGTTATATATATATATATATATATATATATATATATATATATATATATATATATATATATATATGCCCCATCAGACCGAATTCATTTTATTAAATGATTCAACCAGAAAATTTGATAATAAACCCGATATTAAAGCATAAATAAAAATAATTAAAAAAATAAATAATAAAAAGAAAAACACAAAGGAAAAATAAGTAGTGATTTTAATTTCTCTTCAAAAATTTTCGGACGGACTTATACTATTGAAGAGTGAGGAGTATGGGAACAAAAAAGAAATAAAAAGAAGAAAGACGTTTGTATATAAGAGTAAGGGAAAGTAGGGAAGATTTTATGGGTAAGCCTTTAACCACAACCAGTAATAAAACTAAAACTCATCATTTTTATAATAATAATAATAATAATAATAATAATAATAATAATGATAATAATAATAATAAATGTATTATGATATTTTAAAAAAAGGGAAAAATAAATCATAAAATAAAAGTAAATTTCCTATAATATAATCAGATCTATGACATTCACATAAATAACTAAATACATCAATAAACACATATACGTATGTGCTACACAGATATATATATATATATATATATATATATATATATAATAAATATTTTATACACATATATAAACATACATAGTTGCAAACCTAATTATATTTTTGTAATGCTAGACGCAAAATAAATGTCTATTTTAAGACAATTTAAACCTAATTTATGAAGACATCCAAATATGGTTTCATTTCCCTTGTTCAATAACAAGCTTTTATTTTTTTATTTTTCCAGCCATTCACTGCATCGGTTTTTCTGATGCTGTTATGAATTTGTGAGTTACTGATGATGTTCCATTCGATCTGTGTAGTGAAGTCTGTAGATGTCCATTTTTAGAAATATTTTGAGATACCTGTTTGGTGTTTTAAAGTATTGTCAGAGAACGAATATTTGTCATTATAGAACCCCTATTTCCAGCTTCCAGCGGAAATCACGATGTATAGTTTTATCATTTTTTTTATTTTCTTTTGAGAATATGGTTGCCTGGTATACAACATTTTCAGATTTACATATACCTCCAACAGTTGCTTTTGGATGTAAATTTGCACGAAGGTTTGTTGTCTAATTGGTTGTTGTAATTTATGTAATATATTATTATTGTGTGCATCAATAATAATATAAAGATTGTTCGTGAAGGAATAACTGACTTTTAAAGTTTTTCTATCAAAATATTTATGGAGCAGGATATTCTGATTAAAATGTGTATGGATCATTTTAAGAAAGTGTTTACAAATATTTATGTTAAATACTTGGCAGAAAGTAGTAGGGTTTAAAGCAAATTATTTTTCTTTTTCTAGGCTTGGATCTATTTTATTTATTATCTTTTAATGATGTTTGTAAAAATAAATTTTCTTTCATTTTTACGGCTCCATTATAAGTGTTTTACTTTCATTGAGAATTTTGTGTATTTATATGTGTGTGTGTACGTATGTGTCTGTGTCTGTCCTAGATTTTCATATAAATTTTAAAAGACATAACGAATTCTTGAATTTAGGCAAGCGTAAATTCCGATCAATTCAAAAGGACTACCCCAATATATATATATATATATATATATATATATATATATATATATATATATATATATAATAAAAAGGCTTAAACACAATTATTCTATGGTCAAAAATTTATTCCATTGGAATCGTAAATACGATCCAATTCATCAGACCTACAAATTCAAAAAGAAAACAGAAAAAACAACTCCGGAAATAAAAATAGAATTTAGAGAGAATGTAAGTATGAGAGTGTTGGACGAATGTTAGAGCTAAAGAGAGGATCGTATTTACGATTCCAATGGAATAAATTATGACCATGGAATATTAGTGTTTAAGCCTTTTTATTATATCCTTACTGTGTCCTGGACATTGAGTTCTACCTGGATGGTATCCTCTTGGAATTTTTTATTCAAAAAATTTACATGTATGTGTATGCACCTATGTATATATATTTATATATTTTGCATATGTCTGTGTATATTTATCACTAATATTAGCTATATATATATATATATATATATATATATATATATATATATATATATATATATATATATATATATATATATATATGAAAATATATAGAAAATAGGAAAGAACGGGTTAGGTAAGTAATCCAAAGTTCTTTAGTATTTTAGTTATCATTTTAAAAAAAATAGTGCTCGATACAAAAGTAGAGCATAAATATAATTATATATTTAAAAATATGATTCCAACACGCTACATAAGAGGTCTCATGTTTCAAAAACAAGAGCCGAAAACTTCAATATAATTATTAGAATTAAATTGAGTTAAAGTGAGCTCTGTTTTATCTTCAAGCGAATTTTTTTTTTTTTGAATAACTTATTTAAATTTTGGGAATAACTTATTTATTTACTTATATAATAAGTTATTCCAAAAAGAAATCTAAACTTAGACAGGGCTGTAATCATAAGGTACACTTAAGATTTAGGAAGTTTGTCACTTTTCATTTAGGAAGTGCAATAAATGCTTTATCGGGTGCTCAGAGTATACTGGCTTGTGTAGACTGTTGCATTTTTTTGTGTATGTTATGTAGCCCAGATGACTTGACTAACTTTATAGTCCACCAATAGAAGGCTAACCAATCAGAAGACGTAGAATATTCAATCCGTCGTGTATATAGGCGGCCATTTTTGTCTACCCTACCCAAATGTCCAGTCCAGCTTATCAGGCGAAGAGAAACAGAACGACGAACTACGCTCTGCTACTTTTACCAAAATATCCACTGCTAACCTGAATAACGCTTTCCTAATGTCTTCGAAATATTCATTGCTAACCTCTGGATTCTATACTCGAAGACGACCGTCATCATGAACAACATAGACTTGACCTGTCAAGGCGACAGGATTTTCTCCGTGACACGTCCCAATGATTGCCTTCGAGGTGGATGCCGGGGGGACACAGCAAGTAAATTTTTTCTACATCAAAATTATGAATAATCAGAATAAAAATTATAAAATATAACTTTCAGACCCCGACTTTGAAAAAGAATTAAGTACTGAAACTTCAAGATTTCTTTCACTCGCGTCCCTAGATGAAATTCCTCAAGAAAAACTTTCTTGACTGAAAAAAGGGCAATCCATTAAGATTAACCCCAAAACAAAAAGAAAAAAAAAACATCGGAAATTTGGAAATGGTAATTTGTTTGTAGAAGTAGAAAACAGGAACCACGTGAAAGTGTAATCGAGATGAAGGGCTTCCATAACACCAAAATAAAAAGAAAAAACTTAAAAAGAAAAACTTCCCCCATGAAAGACTGAAAGCTTCTAAGGGAGTCCTTAGCAGCACAGATTTGTCTCTTGTCACATCTGAGGAAATCACATCTGCCTTACGAAGCCAGGATGTCAGTGGTTACCGTAGAAGCACAATAAAAAGGAAACAAGAAAACATAACACAGAAATGTATATCCTTACTTTTTTCACACCTCAAATCCCTAGAAAAATAAAAGTCATCGGAACAATATATGCTTGCTACAATAAGGTGCTTCAAGTGGCATAAATTTGGGTACCATACGGGTAGCTGCAGGAATTGCCCAACATGTGGAAAATGTGGCCAAAGCGATTCAGACTACAAGGAAGAAGAATGCCACTATGAAGTAAGATGTATTACCAGGAAAAACATCCGGCATGCTCATGATAATGCAACTTCTGGAAAAGTACAAAAGTGATAGTCCACCTGAAACATAAACAAAATGTCTACATGAAAGTCCTTCCTCTGCAAATGAATAACGGCCACAGCGTTTAACACTGAACCTGACAAATGCAGTACCGATATTGTGACTCTTGTACACTTAGGACCATGTGACTGGTCCACCTTTCAAAACTATTTGAAAGACATATACGCCAAGAAAATAGTGCAGACTGAATCACAAAAGAAAGCCAATGAAATTACTGAAATAATAAAAAACAAATACAATACTACCTCTCAAAACCAAATCTCTCCCCACTAAAATACAAAATCTTTTACAAAGCAAAGGTCACAGCCAGCTTCTAGCCGTCCACCAAAAACCATAAACTTAATAAACTTAATAACTTATCCCGCCAAAAAACTTAATAACTTATCCCGCCAAAAAAAGTCGTGCTCGAAATAAATAAATTCCCTAAACAAAAAATGCGGCCACGCATATTCGAAAACTACGCTACCCATACCCCCATCTATACAGACGGGTCAAAGGGCGAGGACAAGACAGAATGTGCAGCAATGAGCTACAATATTAGCAAAAAGTGACTGCCAAAGGAAAGCTCTAATTTTATGGCGGTGACTTATGCAATTGACCGAGCTCTCAACCTCATCAATCAGAGCAAACAAAAGATTTCTTAAATTTTTGGACTCACTATACGTCCTAATGGCTTTAAAAGAAAAAATCCAACTCACACAAAGCAAAGATCACAGACATCTCATAGCCATTCACCAAAAACCATCGAAAAAAAAAAATCAGAATTGACCAAACAAAACCAGAAGTTCATAGTGACCAAATTCCTACTCAAAACCGATTTGACAAACTGGAAGAAATAGAGGGGGAAAGAACCCACAACCGGAAAATGCTCCAAACTCAAAACCCCGGAAAATTAAAACACAACCACGTATAAAGCTAAATCCCCTAAAATATTTAGCAATCATGTAACAAAAAATTCAATGGATCTTTCACGGAATAACGGCAAACATAAATGAACTGCTTCTGCGAATAATAGACCCCACCAGCGGCAGTTGTTTGCCTTTCCAGCAATATTCCATAAGAAAAGTGACAAACTGAATATAAAAGAATCCTATTAATAAAACTACACACATGACAATAGGCTTCGAGCGTCAGGAGGTACATCCATCCTAGTTAGAAATAATGTACCTCAAAATAAAATAAATCTAACAAATTTAGAGGTGATTGCTGTTAAGGTGGTTTTACACCGACTAATAAACATCTGCTCAGTATATATCCCACCGAACGAATCAGTGAATGAAGATGAAGTTTATGAAATCATCAAACAACTACCTGCCCATTTTATGATATTACGGGACTTCAACTGTCACAGTATCATATGGGGTTGTAAAGATACAAACCAAACAAACAATAATTTATAACAAGGAATCATGCATTTATAATGATAAAACCCCGACTTTCCAAAAATTCATTTTCTGGCAGCTACTCTGCAGTAGACTTATCCCTATGTGATCCATCAATCGTATGGATTTCTCTTGGAAGGTACTGGCTGGCACATGTAGTAAAGATCACTTGCCAATCGTCCTACAATCATAATGAAAACATCCTCTCTGTTGTAAATTAGGGGGAGTGAACTAGAAAAAAATTATTAGGTTGGTGCAAAAATAATTTCGTTTTCTAACATATGTTACTATGTGAAAAAACGAAATTATTTTTGCACCAACCAAATACAATCAATGTTCTCGAAAATTAGTCGAATGAAAAAGCATCAAGTACTTAAAATATTCTCAACTCTGTAGCTAAAAAATGCATTCCCAAAAATTCAGAACCACTAAAACGCAACAGACCTTGATTCAATGATAAATATAAAACAAAGCCACCAGGGAAGCTCTGGAAAAATTCAGGAAACAATATACAATCTATAATTTGCAGCAATTAAAAAAAAAATCCATCGAAAAAGCACAGAAAAAAAAAGAAACCAGAAAAGAATGCTGGAAACATTAAGTCAGCAAACTCAGTTCTGCTACAAAAAACAAAATAACAAAATAACAAAAAAAAAAAAAAAAACTCTGTAAAACACCTATCGATAAATAACATTAAAATAACCAGTAAAAAGGATATCATTGACCTACTAGACAAAACAATCAGTAAAAATTAATTTGCCAAAAATGGTAGCCAACAATTTCTAAGGCCCAAACAAAAAACGGAAAAAGGAAACTAAACTTTAAATTAAAATATGCCGAGAGCTTTAACCTTTAGCTGTGGACCCAGATTATATCCACTACGAATTTATAAAACATATACCCAACAAATCATTACAACTGTTATTAAAAGTAGAATAACATGACCAAATGGCAACTTCCAAGAAATGTGGTGACAGTCATTCTTTATTCCTTTTCCAAAGCGTTGAAAAGATTTCGCAGACGCTGAAAACTATAGAACAATAGTATTAAACAGTTGCCTATGTAAATCTATCGAGAGAGTGGTCAACAACCTGTTGACTTAATACCTAGGATGTAAAGGCTTAATCAGCGATTTCCAAATTGCTTAAAAAAAAGAAAAAAAAAGAAAAAAGAAACACCATAAGCCACTTAATAACCGCTCTAAGGGACTGTTATCTTCATCTTTATTGCCATATTTACAAAATTTCGGCCGTTGTAATTTTCGGCATTCTTCGGGTGATTGGAATTTCAAAGGAACCCTGTATTTCGTCTACCCGAAGAAGGCTGGAGCGTACAACGTCTGAAATGCTGTGAATATGGCAATGAAGATGAGGATAACAGTCCGAATAATGTAAATAATGCAGGTAATTATAATAACTCATCTCAGAGATATGGACAAATATACAGAGAGACATATACATAAAGGCCGGAGAGTACAACGGCCGAAACATTGTGAATATGACAATGAAAATGAGGATAACAGTCTGAATAATGTAAATAATGCTAGTAATCATAATACCTCATCTCAGAGATATAGACAAATATATAGAGAGACAGAGACATAAAGGCCGGAGAGTACAACGGCCGAAACGTTGTGAATATGGCAATAGAGATGAGGTTAACAGTCCGAATAATGTAAATAATGCAAGTAATCATGATACCTTATCTTAGACATTTAGACAGATGTTGGAAGGAAAGTCTTCATTAAGAAGGATCATCTTACGGCAGTCTTTTTAGAGCTTCGAATTGCATACGGCACGACATGGTAATTTATTATCTCGAAAGACCTGCATGAACTGGGCCTAAAAGGAAGGATGATTCAATTTATAGAGACTTTCCTTGAAGACCAAAGATTACAAGTCCGTGAAGGAAGTAAGCAGCCAGAACTGCAAAATCAAAGAAAAGTGGTTCTACAAGGAAGTATTCTTTCAGTGACACTTTTCTGCGTCAAAATTAACTCCATATTTAAATCTCTAAACCCAGGAGAGAGATGCCTCCTACATGTCAACGACTTTCTAATAATGTATAGAACTCGACATATGCAAACTAAAGAAAGACAACTCCAACAATGCCTCAATAAAATACACAAATGGGCTATGGAGTATGGTTTTACCTTTTCCAAAACGAAATGACTACATTTTTGCAAGTTAAGGAAATGTCACATCTGCCCTCGTTTAAAATTAGACGAGGCAGAAATCCCAGTAAGGGAGAAATACATGTTTTTAGGCACCATCTTTGATAAAAAAAAATTATCATTCATTCCCCATTTAAAACATTTAAAAATAAAATGTAATAAAGTCCTCCAACGTTTGCATACTGAATGGGGAGCAGATTGGTAAACATTAATTAAATTATACAGATCACTACTAAGCTCAAAACTGGGTTACTCTTGTTTCATATATGGGGCGGCCAGAAAATTATACCTAAAATAGTTAATGCAACCTATTATCAAGGACTCAGAGCAGTGCCTGGGGCTTTTAAGACATCACAAGTGAAGAGCTTTTAATCTAATGAAACACCTCCACAGTTACGGCGAACTAAACTGGCACTACAGTACTATGTGAAAATAAAATCATACCCAACTAACCTAGCTTACAGCATCACATTTAAGCCTAATTACTATGATCTATTCCAAACTTAAGAATACAATACAACCCTATGAAAGCAGGATGAAATCCATTATTGAAGAGTAAGGGACCTCACTTTCAAGCATACAAGAAACGTAGAGCAGTCAGTATCCCATCATGGAAAATCAAGCAACCCGAAGTCGTGCTCGAAACAAATAAATTCCCTAAACAAACAAACAAAAAAAAAACACAAAAAAAAACGCAGCCACGCATATTGGAAAACTACGCTACTCATACACCCGTCTGTACAGCCGGGCCAAAGTGTGAGGCAAGACAGAATCTGCAGCTGTGAGCCAACATATTGCAAAAAAAGTGACTACCAAAGGAAAGCTCTAATTTTTCGGCGGAGACTTACGCAATTAAGCGAGCTCTCAACATCATCAATCAGAGCAAACAAAAGATTTCTTAAATTTTTTGGACTCACTATCCGTCCTAATGGTTTTAAAAGAAAAAAGTCCAACATTCCACACATTATTAAACTATTATGCAAAATGAGAGCTACTTGCAAACAAAGATATCAGATTATATTGGATTCCTAGACACATCGGAGCGGAAGGTATCAATAAAGCAGAGATCGCATCCAAATCAGTTTTAGATATGGATGAGAATTCAACGATCAAAATTCAACAGCCCACAAAGCAAAGGTCACAGCCATCTCCTAGCCATCCACCAAAAAACATCAAAGATAAAGTTAAGAACTTATACCTTCAAAAAAAAAAAAGTCGTGCTCGAAATAAATTGCCTAAACAAAAAACGCAGCCACGGATATTGGAAAACTATGCTACTCATACTCCCATCTGTACAGACGGGTCAATGTGTGAGGACAAGACAGAATGTGCAGCAGTAAGCTAAAATATTACAAAATGTGACTCCCAAAGGAAGGCTCTAATTTTATGGCGGTGACTTACGCAATTGACCGAGCTCTCAATCGCATCAATCAGAGCAAACAAAAGATTTCTTTTTTTTTTTTACTCATTATCCGTCCTAATGGTTTTAAAAGAAAAAGTCCAACAATCCACACTTTATTAGCACTACTTGCAAACATAAAGATATCAGATTATATTGGATTCCTAGACACATCGGAGTTGAAGGTATCAATAAAGCAGAGATTGCATCCGAATCAGCTTTATATATGGATGAGGACCAAAATTCCATGGATTAACTTTAAGGATGTCATTAGCAAATACATTCAAAAGGAATGGCTATGTTGCTGGGGCGATAACCCACACAATACATTTTTCGCAATTCAGTCTAAAATAAAAGAATAGAAATTGGTTTTTCAGAAAACTTCGAAAGGAGTGAATTCTTTTGCGTGTTAGTGATACAAATGCCATTCTTAAACTGTCTAGTAAAGACATTCTAATCACTACCATTATTTTTTTCTGTTCAAATTATTTTACGTAATACTCTGCACACTGCATCAACTTAAACGTCTCTGTTTAAACCGAATAACATTCTGCAATTGGCCAGCTGTTAATTTTGGATTGCCTGCAAAGATTTTCACAATCCCTTATCTTCCTTGTCTGGTTTTCTTTGCACATAAAACACTTCCAGAAGTAGTGAAGACTTTTGAATAGTTACATAGAAAACACTATTTCTGCAAATACCCAGCTGCTTCGCTTTCACTTGGAAAGTCTGTTTTCCTTTCAAAATCAGAACCATCGTTGTTTAAGTTAAAATTTTAGCTATTAATTTATATTTTATCAGATCCCATTCATATAAATACAGTGGTAAATACTGTATTTTTGTCTGCAGTTGGAGATTCGTCTCCAGCTGTGCTAGTCAAACTCTCTGCCACTGGACAGAGAGGATCCCCAGATATGGCTATGTCGAAGGGCAGCTACCGGACTCCATTTTATACGGTGTCTAGGGGGAAATTTTGGCCGATCCTATGGGCTCGGATACCCTATATTAAATTCAGCCTTGTACCATATCTGAGTTCGCAGGGCGGTTGATAGATATCCTTCAGTTAGAAATTCATTGTGGAATTCACTTGACTCACTTCTAGATGTTGACCACTTCTGCGCGCCGTTGTTTAATCTTATATGTGTTGTTCTTGTCCTAAGTATTATCGTTCATTGCCAACCTTTGTGTGATTATTCTATTCAGTAACCTTCCCAAGGTTACAATACTAATGATCATCTACAAGGATTTGCCAATGCATCATACACTCATGTTAATAAGATGGAATAATTCCTACTTAGAAATGTGTATATTATCATGACTTTATCAACTCAATTATTTCATTGAATAGTTTAGCATGAAATCTTTAAAGTTGCATAAAGAGGTCTATCTTCTGTTATTCGGCATCAAGACACAATTTATTTTCCAGTTCTTAAGGTCCACAGACACAAACTGTTAAAGACATACTGCTAAACAATCTTAACATTTTAATAAAATTAAGGTGGATAATAATTTTTCATAATTTTCCTAAATTTATATGTCTTATTAGAGAGAATAGGCATTTTATGTCTGTTAACTTTGTCCATCTTCCTACCCAAGTTGGACAAATTTAATGGACGCCAAATGCCTATACTCATTAATAAAACATGTTTGATAGAACACTAGCTAAGTAATTGCAAGATATTAGATCATTGGAAACGTTTTTGACTGATTCAGAAATGAAATACAAAATTTTACATATTCAGACAAAAATCAATTATTCACGTCCATAGTTTACATTGTTTTTAACAACTGTCTCCCATCGTTCTACAAGCTTCGTTTGTATCGTTTTCGGAGAAACCTCGTGTTTTTCATTGGACTTTTCTTTCTGTTTTTCAGGCAGCAACCTGAGTGTTACGTTGTTTTTCTTTCGTCCTTCAAGAGAATATATCAATATGAATGCATTCGTGTTCAGAACAAATGTTATGAAAAATATGAATAGATTTCAGTACTATAAAGCAAGGGTCTTTGTATAAGGCTCCCTGATAAGAATTCGAAGATGAATAATACAGGACACTATTCTCTTGTTAAAACAAATGCGGTTGGCTTCCAGTGTTATAAATCACGTGACTTGTTTTTAAGTTCTCGTCGTAATATTGTCCAGTTCTCATCTCTACTCTTATTCATCAGACATCTTTACAGGCCAGTGGTGAAACCTTTAGCGAAGGTAAATAATAATATCAGAGAATGCAGGGAGATGTCTATTCATATTATTGATTATGTTCCAAATTGAACTTAAAATAAAGAGATTTACAAAAGCGAACACAAATACACACACACACACATATATATATATATATATATATATATATATATATATATATATATATATATATATATATATATATAAGGTTATTACAGAAGTTCGTACCCGATTACAAAATTAAAGACAAAATTTTACATACAAAAAGATTTATTATTCAAGTACATAGTCTCCATTTTATTCGTTATATCTCTGCATAGTCGTAGCAGTTCTCTACATTACGTTTAGCAAACGGGTTTGCAAAGCAATGACCTTATGTTCACCAGTTGTTCTCTATTCATAGTTGTCTACCTTATTTGCATACTGTACTACAATATTTAACAAGTGTCTCACAACGTTCTACAACCTTTTGGGTGCTATTTCATAAAAAACTTTTTTTTTTATTTGAAGAAAATTGTGAGTTAGTTTTCGACTGACTGTACATAGTTAATTTTTTGTCATTTAAATTCTTCTGTAGAGATCGGAACAAATGAAAACCCGAAGGAGACAAGTCAGGGGGAATCCGGTGGACACTGAAGGGTAGAGGTATCATTTTAACACTTTAATCTTCTTCAAGGTCTATTTTGTAACATGTGGTCGTGTGCTGTCGTAATAGAAAATGATACTCTTTAAATTTGTCAAAATTGGTTGTTTTTCTTGAATAGCCACACTGAGATTGAAGAGTACAAGTTAATAGCATTCGAAACAGATAGTAACTATGGTGGAAATTGTTTTATTATCAATACCAAATGAAATAATACCAAATGAAAGACTAACATTCAAAGATATTGGACGAACAACTATAATATTAGATCACTGCAAAGTTCGCGCCCGAGGAAAAAATTAAAGACAAAATTGTACAGACTCATAGGGACTCATTTATTAGTCAAGTCCATAGTATTCATTTTTTTAAACAGCTTTCTCCCATCGTTCTACAAGTTCTTTGATTATAATTTCATAGAAATTTTGTTTGTTTTTTTTTTGTTGGAAGAATGTAATGAGGTAGTTTTAAACTGACTGTATACGCTCAATTTTTTGTACTGCAGAATAATTTAAAGATTTTGTATTTTGGCGAATGTTCGTACGTACGTGTACGTGTGTTTACTGGCGTTTTCTCACAAGTGGACGAAAACGCAGATCCATGCGGGAGATCACATTGTTAAATGTGTCCGCTGAAATGTGAAGTAGAAAAGAGAACGAGGCAAGAAGTCGCTCAGTATTTGTAGTGTAAGGAGAGCGACCCCTAGTGAACAATTAGGGAATTAAGGAGGAGCTAACTCCGGCAAGATTATTAATTTTTGCACATTTGGTTAAAATTTGAAATCAGTTGAACAAGAATTGGTTAGGTTATTAAACTACAAAACCGTGTCAACATTTGAGGGGCACCCTATACTAAAGTTAGCTTATATTTATTTTCACAATGAGGCCCAAAATCTTACTCAACCAGTGAATTCGAACGTACTACGCAGTAGTTATAAGCAAATTAGCCTTCTAAACGTCACCGGCCACGAAAATGGAGAGTCTAATGTTTACCTAATTTTCCAGCGGTGGATTACTTTTGATGATAGTTTAAAAACAGAACTTAATTGCAAGTGGTCCAGCTCACTTTTAAAATTACCAACAGCAATCGACACTAATTTTAGGAGGTTTTACTGTGATTTCTACAACTCTAGTTTTCGGCAACGCCAGATAATCCTTTCGGTCCGAGGAGGGGATTTGGACACTATAATCAAAGAACAATGATATTGGCATTGAAGATGAAAGGTTTTAATTAGCGTTCAGCTCGTCAATCTATTTCTATTCATAGACAAAATGTACAGAAAGTATTTGGTTATATATTTCCACTGCGGTGTCTTGAACGTGAATATATTATTTACACGTTGATCCATCGAAATTTCGCAAGTAATATCATGATTTTCCCATATACGTATTTCAGCTATCATTGGCAAAAGCGTTATTATATATATATATATATATATATATATATATATATATATATATATATATATATATATATATATTAAATGTAAATTGACATATATAAAATTTATAAATTAAGCTAAAAAAAAGAGGAAAAAAAGAAAGAAGGAAATGGAGCAATTTGGGAAGGAAATAACGTCACTGAGAAACACTTCCTTTCTGTCGGCTTAGTAATGACCAAAAACGACAGTACGGTTTGTGAATATATCTTAGATAGATATGAAAATACATGTTATATATATATATATATATATATATATATATATATATATATATATACATATATATATATATATATATATAGAGAGAGAGAGAGATAGGTAGATAGATAGAGAGTGAAAGAGATAGGCAGATTGATAGATAGAAGGATATAAAAGGTATGATAGACAAATACATAGATATGAAAGGTATTATATATATTTATGTAAATATATATATATATATATATATATATATATATATATATATATATAGATATATATAGATAGATAGATATATATACAAACATATAGATATAAATGAAATGTATGCTATATATATGTAAATATATATAAAGATATCATGGATATGAAAATTACGATAGATGTATAGATATAAATGAAATGTATGATATACACACACACACACACACACATATATATATATATATATATATATATATATGTATATATGTGTGTGTGTGCGTGTGTGTTTATATGTATATAAGGATCGACATGAAAGTTATTATATATATATATATATATATATATATATGAATATGAATGTATAGACATGAATGGTATGATATATATATATATATATATATGTATATATATATATAAATATATATGTATATATATATATATATGTATATATATATATATATATATATATATAGAGAGAGAGAGAGAGAGAGATAGACATAGAAAGAGAGAGAACGATAGCGATAAGCATATAGATACATATGAAAGTTATTATAGATATATACATAGATATACAATTTATTATATATATCTATATATAATCACATATAGATAAATGTAATATGGAATATATATATATACACACATATATATATATATATATATATATATATATATATATATATATATGTATATATACATATATGTATGTATGCATATATATAGATAGGTCGATATGAAAGTTATTAGATTGATAGCTATGAAAGATATGATAGACGAATGTTATGGTATGATGGACACATGTGAAATGTATGATATGTATATATATATATATATATATATGTTCATACTATATATATATATGATATATATGAATGGTAGATAGATAAATATGAAATTTACGATAGATAGATAGATTTATAGATAGATAGATAGATATGAAAGCTATGCTATATATATATATATATATATATATATATATATATATATATATATATATATATATATATATATATATATATATAAACACACAGATTGATCTGTATGTACGGTATTAGATAGATAGATAGATAGATAGATAGATAGATAGATAAACATGAAATATATGATTATGATAAATTAAGAGATAGATAAAAAGATCGGCAGATATAAAACATATGATAGATATTTATGAAAGCTATAACTGAGAGACAGATATGAAATTTATGAGATAGATAGATTGATAGTTAGATAGATAGATAGATAGATAGATAGATAGGTAGATAGATAGATAGATAGATAACCCATTTTGCTGTAACACAAATGGAGGTTATTTTCATTACGCCCCTTGGCACAATAATAGGCAGATTTTTTTTCACTTTCATTTACTGCTCTCAAGCGTAGTTTTAATGACCATTCCTGTCGACCGCCGCTTCAGAATAATAGAAACTACTTTCCACTTGTAAAGCTTATTCTCGACGCAGGCTTCTTGCATTTTTCTGTGAACATGTCTGTCCGTTTGTCTTTTAATGTTACATGTACAGATTAAATACATGACAACCAGATGTGTGTTAATTACGTTTAGAATATGTACTGTGTGCATTTGCATTATATATATATATATATATATATATATAATATAACTTCTATATAAAGTCGGGGAAAATAAATATTGTTACACTTGAAAAATTGTATTTTTATAAATGTAAAAACCTTAAATATAAATATGCCGAGATTTGTTTTATTTAATTCTTTTACATTTATAAAAATGCAATATATATATGTGTGGTACTTATTTGAAAGCTCTCAATATCAGTAATAGAGCTAACACATTTAGTCACATCTCTCCAACTAAATATATATATATATATATATATATATATATATATATATATATATATATATATATATATATATATATATATATATATAACACACACACACACACACACATATATATATATATATATATATATATATATATATATATATATATCACTTATATGCCATGCATAATACATACTTAGGCGATCATGCGTCTCTCGATACATGAATGACGTGGCTGATGCTTTCCCGCATTAGGATGCCATTTCTATAGAACTCGGTCTGTCCTGCTTTTTACTGGACAGCTGGGGGGAGAAGAAGATGATTCACACCTTCCCCATTGATATTAGCTTGTAAATAAACATAATTCCTCCATCCGTACCTCCATCCATTACATTACACCACCTTGCCTATATATATATATATATATATATATATATATATATATATATATATATATATATATATATATATATATTTCTATATGAATCTGTTAAGAGGCAGGAAAAATACCGTACCACAAAACGGATGCATATCAAAAAGTGTTCGATGGAGATGACTTGAAAAAGGACATTCAGGGCAAGTAAATATAACATTTTTGGTATATATATATATAATTGAAATTCAGTGTTATACCAAAAGTTGAAGATATATATAAATCTCAGCATTGTTGTTTTAAGTCGAGCACTGCTTTAATATCATTAGCTCTCATGTTTCCTACTTTATATATTTATATATATATATATATATATATATATATATATATATATATATATATATATATATATTATAATGAATCATTCGTACAAAAAGTAAAATCTAGGTAGAATCTGGTACATAATAAAATAATGGACGCTAAGGTTGGATTTCTTTAAAATTAAGTGAGAGGTTTTTACTAATATGGCAATTTAAGAATTTTTGTTGTAGGAGTTTATCAGTCAACGTCGCCTGAACAATAGTTCAAGAAGTAAAGTAAAAATTCTTTTCCCGAAAATTTTCACGTCGGATCAGTGGTGCAGTTTAATTTATATTACAATGAAGCATTCATACAAAATGTAATTTTGTCCCACTAAGCGCAAGATTAACATTATTAAAACCCTCTTACATAGATCATTAAATATCTGCTCTGAGCCCTTCTTGAACGACGAAATCGACTTTATTAAGGATACCCTATATTGTTTGGGTTATCCTCTTGATACTGTTAATTCAATTATCCGCAGTAAAGTTGAAGAGTTCAGAAGTGCCGAGCTCTACACTGTTAAAAAATGTCCACTTTACCTAGGATTACCTTGGATTGGTACCAAATGTGAAAAAATAGCTAAACAAATTTCATCCAATGTTCGTCGTTGTTTTTTTCTGCCAAAGTTTGGATTATTTTTCAAACTCGGCCTACGTTTCGTTCTGCGTGTAAAGACGTTCTCCACCCCCATCAAATTAATTCAATTATTTATAAATACGTTTGTAGTTGCGGAGCCGATTACATAGGGGGAATAACTCAACGCTTAGACATGAGAATAAAACAACACGTTCCGACAAAAATTAGAAATCACAACTTGCCGTTGAATGGACTCGTCCCGAACACCTATGGTTCCGCCATATGCGAACACCTAAGAAAGAACAGAGATTGTGCAGCCAAATTTAGTGTAGACTGGTTCAGTCTGAAGTCGGACGTCCGGCTGACCGGCTGATCGGTTGAACTCTCAGCCTTCGGGCGGGGGGTAACCCGAACGAGTCTACACCGAAGGGCGGAGTCTCTTTCGGGTAGGTAAACCGACCATGAACCCGGTTCAAAGGGCATATTTTTGGAAGAGTCCACGGGCTCGGAGATCCCACGTTAAACCGGCCTTGTGCCAAATGATGCCCTCATGGGGCTAACTAAATACTAGTGTTGACTTGTTCAGTCTGAAGTCGGACGACCGGCTGACCGGATGACCGGCTGATCGGTTGAACTCTCAGCCTTCGGGCGGGGGGGAACCCGAACGAGTCTACACCGAAGGGAGGAGTCCTTTTCGGGGGGGTAAACCGATCCTGAACCCGGTTCAAAGGGCATATTTTTGGAAGAGACCACGGACTTTGAGATCCCACGTTAAACCGGCCTTGTGCCACATGATATCTTCGTGGGGGGTTAACTAAATACTAGTTTTGAGTGGTTCAGTATGAAGTCGGACGTCCGGCTGACCGGCTGATCGGTTGATCGGTTGAACTCTCAGCCTTCGGGCGGGGAGGAACCCGAACCTGTCTACGCCGAAGGGCGGAGTCTCTTTCGGGGAGGTAAATCGACCCTGAACCCGTTTATACTGGTTCAAAGGGCATATTTTTGGCCGAGCCCACGGGCTCGGAGATCCCATGTTAAACTGGCCTTGTGCCACATGATGCCCTTGTGGAGGGGGGCGACTAAATACTAGTGTTGACTGGTTCAGTCTGAAGTAGGACGTCCGGCTGACCGGCTGATCGGTTGAACTCTCTGCCTTCGAGCGGGGGGTAACCCGAACGAGTCTACACCGAAGGGCGGAGTCTCTTTCGGGTAGGTAAACCGACCATGAACCCGGTTCAAAGGGCATATTTTTGGAAGAGTCCACGGGCTCGGAGATCCCACGTTAAACCGGCCTTGTGCCAAATGATGCCCTCGTGGGGGGTGACTAAATACTAGTGTTGACTGGTTCAGTCTGAAGTCGGACGACCGGCTGATAGGGTGATCTGTGGAACTCTCTGCGTTCGGGCGGGGGGAACCCGAACGAGTCTACACCGAAGGGCGGAGTCTCTTTCGGGGAGGTAAACCGACCCTGCACCCGGTTCAAAGGGCATATTTTTGGAAGAGACCACGGACTCGAAGATCCCACGTTAAACCGGCCTTGTGCCAAATGATGAAATGGTTCAGTCTGAAGTCGGACGACCGGCTGACAGGCTGAACCTGAACGAGTCTACACCCAAGGGCGGAGTCTCTTTCGGGGAGGTAAACCGACCCTGAACCCGTTTATATGGTTCAAAGGGCATATTTTTGGCCGAGCCCATGAGCTCGGAGATCCCAGTTTAAACCGGCCTTGTGCGACATGATACCCTCGTGGGGAGGGGTGATTAAATACTAGTGTTGACTGGTTCACCGTGTTGTCCCGGTCACACTCTT
>OZ010610.1:14102677-14112677 GCA_963932145.1 Acanthosepion lycidas | reverse complement strand
AAATGAAGAAAGTAAATTACAACCATAAACTAGCTTAATTTCGGGAAGTGTTGCCTAAGTTCACTCCAAGAAGAACAATATCCTGATGCCTAACCGACATCACAGTGCCACTATAAGTCAGCTCCTTTCACTCGACACAAACGTGCAAGATTCAAGCACCTTTTGCCAAATTCTGATGAAGAGAGCCGCCGCTTTTCTGTCCTAATTTTGACTTTAAATTAGTCTTTAAAGTATAAGATTAGTTAGCGATGAGTTCATTTGAAGAATTACCTTCAAATGATTTATAGAAAAAGACACAAAGAATCAATCTTTCAGCGTTACTAATGACGAACTGCCAAATCAAGACCAATGATTCTTCTTGGATTTTGTCAAGCAACTCAAATTAAATAGCAGGAGTAGCAAGCCATATGCGGCAAGATTATTCTAAGCATGGACGAATGGTAGACTTGTAGATAGGTAAGGTTGATTAGGGAGACGCAATGAACCAACTTCTTAGCTGATTTATTTCAACTTTTACCATTTTAATTACCTTTAATCTTTGATTCATTTCTTCAGTTTTATTCTTCTCTTTATTTTATTGAATAATCTTTTCCATTTTCATTTATTTCTCTTCTTTTTCTCTTCTTTGGTGTTTCATTCAATTTCTTTCACGCAATTCTCTTTCTTGAGCCTCATTTAATTTCTTGCTCTTTCAAAATGTCTACCTTTCCTTTTCACTTTCTGTTTTTCCGCATTTGTCATTTTCTTCTCGACTTCTGTTTCTCCCTTCCAATCTTTTCTT
Source organism: Acanthosepion lycidas (assembly GCA_963932145.1). Classification (NCBI taxonomy): domain Eukaryota; kingdom Metazoa; phylum Mollusca; class Cephalopoda; order Sepiida; family Sepiidae; genus Acanthosepion; species Acanthosepion lycidas. Next base: position 14,111,896 of record OZ010610.1, on the reverse strand, counting down.
ACGTCATCATCGATTAATTTTACGTTTTTTTCTATTATCTATGCCTCTTTTACGTTTCTCCACATTTGGCATTTAGACATTTTTTCTAAACTCTAAATATTTATTTAATTAAATTAGCATATTTGTTAAAATTTGCTGCTCAGAATTCTGCAGAGTTTATGCAACTAAATCAGTCCCACCATATTCTAATGAAGGCACCATATTCCATAATTCAAGGTTTTCTTTACCTTGCCAGGTTAAGCGTGAGATTTTTAATCACACTGAACTCATATAAATACACACATACACACACACACACACACACATACATACATACATACATACATACATACATACATATACATGTTTTGAACAATAAAAAATATTAAAAAATTAAAATTTCCTGATACACTGGGTGGTATATTAATATTTTTTGTTTTACTTTTAGGATTAGGTTTCTCGACTAGTTTCGGTCAGCATGGCTATCATCAGGAGAAAAAAATCGCTAGTTGTTTGCAGCAGTGAATTAGAGAAGTGAATTGAGAAAGTAAACTTTATTTGTAGTTTTCATTTGTGTTTTTGTCGCTAATTTTGTTCAGTCCTTATGTTGGTTAAAGGGCCTCTTTCAAGTTGTTTTTAAGACAGAGAATGGGAGATTCCTGACGTTAAGAATTCTCTTTGTGGTCATTTTGACAGTTTTATTGGTTGCTGGGAATGGAATGTGTGTTACGGACAGATCTTGAGCTCCGCATCTGGTTCTTACATCTGTTCTTTCCTAGGAAATAGAAAAATAATTGAACTCAAATTGTTTGGAAAATTAGAAATTCTTATTGCAAAACTATAAATATATCTTTTACTAAAATGAATGCCTGGAAATTTCTTTACAAATGAGGAAGAAACTTGTGGCAATATCGACGTGGTTCTACAGAAGGGTGCTGAGCATATCCTAAACTGAATTTGTGAACAAGGAGAAACTTTTAAAGAAAATAGGAATAAATACCGTATATACTTGTGTATAAGTCTACTTCCTCTATAGCGCGACAACTGAATTTTCTTGCAGGAAGCCTGAATTTTTCATATAGCTCGTGTATAAGGCGACCCCAGTTTCTGAGTAATACAGGTAGGCCTACTGTAAATTTTGCAGTACTGGTCATCATCCTGGACATACTTTATAACAAATATTTTTTATACAAAATTAATCCAAAAATGGGGAGAAAAACAATTGAAAAATTTACCTGTGTATAGGGCAACCGTTCGCCGAAAATACACGATTTTTAGCCTATTCTAAATATTACCTGTGTATAATGCAACCGTTCGCCGCAAATACTGAAGGGACACAACACATGAAAAATAGTGAATATGGAAAATTTTAACATATCTTTTTTGTACTTAATAAAAAAACAAATTTTAAGTTACCGCATAAGAATATAGAAATAAGAAAAATTTATCCCGATATAAGGCTCAAGAGTAACTCAGTGTAGAGATTTACGTGTCAAATAGTAATTATGAATTTGAGGTGTGTAGTTGAAGGTAAGATGATATAAACTAAATATTATGAGGATAAATCGATTATATAACGATTGACTATTGATTTGAACATTATAATACTTTAGTTTTCATGGAAGCACTCACGCGGGAGTCGGTGATACAAATAAGAGTTCTTTGGAGAAGACTGTATGAGTAAATCGTTCCTATTACTCCTGAAACACAGAGGGAGAGAAACGGGCTTCGACTTCATGTAAATAGAAAGACATGTCCCGTCTGTAATCTGGTGGAACTAAAAAATGGAGCTCCTTTGATCATTTTCCATGGGACAGGCGAGCGACAAGTTCACAGTGTAGTGTTTCAATGAAAACAAAATGAAAAATATATCTTCCCTCACAAGATGACGTAAACAATTATGGACCTATCAAGGATGGAGTGTTCAAATTGGGCAACACCCGACGAGATATGAAAGTAATATTCTATGTTTACCTTAATCAGACTCTTGTTAAATTCAAAACATGGCTGAAGCAGCCAGGTAGTTCGTAGAGCGGTCAAATATATCGACTATTTTTCCGGCATCTGTATTAATGAAATGTATATACTTGAGGTCTGGGATTAACTTGAGGCCCAACAAAATTTCAAAAGAAAATTGACATCTTTTAATGAAAAGAAAAAAAAAATGACGGCGGTATGTGAAAGAAACCTGGATAAAAAAAAGAAACGAAAGCAATAAATTCAAACAAAATCAAGAAGAACAAAAGAATTTGAAGAAAAAAACGTAAATAGAAAGGAAGTGATTTGATAAAAAAAAAAAAAAAAAGTGCTGGAAATTACAGAATGCCAAAGTCTAGATGTCAGATAATGAATGCAAAAGACACAAATATAGAGACAAAAAAAATGAAGGTAATGGCTTTACAGTTTTGGATTCTCCTGAAAAGGTCGAACAATCAATGTCTATAATTACTGAAGCTGAAACACTTTTTATGGCTGTATGGCCAGTTTGTGGTCAGATTAGCCACACATCAAACCGCACTTTGTCCAAACTGCTTTTAACGACATTTGGTCTCCTTTTGCGATTATTGAGGCTCTTTGCTTGAAAAAAAGGAAAGATGAAAACATATCCATTAAAATACATTACTTTATTTCAACACTTTAGTTTTTCTTTCTTTTCCTTTCTTTTTTTTTTCTTATTTTCTTTCTTTCTTTCTTACAGTTTTCTTTGTCTTCTCCGCTAACACTCACTTTCTCTCTTTCTTTCTTTCTTTCTTTCTTTCGTTGAGTCTTGCTTCATTTGTTTTTCTTCTTACCTTCTACTAACGATTTTCATATTTGCTTACTCCATTTCTTTCTTTCTTTTCTTTTCTTTCTTTCTTTCTTTCTTTCTTTCTTTCTTTCTTTCTTTCTTTCTTTCTTTGAGTCTTGCTCCATCATTTATTTTTATTTGTATTCTTAGCTAATGATTTTCAAATCTGCTCAATCTAACACTCACTTCCTTCCTTCTTTCCTTACTTTTGTTGAGTCTTCCTTCATTTGTTTTTTCTCTTACTTTCTACTAAGGATTTTCATATTTGCTTACTCTATTTCTTTCTTCTTTCTTTCTTTGAGTCTTGCTACGTTTATTTTCCTCTTCCCCTCTACTAATGATTCTCATATTTGCTTACTCCATTTCTTTCTTTCTTTCTTTCTTTCTTTCTTTCTTTCTTTCTTTCTTTCTTTCTTTCTTTCTTTGAGTCTTGCTACGTATTTTCCTCTTCCCCTCTACTAATGATTCTCATATTTGCTTACTGCATTTCTTTCTTTCTTTCTTTCTTTCTTTCTTTCTTTCTTTCTTTCTTTCTCATTTTATTTGTCTCTTTTATTCTTATACATTACTTTCTTTCATAACACTTTCTTTCTTTCTTTCTTTCTTTGAGTCTTGCTACGTTTATTTTTCCTCTTCCCCGCTACTAATGATTCTCATATTTACTTACTCCATTTCTTTCTTTCTTTCTTTCTTTCTTTCTTTCTTTCTTTCTTTCTTTCTTTCTTTCTTTCTTTCTTTCTTTCTTTCTTTGAGTCTTGCTACGTTTATTTTCCTCTTCCCCTTTACTAATGATTCTCATATTTGCTTACTCCATTTCTTTCTTTCTTTCTTTTTTTTTTCTTTCTTTCTTTCTTCTATAAATCCAACTGAAAATTAGTCTCATCATTTTTCCTATTTTTGACTTCCTCCTACTTCTATTACTTCTTTTTTTTCAATTATCGTTCATTTCCATGTTTTTCTCTCCCTTTGTTTTGTTTTCTTTTCTTTTTTTTCCTTCTATTTCTGCCTTAGCGCATTTGCATCCCCCAAAGAATGGTTTATGCATTTTCTATTTTTACCCCACCCAGATTAATGTTATCCACGGATGACCAGAGTGAGCTCATTTGCTGAACTTTCACACAAACACACTTCATCTAGACAAAATAAATGCTTTCACGGGCTCGCTGAAAGCGTTGGTCATTCTTAGAAAATGGCGGCACAATATCTTGACAAAGGCCGGTCAATGTTGGTGCTCAAATTTGTGATAAGAAAGAAATAAAAGTATGTTTTTTTTTATTTCAGTCATCAGTCATTCTTTTAAAAGAACATTAGAAAAAAAAAACTTTAAATGTGCAGCTGTATAAATGTAGACTCATTTGCAATATTATCGTCTGCTCTGTATAGATTGGGAATTGAAACTTTGTGTGACTTGTCCATGACACGTCAAAATCAGACAACAGAAAAAATACGAATTCTCTCCAGCATTCCTCTTCAAAAGTATACATACAACATATATATATATATATGTGTGTGTGTGTGTGTGTTTGTGTATATTGTGTGTGTGTGTGTGATTGCGTGTGTCTGTGTGAAAATATATAGAAAATAGGAAAGAACTCGTTAGGAAAATAATCCAAAGTTCTTTAGTATTTTTGTCATTATTAAAAAAAAAACAGTGCTCGATACGAAAGAAGAGCCTAAATTTAATTATTTATTTAAAAATATGATTTCTTCGCTACATAAGAGTTCTCATGTTTCAAAACAAGAGCCGAAAACTTCAATATAATTATTTGAATTAAATTGAATTAAAGTAGAAAGCTCTGTTCCATCTTCAAGCAAAATTTTTGGAATAACCAATTCTTGAAATTTACGCGTTTTTATAAGCATATTAATTATTAAAATTAAAATTGCAATGGTAATGGCTAGAGCAATTATTTAAAAAAAGGGGGCGTAAGGGTTAATAGTTTGTATCAATATCTCAATTACATTCAAAGAGGTCAAGTCAAAGTAAGGTTGGAATTTTAAATTCACAGCGGAAGATGACATCGTCTAGTCTGGTTAACCATCTATGGAGATTTATTTATTTTTTATTTTTATTTCATTTTCTTTCCTGAAAGGGTTTTGTGTATATAAAACTGTAACAATTAGCTAACTAATTTGTTTTTTGGCGGCTTCGTAAAGGATTTTTTATATATATATATATGATTGGGTAGGGCTTTTAAACTTTTTGTTTAGACTATGGAGTTTAACATTTGTATTTATTATTTAATTGTTTGTTTGTTTTTTTTATTCTAATTATTCAATGCAAAACTTTGATGATGTCAGCAAAAAACCGTTAACTTATGTCTATTGTTTAATAAATTTTCATTATTTAGAAACTCGATAATGTGTAGATTTTCATGTAAATATATGATAATCCTATCTTTTGGCCACAATCTTTCTCTAATACAAGTTTCATCAAAAATGTCTGAAAAAGTACATAGGACTTTGAAATATCTCTACAGCAATTTACACACCATATAAAACAGTAGAGACCAAATCGTTGAAAACGACTGAAAGACTAGCAGAAACCGTTCGGAACGACCAATAATTTGGACATTTTCATTTACCAAAAATAAATTTCTTGTTTGCATACAAGAAAAATACAATAGAAAAATTATAAAACGTTATTAAAGATTTTCGATGCTATATATATATATATATATATATATATATATATATATATATATATATATTGAACAATAAAAAACATTAAAAAACTGGGTTGTATATTAATATTCTTTCGTTTTAATTATTATTTCATTTAGATTCCTCGACTAGTTTCGGCCAACATGGCCATCATCAGGAGAAAAAATATTTTCTGCTTGCTGGTATCAGTGAACTTCAGAAATGAATGTCTTGATGGAGAAAATGAACTTTTCTCTGTAGTTTTCATTTGTTTTTTTTCATTTATTTTATTTTTTTAACATGAATTTTTTCACAGTCCTTAATTGTTCGTCAAAAAGTCTCTTTTCAGTTGTTATTTAAGATAAGAGCTCGATCAATTCGGACAGGATAATTCCAAGTAGGATATATTTCAAAAGAGAGCTCAATGTAAGAATAGAGCAATATAATAATGAATACAGAATCCTTAAATATCAATCAGGTCAGGTTATAAATTTATTTCGTGGACCTTACGTTCATCTCTTCAGATCAATTTTTTTATTAATAAATGGAGTTCAGTTTATTCAGACACAAGGAAAAGGAAAAAGGAAAAAAGAGAGAAAATGGAAAAATTTTCATATTAAAAGGGAGAAAGAAAAAAGTGGAAGAAAGACAAAAATTCAATATAAGGTTTTTTGGGGGAAAGAGAAAGAAAGATAGGCAGAGGCTCGTGGAGATGAAAGATAGGGTGAGAGAGGGAAAGAAAGGAAAGAGGGATGAATTGAACATATTCGATAGGGTGGCCCAGAGAAGACCTTTTCTTCCCGGACCTGACAAGTTAAAAAAAGGGTGGGGGAAGGAAATGATCATAGCCAAAATAAATACATTAAAATTGTCTAGTTCTTTTAAGCAGCGAAACCTTCTTCTCATCTTGCACTGAATACTGTTGCCATATATGATCTGGTGTCCCCGCTATCTTGAGTTAAATTCAGAGACGGATATGCAATGTGATAGGTCCTGATCTGGCATCTCGTCTACAGCGACTTTTTCACGGACGTGCTGTGTCATCCCTTTTTTTTCTACAAATATTTTCATGGCAACCGCCCTGCCGAGCCATTTTTACTGGTAACCCAACAGCATGAATTTAAGCGTGCTATTTGGTTGGTATCTTGATCCCACCCTTTCACTGTCAAAACAGTTAAATGTAACCGCCTCTTCTTCTCCAGCAACATCTTCTCTCGCACTTCCTGGCAGTGGAACTCATTTCCTCTTACTTGCTTCCCTAATGGCTATAATCTTCAGATATTCAAATGCAATGTCAATCGACATCTTCAGATGCCTTGATCCTGATCACCGTCCTTTTCTGTATCCTTTTCTCAAAGACCCCTCTCTGTAACCCCTTGCGTGATAGTAGCACTCCCACCTTGCTTGGTGGCAAATGCTTAAAAAATACAAACTATGTTTGAGGCAAATTTGAATTTACTTACACAGAGCATTTTAATGTTCAGAACGAATAAAAAACGTTACAGGTCTGTCATTTTCGACTGCGTAATCACATTTAAGGAAGTATCAAACAAAAAAAAGCTTCCTTTTGAGTTGAGACTGAGTGAAAGAGAAATCATGTTTCGAGACGCTTGCCTTTGAGTTAAGTAACATCTTTTTTTGTATATTCATTCTAGATCGTCATATATTTGCTTAAAGATACGTGATCCAATAAAGAATAAAAAATATCGTTTTAGTTTTCAGCATTAATAACTTGTAAGTTGTAAGCAAAAACAACAGCACAACATTCAAATCCGGGATCCCTTATATCCGGAATCCCTCTTATCCGGAATACCTCATATCCGGAATGCCTCATATCCGGAATCCTGCATATGATTTTGATGCCCATATTTAAATTATGCGCGTGATATGTAACTGATTTGAAATTTCTGTTTTTCAGGAAATTTACTTTGGATAATTGCTTATGCTTATTTCACCCTAATGGCTTGTATTGGTGCAAAAGATGATGTGAATAAGAGGAAAGGATGACAACGAGACACATCTGCGACGAGATGCATGATTGGGATGAAACCTGGACTGAAATTGAAAAAGCTACTGAAAAGGATGTCAGTTTTATGGAAGGAAAACCAACATTCAGCTATGACGACTGCAATAATACACGCAGATTATATAAATAGAGTAGAATCCCTCATATCCGGAATCCTTCATATCCGGAGTGACTCATATCCAGAATCCCGCATACCCGGATATGATTTTGATGTGTATATTTGAACTATTTTGGTGATATGTAACTGATTTGAAATTTCTGTTTTTCAGGAAATTTACTTTGGATAATTGCTTATGCTTATTCCACCCTAATGGCTTGTATTAGTGCAAAAGATGACGGGAATAAGAGGAAAAGAACGACTTTCAAGTTAAATTTTTAACAAACAAGACGCTGGTGAAAGTACATTGTATCCAATGGATGAGTTCACCATAGGAAAGTCAACATTGTATGATATAAAATCTTTCAAAGAATCTATTCTCTAGTGTTCATAGTGTCACAGTGAACAGGAAAATAAAAAAGCATTACTGTGATGAAACTTGGACTGAAATTGAAAAAGCTATTGAACTGTTGTTAGTTTTATGGAAAGAAAGCCAGCATTCAGCTATGACGATTGCAATAATACACGCAGAGTTAAAAAGTGTTTTTCGTTTAAAAAAAATCAGGGATGAAATGCGGAAAAAAGTTGAGAATGACATTAGAAGAGAAAGAATCATCATGCAACAGCGATTAAAAATCCCCGTCACATTATTTGTTTTGCATACGTGGCATAATTAATTTAATGAAATTTATTAATATTATATAATTTATTTATTTTTCTTTAAAGTCAACTCCTTTACATTTCACTCACCATTAGCTTATTTTGTTTACTATATAGCACTGAAAATAAATGTTAAACCTGATTTCAGTTCTTTTATTTTAATCTAAATATAACCTCTCATATCCGGTTTTGAACTGATTCCTCATATCCGGAAGACCGTCTTAATCCTTTTGTTAATGATTCTACAATATTTAAATATCTGGGAAGTGTTTTAACAGAGGATACGAAATGCACAATGAAATACGAAGGTGTGTTGGGATAGCCGAAGATGCAACGTAATAAAAAATAGAAAAAGAAATAGTTAGAAATAATGAATGCTGCACTGCTATGTAATATCCGTCCTCCTTTTTGAACGCTGGGTAATCTCCTCACGGATAAAGAGACTTGAAGGAACAGGAATGCGTTTCAACAGAAGGATGCTGAGAATACCATGGACTGAAGAGCGACGACGAAGTTTTTAGAGAAACTGGAATCATAAAAGAAACTTAGACTTAACATCCAGAAAAAAGACAGTTGAAATTTCTAGGGCAGATAATGGGGAAAGAGAATACAGATAATTTGATACTCACATGAGAGATTGAACTCAAGAAGGACATAGCAAAACAACGCCTAAGCTACCCAGCGAATTTGATTAAATGGATCGCCGAAGAAAAAATTATGAGAGATAACAAAAAAAAAAAAGAAGATATTAATAGCTACAAAGGACAGAAAATTGTGAAGAGCACATAGATGAAGCAGTTATCCTCTGGGCGTACTGCAATTCAGCATTATTACTATGGTTCAGCAGTTCCATAAATCATATACGTTCGATGCCGAAAAATGTCCTCTATAATTTAAATCCCTGTGGATGGCAGGAATTTTGTGACATTTTCTAGATAAAAATCAACCAGTATCAAAAAATGTTAATTGCTTCCAATTCACGTACCATACTTTATTCTCGGTCAGTGCTAAAATCCAAAGAAGAAT
>OZ010610.1:14095177-14100177 GCA_963932145.1 Acanthosepion lycidas | reverse complement strand
AAATTAAATAAAAAAGGCAAAAAAGAAATAAAGTAAAAGAAAAAAACGAATGGTTAAAAAAGAAACAGAGAAAATAAGGAACAATAAATAAAGTAAAAAGGGAGCAAAGAAAATGAAAGAAAGACGAAAAAAAGAAGAAAGAGGAAAAATGAAAATATCTGGAAAGAAAAGATAATGAAGGAAGATAAACTAAAGTGAATGAAAATTTAAAAACAAAAAATGAAAGATAGATTGATGAAAAGGAAAGAAAAGAAATCAAGAAAGAAAATATAGAAATGAAAAAGAAGGAAGCGCATAAAAAGAAAGGTGAAAAACTGAGAATTTGAAATACATGAAGAAAGAAAAAAGAAAGAGAGAACAAACGATAAAAGAAAGAAAGAAAAAGAAAGAAGAAGAAAGAAAGAAAAAGAAAAGAGAAAGAAAGAATGAAAGAAGGAAAGAAAAAAGAAAGAAAGAAAAAGAAAACAAAGAAAAATAAAGAAAAGAGAAAAAAACTTAGGGGCGGGGAAGAGTAAGTAAAGAAAGACAAATAAAAACGGGAAAAAGAAGTGAAAGAAAAAGAGAAAGAACGAATAAATTAAAGAAAGAAAGAAAGAAAGAAAGAAAGAAAGAAGAAGCAAACAGAAAATAACGAAGAATGACAAAAATTTTAACGAAGTAAAAATAAATTCAAAGTAAATATAAAAGAATGAGAAAAAGAAAAGAATTCGATTTAAAAAAGGAAAGTAAGAAAATTAAAAAAAATATGAAAGAAAAAACAAAAATGATATTCTAAACTTAAATTTTAAAAAAAGTTATGAAATAGAAAAAAATAAATCGTTTAAGAGAAAAAAATGTAAAATCTCCGAAAACTCTTTACAAGAAAGTCGAGATGGACAAATATTGTATTTATGCCTTCTTATATTAAAGATGGGAATAATATAGAAGAGAAAGCACCCGTCTTCTGAAAGTCAAATTTGATGAACATCGAAAAAGTGGGAAATGGCCCCGGGTGTAGATACGGAAAGAATTGAGATTTACACAAATGGCCTTTTACCAAAAGACCGAAATGTAGTCTATTGCGTCGACTTTGGGAGTGACGCCTGTGAGAAAAAACAACAAAAAAAAAACAAACAAACAACTGATTCATATCCCCTTGGCTGTAGGTTAAGTAGCAACCGGAAGTCTTCTCTTTAATCTTGGGTAAGAGTCAATCTGAAAGTAAAAATATGATTTCAAAACAGTGAAGACTGAAACGGGAAACCACTCCATTATCTTTCTCAATAAGTCATGGTAATTTACAGGCCATAAAGAAAAGGAATTTCTCCAGCTTATGTTATTTTAGCGGATACCCATGTTTGAGTAGACGCCCTGATTCACCATTTTATTCTATTTTTTAAAGGACAAAAACAAAACATGCCAAAAAAGACAAAAAACAAATAAAAGCTAATAGAACAAAAAAAATATTTTTGTTTGTTTTTTTCCTTCTTTTTTTTAAAAGACAAAAACAAAAAATGCCCAGGAAAACAAAAACAAAAACAAAAACAAAGGCTAAAAACAAACAAATATTTTTGTTTGATTTTTCTTGTTTTTTAAAAGACAAAAACCAAAAATGCCCCCAAAAAAACCCAAAGAAAGACTAAAAAAACAAAAAAAAAATATTTTTGTTTGTTATTTTCTTGTTTTTCAAAAAGACAAAAACAAAAAATGCTCCCCGCCCCCAAAAAAACAAAGACGAAAAAACAAACAAAGGCTAAAAAAAAAAATAAAAAATAAAAAAAATAAACCGTGAATTACAACTAATAGGTTGGTGCAAAAATAATGACGTAATAATGTCGTTTTTTGACGTATTTTTTAACCTCAAAAAACGACATTATTACGTCATTATTTTTGCACCAACCTAATACGTGATATCACCCACAAAAGTGGGGACAAGTCCGAACATTACTAGAGAAAACATTTTCTAATTAAATCTGATGAACGCGCCGGCTAATAGATGTAATTAACATTGTTAAAAAGAAACAGAATCAAGCAATAAGCAATAAAAGACATATTAAAGATATAAACCGCTTTATAACTTGTTATTTCATCGATTGTTGGGACAAAAAATAGATAGTAACATGACTTACAACAGACTAGCCCGGAATTTGAACTCGTCTCCTCGATTCCACTTTCGGTAATCATTACACTAGATAGGCTCTTTCTTTTTCACCTAAAGACGATGTGCCATAAGGACATGACTCTCCGCACCTACCTCTCCTTTGAAGCTTTTAGTGACTTTTATCTTTTTGCTATCTCTCCATATTCTCTTCTGCCAACAAGCTCGTATGGTCGGTTATACACTGCTTCTCTCTGTCTTGGCTACAGTATGTCCTCTGAGTGTCAAATTTTCCAAGTCTTCTTTCTTCATCATGTGCTCTAGAAATTTCAACTGTGTCTTTCTTATTCTAAGTATAAGTGTCTTTTTTGCTTTCATTCTCTCTATAACTTCGTCGTTGTTTACATGTTCAGTTCAGGGTATCCTCAGCATCTTTCAGTAGAACAACATTTCTGTTACCTCAAGTCTCTTCTTCTATCTCTTGGGGAGACAGCCCAGCACTCACTGCCATATAGGAAGACCGATACTACATAACGTAACATTGCTGTTTCTTAATACATTTGTTTAGATTTTGGAAGGCACATTTGTCAGTGTCGCAGATTCAGTTCTCTGTTAAAACACTTCCCATAACTCTGTGCAAATTAATTGAAATATTTCTTTTACCGTCCGGTTAGATCCACTGGAGTGACAGGGTGTCATCGATTTCTATTTTGCCCAGACTATGTCATTTGCAGTGGTGTGCAGTAATATGAATCTGTTACCAGGGTGTATGATGATTATGTTTGACCGAGAAAAATATTGCGTCATCCGTGATGAATCATAATTTCGTCATGCCCAGACACTATTGTCTCGATTGTCGATTAGTTGTCCTACAATCATTGTGTGTGATGGACGTTATTCCATGGAAGTGTACGAAAATTATAACGCTGCACGAACAATGGAAAACTTTACCAGTGAGCAAATCAAAGTGCTATCAACTGTCTCGGAAACTCTCCTGGTTTAAATATTTTCATTCAAGCCGCTTTGGTTTAATAATTTAGACGTTTTATGTCTTTTTATTTTAGTTTTAATCCTTTCACATCCACAAATAAATTTTTGGGTGCGTGTAGAAATTTGATCAATGAAAATACCAAAATTTTCTTTCAAATAATTTTTATTTTCGCAAGTACTTTCAAATTCATCCGTGACCATCTTCGTTGAGTGGAGGGGTGCAAAAATATCTGTGAATGTGTATAGAGTAGCTCCGTAAATAAATAGACATAATACGTCTAAATTATTTAACCAAAACTGCTTGAATATATATATATATATATATATATATATATATATATATATATATATATATATATATATATATATATATATAATTCAAGAAAGAAATTCGGATTACTAACACAGAAAATGTCTCATATCGAGAATATTTAACATTGAAAAACAAAAGAAAAAATTAATTATTTTTAATAATATGTGGAAATCTCCGCTTTTACCTGAAGACGGTCACGAGACCAGAAACACGTGTAGTAAAACTATGTAAAAACAAAGCATAATATTTTTTTCTAAATAAATCCACATTACAACCAAAAACGTTTACGGCACCTCTCTTCTCTTCTTTTTAATATACATACTTTTCTCTCGTTGGAACCACTACAACCTCTTTCTTTTATATATATATATATATATATATATATATATATGGTGGACTCTCCCGTCGTATACATGCCACAAGGTCCCCAAACGACACTCCACAGGTTTTGAATTCAGATCAGTTGCGATCCAAGGCTATAGAACCCTGTCTGTCCTGCTATTAATCCATATCTGAAAGGAGAAGAGGATTAATATATTTTCCAAGGATATTACCACTGTAAGAATGTAATTGATCCGACTTGAATTCGAACTCGGCTCACCGTTCGATTCCTCAATCTGCTATCCATTACTCAGCCGTGTCATATATATATATATATATATATATATATATATATATATATATATATATATATATATATATATATGAAGTGAACGCGTAAGAAACGGCGCTGAAGGAAGATACGGTAATATAATTTTTTTCAGAATCATGAAACCGGAGCCTTATTTGGTTGCTAAACTTTCTCCCACAGCCATTAATAAAAACACCGCCTATATATATATATATATATATATATATATATATATATATATATATATATATATATATTATAGCAATAAAAAAGTTTAGGCATATTTTATTTTCTTGATTAAAACGAAAAGCCATAAATAAAACAAATACAAGTGACTAAATAGCCTTTAGTCGTAGGGAGTGTCTGCTATGAATAACGTGTTTTCAATTTAAATTGTATTAGGCCTTTATTAATATTAGATATCGTTTTTATGCTCTATTTTCTTGCAACATATAATCCACCGATCCAGATCTGTTGAGTGAGGACGAAACCAGTCGGCTATTTTATTTTTCGCTTTCATTTTTAATCATGAAATTTAAAATAAGTCTAACCTTTTTTTAATGTGATAATAAAGTTGTGTGCCCCGCAGGAAATTATAATATATATATATATATATATATATATATATATATATATTCTATGAAGCGAGCACTGAGTGACTGGCGTGTTTATTTAAAATAAATAGGTAAAAATACACCTGGGTCTCTGCGGATAGCTTAGGAGAAAAATCTCTGACTGATGCCGAATCAATTGGGTTTTGATACTGGCTTGAGGTAATCGAATGTCTAGCCACACTGATGAGCTGTGATACAGCGAAACAGTCTGTGTGTGTGTATGAGAATATATATATATATATATATATATATATATATATATATATATATATATATATATAATATATATATGCGCGGTAATTAATCTATTATGTTTATATTAATTAGTTGCGATTAATAAATCTTTTTGTGCTGACTCTACAGAACTACAGCCCT
>OZ010610.1:13990177-14087677 GCA_963932145.1 Acanthosepion lycidas | reverse complement strand
AGTGGACGTTACGGAGTTTGTCGTTAGTATTATGTATTTGTTCTTATATAATTTATTATTACGGATAATGTTGTTATTTTTGCTGTGGTTGTATATTCTGTATACCTTTTTTGCGTTGTGGATTAAATGATATGTGTTATAGGTTTCTGAATGCGTTTTCTATGTATGTTTCTTCTATAGGTAAATATTGGGGGGAGGGCTGTAGATTCTTAATGCTCTCAAAGGGAAACCTATAATAATTCCAGATTTAATTTTAAAAGTGTGGTTTAAGAAGAAACTAAGCAAGTCATTGTTGGTAGTTTTTCTATAAACTTCAAAATTGAGTTCGTTATTGTTTCTCTGTAACATGATATCTAGCAAGAGAAGAGTGTAGTTGGTTTCAGTTTCAGCTGAAATTGTGACTCTCTGTTAGCATAACCAACGATAGCTTTCTCGTAGGGTCCTCTATCAAGTTTCATACAAAAGGATTCTATTAACCACCTCTCGTCTTCCATGTACATACCAATGCAGACATATGCTGGAATTGTCTCATTAGGTCAATATTAAGAAGTCACTTCCTTGAAAAATCAACCACGTTGTGATTTGAAACCGTGTATCATGATCGAAACGCTGTCGTTCTAACCTCTTGGCCACACATCCATGTACAATGTCGTTCTACCCTCTTGGCCACACATCCATATACAATGTCGTTCAAACCTCTTGGCCAAACATCCATGTATAATGTCGTTCAAACCTCATGGCCACACATCCATATACAATGTCGTTCTAACCACTTGGCCACACATCCATGTACAATGTCGTTCTAACCACTTTGCCACACATCCATGTACATTTCGTTCTAACCTCTTGGCCACACATCCATGTACAATGTCGTTCTAACCACTTGGCCACACATCCATGCACAATGTCGTTCTAACGTCTTGGCCACACATCCATCTACAATGTCGTTCTAACCTTTAAGGGCGTATAGTAAAATTTGTTTGACCATGAAAAATATTGTGTCATCCATGATTGCATGAGATTTTTATTATGCCTAGACGTTATTGTCTCGACTGTTAATTAGTTGTCCTAAAGCCATTGGGCACCATTCGCAGGAAGCATACGAAAATTGTAACGCTGCACACGCTGGCAAGCATTACTAATGTGCAAATCGTTGTAATATATATCCTGATTTAAATCCATTCGAGAATCTGTGGTCAATCTAAAATGAAAAGACTTCGTGGAGGGGACATACGAAGTACTAACATGTGCACTAACATGTTGGAAAAATACAAAAAAAGTAAATAATAACGGAATTATTTTGTTTCAATTAGTTTGCACAAGAGTGTACGGGATCATGGCTCTCCACATCTTCCTGAATAATCAATTTTCACAAGGGTGTAACTTATAAGCCAGAATGAGAAGAGATGAATTCAACACTTTCCGAGTCGTTATCCACTACACCACCCACACGTTCAAACTTGTCCCACCTGGTATTCCCAAACGGTCATCCATATAGGTGCTGACCAGGTTCAACGTTGCTTAACTTCGGTGATCGAACGGGAACCGGGGTTTCAACGTGATATGACCGAAAACTCTAGTAATAACAATAATATTGATAATTAACGTGATTGCTGTCACTTGATCTTCAGGAATGTATTTACCTACATGAAGATGCAAATAGTTTCTTTATTTAATTGTATCAAATTTACTTATAGCAGGCGAAAAAGAATGACGATATCTCACGAAACAGAACACTTGAAAAGCTTTTTTTTTTCTCTCGAGACGAAAAAAAAATCATACCGCCAATTGTTTTGATGTTGAAAGCAAGACGATGCTGTGCTTAGTTTGCAGACGATGCAAAATAGAGTAAAACATGAAACCTATTTGGCAATTCTCCTGCAATTTCAAACAACGTATCTTTAAGTTGACTCCTCCTACATTTCCAAATCCCTACCCTTGAAGCTTCCTCTTCACCACGCCATCATAATCTGGCTCACTGTCACTGCTGCATCTTTCCAGGGAAAACATTTATTTATTATTTTACTTTCATTTCGAATTTCATCCATACTTAGGATATTCTTTGATGGCTTTGAAAATAGTGCTAGATAGATTTGCAGGAGAGTATGCTAAAAAGTTATCAGCCCGACTAACTTCCTCAATGGCAGTAAAATAACTAAAAAACCAGAGTATTCTCTGGAAGGGTTTCTTGATTTGGCAAATTATTTTTTCAGATAGGCATGTTTCTGACATTTAAAAATGATCTCCTTTTCATTTTGTCTTCAATGATCTTTTTGGCTTCTGATTTAAAATCATTTTTTTCTTATATCATTGTACTTTTGGTCCATACATAGAAATATGCAGGTTTATTTAGTCGTGGGTATGATGACAACTAAACGACACCCGACAGTAAGGCTGCTGACCGGGAGATTGTAGGTTTTCAGGAACGTTGAACCACTTCTCAATTGCCTTTCTTCCCAGGTCCAACCTGAACCAAAATGATAGCATCTGTTAGGGTCTCAGTTACGGGAAAATAAGGAAACCCCCAAGAAAACACTATGAAATTATCAGAATTTATTTTATATAAAGAAAATTAGAAGCAATTAAGTTATCAGCCCGACAAACTTCCCAAAATGGCTAAATAAATGACCAAACATCAGAGTTTCCTTTGGTAGGGCTTCTTGATGTAGCAAAGACCTTTTCAGACACACATGTTTGTAACGTTTAAAAATTATATCCTTTTAATTTTGTCTTCAACGATTTTTTGGCTGTTCATTAAAAATAATTTTTCTTATAGTATTATACACTGCGGTCAATATAGAAGCTAAGATACAGAATATAAATAGGGAAATCATAAAAATAAATTATTCAGGATGAAAAGAGAATGTTTCTGAAAAGTGTGCGAAAGAAATCCAGAGGAAGTAGTGTCTTGAAGTATCTCGTAATTATTTTTAAATTTTCGCCTCATTCAAATGGAATTAAATCAATGGATAAAAATAAATAATACAACAATAAAATAAAATAATATATTAATAATACAATAAAAATAAACTCAATTTAAGGACATTTTAAGTTTATTGAAACAATTTCAAACTTTGTATCCATACATAGAAATATGTTTATTTAGGCTTGGGTATGACGATAAATAAACGACATCCGACACCAAGGATTCAGATCGAGAGATTGGAGATTTTCACGAACGTGGAACCTCTTCTTAATTGCTTTTGTTCCCAGGTTCACCCTGAAGGAAAGAGGTAGCATCTGTTAGGATCTCAGTTATGAGAAAATAAGGAACCCACAAAAAACAAAGATATATATTTAAATAAAACAAAGTATCAGTTATGCATATTTATATAAAAATCACCAACAATACATACTAATAGTAAAATTACCAACAATACATTTTATAGCAAAATGAAACGCAATACATTTTATCTCTAGTTGAAGGCTTCAAATTGGGTTCAAACCATATTTAGTTCAATACATACAATTGTGTTCAAAACATATTTAGTGGAATACATACAATTGCATTAAAAAAGTGAAGCCATAAAATTGTGTTCAAGATATTTAGATTTCAGCATTGGATAACCGATAGATATTGATATGCCGCTAAACAAAATCAACCAACCAAACAAAGAAAATAGAAGAACTTTTTCATATTAAAGAATTCAAAATAAACTCCAAAATGTAACTTCAAAAAAACAAATATCACCAGCTCTAGTAATTATGTGCAAAAAAACATGTATATTCACAAACTCTAAGTATCATATACCATGTATACAACTGTGAAAGCAGAATAATATATTTCATATGTTATTACTTCAAAGCTCCCCACCACAGAAAATAATAAATTAAAGCATTGAATGACCCATAAATGAGTCGATATACCATTAAACAAATCAAATTCAAAATTATTTGGAGATTGCACATTTCAAAAGAGGCGATACAGTTATTTTCCAAGGTCGAAAGTATGGGGCAACCAGTGAGTATCGAACTCACTAGAGAGTCGTAAACGTTCTAGTGATACAAGCTTGCTTACAATTACATCGCCTCAAGGTGCAACAGAGGCGATATACATGCTGTCTAATGATCGTGTAGACTATTCCCTGGTGTAAAGTGCAGCAGCCATGTTACTGCTGCGATTTTGGCAGCAATAAAGTTTTTACAGTGTGGAGTTACTAATCCTTTAACCAATCAATCGTTGTAATAAATAAGGCGAAAAAAGATGAGGACAATAGTTTGAATAATGTAAATAATTTACATTATACCTCATCTCAGAAATATAGACAGATTTTGAAGGTCCGAAACGTTATAATAAGTATGGTGACAAAGATGAGAACAATATTCCCAATATTGTAAATAGTGTAGATAATACCTCATCTCAGAAATACAGACAGATACTGAGGGCCGAAACGTTGTAATAAATATGGCGACAATGATGAAGAAAATAGTCCGAATAACGTAAATAATTGGATTTGAACACGGCATACTAATCCTGCTTTCCGTGCCATTTACCACAAAGTTACCAGAACACCTAAGAGACAATAGGAACAGCCACTATTGTAAGCTGTGTATAAAAGACATCAAACCCAAGCAGGTGAAGAAATGCAAACATATGGGTAACGTGATACAGAAATTCGAAGTTTCATTGCAATAGCAAATGTTGTCATCTAGAAACTAAGCAATATATTTAGGCATAGTGAGATATCTATTTAAGCAAAGCCGTTATGAAATTCTTACTATCTTGTATCGTAGAAAATGTTGAACAAAGTGACTTAAAGCGTTATGCGCTTGTCCTTTCCAATGATGGAATTGTGGCACCATTTAACGAGGCAGAAAGGGAAAAGAAAGAAAAGAAGAAAAAGAGAGGCTAAGAACCGAATCGTGAGTGATAAGCAAGAACACACACACAGCTAAGAGACAATGGATAAAATGATATTTTGATAAGTAACAAATGGCGAAAGAGTGTCATTACAATGACAGAGAAATTCTGAGTAAAAAGAAAGGGAAAGAAGGAAAGAATCAGTTATGTTTTGGCATCGGCTGTGTTATCTAAGGATATGAAAACAAACTATTGATACGGGAAGACATCTTATCAATTACAGACCGGCTGGCCAGAGAAAGAAAAAAAAATTCAAATGAAAATGTTATTTCGTTAAGTGACGAAAAACAGGCAACAAAAAAGACTTGGACAGATATGAAAAATTAATGTTTTTTTTCTTTCTTCGAGGCGACAGACTGGCTGGAACCACACATTCTGATAATAAGCGATAAAATACCTGACGTAAACCACGTGTAGAACAAGAGTTATGGCCGACATTGTCATATTGTCCCGCTCGTGGCTGGAGAAATGATAAACCATTAAGGGGAAGAAAAGGGAAATAGAAGAGATTATTTTTTTTTTTTTAAGCAAGATATTTTTTTTCTTCCTGAAACAAAGCCGCAGATTCGTCCAGGCCCGACTAAGACATCATTGGTCGAGTGGTGATCACATGATGCACGAGGGAGGCTGTTGCCGCCCATCTGGAGGATGAGTAAGAGAGGTTGCCACGAAGATGTGGGTAGGGCAGTTCACGCCCCTCTGAAGTATGATGAGAAGGTGGGAGTGAGGAAAGGTTCCCAAAATGGAAAAAGGTGGAAATTCCTAACCAGAGAGGTGGATATGTATTTAGAATTATCGAGGAACCCCCCGGCGCCGACAAACTCACCCCGGCACCCCGGTTTTGGTCGGCGCCCATATAAACGAAGCCACAACGAGCAGAAATGAGTCGAGTCCCAGCATTTCCCAGAGTCAGTCTCCGGTTGAGGAAAGCCTCGCAGATAGCTGACCAGGATTCGCGCACTTTCCGGACCCACATCTTCAAACCAAGAACAATTATTTTGAAGAGCGACTTAGATCCAGATCACCGAAATAAGTTTTTCTTTTGACTTTCGTCCAAAGACCCACCGAAACACCAACTTCTCAGAGAGCAGACGACTTGAAGTGTTAAAACTTGCCTAGCGGAAAACGACGTGTCACAATCCATAGAACGGGTCGGGAGATAGATGCAGTCCTATGTATCGAACAACTAGACATAAAGTTTGTTACCTTTTTCTTTGATACTTTGAACTTTTGAGTTTTCATTTTATTGCTTTTTATGCGTATTTTTGCGGCCCCGATGACTGATTGATTTCCTCTGCCTAGATCAAATCACAACGTGGGTAGGCAGACTGGGAATCAAAGTAGGACGTCACAGTTGGTGCCGTGGTAGACTGGGATAGAACGACACGGTTGGCGCTGCGACCAGGGGACGACGTCACAAAATAAGTTGGACAAAATGTTTAAGCAATATTTGGAATCTTTAAAGACTACCAATTTCAAGAAAAAATGATATTTGCAATAAGAAAGACACAGCTGAAGGTTCTCGTATATATAATGAGGAAAGTCGCCTTGAAGAATTCAATTTGAGAGAATGGTTGACAGAACAATTACAAAGGTGACGAGTAAATGGAAAAGACTTACTAAGAGGAACAACATAGACGAAATTATGATGAGCTAGGATCACCCAGATTCTGAAAGGAAATTTCATATGCAAAGTTTCATCCTTTAGCATTTCCTCGGACTAAAATGATGTTGACATTGATGCGACTACATATGCGAATGAAGGAGAGGAGCATACAGAGAACTTTAAATTATTTTTATGAATATGTTCTGAGTATATCATCCAGCCGAATTCGCTTAGTTTATTTTTCTTTATGTTTCCGTCACATTTCTTATTAAATATCCTACATTATTATAATAAAAATCTGCCAAGGAAGGTGAAACATTTTAAGAAAATTGACAAATTTACTGTGGATTATCTAGCTTTAAAGCACTTTCTATATATTTTGTTCTTCTCTTTTAATCATAATTATGGTTAGATTCATGTATTTCGTGCGTTTTTTAAAATCACTTATGCCTTAATATAATCTTTTACTTGAATTACTTGAGGTTTCTCCTGTGGATATATTAAAGGAGTGTAATTAATATATCGGAAGTATGCTGAGTGTTTAGGCGAAATAATTTGGAAAGAAGCAGATTCAAGAAATTCTAAAAAAATACATGTCAAACCCCAGCTTAAACGCGACCACATTGTTAAACTAATTTTTTGTTTGTAAAAATTATTCTTAAATAACTTTGGTGATATGTCGGTAGATTTTTTTTTATTATTTTAGATATTGGTAGGATGAAGTTTAATTTGATTTTATAAGATGATAGGCTGGCAATATCTATCTATCTATCTATCTATCTATCTATCTATCTATCTATCTATATATATATATATAATTATTTATTCGAAAACTATAACATAAATATGCTATTAAATCACTACAAAAATAGCCATTTTGTTTCAACACTTCTGGTGTCTTTCAAGTGATAGCGTTGAATGTAGAATAAAGGGTTTTAAAAGGTTCAAATCAATCAAACACACCTCGCTAGGGGAAACGCTGTTACATAAACTGAAATGACCAATCAAAATACAGGTATACGGACTAAGGTTATAATAATTATTTAATGCTTTAATGTTGGGGTTAGACTAAAATAGAATTTATTCTAATTAATATATATTAAATTATACGATAAAATTTGAAATTAAAAATTTTCTCATTTTAAAATTCAAATCTAATCTATTAAGTTGGTGCAAAAATAATGTCGTTTTCTCACATATGTTACTTTTATATATGATTTCTGAATTAATTCATTGATATATATAGCCATGTTATATATCATTTTGAAGCGCGTTTTTCGCTCTATCGAATCATGTTATTCGTTACCGTTCTCAATCTCTTCATTGATTTTTTGCAGGCTTTTCGACAGCATAGGCAAAATTCAAATCCGCACGATTTTCAATTTTTTTCCAGTTCAAACTAGGCCAAAAAGCTGCTGAGACAGCTCGTGATATCAATGATGCGTTTGGCCCAGGAACGACTAATGAACGTGTGGCACAACGGTGGTTAAAGAAATTTCGCAATGGTGACGAGAGCCTCGAAGATGAAGACGGTCGCGGCCGGCCGACTGCGGTTGATAACGAACATTTGAAAGGCTTAATTGAAGCCGATCCTCGCAAAACCACACGAGAAGTTGCTGTTCACCTCGAGGTCAACCACTCAACAGTCGTTCGCTATTTAAAGTAAATAGGGAAGTCAAAAAAGTTGGATAAATGGGTGCCGCATGAATTGAACGATAATAAAAAAAAATCGTCGTTTTGAGGTGTTTTCTACGCTCCTTCTGCGCAACAAAAAACGACTCATTTCTCGAGCGGTTTGTGACGTGTGATGAGAAGTGGATCCTCTACGACAACCGGCGACGTTTGACACAGTGGTTGGATGCCGGAGAAGCTCCACAACACTTCCCGAAGCCGA
Organism: Acanthosepion lycidas; assembly: GCA_963932145.1. Taxonomy (NCBI): domain Eukaryota; kingdom Metazoa; phylum Mollusca; class Cephalopoda; order Sepiida; family Sepiidae; genus Acanthosepion; species Acanthosepion lycidas. The sequence goes on along the minus strand of OZ010610.1, from coordinate 14,079,316 downwards.
AATTGCACCAAAAAAGGTTATGGTGACTGTTTGGTGGTCTGCGGCAGGTCTTATCCATCACAGCTTCTTGAATCCGGGCGAAACGATTACGGTGGAGAAGTACTGCCGGCAAATTGATGAAATGCACCAGAAGCTCCAACGTATGTGCCCGAGATTGGTCAATATGACGGGACCAATTCTCCTCCATGACAACCATCGCCCGCATGTTGCTCAACTGACCCTGCAGAAGCTGAACGAATTGGGCTACGAGACTCTGTCTCATCCGCCATATTCACCGGACCTCTCGTTCACCGATTATCACTTTTTCAAGCATCTCGACAGCTTCCTTCGCGAAAAATGCTTCAAAAGCCGTGATGATGCCGAATCGGCCTTCAATGACTTCATCGCTTCCAGAACTCCGGATTTATATGCTAATGGGATAAATAAACTTGTTTCTCGTTGGCAAAAATGTGTCGATTCTAATGGTTCTTATTTCGATTAATAAAGTTTATTATGAAAGGAATTATGATCTTTTGAAGTTGAACCTCAATAAACGCCATTATTTTTGCAGCTACCTAATATATTAATCTATATTAAGTTTAAAATTATAAAATTCCTGAGGAAAAAAGAAAAATACATATGTTATTCTATTTAATTTGTTTTTATTAAAATAAAGTTGGGATAAATTTAAGATCAAATGTTGCTCTGAACCTCATGACAACGTATATATATATATATATATATATATATATATATATATATACGCTAGTTCAATGGGAGAAATGGCTGACTTGCAAAATTCAATAAGTTTGAAACCAAGCTAGTAATGTTTCACCATTATCGAGCAAACGCTGAAATTTCATCTGTCAGGAAGGATGGATGTTCTTTCACGGAACCCGCTTGCCCTGAACAACTATTGGAACTGAAGTTCAGCATAGACCTCCAGTGTAATTCATATATGCGATCTGTTGCTAAAGATGATGGAAATAGTCTCGGTTCAGTGCACCTCTACTGTCAGTGTTGGAGATAAATTTGGGAATAATTGAGATCACTTGCGAAATCCATCGAAATTCACCCATAAAATAAAAACGAAAATTTGTACGGAAAGTAAGGACCTACGTACATCAAATTGTCTTTAAATTTAGTTTCAACCGAAGAATTATCGTTAAACTTTTAAAATGCAAGCTTAAATATTAATGCAATACTTAAATGCAGCGATCAGTTTTGAATTCTTCTGTAGTTTATTGTTGCCTACCGCATACGGCAGCTGTATGCTCAGCAAAAACAAATCTCAGTGAACAGAGGACTAGATTGCAATCAAAAGAGCCAATGTTAATAAAACAGTGCTCGATGTAATACAACAGATCTATTAAGTCTATATTAATAAATATACATATTATCCCTCACCGTTAGCATAATATGTATATTTGTTCTACAATATACCCCCATAAATATAATTTAAATGAAATTTACACACATCTTAAACATATTTTCAATATAATACACATATACAGAAATATAATTTATATATCCTCATATGCAAATAGATAAGACTGTGCATCCGCACTAACGTAGATATTCATAACTTCACACTAATATTATAATTTACACTTAGACAAAACAACATGCATGCAAAAAATATATGCCCACAAATAATCGTATGATCTTGCATCCTTACACTTATAAATATTCATAAATTATATGGAAAAAAAAGTATACATAAACACAGGCCCATATATGAAAATGTTCGTCTAAACACCTTCCTAACCAGAAAAGGATGCGTAGGAGGACAGCGATGAGGCAATCTGATGGCAAATGTGCTGGGTTTCATGTAGCAGTTTCGAGTAGCAGTTGTAGAGTGACCTGACATAAAATCCTATTACCATTTTGCTTGTCCTTCCTTTTGTTAATTCGTCCGCCATTACGCCTACAAGTATTTCGCGTTTTGATCGCGTGGAAATAGGTTGAAGTGTTACTTGGTTTCAATGAGAAAATGAAAGAAAGAATAAAGGGATGATAGAAGTGGAAAGAGAGATAGAACGAGAGAGAGAGAGAGAGAGAGAGAGAGATTACTCTAAAAACAGACACTACAATTTCATCTCAGCCAGAAGCTGATGGCAATCGCGATAATGCGCCATTTTACAGATGCACAGTATCGAATGGCAAAAACAGAGCAAAGCAATCGCTAACAGTTACCATAAATAAAATACCATCGTCTGCTGAATTATTTATAATATTTTATTAAGAAAAATGTTCGTAAGACGGGGAATTGGCTAGAAAGAAGGTAAAATAGAAGTGTTTAACGTTTCTTGCCAATACCTCATAAATAGCGTCCTGGGTATGACGATAAACTACATCCGCCTCCTGGGTAAGATGAGAAACTACGTCCAACAGCAAGGCATCTGATAATACGTTTTTGAAAAAATAATGTTGCCGGCTATACGTTTTTGAAAAATAATATTACCAGCTATACGTACTTGAAAAAAAAAATTATCCACTACAGGAAGAGATTTTCGACAAAACAAAAATATTGGGGAAAAAAAGTCAGCAGTAAATGACCCATTGATGTTGATATGCCGTAAAACAAAACAAACGTCATAAATACTGGACCGTTCTATTACAGTTGCGTAGAAAAAACAAGACATGAATGAATGAAAGAAAGAAAGAAAAAAGAGAAGAACGACGTGTTTAAAGTCTTTGTCCATGAAATGGAAAAATCGTCAATTTCAAATATTTTCATTTGTACCCCCTTACTTCTTAAAATAACGACCAACGTTCATATTTATTATTATTATTGCAATATTTTGTTAAAGTTGCTAAGTTCTTTTAACGATTCGACAGGCTAATTTCTACAGATTTTATTGTCGTGGATCTCTCCATGAGCTTATTCCATCATTTTCTGGAAGACGCCCCTTGAAAATATCACGATTTTCTTATTGTATGTACAAATTTGTTTTTGTTTTTTTTTCTAAGAAAGGCGACTAGATTCGTGTCAATTAGTAATGTGGGGATTTTCAATGGCGCCAGAGGTTTCTCGAATATAAACAGAAGTCAGAGTTACTCTAAACAGATTTTCGAAAATGTCATGGCCATATTGGAAATTTGTTGTAACACATTCCTGATATCCCCGCATCCCATATTTGTCCTGCTTTGCCATTTCCTAAGCTTAGTGACTTTCAAGAAAGAAGCGAAAATACGTTTCTCTAAAGTTAGTACTTATACAAAACAGAAATCCAATCCATGGAGATACTTTTCAGTTGTAATCGAACTACCACTATTGAATTGAAAGTAAAAAAAAAAAATAACAAAAAAAAAAAAATAATAATAAAGCCCACTTGCGAAATTTAATAATCTAGACCAATTAACTCCAAGCGAGATTGTCACGTGACACAGAGCTCAGGAAATTGCAGCTCATGGGAATTAATTATTAATGAAGCGATCAATTTTCATGCGATAGTTGTTGTAAAATGTTGGTTATTGAATCTGAAGCCGTGCTTTCACATCGCCCATTATGAAAGTGTCATGAGATTTGACGAGATAAAAGGTTTCATGCGCGTGCGCAAAGTGAGAAAGATGTGTATTTAAAAGCAAGATTAGTTCATTTCGTGACGATAAATCCGATAGCAGTCATTTATGCTATTCGGGAACATTCCTTAGGCTGGCAAAAGGATATAGCGTGGATTGGACTAAAAAGAGAACTGGCCTGAAAGATCTAAAGTCATAGTCATTGAAGGTCCACTCAAGAATGAACAAAAGTTTCACTTATCTGCCACAAGACATCCGTTACCGTAGTCAAATAGTCCGCGGGAGGAAATAACCCACTGTCGATATAGAGTAGAATACTGTCCATAAATTTCATGAAAAATCTACGAAAGTTCGTTTTTAAACACTCAATAAATCAATGCGACAAACTTAATTATAATCATTTTATACCAATGCTAATGTTATTTCGAATAATGACGAGGTTACGGAGTAAGAGAGTGAAATGTCCGACATTCAAATGCCGGTCGATTATGTTGCGTTGACGTAACGATAATGTTCTTAGGAAATGCATGGAACCGTTTTTCTTCAGCTGCGGGCTAAATAGTAGGACATTGTGCTCTATTGCCTTGATGTGGCAACCAGGAAGGAAAACTCTAAACTAAAACCACTTTCATGGCGTCGTGGTCTACAATATCTCATTTTTCTATTGTTAGATTTTCGGAAAAGTGGGGCAGGTTCTACATAAACTTTCCACTTCAGATGACTTAAAATGAAATGGTTGTTATACGTCGAAATCAAGGAGAGAGTTCACACCACAGTCACTCACTTTATATGTGTGTGTGTGTGTTTGTGTGTGTGTGTGTGTGTGCTAGCTTAAAAGCCGCTTAACGCAGGCAGTAATTAACCTAGCAATTGGTTGGGACTTTGGCTCGTTCATGAGTTTGAAATCCGTTGCCTATTATCAGCATTGGAAGCTCTCCTGGCGACCGTGTGATCTGGTTTCTCATTTGCGCTGGACTCTCTTTTTCACGCTGCAGCCTTGGCTTTTATTTTATTGCAATCTGGTCCTCTGTTGGCGGGGATTTCTTTTTGCGAGGCATGTTGCTGCCGTATGCAATAGGCAACAATAAACTACAGAAGAACTCAAAATTGATCGCTGCATTTAAGTATTGCATTAATATTTAAACTTATCTTTTAAAAGTTCAAGGAAAATTCTTCTACCGCCGCTTAATTTAAAGACACTTTGATGTGCTTATGTCCTCATTTTCCGTTTATGTTTATTTCATGGGTGACTATCGCTGGATTTCGCAGTTAGTTTCAATTATTCCCAAATTTATTTCCAAGTTATGAAAATTGGTATCGTACGAAAAAATTCGTCGCAAAAAAATTATCCAAAATAATTAACGAAAAGAATCGCAGTAATGAAAACTTGAAAAATAATCTATTTTTTCATGCTTCTACGGCAGTTTTTATGTAGTTTGCGGCCATTTTGTCCTGGCCAGAAAGAGAGAGAGCCAATAGCTGGCTGCAACGAATACGCAGGAAGATTCTATTGGCCAGCGTGAGAGCCAAAAGCTCACTGACACGAATGTTAACTAGCATGCTAGCATGCAAAAAAAAATAATCGATAGCTGCATTCGTCACAAGTGGGAAAAATTTAAATCTGCATGGCATTTGACTCCAATTGGCTCATTCGTTTGCTTAAAATCAACGTTGATTCTGATTCCACAGAACTGGGTTCGGTGTGAAAAAGTATTTGTTGTTAACATTCTTTTTTCATTCGTTTTTTTCACTTACGAGTCCGTTTTTAAAGATCGTTTTGTGTTCATTTTTCTTTTTTCGTAACAGATTTAATGTTTAGTATAGAGCTTAGAAAAATTCGCAGTGTGAGATAGGCAAGAAGTAAGGCCTGTAACAACATCAGCACGGCAAAGAGCACTCTTTTAAAGGTAAGGAAGGCAAAAATGTTTTAAGTCAAGTGATAGGGATTGCTGTATGAGTCGTACGATTTTTGAATCAAGCACGGGCAACGCCGGGCCATGCTTCTAGTATATATATATATATATATATATATATATATATATATATATATATATATATATATATATAAACTATCGTTCAAAAATGGAATTTAAAATAGAGAAAATAATTATCAATGCTTAAAAAAGTGAGAAATGATATTTTATTCGGAAATTTATTATGCTAGAAAGATATATATATATATATATATATATATATATATATATATACACTGCAGTTCAAAAGTTTGAAGACTGTCATTACAAGAATTTGCATGGAATGAACTTGACAGAAGAGTAAATAATGTTAAAGTTCTTAGTGCAATAAAGAAAAGAATGGAATCAATTATCAAATTTATACTTCGCAACGAATGCTAAAATTTGAGCAGCAATTATCTATCTATCTATCTATCTATCTATCTATCTATCTGTATATATATATATATATATAGGGTCGTTTGGGAAACTTGTGGCATTCGGTGCCCCAGGTCTCTGTATTCGTCCCTCCAAAAAGTGTGGATGGTCCTGCACGAGGCCTTCACCAATATAATCAAATCTCATGTGTCGGTGTGTCGGGCTGTTGGTTTCCTGGAAACTGACCTGCTTGACCCTCATACGTCGAATCTCGACGGGAGAGTCGATCATATATATATATATATATATATATATATATATATATATATATATATATATATGTATGTATGTATGTATAAATAAAAAGAAAGAACAGTAAGATATATAATCCGGTGTTCTTATAGATAATTTTATTTTTACAAAATAGTGCTCAATGTAAATTTACAGAGCATTAATATTATAAATTAATTGATTTAAAATATGGTTTTTCCGCTAAACAATTCTAACCATGTTTCAAAAATGGAAGGTCCGAATTTAATTTTGTAATTAACATTAAAGACATTAGTTCCATTTCATCATCCAGACCTTCCATTTTTGAAACATGGTTAGAACTGTGTAGCTTAAAAAACATATTTTAAATCAATTAATTTATAATATATATATATATATATATATATATATATATATATATATATATATATATATATATATATGTGTGTGTGTGTGTGTGTGTGTGTGTGTATGTGTGTGTGCGTGTGTGTTATTTATTATTATTCGGTCGAGCTTGTTCTAAGTAGCCAACCAACCATCACTGTCCTGAATCAAGATTGGAAGTTCATTCGAGTGGCATTGTGTGTCATAACATAGATGATAGATGTAGGTTGTTGGTGGGTGAGCAGTTCGTCTTGCGTCATAACTTGGTCTCTAGAGCTTTAGATCATTCGCAAGTTTTTCTTTTATTCGCCAGCTGTCTCCTGCAAAGAGCATTATGCATTCACGCAGTATTGCAGAAATATCAGTGATGGGACCATAGAGATGGGATTTCATTCTTTTTTGTCTCCAAGAGATGTTAAGCAAAGCTCCCAATATCCAAGTGTAGCTTCCATCAAGCTTAGACTCAAGCCTTTTAGTTAATTAAATGAAATATTCACATGCACTTATAATGAAGCCAACATTGAAAATACATATACATGTGTGTGTGTGTATGTCTGTATTAAGGCAGTAAATTCTCTTTTACGCATGTCTGATTAAATAAATTACACACATTATGTCTGCTTATTTTTAGCATAATCCGTTCATATTCACGGATATTTTTCCATGTATTACAATCAAAGGATGCAAGAAATGCACTGTAACAGTGAAAATCACTTTTATTTCCCAGGCACTTTCCATGTATCATCATCAATGGTATAATAGTTGTGAAATAAAAGTGATTATCACTGCTACAGTGTCTTTCTTGTATCATTTGATTGTAATACACGGAAAATTATCCGTGAATATGAAAGCATTATGCTAAATATAAGCAGTAATAATAATTTAATTTATTTATTCAGACAGGCCTATTATATATATATATATATATATATATATATATATATATATATATATATATATATATATATATATATACGGTTAAGTATATATTTCCAAACATTGATCAGTATTTTATCCTCCCTGACTTTTTTGTTTTTTCTTGCTGTTGTTTGCGTTAGTAATTCATGAAAATCTAATTCCATTTAAAATAAAATGTCTATTTTGACACTGTCAGCGATTCTTATTCGATGATTTGCGTTAAAACTGTTAATTTTCAGAAATCCGTGTGTATGTGCTAAATTTCCTCCATTTTAAATTAAACAGAGCAAAAGCCGGAAATATTGATTAGCTAAAACGTAATTGCCGCTTTGGAAATTAAAAAAGCAAGAATAAAATAGGAGATAATTTACTATCAAATTAAATTGCCGTAGAGTAACTCGTTTATTATAATTACGAATTTTGTTGTCAAACGGTGGCTTTTATCAAAAAAGAATGTTTAAAACTCTTAGCGAAAAAATAATAATTTCAAACCAATAAATTTGCTCTTTTTTATAAAGTTTATAACAATCATATTTTAAGTTTTATATCGTCTGCTTAATATTATCATCCGGTAATGTTTTATGTAAGTGACCACGATAAGCGGTTTCCCTGTAATTATAAATACTGTCTAATCGGCTCGATAAAAAATTGTCACATGACTTTGTCCATATTTCAAAAACAGAAAATGGAAAATTTAAACCAAAATCAAAATCTCTTGAGATAAAAATAAAATAAATAAATAAAAGCAAGTCAGACAAAAGCAATAACCTGGTAATCACATTTCAAATTGTTTTTGTATTTTCGAGAGGCGCACAGTGAAATCTTACTAACACGTCAGAAAATAGCTTATGAACCTCAGGTGAATGTTAAAAAGCAAAATGGCTACCGTACAAATAAAACGCTATCAAATAAGTGAGAATACAAACATAATTATCCATATCATTCTGTTTGGTTGTAAATAAAATTTGGAGATAAAAAAGTAGTAAAAGGTTTTTAGATCTTTATTGATATATTTAATAAAGTTAATATTTCTCCACATTATCGATAACATGATATCATCACAATTAATAAACTGTCCCCCCCACCCCAAAAAAACATCTGAGGAAATTGATGAAGTAATATCAGGAGAGCACAAAAATTGAGGGAAAAAAAAACTAATTTCGTACCACTAGCCAAACACCTGTCCTAGGGACATTTTTAACTAATTTTCACCCAGTACAAGGTCCAAGAGCCATTCAAGGTAGAGGTTTACTGTGTGGAATTGTATGAGCGTAAGAAAAGGTAAGTGATGTTCTTGGGGCTAGGAAAAATGACTAAACTTGAAAAGGTCAAGATTTAATTATTGAATAACATTTCAGTGTTCAGTCGGTGACTGTAGAATTATAGTGTGGTATTCGACTTTAGAAGGAACAGGAAACCCAATCATAAACATGATACAAAGTGATAAACTACTATTCCTGTTTAAAAGACTGAATTGTCATAGAAGTTCTCTTGCCTCTCTAATATTTCTGTATAAACAAACGGAAAATATCCATTTTGTAAATTCCTTTTTTACTTATGTTACGTCCACTTGAATGCTCTATTTTGACATAGCGATGTACAGGAGACCACGAGAGAAACGATGAATCATTTACTAATGATTACAACGATAATAATAATAATAGATACATTTGAATACTTTACTGACAATTATAATAATAACAACAGTAATAATAATAATAATAGTACCTACTCTCCAAAATAGAAGAGATGCAGAACCCAAAGAACTATATGGAAACTCAAAAAGTCCCTATATGGACTGAAACAGAGCGGAAGAACGTGGAATAAATTAATCCATTCCTTTTTAATTGAACAACAATTTGAATCCTCCCAAGTTGATCCATGCCTGTAGACAAGAACATTTAATAATGAAATATTAGTAATTCTGGTTATTCTGGTCGACGATAAGTTAATTACATCAAATATGAAGCCGCTTTATTAAAAATCAAAAATTCCCTAAATATAAGGTTTAAAATGACCGACTTGGGTCGACTATCATAGTTTCTTGGTATACAGTTCGAATTTAAGGGTAACACTATTACAATGATTCAGTTTAGATACATCGAGAAGCTCTTATCTAAATACAGCATGCAAAATTGTAAAACACGAACTACTCCATGTGAAATGGATTTAAACACAATTATGAATAATGAAGATGGTATAGCGGCGTGTGAGAAAGAATATAGAACATTGGTTGGAAGTCTTATTTACGTCATGACATCAACCAGGCCAGATATCTGCTATACGGTTACTAAGTTATACCAAAACATAAACCGTGGACTGTGCATTTAACAAGAGCTAAGCAAGTCTTACGTTATCTAAAGGGAACTAAGAGTCAGTGCCTAGTATTTCGACAATTAGAAAAACTATTACAATTGGAAGGATTTTGTCATGCTGATTAGGCAAACTCACCAGATCGTAAAAGTATAACAGGCTATTGCTTTAGATTGGCAAACGATAATCCAATGATTAGCTGGAAATCTAAGAAACAGGGAATGATTTCACTTTCTACTTGTGAGGCGGAATATATTGCATTGTCGCAAGCAACACAAGAGACTATTTTTCTTAAATTACTAATAAAAACAATTACAACACTGATAATAAATGAGCCAATAATTATTTACTGCGACAATCAGGCCAGTATTGCTTTGGCTAGAAATCCAATAATACATCAAAATCACAGCATATCGATATTAAATATCAATTTATAAGGGGTCTGGTCCAAAAGAAAACAGTAGAAATTGAATATGTTCAATCGGAAAATAACGTGTCGTATTTATTTACAAAGCCAATTCAAAAATTGAAATTAGGGGTTTTCTTTCCTGTCATATTTGGTACTGACCTATAAGGTCCTTATTAGTCCTGGGCAAGACGTAAAACTGCATCCATTAAGTCTCTCTTAAGTCCTTATTAGTCCTGGGTATGACGTAAAACTGCATCCATTAGTCATTGTCTTAAGAAAAGTCAGTTTTTGGTATGAATGTGAGTCCTTAGTTTCGGGGTATAAATGTAAATAGTCCTACTTTTTGCCCAATCCTCCTCTATTGACCCTCAGGATCCCTCTGACCTGGAGTGATAGTGACTGTTTTAATGGGTCCCAGCTATGGGTAAAATAACAATTTTTTCCACTTTTTAATGGCTCTCAGGATCACTCTGACCCGGAGTGATAGTGACTGTTTTAATGGATCCGATCTATGGGTAAAATAACAATTTTTTCCACTTTTTTTTTTTATGATCACAACCGCAATTTATAATATTGTTGTTAATGTTTATTAACCTGAAGTACTTAACTGTGGACAAAATGATAATTAATTTTTGTGGATATTAATTTTCTTTATAAAAAAAAAAATCTGAATGCTAAAGTATTTGTTTCATATGAATATTGACTTTACTAATATTTTGAAAGAAAATTCCATAGTATACCCAAAAATGAGAGGGTGTTGCAGTTTTTTGTGTATACGTATGTACTAGTGAGCTAGCCTAAATGAGCTGACTGATTTATAGTTCACTAATAAAGCCGATATTGATAAAGTTAACACTCGTCGATGGTTACGGGCATCTGGATTAAAGGCAGAAACGGAAGGCCTTATTCTTGTAGGGCGAAATCAGAGTCTTTCACTAGAGGCAAATATCATACATAATATTGTGGATCCAAAATTCGGGTTCTGTAATAAATATGAGGAAACCATAGACCATCTAATCTCAGGATGCTCTGTACTTGGGCCAAATAAATATAAAAACCGTCACGATAGAGAGGGACAATATTTACACTGGACAATGTGCAAACACTTTGGAAAAGACTTTAATAAACACTTGCATGAACATCACCCAGCACCGGTTACAGAAATAGAAGAAATAACACTTCTATGGGATTACATCATATTTACAAACAGGAGAATTGAAGCAAATAGGCCGGACATAATTGCCAAAAATCGAAAAGAAATGAATTGTCTACCAATTGATATGGCTTGCTCAGCGGATTGTAATATAGTAACCGAGCAATTTGAAAAACTATCGACGTGGAAATCGAAATCGTAAAAAATATAGAAATTGAAAACAAGAAGAGTACCATTCACATTAGGGCTGCTTGGAATGATAAAAAAAGGAACACAACAATTAAAAAAATCCCTGACCTTAGTGTGATCATAGCAGATATCGGAAAATAATGATGATGATAATAATAATAATAACTTTAAAGACATCCAAATCCAAGTAACACAAATGTGTTAAGGGCTTTAAGTATAATAAAGAAAACTACCGAATATCATGTAAGTCAAATTCCTGGGTGATTAAGCATCTCCGAGCTACAAGAGACCACATTGTGTGGAAGTTCACATATCATCTGCAAAATCCCCTTTATCTAATCGAAACGTCCTAAATATTAATAGATGACTCTTATACAGTGCCCTTTTTATTCATACACCTCGGAGGTGACTTGAAAATTAGGCACTTAAAATTAATCTCTGCCAAGATGATACCACACGCAATAATAATAATAATAATAATAATAATAATAATAATAATAATAATAATAATAATAAATTTAGCAATGTTTACAATATTCTCAATTGTTTAAATAATTCTGTACAGTTTTGCGAAAATCTAATTAAACAGATAATTACGTTAAAAAAAATTGTATCCGTTCAAATAATTTGTAGGAATGCGAAAGGTCAGGTAACAACGTTTGATACAAACGCTGCAGGTAATAAGATTGTAAATAACGTTGCCTTGCGTGAAAATATAGAAATCTATAAAAAAAAAAGAAAAGAAAAAAAAAATGAAAATTATATATATTCGCTTCCAGGAAATATTTATTTTTAGAAGCCAAGATTTTTATTCATTTTACATTTTTTTTTTTATTTTTGATAAAAGTCTATAACAGAAGGGAATATTTATTAAAATGTTTTAAAGTCTATAACAGAAGGGAATATTTATTAAAATGTTTTTAAAATTGTAAGGAAAATTAAATGTTTACGCCATTGTCATAAAAGCGACCTCAAAGGTTGATATTGTTATGGTTGTTTGTGAGTTAACGATATAGAGTATTTTGCTCAATTCCTATTACATCACACACATACGCACACATACACACACACAATCACACAAAAGAAATTGACGTATATGTATTTATAAAAGAATATCTTTTCTTGAGTAACTCGGGGAATGTATGGTCTTGCATTATGGTGTTGGAGAAATACACCATTACGATTAATGAGTGATAGGGGCCTTATATAATTGTTTGTACTCTTCTTTCAAATGATAACAATAGTTAATGCTCAGAAGTGTTGCGTTGTTTTTAGAATTATTATTGGGTTGGTGCATAATTATCAGGCGTTTTTGTGGGTGAGTTATTTGTTAATAAAAATTGTTGTTTTGTTTACTTTTTTAATTTTATTTTCAGGTTATAAAAATGCGTGTTGATAAACATACGCGCCAGAATAATCTTTAAAACTGTTATTGTTTTATTGTTATGTTTCTTTAATCATAATAAATATTGTTTAAAAACCTCTGATAATTATGCACCAAGCCAATAATATCATTTTAGTACAGCCTGAATAGCAAATTCCTTCATGCATTGACGTTTGTAATTCATATTTGGTGATAAATCTACCTTTTACAATGGCTGCAATATCCCTTGACATTTTCGAGGAATAAGATTATAATAAAAACCTTTTTTCCATTGGTGATTCATAACTGTTTTCGAGTGTAAGCTGGGTTTCGGGATAAATTCGCTTTTTCAATGGCTGCTATAGCCGTTGACATTTTCGAGGGATAAGATTATAATAAAAACCCTATTTCCATCGCTGATTCCTGTTTTTGAGTTTAATCTGGGTTTCGGGATAAATCCGTTTTTTTTTCAATGGCTACTATAACTCTTGGGATTTTCAAGGGATAAGATTATAATAAAAACCCTATTTCCATCGTTGATTCATAACTGTTTTCGAGTGTAATCAGGATTTCGGAATAAATCCGCTTTTTCAGTGACTGCTATAAACCTAGTCGTTTTCATTGGATGAGATTCTAGCGAACCCTCATACTATCACTTATGATTCATTCATAGAAAGGTTCGGTTGCAAGTGTATAGTACCAAGATGAGAAAAAGGTAACTCTTTGATTAAGTTTCAGGTTCTGAAGGACGTATTGTCCAAATTTAGACACTTCCATGACGATGAAGGTGTTTTAAGATCGAAGTGTCACTGCTCAGCTAGTTCCTTTATATTTTGTTTCAAATCCTCTAAACTACGGTTTGCAAGAGTCCAATATTAGCATAATCCGGTCATCTGCTTATGCTATATATTTTGAGATTCTTGAATAAAAATCTGCCATGTCATCTCAGCTTCAGTTACATTCACACCGCCATAATATAAATTTCCCCTGCCTTTTCTATGCACACTTTCTTGGCAATTAATCTAATGAACTTTCCTCTATGCTACTTAGACTATATAAATTTAAGCGCAGTACTAGATTGGTGGCTAGGTCTCATCAATTTACACTTGAAATGCTTACATGTAATCGTAAGTTCGATGTTTTCTTCTATTGCACTTTTCGCTCGTGGAAATGTCTTCCGGTATCTTGCATCCAAGTTAACTTCGATATTGAAAAATTTAAATGCAATATCAATTGTTATCTTATGTTACTTAATTCTTATTCTATTGTTGTCCTCTCTCCGTAATGATAGTTTTTCTCATTTTCTCTAACGCTGACTAACCTCTTACGCCTTAGTGGCTTTATTGTCTTGCTTGGGGTGAAATGATTAACAAAAAGAAAAGAAAAGAAATCAAGATTGATGTGAATGTTCGAGATGAAAATATCCCGATGAAAACTAGGTAAACTCTGGTTGCCAAATGCGAGAAAATAAAGCGTTATATCCATCAACAGAAGGAACCTTTTGACTAGTTCCGTTGTTCAGATCTAAACTGATTTGGAAAGATTGGTTGGTTGGTTGTTTTGATTTATGGCATATCAAACTCAGTGGGTTATTTAATGCCTACAAACTTTTTTAAATAGATTCATAGCAATAGATTAGTAAAAAAAAGGTGTGTATGTATGCATATATATATATATGAACCATTTTTCAATTACTCATATTTTTAGTATAATCCAACTTTTTATTACAAAGTATTTCTGGTATTAAAACATATTTTTACACAAGTTTGGGTGTTAAATATTTGCTCATAGGTGGGACCCTAACAGGTGCTTTCAACCCGGGTCAGGGTGGACCTGGGAACACCAGCAATTGAGAGGTGGTTCCATACTCCTCAAAACCTCCTGGTCAGAAGCCTTACTGTTGAACGTAGTTTATCGTCTTACCCAGGAGGCAGATGCCGGTTTATCATCATACACAGGACGGCATTTTGAAAGGATAAAATTCATCCAAAAATTATCCAGTCTATATCAAGGCATACGCAAAGAATGAAAATATATCATAATGAAAAACATATGAAGCTCATTTCCACATAAATATTGAAAGAATCCTCTCAAATTAATTACAGTAGAATCACTCATATCCGGAATCCTTCATATCCGGAGTGCCTCATATCCGGAATCCCTCATATCCGGAATCCCTCATATCTGGAGTGCCTCATACCCGGAATCCCTCATATCCGGACATGATTTTGATGTCTATATTAGAACTATTTCGGTGATATATAACTGATTTGAAATTTCCGTTTTTCAGGAAATTTGCTTTGGATAATTGCTTCTGCTTATTTCCCCCTAATGCCTTGTATTGGCGCAAAAGATGATGGGAATAAGAGGAAAGGATGACAAAGAGACACATCCACAACAAGATAGCGATGAAATTCATGATTGTGATGAAATTAAAAAAGCCATTGAAAAGATTGTCAGTTTTATGGAAAGAAAGCTAGCATTCAGCTCTGATGATTGCAATAATGCACGCAAAGTTAAAAAGTGTTTTTCGTTTAAAAAAATTCAAGAAAAAAAAAACAAAACGAAATGCGGAAAAGTTGTTAATGACATTAGAAGAGAAAGAATCATCATGCAACAGCGATTAAAAAATCCTCGTTAAAGGATTTATTTTGCATACGTGACATAATCAATTTAATTTAATTAACATTACATAATTTCTTTATTTTTCCTTAAAATCAATTCTGTTATATTTCACTCACCATTAGCTTATTTTGTTTATTATAAAACATTGAAGATAAATGTTGAATGTGATTTCAGTTCTTTTATTTTAATCTAAATATTACCCCTCATATCCGGACTTTGTAACTAATTCCTCATATCCGGAAGTCCCTCTTAGTTCGGTTGTAAGAGATTCTACTGTATATTTAAAATAAGACAGAGTTTCTTTTCTGGGGATAATGTATGTTCTTTTCACTCTCTCTATCTTTAGATCTTACCAGTGTAGTAAACTACGCTGATAGACGCACAAATAGGGACGGTAAGATTATGTTGCTCCAAGCAGGAAGATAAATCTTGACTATTACGTCATCTAATTGGCAGTTATTCACAGATGAGAAAGATAAAAGAATTCTTCGAAAAGGAAGGACTTCTAAATTTCTGAAGAATATGGCATTTCAAAAATGATCTGGTATTTTCTACGAGCTTGGGAATAATTATAGATTTTGGGGACGATCAAATAACTCATCAATCATGTCTCGCAAACTTCACAGGACTACGTAAAATTACCTTGCGGTGGTTGTAACAGTGCCAAAATTTGGAAAAATACAATTGTTTTTGCACAGAATTAATTTGAAAACACGATTAAGAGGAATCACGAGAATGAAAGGGGGACAACTCATATCGAGTTATACTTATTATAAAACCCATCTTGTTTGTGTTTGTGTGTTCCTTTATATATGGGATCGGATTTCCTACATTTTTTTCAACCGATTTCAACAAAAATTCACTTTTTTTCTTTGGCAGGTAGTGTTTCTTATCGTCTTGCACACTTTTTTCTTTATTTTTACATTCAGAATGCTTTAAAAATTCCATTTACAAGACAATTGTTTATAATAAAATATATTCAATCGGTAGACTCATAACGATTGAAAACAATGTTTTTGTTTGAGTTTGGGTTTGACCAATTCGTAAAAAAAAACTAATTAAGACATGCGTGTCTGTCAACCTTAAACAACAATCTTTGTCAATTTTATTTTTCAGTCTTTATCATGGTCAATACTTGATCTATCTCTTACTGTTACATCCCCGGGCAACGCCGGGCACTACTGCTAGTATATATATATAATTTATGTTGCACATTGAAATTTCAATTTCCTTAGATACTTTCAGTTATTACTAAAGAGTATGTTGTCGTTAACAAAGGGCGTAGCATTTGTTTCTTGGTCCTACAGTTCGGATATTTTAACTTGATAGACTAACATGCTACCTCCACTAGATTCTGTCTATACTGAGCTAAGCGAAGCAAAGTAAATATTAATTTATTTTCCTACCATGATACATTCAAATCTATTCTATGTTCAATCTTGGAGCAGCCTAAAATATATCCTCTTTTACTTGCATTAATTACATTACTCGCACCGTTATCCTCATCTTCATTGCCATATTAACACCGATTTGGCCGGTCTATATTCCAGACATCCTCCGGTGTTCGAAATTTTGAACTGAACCATTTATTTCGTCCACCTAGGTAGATTGTTCTAGTTATACGTGCCATGACACTTCCGGATGTCTCAGCTAATTACCTTTAACTCAAGTCTCCAATTTTTTTTTTGTTCATCATTGCGCTGGTCTGGTATTGAACACACAACTTTTGGGGTCTAATGACTGGATCAAACCAACACCTTTAATCACAGTATCACGTGCCCTTGAGGAGCCAATGACTAGGTCCAAAGAGTTGTGAGTGCAATAACAGTAAAGTGCCCCAAAACCATATCACGGGTTAGCCCAAGCTTTGTGAGTGGAATTGGGTAGATGGAATCCTTCGGGGGGACGTCGATAGCTGTGCTAGCACGATGTCACCATTCATCGTGCCTGAGGGTTTGAACGTGATGGCCAAATTGTTGATAACACGCTCTTTCCCAAAACTTGTAAATAGGGTCTACTCAGTAAAGTTGGTCTATAAAACATAGGTGGACTCTGTGGGTGTTGAATGAACACAAATGCCTCTGAGGAAGTGTCTGTAATAGGGATAGACTAACCGCCCTAATAGACGAGTATTTTCGAATACGAGTGGCCAGATACATTAAACTTTAAATAAAACGGTGTATGGATCAGTTATACCAAATTTAGTATAGGAGATGAAGAAACTGAACATAGGATTGGCTGTTAAGACGCCAAAGCATAAATCAAAGAAGGAAAGTTATTTTTTTAAAGTCTCATCAGATCGAGATGTTCGTTTGGCTATCATTGGCTCTGCCTGGTGTCCCAAATTTTCTTTCCAAGGGACTCTCAGTTCCAACAAGCAGTGTTTTTTTTGGGGGGTGGGGGTGGGGCTGTCCTTTTTATTTCATAACACTTGGTCTGATATCTTGCATTCTCCTGACCATATTTTATCCATCAGATATCTACTAGTGGTGCCTTTCTGCCTTCTTTGTGAAACTTTACATTAATTATCTCTTGCTTGGTACGTTCATTTCCTTCATTATCATCATCAATCTTCTTCCTGAAGAAAAGGCACTTTCAAGACTTGATTATATCGCAATGTGTATCTTTCTCTCAAACCCAATTGACAGGCAGAAAGACAATGTCTTAGAGTACCATATTCACCAGACTGAGGATCATAGTGTTAGACTTATAAATGTGTAAAATGGATTCTGGCGTGAAAAAATCCTACTATAGTAAAGACAAGTACGGAATCGAGGTCTGCTGCTATTTTCTGTTCTCCTGACCAATCTTCTATTCTGCATTGTTTTCATTTGAGATCTTTTAGGGAATGGCCTTTCTGCCTTCTTTCAAAAACAGTACTTTAATCATCACTTGCTTGTGTACGTCAATCTCCTTCATTGTTATTATCAATCTTCTTCCTGAAGGAAACGCAAAACACCTTTAAGACCTGATTATATCGCCACGTGTAAGTTTCTTTAACCTTTTAGAAAATACGCAAAAGACTATATCTATATGACATCAAATAAATGTTTATTCATACATATTTTTCATTTTCTAGCACAGTTTATATATATATATATATATATATATATATATATATATATATATATATATATATATATACATATATATATATATATATGAAGAAATATAGTCTTAAGATGTGCTATATTTATGGGATACTCAGTACTCATTATCAGAGATAGAGCGTGTGTAAATATAAAAGGGAACATAGTCTGTTTCATGCTAGATTCAATCGTCAGGCCTGTCGATTGCGTCTAGCATGAAACAGACAGTCACCGTTAAGTGTTGACTTCTATGTTCAAATTTTATATATATATATATATATATATATATATATATATATATATATATATTTCTTTGAATACGACAAACAAGGGGCTTTTATTTAGTTTTGTACAATTTCTCATGGGATCTAAAATTTTTTTCTTTTCGGATGATAAATTATATAAAACTGTCAGATCTCATTTAAATATTCATGGAGACCTGCCGGACACTATTCGTAACATACTTGTTGACAACACTAATATAATAGAATCATCTACATGCATAAAAAGGCTAAAAATAATGGAAGCTTTATTAATAAAAACAAACGAAAACACTTAAACTTTGAACATGGACAAAATATCTTTTGTTTCGAAAAAAGAAAACATTTTATAAAACATACATACAACAATCTATTCCTTATTTAACGGTTAAAATATTTAATCCTTGAAAATGGCTAAATATATATAGCTGAAAGCGCTCGGATAAAAAGAGCATTCGGAGTTTTTATATAATTTATTATCCGAAAAGAAAAAAAAATATTAGATCGCATGAAAAATTGTATAAAAAAAAAATAAACAGCTTGTCTGCTGTATTCAATGAAACATGCTTAAAAGAAGGATTGCTGCCTGAATACGCATATACATATATATATTGCATATAGCATATAGCGATTGCATATAGCATGAAACAGACTGTCGCCTCTAAGTGTTGACTTCTATGTTCACTTTTATATTTACACACGCTCTATCTCTGATATTGAGCACTTTATTCCATCAATATAGCACACCTTAAGACTATATTTCTTTATATATATATATATATATATATATATATATATATATATATATATATATATATATATATATATGGATATAGATATAGATATAGGATATCGTACATAATTACCATATGCGAATTATATTTAATCAATAACGTTTTAATGACTTTCTTAAGGACATATTTCGAAGTTAACGAAAATTATCGCAGTATGTCGATGAACACAAATTATTGATTCTGTTATTCATAAGGATTACAATTTTGCTTCTGGCGCCTCTCCAGGTATTATTTTTATAAATAAATAATTTACCTAAATGTTTGCCTAAACGTCTACAAAGTATGTAAAAATATATATCACTGTGTAAATTTCGGTTTGGAATAGCAGTGTTTTGTAAATTGAACTCTAGCCGCTTCTTGTGACTTCAGAGCTAAACGCAATCTAACCCAGGTTCATCAACGAGTGAAGTTATTATTATAGACTAATTTCCATCTCCAGGACGTAGAAGATTGGTCGGTGTTAACCAACATGCAAGCAATAAATCGTCATCTTTATGGTAATGACAATGATAATTTAGTCCGTTTATTTATAACGAAACATTCAGCATTCATTGGGAGAGTAGTAAGTTTTCCTCGAGTTACAATTTTTCTCAATTCCTGGTCATCAGATTCGGATAAAAATATACAATCTGTTCTCGTTTCTGATAGTAATCGTAATAGTAACAGTTTCCTTACGTCCTGGGTATGACGATAAACTACATCCGCGTGCTGGGTAAGAAGATAAACTACATCCGCGTCTTGGGTGAGGCGATTAACTACATCCGCGTCCTGGGTAGGATGATAAACTATATCCGCGTCCTGGGTAATACGAAAAACTACATCCGCGTCCTGAGTATGACGATAAACTACACCCGCGTGCTGGGTAAGAAGATAAGCTACATTCGCGTCTTGAGTAAGAAGATAGACTACATGCGTGTCCTGGGTATGAGAGTAAACTACATCCGCGTCCTGAGTATGACGATAAACTACATCCGCGTCCTGGGTAAGAAGATAAATTATGTCCAACAGCAAGATCCCTGATCACAAATTTTTGAGGAGCAAGGAACCTACCCTTAAATGCTTGTGTTCCCAGGTCCACTCTGACACGTGATGGTAATATCTGTTAAGGTCCCAGCTATCGGTAAATAGTTATTCCCCAAACTGTGGGCAAAACACTATGAAAGTGTATAACGTTTTCATACCAGAAATAATTTGTAAAAATAAATTCCAGCAATAAATTTTTAAAGAAAAATTATTAGCAGAAATATATTAAAAAAAATTAGAACAAATATTATCAGCAATAAAAATCTTGTTGGCATTAAATAACCCACTGAGGTTGCTATGCCGTACAGCAAACCAAACCAAACCAGACCAAACCGTTTTCTGACATGGATATATTCGATATTCATTGACCGAACATCAAACTGTTGGTCGAAATTTAGACAATGTTTCAGTTAAAAAAATTTCCCTGGAAAATAAGTTTCCCATGTAGAGTAACTGTTATGGCACTTTCCAGTATTGATATGGATTTCCCTCAGGATCTCTTCTTGAAAGCGAAAAGTCAACATCATCAATATGTCATTTTCTCTTCTTTGTGCTATTCATTTTTTGTGTAGCTCTTGTCCAAATCCTTAGGTGATGTATATTTTTATTATTTCGTACAGTTATTTGTGATCCTGTTGCGTCAGAGTCCAAGAATTTCGAAGTAGGTTAGTCCTAGCTAAGACCTACAGACATCATTCGTTCAAAGCAAAAAAAAAAAAAAGTTTAGAGATATGAAGGCAAATGTGAAAAATGGAAAACTGAATTCTTCCATCTAGCTGTGGGATTAGGTGGTTTTGGCGGAAAAAAAATGTTGCCAATGTGTTCAGAAGACCATTTGGCTGCAACAACAAGGAGAAAAAAAGCGTGGTAGCAAATCTTCAGGAGACAACGAAAAAAGCATCGCTGTTCATATGGTTAAAGCACTATAATGACAGTTGGTTAGAGAACAATTGATGGCAGGAAAGACCAGTTAGCTCCGATCCAGAAAAATCTTCCACAACGGAGGGGCCCGTCATATCAGAATGCAGTAGACGAAATGGGACCTAAACTGACTGTTATTATTCCTCCTGATGACTGATTTGGGGTTGGATCCAGAAATAGGACAGCTAACTGGTAAGCAAGGCCTTGGGTACTTTTCCTTCTTAGGATTCAGTTCAAAATTCTCTAAACGTCTCCCGGATAGACACAAGAGCTGTTCTAAACATTGTGATAATGACCACAAAGATTGAATAAGGATAATTCGACCTCGTGTACATGGTATAGCGGCGATCTGGTTAATGTTGTAAAAGACGATAGAAAAATGACACAATGTGAATGTAATTAAAATAACGAAAGATTCCACCCTTAAAGTAAATAAAGTATTAAGAGATAAGAAAAATTACGTCAGAAACAAAGAAAAGAGAGCCGAACTGTTACGCCATGTCTACCCTTCTGTAATGTTTGACTCTCCTCAGATAATGCTTGAAAAATATTTTCACAGTATGAGATTAGATAAGATAGGTGCATCAACTGATTGACTTGGGAGTGATATCTTCCTAGTGACCAAGTATATTCCTCCACCTTACAGGATGTCAGCGGCTGAACTTGACAGGTTCATATGATCGCGGCAGTCTAGCTGCACCCAGAATATCCGCATGGGAAAAACTATCGATTTTGTTTGAAAATTGTTGCCAGTGTCCTCAAAAGACGATTTATCTACAACAACAAGGAGTAGCAGATCATCAGGAGACAGCGAAAAAATCATCGCTATTCATCTGGTTAAATCGTGATAATGACAATTGGTTGGTAAACAATTGATGGCAGGAGACACTACTTACCACCGATACAGAAGAATCCTCCACAACGGAGTCGCTCCGCCATAGTAGATTGCAATAGAAGAAATGTGACCGAAAAATGGCTGTTATATTTCCGACTGATGAGTGATTTTGGATAGTATCCAGTAATGGAGCTGCTTACAGGTTAGGAGGGCCTTGTTTATTTTCCCTGATTGAAAACAACTATAAAATCGACTATCGATCTGCCGTTCCCCATACAAGTGCTTCTTCTTCAATGTGCTGTGTCTCTTCAGAGCTTTAGCGATCATGGCTCTCAATTACCTGTCCTTTGTAGCTCTTAATAACTTTCATCTTTTTGCCATCTCTCCCAAATATTCTTCCGCCGTCCACTTGCTCAAGCTTGCCATGTAGGTTGCACATTGCTTTTCTCTGTCTTCAATCTGTCCTGTGAGTATCAAATTTTCCAAGCCCCCTTTCCTCATTAAGTGTCTCACAAATTTCAACTGTCTCTCCCTGTTCAACTGTTCTCTTTCTTTTTAAATATTCTTCTGTAGTCATTGTCTCTAGAATTTTGTCGTTGCTCATACGTTCGGTCCATGATATTCTCAGTATCCTTCTGTAGTACCAAATTTTTTTTCTTCAAGTCTCTTCTTCTGTGAGAAGATTGTCCAGCATTCATTGCCATATAGGAGGACTGATGCTGCATAACAGTTCAGTGATCAGATCTTTGTTTGTAACGATATTTTCCTGTTTCTTAATACTTTTCTTAGATTTTGAAAGTCATTTTCACCTATGCCAATGCGCTTTCATATAAGGATATTAATGCAGCTCTTTATATGATTTATTTCATATATTTCGATAAAACATTCATATGATCTTTTTCGTTCACAAATGCCAGACTTTTGAACGCAGGCCAAACCACTGGTCTGTGTGTTGGTAATGTTGTGTACATTTGACGAATGCTTGTATTTTCTATAAACAAGAATAATTTCTTTGAATTTGGTAAATTTCAGAGCATAAATCGCTGTCATATTCCCCTGGAGGTGAATGAATAGGATGAAAAATCTATCCTTACTAAATCTTAATTAATTCTACTTGGTTTAATTCAGGCTCAAATCTAGAGTTTTCTCCGAACTTATTTTATGGCTTCTTATTATAGTTTTTAATTTGTTCTTTCTTTTATTATTCTCGACACTTAATCCTTTAAGCACTTACCCCCGCTTTACCGGCGGTAGAGAAAAATGGTGTACACCTTTATGCAAATTAATTGAAAGAGAACGAATAATTCCTTTATTATGTACTTTCCCCCAATGAAATATGATCCAGTGCTCATATTATTACTTCGTATGTCCATTCCACGAAGACGTTCCTTGCAGATTGACAACAGATCCTGGATTGGATTGAAATCAGGATAGTTTCCGAGCCAGTCGATAGTACTTTGATTTGCTCACTGGTAAGTTTTGCCATTTTATTCGTACAGAGTTACAATTTTCGTATGGTTCTTTGGAGTAACTTCTATCGCAGACAATGGCCATAGGACAACTAATCGACAGTTCAGACAAAAGTGTCTGGGCGAAATAAAAATATGATGTAATCACGGATGACGCAATATTTTTCAAGGTCAAACAAATTTCATCATACACCCAGACAATAGATTCATATTACTACACACCATTGCAAATGACCTAATCTAAAAAAAATAAAAAATAAAAATCGAATATATCCTGTCACCCCAGTGGGTCTAAAACTGACCGTATTGTGAAAAAAGGGAAACTAAAGCGGTTGTTTCAATTAATTTTCACGAAGGTGTAATGCCCAGTCAACATTTGAACAGGTAGAGAAAAATGACTTAATACCTAGCCGCCGGTTGAACGGTGTTTAAACATTTGCAACTATTTTTATATTTACCGTGAAACTTTAGATAACAGTTATTTGCAAATTATGACTCAGGAGGTCAGGCAGATGGGTTAATATTGTTCAGAAACGCAGGGCTCAAAGGATTAATTATTTTCCCTGTTTTTTTTTAAATAACTGATTATTTTTTGCTCCAAATTGTATTTTACGGCTTACCAACATTATGCAGGTTATTTAAAGCCAGAAGAGAAGGGTTGTATTCATAACTTTCTCAAGGTTATTTGCACGTAAGTGAATATATCAAACCCTACAGGAACTGGAACTCGGCTTTCCGGTTTTTAATTGCGAGCCGTTATCGATTACACCTCCCGCACATCTAAACTTACAGTACCTGATATTTCCCAGCGGTAGATGACTTCCTCGATTAGATCTTTAGCTCATCAGCTGATTTTAAGAAATTTATTTTTTAAACCCGATTGTTACTACGTTATAGTGTCGTGGTTTGCCAGTCTTAGGAGACTCTTATGTCTACTAGTGTCTCTAATGTCATATTTAGGACTCTTCAATATCATGGGGCTAATACTGCGAATATAGTCACTGTCTCTGGTAGCGAGCAAATACTCCATGATGATCAGTAAATGAACGAGTCTAGTACGCCTAAATACTGTCTGACAATGTCATCTTACTCCGAGCTTGGACTAACATTAACGGCTTTCAAACGGTTTCATCAGTGCAATTTAACTACGATTTTCGGGAATGGAACGTACCAGGGTAGCCCATTTGGTGTGGCCGGATCGGCGTGGCCGATTCAGCGTGGCCAATTCGGTAGAAGAATTTTTCGGCAGAGGATGATTATGCGTCAGGTTACTACTTTGTCGTTATAGTCAAAATTCCTCTCGCTCTCTCTCTTTCTTTCTTTCTTTCTCTCATTTAGTAGATAAATCAGTACTTTATCGTTTTATGCTCGAATAGTCCAATGGCCG
This sequence comes from Acanthosepion lycidas, assembly GCA_963932145.1. Taxonomy (NCBI): domain Eukaryota; kingdom Metazoa; phylum Mollusca; class Cephalopoda; order Sepiida; family Sepiidae; genus Acanthosepion; species Acanthosepion lycidas. The sequence goes on along the minus strand of OZ010610.1, from coordinate 14,054,080 downwards.
TAGGACAACTAATCGACAGTTCAGACAAAAGTGTCTCGGCGAGATAAGAATCTGATGCAATGACGGATGACACAATATTTTTCAAGGTCAAACAAATTTCATTATACACCTTGAAGATAGATTCATATTCCTTCACACCATTGAAAATGAACTTATCATAGAAAAAAAATCGAATACATCCTGATACGCCAGTGGATCTAAAACTGACCGTATGGTGAACGAAGGGAAACTAAGCGGTTGTTTCAATTAATTTGCACAAAGTTCTAATGCCCAGTCACCAGTTGGACAAGTAGAAAAAATTACTTAATACCTAGCCACCGGTTGAATAGTGGTAGAGAAAAATGACTTAATGTCCAGCGAACGGGTGAATGGTGGTTAAAGGAGTATTTGGAGGTATTTTTGTATTTAAGTAAATGAGTGAATGGAGGCATTTTAAATTTACGAAAAAAGAATAGTTGGAGGTAATTTTATATCATATTGCAGTTGTCAAAGCCCTTTTATTCCAAAATGGAAGCAAATATTTTATCAAAACGAGGAAGAAACAAAGTGATACTTTTTATTGTTGACGCAACAAGCAAGAGATCATTACTAGTTTTTAAATTTTTTTTTAGAAATACAATATTTTTAATTTAAGATCTTAATTTACATTATTCCATTAGTGTTTTAATTGGACCCATAATTCCCTAAATGAATAAACATTTATATTGAAAGTTGGGTGTTTTCAATGCTTTTAGCCTTTTGTGGGGGTGAGGGGGTGCTCTGGTCAAAGGCAGTGATTTCGAAACAGTCTGACGCCTAAACGGCTGTGCCGAAGAGTCCAATTATTTTTCTGACGCCGAATCAACCACGCCGAGTCAGATACGCCGAAATGGACTACACCGAAACGTGCCAAACCAATTATTTTCAGGCACTTCCCAATGGTCTCCCGAGGCTGATATCATGAAAAAGACACCTATTTGACAAATCGCCATCGTGAGATTCGAACCGGGGTATCATGATCAGAACTTTAACGTCTATCTTACTGCTAAATTCATCGCTAAAACTAGAAATAATTTAACAATATAAAATTACATTTTTATGTTTCCGTTTGGATTAACGTTTCAAAAACTTGATTGATTCGGTTTCTACGGATAATCATCCCTTTGCAGATTATTTAAAACCAGAAAATATTTTCATATTCTAAGAACTATTTTTGATATGGGAAGATAACAAAGATTTAGAGATTCACGTTTTACTAATTAACCCATAGCAGGGGAGAAGGGGTGGATTTATACCTTATCTTAGGGTATTTGCGCAGAAGTGAATATAACTAACCCAGGTGGAATTAGAACTCGATTTGACGATTAACAATTCCGAGCCACCACCTGTACACCAAAGCTTACAGCACATGGTGTTCCCAACCGGTCACTCATCTAGGCCCTGACCAGGCTTGAATGTTGCTTAACTTCGGTGACTGGCATAAATGAATTTAGACAGAATTAAAATATCCTTTTTAGAAATGGAACATTGTTCAGAAATTATATCGGTTGGAATCATGCACATTTCGTTGCACATTGGAAAACGTCTGTCTGGTGATCTTGAGGGTTGCCTCTGGGGCAGCCAATGTGAATGGCTGATTCAGTTTTAATTCGTGCCCAACCTCAGGTCAGATTTTTCGAAACACTTTATAGTAAACATAAATAATGATATATTTTAGCAGGACTTATATAGACGTCTTTTCTGAGTGCCTGAGCATATATAAAGCACACAGAGATGCGCTGGCCAAGTGCAGACAGATAAATATGCAAAATCACGCACTATGACAGAATAGTGCGGTGTAGAATTTGTGTCAATCTACTAACATCTGTGGTAATACTAAGAAACAGTATTCATTGTATCGAAAGATGAACAAGCTAAGGTAAAAATAAGGGAGATAAATAATAAATAGAAAGTTAATGTACCCGAAAAATATTAAATAACAGGTCGGTGTACCCTATAAATAATAAATGGTAGGGTGGTGTACTCTATAAATAATAAAAAATTTATTGGTGTAACCTATAAATAATATTAGGTTGGTGCAAAAATAATGACATAATAATGTCGTTTTTTGACGTATTTTTAACGTCAAAAAACAACATTATTACATCATTATTTTTGCACCAACCTAATAAATAGAAATTCGTGAAGCATATGAATAATAAATAACAGGTGAGTATATCCTATAAATAATAAACAGCCGGTTGGTATATCCTATAACTAATAAATAGCAGTTTGGTATACCCTATAAATAATAAATATCCCATCGGTGTATAATTGTAATTAATAAATTGTTGGTCGGTGCGCCCTATAAATAATAAACATCATGTTAGTTTACACTATAAATACTAAATCGTTGGCCGGTGTGCCTTATAAATAATGAATACCAGGGATGTGTACCCTATAAATAATAAACCACCGGTTGGTATAGCCTATAAGTAATAAATAGCAGTTTGGTAAACGCTATAAATAATAAATAGCCTTTCTGGTGTATTTAATAAATTGTTGGTCTGTTTGCCCTATAAATAATAAAGAGCAATTGGGTGTACCTTACACAGCTGGTTGAAAGATCAACGAAAAATAAGAAAGGAACCAGTAAAAATCGCCATTATTGATTGAAGTTCGTATTAGATTGCTTGAAAATGTAGGGAGTTTTTAGTTTTAGATTTGTGTTGAAAACGATTTGTGTTGAAATCGTTTTGGTTTTCCGCATTTTTTCGCTAAACGCAGTGTCGTAAAAATAAAAGTAAGGTATTGTTGAGCTCGTCATGATTTATGTAACCTACATACCGAGTGTGAAAGAAATTGGAAGAAAAAAATTGAATTGATCGATTTTTCATCGCCTTTATAGATTATTGATTTTTATTAAATAATCGATTATTTTATCGATTTAAATTATCGATTTATTACTCGAAGAAACTATCTCTCACATTGTACAAAATCGGTTGAATAGATCTCGAGTGAAAAGTTATCACACAGACATACAGACACATAAACATCCTCTATTTTATATATAGAGATATATCACAAGAGATGGAAGTAGGCTAATTGAACGAATCTGCCGTTCCAAAGAGCATTTGATGCTATGCTTTATCTTAAAAAATTCAGTTGAGACACAAAATAGAGGATTGTTACCATATTTGGCCTGGGTGTGATTAATCTTCTATTTCTCTTCTTGACAGGGTTCAAAATCGATTACGTAGAGTAAGATTTCTCTCCCACAGATACAACTTTTGAAGCCTAGCATTCGTTCATCGCTATTTCCATGGCAAATGTTCAGTTAAGCTTCATGATGTTACCTCCAAGGAGTTGAATATTTCTTATTTCCTATGTATTTCACATGTAATTAAAATATATTTTGGATTAAGAGTTTCGTTACACATTCAAGTTCTACTCTTTAACCCATAGTTGGAGGAAGATATGTATTCTTACCTTTCACAAGAGTATTTGTGCATTAGTTAATGTAAGGATCTATGGAATTCTATGGACCCCCTACCCCCGATTTCTCATCCCGAGCGGCTAACCCTAACCCTAGCCGTCAGCTACATCTCCATATTTGCGTAAGGAGAAAGTTAGGCTTAGAAAGTTGCCTCGAAACTGTAACTTTTTAAAACAGACTCCCGAGAGGGTGCTTCCTTGACGTCTACAATTTTCATCTCAATATCAATGAAAGATGGATTAAAAGGACAGATGAGTCAATGGTTACCTGTCTTTTTTTTTTTATCAATCTTTCATTCATATTGTGCATATCAATAATAACGATCTCAATAATAAACTTGAGTGGATATCAGACAGCTGCTTCCTGTTGTAGAAATGGCAGCAGATTGCATAGAACTATGTTCTTAACATACTTTGATCTTTTCAACATTCCGTCCACAAGCTCCAAAACCGTTCGAGATTTGCAACTAGATTCCAGTCATACGATGGTGCCACAGACATATCTCGGAAGATGAAACCGATTAGCTCTACCTTACACACACAAATGACTGTCTTTTGCATGAAGGAAAAACGTGCTTATTACACTCGCCCGTAAGGCCTCTGATCGGGTGACTGAAGGCGGAGGAACCATCTCTTAATAACTGTTTTGGCCTGGTCAAACATAGAAACAATAAAAGTATGAAAATACGTTTTTTATAGTAAAATGCTACCAATTCATTTCTATAGCAAAATGATATTCAGTACATTTTGCAGTAAATTTGAAGACATGGCATATATTGTCAAAAAATGTTGCATCCTGGGTATGCATCCTGCGTATGACGATAAATTACATCCGCGTCATGGGTAAGACGATAAACTACACCCAACAGTAAGACCTCTAATCAGGGAGTTTTGAGGAGCGTTGAACCACCTCTTAATTGCTGGTGTTCCCAGGTTCACACTGACCCAGCGTGGTAGCACCTGTTTGGGTCCCAGCTATGGGCAAATAGTTAACCCCGAAACTGAGGTAAAAAGCATTATAAAAGTGTAAAAATTGGTTTTAATACTAGAAATACTTTTTTTAAATTATTACCATAAATAAAATTTCAGCAATACGTTTTTGAAAAAATAATATTACCAGCTATACATTTTTGTGTAAAGAAATATTAACAGAAATACATTTTTGACAAAACAAAAATATTACCAGGAAAAAATGTTGTCGCCTTTATATGACCCATTGAGGTTGATATGCCATAAAACAAAACAAAGCAAACCAAACCAAACCAATCAAAAACATTGCTCTGATTATCTCCTTATTTCTAAGGAGAAACAATTTTTTAACTATTCGTTTGATTTGGTATCTGTCAATATTTCTGAGATGAGGTATTATGTACGCTATTTACATTGTTCGGATTATCATCCTCATCTTTGTTGCCATATTTATCACAACTTTTCGGCCGTTGTACGCTCCGGCATTCTTCAGGTGGTTGGAATGTCGAACTGATCCCTTTATTTCGCTCGCTGGCTTAGACTGTTCTAGTTCCACGTGCCATGTCCAATGGATGCCATTTATCATTATCTCCTGTTAAGTCCCCTCTCCAAGTTCTCCACTGCCTTAAGCGGGTATTCATCTCACACTCTTTGGGTCCTGTCACTGGATCTAACTAACGCCTTTATCCAATGTGTCCTTGAGGAGATAACTGACAACAGACATCCATTAAACATGGCACGTGAAACTAGAACAGTCTAACCCAGTGAGCGAAATAAAGGGTTCAGTTCGACATTCCCACCACCTGTAGGATGCCGGAGCGTACAACGGCCGAAACGTTGTCAGTTATCAGTTATCTCCTGTTAATTCCCCTCTCCTAATTCTCCACGGTCTTAACTAGGTATTGAACTGACATTCTTTGGGTCCTGTCACTGGATGTAATTAAGGCCTTTAGGTTTATAATATGCCCAGAAATTCATACACAGATGTCCACAAGTTTCAGTGATAAGAAGTGTTACTTTGTGGAACCGACTCCCGAGGGGATACTTACCTGACCACGACAATCTTCAAGTCTAGATATTTAATCTATCCTATATATTCCCATAATAAACACTTCTTAAATTCTTCATTTTACGCCCTGACAAGAAGCTCAATCTATAACCCTCTTCCTTGGATCTTGGGTGTTTCGTCGAGTGAACATTAGTGTAAAAATGCCCAGCTCCACTCAAAAGGTTCGAATTGAACAAAAGAACCACGCAGTAGTCACCATTGTATGGCATCTGCTTGCTTTCGACTCTTTTGCTATAATGAATCTTATTGAATTACCCGCCATTCTCACGAGGGCTAAAATGTCACATAATGTCCGTAAATTAATTAGAATTTCTACTCTCAATCTAGTATGTAAATATTTTATGTACGAGAGTCGATCAAAAAGTCTCAATTGTAGAAATATGGAAGTTTGACATTATTTTTCGATATAATCGTCCTTGACATTTATTCACTTGGTTCACCGATACTTAAGTACTGAAATCCCACAACGGAAGAAGATGGCGCCTTGGTCCTAGAAAAACTCCTCCGCAGCATATATGATTTCATTATTGTTTCCAAAATGGATTTGGGGTTTGAGTTTAGAAAACAGGGAGAATTCAAATGGAGCTAACTCTCGTCTTTAAAGAGGATGGATTAGCAAGTCAAAGTCACCGTTGGCTGCTTCAACTACTGCAACTTAAGCAGTGTGAAAGGGTGCGTTATCCTGCAGCAAGAGCACACCTACACTCCTCCATCTTAGGACTTGATTGCTTCCTTTGATTGTTTTAATTCTGATACATAGTATTATCCATTAATACTTTTTCACTTTTCTAGATATTCTATCATTATTTAGTCTTCAGAATCTCTAAAAACAGAAACCTTCACCTATCTGATTGAACTCCTTCGGGGTGGAGAACAATGAAAGATTCCACTGTTTGCTTTGAATTTTGATTTGAAGTAGTCAAACCAGGTTCCAAGAAGAGTAATTAATTTGCAGTGGAATTACACAGGGTCAGCCTAGAAGCGAGTCAACCGTGTCCTGAAAATGTCAACCCTTTTCCGCTTCTCCTCTAGTGTTAGTATTCTTTGAACCCAGAGACAGCTTGATCATTTCCAAAATCTCAGTTGAAACAGAATGGACTGAACCAGAACTGATGTCTATGTATTTAGCTATGTGCGGGACTGTAAGTTTTCTGCATACAAAAACATTCCGTGAATGGCATTAACATGTCCATCAGTTTTTGGATGACCTGACCGTAGATCATCTTCTGTGTTGTCCCTGCTCCGTCTGATTTCCACATCCCACTTTTTCACAGCAAGAATGGAAGTCCTCAGCAGGTCTTTTGTACCATGTCCTCAGGGATTTCCTTCGGTGCCATGCCTTTCTTTTAAAGATAACTGCTTGGGCCTCTGTTTTGTCCATTTTTAGATTTGTCGCACACCTCTCCCATTTTGTATGGCCTTCACCCTCACATGATTCAAGATATAATTCGTTTTTCTAGTATCATAAGAAGTAGCTGTGTATTGCCGAGGGGCAGAGTGGTTCGCTTTCTGGCCAGGAGACTAGGGTTCGAATCTTACCATGTCGATTTGTCAGGAAAGTATCTTCATGATATTATCAATCTGGAGAAGGCTATCTCACCACGAGGTACTATTGGAAGGTGCCTGAAAACCATGCCATGGATTGATGGGTGAGCGAAATTATATGGACGGAATCCCTGGGGACCGTCGATGGCTGTGTTAGCACAAGGTGACAAGATATCGTGACCAAAGGTCTAAGTGTGCTGGCCTTGTTCAATTTGTTGATTACGCTAGATAACACGGTATCTCCCAGAAACTGTAACTAAGGTCTGCTCAGCATAGTTACAGTACAAAACACAGATGAACTCCTGTGGGTGTTGAACAAACACAAAAATGCGCCCGAGCAAACGTCTGCAATAAGGATTAGCTAGCCGCCCTACTAGACGGGTACCGTGGAATACTAGTGGCCGAACATTGACGTTATCGTTATTAAGTATGTTTTCACAACAAAAATATTCAGCTATTGCTCTTCTTTCTAGGAGAGGCTGAGAACTTCCTCAGCATTCTTATGTAGGATAATCCTATGTGGATTATCAGTCCACGAGTCTACCATGTTAGGAGATGCAGGTGTATTTTCCCTAGAAGGTCTTTTTCTAATTGGAATTGCCAGTTTCACATCCAACTGGTGCTGAATCCAGAGTTAATGTTCTACTTGGCTACTAACCAAAACCAGAGCATAGGGTCCTTCCTGGTGGGAGAAAAATTCACAAGAAACTTTTCAGTAGAAGCCAACACAACGGCCTCAGGTGAAATTCGAACTCGGCACGTAGATGCCACATCTCACAACGAACACAGCTACGATACATACTTATTATATACAAAAACATCCTCCAAGTCAAAGTCGTCATCATCATTTACAAGTTTGCAATTTCATTTTCTTTCGGATAATTGAGTAAGCTAGCCTTGGGTTCCTTTCCTTCGATATTGAAATTTGGTTTCAAAGAGTGTTAGTCACCTCCCACAGTTCCATTTTCTGGAAGACTAGTCACTTTGTAAATATCAATAAATCGATGTCAGATTTAATCAGGATAATTTAAAAATATGCATTTCTTGAAAAGTATTTTTTTTTAAAAAAGTACTTTCAAAAAACAAAGCTTTGCAGACATTACTGGAATTAGAATTAACAGCTAACCGGGGAAAAAACATCTGGCTATTCCTGTTTTTCAATTGTAACGCCTCTCTCTCTCTCTCTCTCTTACTGTTTATTTTTATTTTTATTTTTTATTTATCAATACATAAGCGCTGTTCCTTCTACCTCGGCAGACAACTGTAGCAGATTTTATAGCAATAAAAAAATGACAGGTTGACTGTTAATTAAATTCGTTCAGCTAACACTAATCATACAGGTGAATCGAATTCAAATTCACCAGCTAATTATAATGCGAAAGCAAACGTATTCGCTTCGTCAGTCACAAGGCCAAAATAACGGAGTACCCAGTAATTAAAGGAAATAACAAAATCAGTGGAGCAGTTTCTGAGAAGAGATTACTCAGCAGAGTGTTTCACTCTTACTGTGCTTATCAAAGTCAGGCACAAGTCAAAGTTAGTGGACATCCCATAATTATTAAAACGAGTTGGTTAACTATTCGGCGCTAACATTTATTTGATTCTGTCTGGGACGCAGTGAAATTCGAACAGGCAAGCCATAAGAATCAACCATGCTAACCAAAGAATTTTGGTTGGTAGATTTTGTGACAAATAGTTAAACTTTCACAGGAGTATATCAGTAAACACTGCTAATGTTTTGAATTGAGTCTATAGGTCGGGTTCATAATTGTGCATGTAGGTAAAAATATATTTTGAGTTTATATTTGTGTTTATTGTTAAATATTGCCAGTACTTCTACTTAAACCGATAGGTAATAATTGGTCGGGTTTATAATTGAATCAATCGGTAAATATTCAAGTTGTATTTATAATTGATGGGATTTATATTTGAGTTTATAGTTAAAAATTGGTCATGTTTTAAACGTGACTATATTTAAAAGATAGTCGCGTTTATACTGGATCATATCAGTTATAATTGGTCGGGTTTATAATTGAGTTTTTAAGTCGGGTTTATAACTCAGTCTTTAGGTCTGGTTTATAATTGAGTTTTTAGGTCGGGATTATAATTGAGTCTGTAAGTCGGGATTATAATTGAGTCTACAGGTCGAGTTTAAATTGAGTCTTCAGATCTGGTATATAATTGAGTCTTCAGTGCGGGTTTATAATTGAGTCTTCAAGTCTGGTATATAATTGAGTCTTCAGGTCGGGTCTATAATTGAGTCTTCAGGTCGGGTCTATAATTGAGTCTTAAGGTCTGGTCTATAAATGAGTCTTCAGGTCGGCTATATAACTGACTCTTTAAGTCGGGATTATAATTCAGTCTTTAAGTTGGGATTATAATTGAGTCTTTATGTTGGGTTTATAATTGAGTCTACAGGTCGAGTTTAAATTGAGTCTTCAGATCTGGTATATACTTGAGTCTTCAGGTCGGGTTTATAATTGAGTCTTCAGGTCGGGTCTATAATTGCGCCTTCAAGTCTGGTATATAATTGAGTCTTCAGGTCGATTTTATAAATGAGTCTTCAGGTCGGGTTTATAATTGTGTCTTTAAGTCGGGTTTATAATTCAGTATTTAGGTCGGGTTTATAATTGAGTCTTTAAGTCGGGATTATAATTGAGTCTTTAAGTCGGGATTATGATTGAATCTTTAAGTCGGGATTATAGTTGAGTCTTTAAGTCGGGATTATAATTGAGTCTTCAGGTCGTGTTTATTACTGAGTCTTTAAAAGTCGGATTTATAATTCAGTATTTAGGTCGGGTTTATAATTGAGTCTTTAAGTCGGGATTATAATTGAGTCTTTAAGTCGGGATTATGATTGAATCTTTAAGTCGGGATTATAGTTGAGTCTTTAAGTCGGGATTATAATTGAGTCTTCAGGTCGTGTTTATTACTGAGTCTTTAAAAGTCGGATTTATAATTCAGTATTTAGGTCGGGATTATAATTGAGTCTTTAGGAGGCGTATTGACTACAATACTCAATCATGAAATTGAGTATTTAGGTCGGGTTTTTAATTGAGTCTTTAGGTTGGATTTATAATTTTTCTTATTGAACATTAGTCAGGTCTATACATTGACTATAAGTAAATACTAGTCGGTTTAATATTTAAGTCTCTGCGTAAATACTAGTCGGGTGTAAAACTGCATTATTAGGGGTATGCAAATTCCTCTCTCTCTCTCTCTCTCTCTCGTGTGGTATACACATTTTGATACTTACAGGTCACAGGAATTCGTCCCTGCGCTGCTACTATAACAACTATGATTAGCTTAGACTGGCTCTGACCAGCTAAGACCAGCTATGACTAGCTTAGACCAGCTCTGTCCAGCTTGGACAAGCTATGACCAGCTATAACTATCGGCCCGAGTGAAGACACTCGGTTCCACACGTTAAAAAACGACCTTCTGTCACAACCTGACTCAGTGTGGGGTCAAGTAAATCTCTACAATTGTATCATTAGGTAAGTATTGCTCGACTATATATTTGAGGTAAATATATATTAGGTAAATCATTAATTGGGTTTATATTTGTTTCTATAGGAAAATTTTGCTCGAGTTTTTAATAGAGTCCCTAGGTAAATATGGGTTATACTTTTTCGAAATATTTACCGAGTGTATGCATGACATTGGCAGCAACTTTTTGCACGTCTGTCCCTTATTTTTTGTGGGATGAAATATGGAGTCAGCATATTCTAGGTCCTATAGAAAGGGGAAAATAAAATGGTCCGTGTACCGAGTTTATCTAGCATAGTGTTATGCTAATTATTTAGAATGTTTTTCTTTGTCTGACACAAGGCATACCCAGTGAAACGTCATTAAAGTCGTAATTAATACTCTAGCAAATTAGTATAAGTGGCGGGCTTCGTAATAAGTGAGTTACTGTTGTCTTGAATAATCGTAATCCGTTAATTTGCGCCATTAGAAGGTTAATCAGATAAATTGGTATTTCTCTGTTAGTTAATTTGCGAAACGGACACGCTAATCATTGGATTACCGAAGGCAACCAAATTATTCATTAAATCTGGCACAAGAACAATTCATTTGAACGACCATTTCAGATCGATGAGACGACCTTGCTAATTCTGAGATAGCCGTCATCGTATTATATTTCAGAGTGCTTAGATTGATTTCTTTTAAAATCATTTCATTCCGTAGCCGTAAAGGTAATAAAGCCACTAAGACACAAGGGTTTAGTGAGTGTGAAAGAATAAGAAAAATGCGAAACAGTATCAAGCAGCGAGACCAATAGAAGTTTAATCGAAAACGATTGACATTGCATATGAATTTTTGAAGACTAATTTTGGCTGGAAAGCATAGGGGCGAATGGGAGTTGCACAAGCGAGAAGTGCGAGAAAAGAAACCGTTAGCATGGAACTTATGGTTACATCTATTCAATTCATCCTTGAATTGATAGGACTTTACTCGCAATCTTAGTCCATCCGAAAAATTACAACTGAGGCTGTGAGAAAGTGAATGAAGCCGAGATGCCAGACCAGGTCCAGTAAAATTACTGATTCTTTTTTGCATTTTATCAAGCACAGGACACTGTGTGGTAGCAATATTCAAGGCATTGACGAATGGTAGACTTAGAAATTTGTAAGATATATTAGGTTGAGATAAATTGTCTAGTACGACACAGTGAATCAACTTTTTAGCAGCAGACCTAGCAATAGATTCAATATAATATTTCCACTTCATGCCAGCCTAGCATGTAAGCTCGATAAGTTTCAACGGGTTACTTTCCCGGTGGGTTGCATCAACCATGCTGATGGGAAGCAGGAAGGGGTGTTTCAGTTGATTGATAGTTTTGTTTTGGAGGCGTAACAATTTATAAGTCATTCCTTGCCCAAGTTGACTGCAGGTCAGTTATTTTTTTTTTAGATCAGCTGCCAATTTGACCTTATCCAACTGTTCATTTTGGAGGCGTTAAAACTTAAAAGCTATTCCTTGCCTCAGTTAATAATAAACTATAAGTCATTATTAAGCTCAGCTGCCAATATCAAACTGAGCAGATATACTATCGAGACAGAATTAAGTGGTTGTGTGTTCAGCATAGATATTGTTGAGGGGTTCTCCCCTTTTTACACCAATGGACTCACCCAGTATATACATATACTATGGCTACGTGAAGACCTGAAAGAGCGAGACATCCGAGTCTAGCAGAGTCGTGATACAGTCTTTGACTGTAAGGGACTGCTGTCGGACTCTCTGCGTTAACAGAGAGGAACCTGGACGAAGCTTTGCCGAAGGGCACGGTTTCGTCCGGGGAGTTAGACAGGGCCTGAACCCGTCTGGGCCGGTTCAAAGGCTATATTTTTGGGCGAGCCTATGGGCTCGGAGATACCCACATTAAACCGACCTTGTGCCACATTTGGTCCTCGTGGGTGGATCGATAAATAGCGAGCAATACCTCCGAGTCTAGCTGAGTCGTGATAGTCTTTGACTGTAAGCGACGTCTGTCGAACTCGCTGCGTTAGTAGAGAGGAACCCGGTCGTGGCTTTGCCAAAGGGCAAGGTTTCTTCCGGGGAGGTAGACAGCGCCTGAACCCGTCTAGGCTGGTTCAAAGGGTATATTTTTGGCCGAGCCTACGGGCTCAGAGATACCCACATTAAACCGGCCTTGTGTCACATTCTGTCCTCGTGGGCGGATTGATAAACACCGAGCAAGTTCAAAGAATCGTGTCGAGTCAGAGTGACAGAGTAAAAGGTTGTAGGTAACCGGAAGAGTGAGGGTGAGGTAACAGCGTTGTAGGAGTCACAGTGAGCGAGCACGTAGACTCAGTAAGAAGTCATACAGCGATACTTCAATACCAAAGACTGTATATCTATTTGCTACTAGCCGTTATTCCTGGAACTACTAACCTGCTTTACCAGTTTGTATTATTACATTAATACATTATTTTCATCTATTCATTCCTGGCGTTTGTTACTTATTTGTACCGGATTTCAACCCGGAATCCACAACAGATATCAAGTTGAGAACTACTGCCATCAGGAAGGCCATTAATGGAAATTAAGAACAAAGTAACTCCAAGGATAGAGCCCTAGGGGTGGGGGACACCTCCATTAATGCAGAACGAGCTAAAAGAATGGCTCTTTCATTTCGCGATTTGATAAGAAATACTGACAAATTTCAGAAATTCGTTCAGAAATAGCATAGCCTTTCAACTAATGAATAATAGACATTATTAAGTGACAAGGAAGATGGAACAGTAATCAAGAAGACAGTCGACAACGATTGACATTGGATTAAAATTCTTGAAGATCAAAGTTGGTTGAAAAGCATGGAGCCAGAACAGATTTCCACAAGTGAGAAGTGCAAGAAAAGTAACTATTAGCATAGCACTTAGCCAGTTAAAGTGTGAATTGATGTGTCCTTGCCATCAATCACGTACTGCGCTCAAATTTATAAAGTCTGGGTAACACATCAAAGAGTTTATACGAAAACTTACAATGAAAGTATTTATAGAAAAGGCACAGGGAAGCTAGAATACGGCGGTGAGAAACAGACTGACGATCAGGACCAATAATATTGCTGATCTTTGAATTTTATCAAGATTATTTAAATATACCGCAGTAGCATCAGAACATATATGGGACCAATATTTAAGGAATGGACGAATGGTAGACCTATATATATGGTTGGTGCAAAAATAATGTCGTTTTCTCACATAGTAACATATGTGAGAAAACCTAATAGATTCAGGGAAGAAAAATGTCTAAGAGTGTATCACACATGACACATAACTGACTGACTGACGTGAGGATTCATACCCTTGGGAAAGGTATGAATCCTCTTCTTCTCCCCTCAATAGGGGTAAATAGCAGGACAAATCGGATTCTATAGCCTTGGATGTCACCTGGTCTACCACAGAAAGAAATGGTAACATACTGCGGAAAAATCTGCCTCGTCAGTCCTATATAGAAAGATACATGATCGCCTAAGCGTGTATCACGCATGACGAATAACTGACTATTTGCAATAAGTTTTATAGTAAATAATTATTGATTGATTTCTCTAGGGAATGATAAGTAACATTTCTCCAGAAAATCGTTTATAATGCATGTATTTTTCGTCAATGATTTTTGCTATCATTAACTGAGTTCCATGTAACGAATCACAACCACGTTTCAAATTTTTACAGTAGACTAATTAAAATAAACGAATTCGTTTCTTTTAAAATGGTTCCAGATAGTTCTTTTTAATCATATCACCCCAAGCAAGGCAACAAAGCCACTAAGACACAAGGAGCTACTGAGTGTGAAAGAATAAGGATAAACATTATTAAGTGGCAAGAACTATGGAAGAGTAATCAAGAAGTCGATACCGATTGTCATTGGATTAAAATTCTTGAAGATCAAAGTTGGTTGGGAAGCATGGAATGGAACAAAGTTCCACAAGCGAGAAGTGCAAGAAAATAAACTATTAGCATAAGCCTTAGGGTTACATCTTGTCAATCCAAGTGTCAACATCGGAGCATATATGGCAGCAATATTTAAAGAAAGGACGAATTGGGAAAAAATGGTCTAACGCAACATACTTAACCAACCTTCTTATCAGCAGACATAGCAATGGATGCAATATCATCTTTCCGATTCATATCAGCCGAGAATATAAGTCCAAGAAGGCGCGACATGTCACTCTCTTGCAGTTCCGTATCAGCCATGCTGGTGGAAGGCACTCTCAGGTGATTGACAGAGAGAATTTTTCGCTTGAAGTTGACAATAGACTGGAGGTAAGTCTTTTTTTTTAAGATCAGCTGTCAATTTGACCTTATCCAACTGTTCAGTTCGATGAGGTCAAATTAGCGGCTGATCTATCGAGACAGGAGTAAATTTTTAAGTGTCATGAAGTAGAAATATAAAAAAAAAATGAATAACAAAAGTCTTGAACCTTTCTTGTTTAACGTTACATCTGATCTGCTTGAATATTTCGTTTATTATTGCTGGCCACTGTTTGTGTGAGCGGTCCACTGAGATTCAGAGTCTGAACAGTGAACCATAGCATAGCCCTTAGGGTTACATCTCGTCAATTCAAGTGTGAGCATATCAGCCGAGAATGTAATTCCGAGAAGGCGCGATATGTCACTCTCTTGGAGTTTAATATCGGCAATGCTGATGGGGGCATCTCTAAGGTGATTGATAGAGAGAATTTTTTGCTTGAAGTTGACAATAGACTGT
Organism: Acanthosepion lycidas; assembly: GCA_963932145.1. NCBI lineage: Eukaryota > Metazoa > Mollusca > Cephalopoda > Sepiida > Sepiidae > Acanthosepion > Acanthosepion lycidas. Next base: position 14,038,827 of record OZ010610.1, on the reverse strand, counting down.
AGGTAAGTCTTTTCTTTTTTAGATCAGCTGCCAATTTGACCTTATCCAACTGTTCAGTATGATGAGGCCAAATTGGCGTCTGATCTATCGAGACAGGAGTAAATTGTTCAAGTGTCAGGAAGTAGAAACATAAAAGAAAGAAATAACAAGAGTCTTGAACATTTCTTGTTTAACGTTACTTGAATATTTCGTTTATTATTGCTGGCCACTATGTTTGTGTGAGCGGTCCAGTGAGATTCAGAGTCTGAACAGTGAACCATACGTTCTCATCTATGATACCATTGTTAATGCCAAACATTGTTTTAATTCTTACCCAACGTAGACGGTATTTATTATGAACAATACAGAATTATGGCACAAGGCCAAGGGGAATTAGAGAGAGGACGGTCTTCATTGGCTATCCTAGTCCTAGTTAATCCGACTCACGATCCATTAATTCATAACAATTTACACATTCACCAGAAGAACTCATCCATCACCTCGTTATTCTTCATATACCACAAGACTACATAGTCAAAGGAGACCTACAGAACGCGCTATGACATAAAATACATATGTAGAGCATCTATAAATGACAAAGTAGTAAGCGACTAGAAGAATTTAGAAACGCTATTGTATATGTATATGGTCAACTGAAAAATACGTCAATCAATTGATGTTTGAAGAGAATATATGTATATATATATATATATATATATATATATATATATATATATATATATTATATATATATATATATATATATATATATATATATATATATATACTTATTCTAAGAGAATATTTTCATGTGTAGAAATAATGTTTGCATTGTTATGTCGACGGATTCAGCCGCTGTCTTCTGATTTATTGATATGTTTGTTGTATGCGTTGGCTTGAAAGAGTAGTGAGTCTGTTTCCATAAATTCATTTCGGTTATTGCCTTGAAAAAGTCAACATTGGACGAAACGCGTCGGCTAAAACAACAGTTTTGCTAATGTCTTTTTCTTTAAAACACACACACGCCCGCGCATATATATATATATATATATATATATATATATATATATATATATATTCCGCGACTGTTTGTAATTATTGCATAGCAATATTCTATATCAAAATAACAAAATATCATCTTTGACAGTGGATATTTTTGTTTCAGGTCTGTATAACCATTCTGAGGATGGCTGAGAGCAAGATTAAGACCAACTTAATAAAAAAATATCCAGTTGTCTGTTTGGATAAGACTTGTTCTTGTGTCCATCATCTTTGTCATGTTCAATTGATGTTAATTATATATATTATAGTTTATGAATATGTCCTGAAGATGGTTTATTAGACCGAAACGTCCGACGTTGACATATTAACATTAAAACAGCATAATTGCATATAAGGATTTTTGTTTGTTTTTCCGTATATCTTTCTTCATAGTGTCGTATCTATATCCATATATTTGCTTGCATATATATATATATATATATATATATATATATATATATATATATATATATATATAAACCACAAAATACATACATATATATATATATATATATATACATATATATATGTATTTTGAGGTTTATATATATATATATATATATATATATGTATTATATATATTATATTTTGTGAATATGTCCTGAAGATGGTTTATTAAACCGAAACGTCCGACGTTGACATATTAATGTATTTTGAAGTTTATATATATATATATATATATATATATATATATATATATATAAGTTTGTTTTCGCATTAGTTTCATGTTCTTGTTTCTTTCTTTTTTATTCCTCATTTTTCCTTGGGTATTGGTTTGTTCTGCTACAAGCCAAATTACCCAATTTTTTTCCAAGCGAGTAGTACTATATATATATATATATATATATATATATATATATATATATATATATATATATATTTCCTTACCGGTAGAACAACACATTTTTCTATGTCGACGGTATAAGATAACGGTATATAATTTTTACATAAAAAAGAACCTCTTGTTAGACTACGACAAATACCAACCTATAAAAGAATATAAAAAAATCCTTTGTATTCTTTAAATATATATATATATATATATATATATATATATATATATATAGATAGATAGATAGATAACTAGACTCGTTTCGAAAAACCCTCGAATTCTTGATTCGCCAATAATCAAATCAACCTCGAGGAAAAAAAATGTTTTAAAAAAAGAAAGAGCTACAAACATGAACTTCAGCCGAAAAAAAATCAAACAGATGAAGGTCTGAAGCCCAAAGAAAAAACCCCGATACGAGTAAACAACTAACTAATAAATGATCTCAATACAACCGTAGAGCAGACCTAGATACATCTAGTGAGCCAGACAAACCTACCTAGTTTTCAGCTAAACGGATCGTCAGGGGAAGTACGGCTCCCTGACGAGCACATAAGTGAATGTAATGGATTCGACTGGAATTCGAACTCGGCTCTCCCATTCCTCAATCCAAGCCGATATCCATTACTCCACCGACCGTCCGTCCGTCCGTGCGTGCGTGCGTGCCTGTCTGTCTCTTTCTCTCTTTCTTTCTTTCTTTCTTTCTTTCTCTCTCTCTCTCTCTCTCTCTCTCTCTCTCTCTCTCTCTCTCTCTCTCTCTCTCTCTATCTATCTATATCTATATATATATATATATATATATATATATATATATATATATATATAGAGAGAGAGAGAGAGAGAGAGAGAGAGATAGATAAAGATGGATACAGAGGGAATTATCGTTATTTTTTTATATTCTCCTATGGACTAAATACGACATAAATATCAATATCTAAATTATGTCACGTCAGTTCTCAATCAGCACCTGATGATTGCATTGTGCCTGAAACTCAGATTTATGCTACCGATATGGATAGCATTTTAAGCTTGATTTTTGAATGATTTTTGACTGATTTAAATTCATCCACAGATAACATACTTTTCTTTTCTTTTTATATCCTTATTGTTCATATTTATATGATGGCGCGAGGGTGTGTTTAGTGAATAAAATTATATATATGTGTGTGTGTGTGTGTGTGTGGAACCGAAAGCCAGACAGCAGCACATATGATTTGCGGTGAAGGATTTGTGCAGTACCAACCACACGTTTTGAAGCGCCGAATAAGGATATTTGGTGCACTACGTGCCACAAGATTCCCAAACGATCTTCCGCAAGTTTTGAATTCAAAGTTGTCCTTCTCCCAGACCGGTTGCCATCTAAGTCAGTTCTGCTATTAACGCGTAGCTGAAGGGAGTAGAAGAGGATTAATAACCTTCCCAAGTGTAGGAGTAAGTAAGTGAAACGCCAGAGGCACTGTGGAGTAGTAGATCGCGGCTCGGTTTGAGGAATCATAGAGCCAAGTTCGAATTCCAGTCGAATCCATTATATATATGTATATATATATATATATATATATGAGCTAATATTGTTAAATATATCAGACAATGAATGCCTGTTATGTTTGATCAGGAGCCGTTCTAAACTCCGTATATTTCCTTTAATCTGGGGTGAAAATAACGACAAATAATGTCCAGCATCGGATATTTTTATTAAGATGTTCTTTAATTAAAAAAAATATATCCAAATGTTCGGCCGTTTTCCTCTACGGCTTTCATCATGTGTATATCGATATGTGTAAACACGAGGAAATTCTGAACTGAACTCTTTATTTAATCAACGTGGGTAGATATTTCTAGAAATAGTGTAAATAAAGTTCTATTGTGTGAAACTACAAAAAATGTTAGTTAAGACTTTTAGTAAGCGTCTGATTGTATCCAATTAAATAGCTTCGCTCAGGCAGAAAAATAATTTAGCTATTAGCAAAAATTGGTGCAATCATGAGAAAAATAAACATTTATGGCCAAAAGCGCTAGAATTTCTATCTTTAATTTTGGCAAGTACCTTAAGAAATTTTCACGTGACTTAAGGGCCTTGTTTCAACATTAGAATCAAGTAAAAGTTTAAATTATTTTTTTTATCTGTTCTACTCAGCTGAACACGTTTGCATGTAAGACAGCGGCGTAATTATATTAAATTTACTATATTTATCTTCTTTTTAATGATTTCGTTCCAAGAAAGACAATAAAACCACTAAGACGCAAGGGATTACTGAGTCAGGGAAATAGGAAGAAATAAATTATTAAGGTGTGTGAAAAATAAAAGAACAGGAATTAAGAAAAAGGAGATAACGATTGATATTGCATTAACATTTTTGAAGACCGAAGTTGATTGGAAAATAAGAAGACGGAAGAGATTTGTACTGCCGAGAACTTTCGAGAGTAAAGCAAACTGTTAGCATAGAAATTAGGCTTACATCTAGCGATTTAAGCTGTAACAAGATGAAACTTTGCCGCCAAACTAGAACGAGGCTTAAATTTATAAAATCTATGCACCAGAAACATCATCATGAAAATATTTATACAATATTGACATAGAAGATTCGTTATGGCAGTGAGAACGTGACTGAAACCTAGTTAACGAGTTGACAAGTCAGAAGCATCACTCTCAACCTATATATATATATATATATATATATATATATATATATATATATATATATATATATGTGTGTGTGTGTGTGTGTGTGTGTGTGTGTGTGTGTGTGTGTATAAATAAAAAGAAAGGACAATAAGATATATAATCCGGTGTTCTTATAGATATTTTTACTTTTACAAAATAGTACTAAATGTAAATTCACAGAGCATTAATATTATAAATTAACTAATTTAAAATATGGTTTTTCGCTACACAGTTCTAACCATGTTTCAAAAATGGACGCTAAAAGCTTCGAATTTAATGCTGCAATTAAATTAAAGACATTAGTCCCATTTCATCCTCAAGGGAATTTTGGAGTAACTTATTATAAAATTTACTGGGTTTTAAAGGCACGGCAAAAAGTCGTAATTTACAGAAAAATCCATTCATCCAGACAATGGGGGGTTGCGTGTTTATTTTCATTAACTTTTGTTGTATCATGATACAATTCTTATTTGTAAATAAATATTTATTTATTTCTCTTTAAAGCTGGTTATTTTTCTCTTACTTTTCCAATAATATATTGATGGTATTTATTTTTACTATGAAAATGTGTTTCTGGAATTCTTATTACGAAATTGTACTTTTATACTTTCATAATGTTTTGACCCCACAAATGCTACGACCCATAGTCAGGATGGGGCTGTGAAAAAGAAGCAATTAAGAGGTGGGTCACCTTTTCTCAAAACCTCACAATAGCTGCCAGATGGAGTTCATCGTCATACCCAGGACGGCATTATTTGGGGAATGATGATCTCTAAAGGTATATGGGAATTAAAGGAAAATTTGTGACATAGCCTTGACGTGATGTAATTAAAGACTGGTTGAATACTGAATATTACTACTAAAGTGTTATTTTCAGTTCTCAAAGGATGCGCCATAAAAACGTCAGTATTACGAGACAAGAAGATTTCTTTGGTAGCAAAGTACTGAGCTGCTTCATGATATATTTCCTCCTTTACGGTAGACAATGTTGGATAGTCTGCTCAAGGATGAAGAAGAGACTCGAGGCAATGGAGCTATGGTTATACATAAGGATGCTTAGGATATCATGGAACGAGCGTGTGAGCAACGATGAGGTTTTGGAGAGGATGCAAACAAGGAGGAAGCTTATACTTAAAATCAGGAAGAGGCAGCTAAAATTTCTGGGACCCGTAATGAGAAAAGAAGAGACTCGAGGCAATGGAGATAGGGTTCTACAGAAGAATGATAAGAATATCATGGACCGAGCGTGTGAGCAATGATGAGGTTTTGGAGAGGATGCAAACAAGGAGGAAGCTTATACTTAACATCATGAAGAGGCAGTTGAAATCTCTGGGACACGTAATGAGAAAAGAAGAGACTCGAGGGAATGGAGGTATGTTTCTACAAAAGGATGCTAAAGATATCATGGACCGAGTGTGTAAGCAATGATGAGGTTTTGGAGAGGATGCAAACAAGGAGGAAGCTTATACTTAGCATCAGGAAGAGGAAGATGGAATTTCTGTGACACGTGATGAGAAAAGAAGAGACACGAGGTAATTGAGCTTTGGTTTTACAGATGGATGATTAGGATATCATCGAACAAGCGTGTGAGCAACGATGAGGTTTTGGAGAGGATGCATACAAAGATGAAGCTTATACTTAGCATCGGGAATAGGCATATGCAATCTCTGCGACACGTAATGAGAAATGAAGAGACTCGAGGCAGTGGAGGTATGGTTCTACAGAAGGATGCTAAGGATATCATGGACCACGCGTGTGAGCAACAATGAGGTTTTGGAGAGGATGCAAACAAGGAGGAAACTTATACTTAACATCAGGAAGAGGCAGTTGAAATTTCTATGACACGTAATGAGAAAAGAAGAGCCTCGAGGCAATGGAGGTATGGTTCTCCAGATGGATGCTTAGGATATCATGGAACAAGCGTGTGAGCAACGATGAGTTTTTGGAGAGGATGCAAACAAGGTGGATGCTTATACTTAACATCAGGATGATGCAGATGAAATCTCTGCGACACGTAATGAGAAAAGAAGAGACTCGAGGCAGTTGAGGAATGGTTCTCCAGAAGGATGTTAATAATATCATGCACCGAGCGTTTGAGCAACAATGAGGTTTTGGAGAGGATGCAAACAAGGAGGAATCTCATACTTAACATCAGGATGAGGCAGTTGAAATTTCTGGGACACGTTATGAGAAAAGAAGAGACTTGAGGCAATGGAGGTATGGTTCTACAGAAGGAATGCTAAGGATATCATGGACCGAGCGTGTGAGCAAAGATAAGGTTTTGGAGAGGATACAAACAAGGAAGAATCTTTTACTTAACATCAGGAAAAGGCAGATGAAATTTCTTGGACACGTAATGAGAAAAGAAGAGACTCTAGGCAATGGAGGTATGGTTCTACAGAAGTATTCTAAGGAGATCATGTACCTAGCATATCACAAGAATGAGGGTTAGGAAAGGATGTAAACAAGGAGGAGGTCTATACTTTACATCAAGGAGAGGTAGATGAAATTTCTGCAACACCTAATGAGAAAGGAGGGTTTGGAGATTATGATACTCACAGATGGAATAGAGAGAAAAAGAGACAGGATAATGCAACACGTAACATACGTAATGGGCTTAAGCAACTGGAAAGGACAAAACATTGAGAGCTACAAGTGATAGGGACAAATGGAGAGCCATAATCGCCTATATCCTGAAGGGACACGATACATAAAACGAAGAAAGAAGAATAGTTGATATGTCGTAAATTAAATTAGCCAACAATCATGGCTGAAGGATTTCACTGGGGATCTTACTACTAGAATTGCTAATGTATTTAATTAAGCATTTCTGTTGTCTGGATGATTTTGGATAAAGTTCTTTCTCATCTAAAAGTGTATGCGTTCTTTATACATTTACATATATCGCTTTGATACAGTTCATTTTTATTATTATTATATTCGCCATTGTTATCTCGGGTGAAAAGAGGTATGTAAATTAGCCTGAAAAATCGGTGGCCTGTCGATTCTAGTCATCAGGTAGAATGAAATTCGATTTTCTCATTGAGGTATTCAAAAAGTCTCTTTTGTCTTTTTTGTAAACCAATTTAGGTATTATAAGACTTTTCTTCCTGAATTTCAAAGATTGCTTTTTGAGTTTAACTCGTGCATTCCGAATTCTTAACAGTTGCTCCTATTGTTGTCATCTGCTTTGATGTCTACCTCTCTATCAGCTCGGCGTCGAGCTGAATGCGAATCTATTTTAGGCGGTCGACATTTTATTAGGTCTTGAGCAATTCTCTATAACTGGTCCCATTCAGTATCTCTCTATCTCTCTTGGAATAAACACACACACACACATACATATATATATATATATATATATATATATATATATATATATATATATATATATATATATATATATAAATGAAATAACGAGATATTAGCGACCGTATACGTGCGTGCTGGCGTGCATACGTTGGAAAGCAAATAAATAATTATGAAAGTTAGCCAATAGGTGTAGACATAATAGTGCTCAGGGTGATTAGACAGATTTAAGAAATATATATTAATGAATACACATATACCTACATTTGGTGTGCTACTTAAGTTTCGTTGATTTAAACAATATGCTATATCCTGTGCCCGATGAGTTGGCTAACCAACGAAACCTAACTCGCATCCCAAACGTAGGTAGATGCGTATATATATATATATATATATATATATATATATATAATGTGTGTGTGTGTGTTTCTTTCTGTAATGATGTCACACAGTCTTTGATTTTCTGGTTCCTCGTAGCAGTCTTTAATTTCCTGATTTTGCATCATATCTTTTCTTGATTTTCTTGTCTCTCTTCTGTCATTTTTCATCCAAATTTCTACGACCAGCTTTTTATCATTTCATTATCCATCACGATGCGTAAAACGTAAAATGTGTTTTCGTTTTTTACAGGCATTTGCTACTCGGATTTGTTCATGTATATATCTGAAGACAATCTCTGATATTATTATTATTATTATTATTATTATTATTATTATTATTATCTTTGACTTCTGGTGTATACTCATTTCTTTCAAGATTCTAATCAGGCACCTAATGTCAGAAATGGCACCATGATATTTTCCACTGAGCATTTTTGAGGAATAAAACACCTAAGATGATAAATAATTTCCACAGATAGAGCCCTTCGTAAGGTGTGGGCTGTTCTTGTGAGTACAACCTTTTGTATTTCTTTAAGGCTTGGACTTCTAAGGATCCCTTCAATGAGTCTATTGAATTATGGTTTTGTTGATGTGATGTTGGAGATATCGATTCGAAGGTTGACGTAATTTGATAGTTTTTTTGAAGATCTTCAAAGATACATTGCAGTCTGCAGGCACTGCTATGCCAATAAAAAGGTACATTTTGTCTTTTCTGACTCTGGTCACAATGTCTGGACGATTAGATTTGTTTGTTCTGTCTGGATAGTGTTCAAATCAATTTGTTTCAGTTTCCTTTCCATAAAAGTTGAAGATTTTCCAATGTAGATATTGGCCCAGTCTGTCATGCAGATTTACGTATTCATTGGGTGCCAATACCTTGCAACCTGATACGAAATGGTCAATTTCTAGATATTTATCACAAAATCTTCATTTTGGGCTAACATAATTTTTCACTATGTTTGCTTGGTAATTTCTGATTAGCAAGCCTGGTTCCTGTGCAGCAAAAGTAAAACCTTCGGTTTCAGCTTTTAACCCTGCACTACGTAAAGACTGATAGGTACGGTGGTTGTCTACATCAGCTTACGGACAGAATATTGATAGTGAAGAGGTTTATCTTGTCATCGTTTCTGTTTCTGGTCGATTGCATTTGCTTTTTCTTTTTTAAGGTTTTTGAAAATTTAGTCGGTGTATTATGTTTTAGTCATATTTCTTCATCCATTTGAAACTCTATTTTGAACTTGTTGTCTTTTTTTATTAGTGAACTATCAGCATGGCCCGGTGTTGCCCGTGCTGGTTTCAAAAATCGTACGACACATACAGCAATCGCTATCAACTGACTTAAAATATTTTTCCCCTTCCTTACCTTTAAAGGAGTGCCCTTTGCCGTACTGATGTTGCTACATGCCTTACTTCTTGCCTATCTCACACTTCGAATTTTTTCTAAGCTCTGTATTAAACATTAAATCTGTTACGAAAAAAACAAAAAAAAAACAAAAAAAAACAAACAAAATGAACCCAAAACGATCAGCTTTAAAATAGGACTCGTAACTTGAAAAGCCGAATGAAAAAAGAATGTTAACAACAAATACTTTTTCACACCCAACCCAGTTCTGCGGAATCAACGTTGAGTTTAAGCAAGCGAATGAGCCAATTGGAGTAAAGTGCCATGCAGATTTAAATTTTTCCCACTTGTGACGAATGCAGCTACCGATTATTTTTACATGCTAGCATGCTAGTTAATATTCGTGTCAATCAGCTGTTGGCTCTCCCTCTGGCCAATAGAATCTTCCCGCCTATTCGTTGTAGACAGCAATAGGCTCTCACTCTAGCTAGTAGAAAATGGCCGCAAACTACATTAAAAGTGCCTTAGAAGCATGAAAAAATCGATTATTTCCACTATCGATGGGAGTTGGGAAATGCAAAGTCGGTCTTGGTCTTCCCGCTAAGCTGGACCATGTGCATGTAAATTTTGGTGCAAATCCGTCGAAAATTGCGACCGTGCATTCGTTACACACACACCCTGCTTTTTTATATATAGAGATAATAGAGTTTCTTACTTCTTTCATGTCCTTCGACACGGATCATCATCCAGTCTTCTGTACATCCTCCCTTTCGTGAATGTTACTTCTATTCATTTATCTAATCCGAAATCCATACTTACGTCGACACTTAAACATTTTACCGTATCAAAGAGATCCTTCCACTCATTGTTGTCTTCGGCAAAGATTTTGAGATAATCCATAAGCGATTGAACATTTCTTCTTTATATTTTTAAGATATTTTTATTTTATACATTTTTTTATAGATACAAATATTTAAGTAAATGCTCTGTTTATAATAAACGGTATTAAACAACTTTTAACGGCCTGAAAGTCCGAGAAATTTTCATAGAAAATATTCGTCCTCCGACAGGAATCGAACCTGCATCCTATAAGAAACCGTCATATAACCTGACGTGCCTTCAGCCGATTTTGGCCACAGAGTAGCGTTCTGTTAGCAAGGTCGAATTTACTGCCTTTAAACTTCAATCTTCCATGGATCTCTCATTAAAGGCCGAAACGTAATAAATATGGTAACAAAGATGATGACAATAGTCCAAATAATGTAAATAGTGTACATAATACCTGATCTCAGAAATATAGACAGATAGTGAAAGGCCGAAATGTTGTAATAAATATGGCGACAAAGATGAGGACAGTAGTCCGAATAATGTAAATAGTGTACATAATACCTTATCTCAGAAACATAGACATATACTGAAGGCCGAAACGTTTTAATAAATATGTCGACAAAGATGAGGTCAATAGTCCGAATAATGTAAATAGTGTACATAATACATCATCGCAGAAATATAGAGAGATACTGAAAGGCCGAAACGTTGTAATAAATATAGCGACAAAGATGAGGACAATAGTCCGTGTAATGTAAATAGTGTACATAATACGTCATATCAGAAATATAGACAGATACTGAAGGGCTGAAACGTTATAAAAAATATGTCGACAAAGATGAGGACAGTAGTCCGAATAACGTAAATATTGTACATAATACCTCATCTCAGAAATATAGACAGATACTGAAGGGCCGAAACGTTTTAATAAATATGTCGACAAAGATGAGGACAATAGTCCGAATAATGTAAATAGGCACCAGTCATTTCATTTACATAACATGTGTGTATCTATTGTTTACCTGAATTTCTCTGAGATGAAAGAGCAAACTACAAGAATACTTGACTGCAAAAATACACATAAGATTTTCAAGGGTAATATTATAGGAAGGTCTTATCAAACTATGACGTATTTTTATGGCATGTCCAAAATATCACACACGCGCGTGCGCGTAAACACACAAACATACACACATACACACACACGCACACATATATATTTATATATATTATAAATTAATTGATTTAAAATACGGTTTTTTCGCTACACAGTTCTAACCATGTTTCAAGAATAGTAGCTAAAAGTTTCAGATTTAATTTTTTAATTTAGTTCGATTCATTAGTTCCATTTCATCCTCAAGCGAATTTTGGGGTAACTTATTTTAAAAATTACTGGGTTTTAAAGGCACAGCAAAATTCATAATTCACGTTTCCAAGGATACAGAGAAATCCATTCATCCAGACAAGGGGTTGCTGCGTATTCATTATCACTGTATTTTGTTGTGTCAGTTATTAGTTACGTTTTGGTAGGAGTAGGGATGTATTTTTCAATGAATTCTGACATCCGTTAAATGCATGTCGTCTGGATTTCTTTAAAAAAATTATTGTTAACGACAAATATCCTGACGGCATTTTTTTCTATTTGTATACTTAAAGATTTTGGGTAGGTGTTTGGGTTAGAATAAATTTTATTTAACTACGATTTAAAAATATTTTCACTTTTAATTTTTAATATACTATATTTCTTTTTAAATGTATTAGAATCACTTACAGTATGTAAAATTATTTTCGCATCAAGTGTAAGTATGTATATTACCAGGTCACAATTTTTATTAAATTCATATTTAAATATTATTTAAGTGAAATTTATGACAATCACAGCAAAAATAGCTAATTCATTTTTCTGGTTTAGTCAACCTTTATTTTTTATAAACCTAGTAATATATAGTTTCTCATGTAAGTACAAAGGACATGGGTCATTCAATGGCTTACATCTGGCTTTTCATATTAATTTCATTTAACTGTAGGTGTTTTATTGGATTCTTTTAAGTGATTTTAGTACTTTGAGAGAGGTGTTTAGGTTACAATACGTTTTATTTAACTACAATTTTTTTTATAATAATAATATATATCTTACTGTTCTTATATATATATATATATATATATATGTGTGTGTGTGTGTGTGTGTGTGTGTGTGTGTGTGTGTGTGTCAAGCTGTAGGATTATAGCGTTCAAAACATTAATTTAAAAATAGTGCTCAATAAATAAATTAGAGGCGTAAATATTTCTTTATCTTATGCAGTGTTACCTTAGAACATGCACATATCCACTAAAGGTTTTCGCTTTTTTTGACGTTGAAACAAAAATGCACAATATTTTAGTGGATATATATATATATATATATATATATATATATATATATATATATATATATGTATGTATGTATGTATGTATGTATGCATGTATGTATGTAAAATACCAATTTGTAATTGGTAAGGGATAATTACAAGGAAGACATTAATCCAAAGCGAGCTCAATTTAATTTACAAATAAATTTAATGGTAAATCAAAGAATACCTTTAAAATCTATAATATTTATAATTTATCTCATATTTTTATGTTCATCTCTTCAGACCCAAAGTTTTTTTTTTTAAATGGAATCAATTCATCCAGATAGACATATGCGAATAAAAAGGAGAAAGTGGGTGGGGAAGAGAGAGAACAAAAGGAGGAAACGAAAAAAGAAAATGGAAAAAATAAAAATAAAAAAATATATTCTTTTTAAATTAAGGGAACAAAAAAAGAGAGAGAAGGGGAGAAAGAGAGATACAGAGAGAGGAGGAGAAAGATAGATGGAGAGAGAAAGGGGGAAGGGACATAGAGCGAGAGAGACTGAAAGAAAAGAAAGGAAAGAAGGAAGAAATAAATGATGAGCCAATAGCAAAAATAAATAAATAGAAAGACGTAGAAAAAGATTTTTCTTAAAATGGCTGAACAAATGAATATACCGGATAAGAGAAGGAATTGATGGATCGGAAAAAAAAAGAGTTACAACGATTTGTCTAATAACGTTATGTCATTTTAGACGCCGATCATCATCACATAATACGATCATCATCATTTTAAGATAATAATAATAATAATAATAATAATAATAATAATAATAATAATAATCAACACCACCCAGACCCAGTTACGGAGATAGGACCTGTTACAATTCTATGGGACTACACAATTCACACTGACAGAACAATCAACGCCAACCGACCAGATATTGTTATTAAAGACCACAAACAAAAACGGTGCCTCCTTATTGATATGGCAGTCCCTGCTGACTGCAATGTATCTTTGAAGATATTCAAAAAGCTGTCAAAATACAAGGACCTTGAAATAGAGGTCTCGAAAATGTGGCATATGGGAACATCAACAATCCCTGTTGTAGTTGGAGCCCTAGGACTGGTTGGAAAAGATTGCAGTAGACTAATTGCAGGGATTCCTGGAAGCCCATGCCTCAAGGAGATACAAAAAATTGTTCTGACAAGTACAGCCCACACTTTACGAAGGGCTCTATCTATGTAATTTTTTTTTTTTTTTTTTTTTGTCAGTGAAAAGGGTCATGATGCCATTTCTAACCTTAGGTCCCTGGGTGGGACCCGGAAAGAAATGTGTAAACGCCAGAAAGCAAAGAAAATAAAAATAATAATAATAATAATAACTGAAATCACCGAAGCGAAAAATGACGTCATCCAAGTACTCAGCAGAGTAACTTTCATACAATTATCAGACAGAGGCCAGCTCCCCAAAATCCATATGAAGAATTCCAACAAGCACATCGTGAAAATATACAATGCTGCTCTGGAAACACTGTTAACAGATAAACCACCGGGAAACATCACAGAAGTTAACAACGTCATATAAGCAACAGCTTTAGCAGTGACTCGGAAGCTTGGGGTCAAGACAATAAATAAAATTAATAGACACAGAGAACCAGCTTGGAAAACAAAACTAATAGAGAAATAAAACAAATCAGATGTGAGATTTCTATATTAGATGAGCTCACCAGAAACCCTAATATTTCCACACGTAAGTGCAAAAAGATAAAACGGAAATATAACATTAAATCCCTAAGTGACATTCCATCAATCAAGAAAATGCTGAAGCAGAAACTTCAGCTAAAGGCACAGAAAACAAGACGATACGAAAAACGTTGTAGTTCTATCGCCAAAATAAAATATTCCAAACGGACCATAAGAAATTTTACAGGGAAATTGGAAAAAACACCTATACATGTCGAAAGGTTACCATCGATTGATAATGTGCAGACATTTTGGAAAAATATTTGGAGCAACCCAAAGGAATATAACCCAAATGCAGAATGGATCCAGCGTGAAGAAGAACGAATGCTGGATACACCTCTGCAAGAATGGGAAAATATATCCACAGATGATGTTAGGCAAGCTCTAACGAAATCGCAAAAATGAAAATACCCCGGAAATGACAAGATGCCCAATTTATGGATTTATCATTTCTCATCTAGCCATAAAATCCTTGCAAAAACATTATCAACACTTGTAAATAATCCCAATGAAATCCCGGAATGGATTACTGAAGGTATTAAATACCTCATGCCCAAAACAACTGAAACAGACGATCTGAAAAATTATAGACCGATAACATGTCTCTCCACAACGTATAAGTTGATCACGTCTCTCCTGACGAACCGTACTTATTCCTTCTTCAAAACAAACAGCATTCTTCCGCTGGAACAGAAGGGATGCAGGAGAGGTTCATATGGCTGCAAAGATCAACTACTGATAAATAAAATGATCCTGGAAAATTGCAGGAGACGACGTAGAAATCTTAGCGCAGCGTGGATTGATTATCGTAAAGCCTTTGATAGTGTTCCACATTCTTGGATCCTTAAGACTTTGAAAATGTACAAAGTCTCCCCTGTGGTATTAAATTTCCTTAAGCCCAGCATGGAAATGTGGAACACCAAACTATACCTTAGTCACATCGGGGGCACTGCCATATCCAACCCTCTGAATATCCGACGTGGAATCTTTCAAAGAGACTCTCTGTCACCCATTCTGTTTTGTTTATCCTTGATCCCTCTTACACATTAACTGGAAAAAGGTAGCTATGGTTACAAAATAAATAAGAAATTATTCAATCACCTACTTTATATGGATGATCTCAAACTCTTTGCCAAAGACGACAATGAGTTGAGGGCCTCCTCAATATTGTAAAATATTTCAGTGACGACATAGGTATAGACTTCGGATTAAATAAATGTGCAAAAGTAACATTCAAGAAAGGTAGAATTACAGAAACATCCTTAATAGATTTAGATTTTGTCACAAAGATTAGAGAACTGGAGCATGATGAAGCATATAAGTACCTAGGAATTAGCGAAGGGGATGGCATACAACACCCCCAAATGAAGGAAAAAATAAGAAAAGAGTACTACAGGCGTGTACGTCTGGTACTAAATACTGAGCTAAACTAAAAAACAGAATATCAGACATAAACACATTGGCTGTCCATGTGTTGCAATACAGCTTTAATGGCCTTAACTATACCATAGCTGAAATTAAGCGAATGGACACCAAAACAAGAAAGCTTTTCACTTGCTACCGAATGCATCATCCCAAAGCTGATGTTGATCGTCTGTATGTGCCCAGATCCGAAGGAGGCAGGGGATTAGTTCAACTAGAAATATCCTACAAAACTACAACAATTGGCCTCCAAAGATACTTGGAAACTACAGAAGACTGGATGATGGTATGCGTCAGGAACATGAAAGTAGTAAGCGTCTTTACTCCGTAATGAAAGAAGCCAACAAATTCAAAATAGAGTTTCAAATGGGCGTAGAGATGCAACTACAGCACAATACACCGGCTGAAACTGCAAAATACTTTAAAAAAGATAGCAAAGACGAATGCAATCGACCAGATACAGAAGCGATGGCAAGATAAACCACTTCATGGCCAATACTCTGCCCGTACCAAACAAGCTGCCCTATACAAAACCCGTACCCATCAGTGGCTACGTAGTGCAGGGTTGAAAGCGGAAACTGAAGGTTTTATCCTTGCTGCGCAGGATCAATGCTTGCTAACTAGGAATTATCAAGCGTATATACTAAAATATTGTGTCATCCCAAAATGCAGATTCTGTGATAAATATCCAGAAAGGATTGATCATCTTGTATCAGGTTGCACGATGTTGGCACCCACTGAGTATAAACCAGGCATGACATAGTGGGCCAATATCTGCACTGGAAATTTTTTTTCTCAGTAGAACGTGTCATGATGCCATTTCTAACCTTAGGTCCCTGTGCGGGAACCGCAAAGAGATGTGTAAACGCAAGAAATCAAAGAAAATAATAATAATAATAATAATAATAATAATAATAATAATAATAATCAACATAAATAAATAATAAAATAACATAAACAATATAAGAAAATAAAATAAATCAATCAATAAATAAAACTAATGAATTTAAATAATTATAAAGAACAAATTATAATATATTGAGAACGATAAAATAATAATGATAATGCTATTAGTAAAATATAAAAATATAAATTCTTGAATAAAAAATAAAATAAATGAAAAATGATGTAGCCATGATGAGGACAAACACATAAATAAGTAAATATATCTATATATATATATATAAAAATGTGTGACATTGAATATAACTACATATACACCTACATACATATGAATATACGTGCACACATATGTTAGTACCTATATAAAAAAATAAGAATCAACACTTCAAGTGTATATTCCCCCAAATTTAGGGAATTTTAAATTTGTTCTTATGTCTATACTTGAAAGTATGTTCATTATTTCATTCAATAATTGATCAGCATTTTTATATTTAATTATAATAATCTTATCATGTATGCATAGACTGCATCTGTCCCGGAAGTTGTTGGGAGTGAGAGATTATTATTATTATTATTATTATTATTATTATTATTATTATTATTATTATTATTATCCATTATGTTTTATCTCCCTTTTCGCCCTTTTTTCTTTTTATCCCAATATATGTGTCTGGATGAATTGATTCCATTTCTAAAATTTTTTCTGACTGAAGAAAAGAAAATATTCATGAATTTTAAATTTTTTTCTTTCTTCAGGCTTATATATATATATATATATATATATATATATATAGACATTGTTTTTTATATTTATACGTTCATTTTATAGATACAAATATTTCAGTAAATGCTGTTTAGAATAAGCAGTATTAAAGAACATTTACGTACCTGAATACCCAAGAAATTTTCATAGAAATTATACGCCTTCCGGCAGGAACAGAACCTGTATCCTATACGGAAGCATCATATATCCTGACGTGCCTTTACCGAATAAGCCACAGAGAAGCGTTCGGTTAGCGAAGTCGATTTGACTGTATTTAAACACAATTCTCTATGATTTTCTCTCGTGCAGTCATATCTGTTCAATGCGTATCAAATGTAGAGAAATGACGTCATACATTATGAAATGGACAAAGTCAGTCAATTACTTTTTAAAGAGATTTTTTATGTTTATATGTTCTTTTTATAGATACAAACATTTAAGTGAATGGTCTGTTTATAATAAATGTTATTAATACTGTTTATTATAAACAGAACATTTATTTAAATATATGTATCTATAAAAAGAACGTATAAACATAAAAAAAATGTATTTAAAAAATAATTGTTGGACTTTGTCCCTTTCATAATATATATATATATATATATATATATATATATATATATATATATATATATATATATATATATATATTCTGTGTATTTAGGGGAAAAAAGCCAATCCCAATAACAGATGCTAGTTCAGGTACATTTGTCTATTCAATAGCCACAAAGTCCACCTGTGGTTTATACTGCAACTATGCTGAGTAGACATCAGTTACAGTTTCTGGGAGAGAGCATGTTTTCTAGCGATATGAACAATCTGGACAAGGACAGGACACTCAAACCTTTGGTCATGCTGACTTGTGACTTCGTGCTTGCACAGCTTTCGACGACCCCAAGTGTTCCGTCAACACAATTTCACTCACCTGTATATATATATATATATATATATATATATATATATATATATATATATATATATATATATATATGTATGTATATATATATATATATGAAAAAGGAGAAAAAATATATGGGTGACGTGAATGAACGGAAGGGACAGTTGTAACACCTAAAGATGCTAGAGACCCAGAAGAGCAAGCCCAAGCAAACAATCTCTCTGTTTACAAAGAGAAGGTCGCCCAGACTTGATAAACAGCGTCTCCAACACCTTCAGATGAAGCGACCTTCTCTTTGTAAACAGAGAGATTGTTTGCTTGGGCTTGCTCTTCTGGGTCTCTAGCATCTTTAGGTGTTACAACTGTCCCTTCCGTTCATTAACGTCACCCATATATATATATATATATATATATATATATATATATATATATATATATATATATAGCCTGACGATTACATGTAGTATGAAACAGACTGTCGCCTCTCAGTATTGATTTCTATGTTCAATTTTATATTTAAACACGCTCTATCTCTGATATTGAGCACTTTATCCTATAAACATATCACATCTTAAGAATAATATTTCTTCATATATATATATATATATATATATATATATATATATATATATATATATATATATTATGCTTCGATTGTATCCGCAGTTTCAGGCATCTTGTGGAGAAGTGATGATTGCTTGCATTAAAAATAATGATATATATTTCTGTGTTTGGCCTTTATAGACGTCTATGCTGCTGTGAAATGTGAAAAGTGGAAAAAGAAAGGAGACAGGCGACAACTTTTGATCGGAACGAAGTCGCCATAGGCGGGCAGCAATTACGTAGAAAAAATCTGGTTTTTATTTCATTCGCTGAGCAAGTGATAGGCAAGAAAATCGAACAAACATAGCGTCTGCCGAGAAACAATTCACACTGACGTCAGTGACATCCCAACCAATCACACTCATCTTTCAAATAAAACTGTTAAATGAAATCTGTGGTACAACGAATAAAGAAAACATATCTGACCATGAAATATTCTGCAGTCTAATGGTCAAGTTGTCGCTAATCCTTAACATCTTCACCTTCTTTATGTACGATATACTTTCAGGAAAAAGGCGGTGATGGTCCTCCACAAATTTATGGCCCTCTTTTCTCTTTTTATTATTTCCCTAAACCCTGTTCCTCCATCCATTCTTTTAAGCTCACTAAGTATTTTGTTTTCCTCTCTGTGTCTTGCCTTCAATGTGTCATGTGTGCATCCTATTTTCTAAGCCTTCCTTCCTCCTAATGTGACATTGAAACATCAACTTCCTCTTCCGGGTGTTAAATATAAGTTTCCATTTTGTTTTCATTTTTCCTAGCGGGATCAACAGTCTGGACAAGGCCAGCACACTCAAACCCTCTGTCAAGATGACTTGTGACTTCATGCAAGCACAACTTTCGACGGCGTCTCCAAGTGCTCCGTCTACCCAATTTCACTCACCTGTATATATATAGAGAGATAGATAGATAGATAGATAGATAGATAGATAGATAGACAGACAGACAGATAGATATTTCGACTGTATACGCAGTTTCAGACATCTTGGGGATAAGTGATGATTGCTTACTTTAAGAATAATAATATATATTTCTATGTTTGTCTTTTATAGACGTCTATGCTGCCGTGAGCCCTCTTTTCTCTTTTTATTATTTCCCTAAACCCTGTTCCTCCATCCATTCTTTTAAGCTCACTAAGTATTTTGTTTTCCTCTCTGTGTCTTGCCTTCAATGTGTCATGTGTGCATCCGATTTTCTAAGCCTTCCTTCATCCTAATGTGACATTGAAACATCAACTTCCTCTTCCGAGGGTTAAATATAAGTTTCCTCTTTGCTTCCATTTTTTATAAAACTTCTTCGTTGCTCAGGAAATCTGTCCATAATATCTTCAGTATCCTTCTTTAGAATCACGTTTCTGTTGCTTGAAGACTCTCCTTGATATTTGAGGAGATTGCCCAGCACTCAATGCCATACAGGAGGACAATTATGACGTAACAGTTTGGTACTCTTTTCTTCGTTTCAAGTAATTTTTTTTTCTATATCTCAGTCCTTTACTTAGCCTTTGGAATGCCTCTTTGCCTAACCCAAGGCGTCTTCGGATTTTAGTGTCAAACTTTCCGTTCTTTCCCACTTCGCAGATATTTATCCTTCACATAAGCGGCATAAAAATAATCAAACACATTTCTGTTTCACTTAAACAGCCTAAAATAAACTGTCATTTCATATATTTAATTGTCTTTTTAATCGTAAATGTCACCATAGCCAATGATACTCTGACCATTGGGTATTCCATTGTATCGAACTGAGTCTGGTAATGTGTATCTTGGTTGAGGTGACGGATTGGCGAAGAGATACAATGAAAGATGCGATCGTCTGGTATATTCGGCCTGGAAGCCATTTTGTTTATGATGGCTGAGGGGCTTATGCTGGAATCGAAGAAATCAAACACGGCATATATTCTCATTATGTTTGTATTCATCATCAGCATTTTGTCGATCCTGCACAATAACAACCGCCCCGTGTTTTCGGCATTTATTTGCTGCATAGTCCACCATTACCTGTTGTAATAATGTTTAATTATGATAAACGTATATACCTTGATCTTATTGATTTTATGTCATTCAGAAATCAGCAGTTTACGTTACACTGCTTAAAAGAAGGATTACCCATTTGTCATGGAACAAATGACACATTTTATTGTTATTTGTTTCTATGTTGTTGACAGTGTTCATGACATATCTTAATGCCCTTTTCTAATGCTGTGTAGAGGCAGATTCATCATTTGTGCTTAACATTAATGCAAGAATTTGATACGTTTGAAGCAGATTATATTCAACACAAGTCTTCTGTTGGTCATTACAATAATTAGCATGTGTCCTTTACAAAATTATAAATATATAATGAATTATATACATTGCTGCCATATCAAGTCTTTTTCAAGTCATATTTATGTAATAGATAAAAACAATTTTACAATTCTTCATCTCATATTAAAAATCATAATTATTATACAGTATATTGAGTCTGGAAGGCATTTTGTTTATGATGGCTGAGGGGCTTATGCTCGAATCGAAGAAATCAACCACAGCATAGACTCTCATAATGCCTGTATTCATCATCAGCATTTTGTGAATCCTGCACAATAAGAACCGCCCCGTGTTTTCAGCATATATTTGCTGCATATTCCTCCATTACCTGTTGTAATAATGTTTAATTATACTAAACGTATATACGTTGGTCTTATTGATTTTATTTCGTTCAGGGATTAGCAGCTTATTTTATGCCACTTATATGATGGATTATATGCATTGCTGCCATATCAAGTCTTTTTCACGCTCTACTTATGTAATAGAGGAAACAATTTTACAATTCTACATCTCATATCAAAAATCATAATCTAATGCAGAGTCTAGAAAATATCGTTAGGTTTTCAAATTTTTAAATTTATGCTCATAGATAATTCTTCAGGATAAGTGCGAAATTCAAAGTATGGCGGAAGGTAAGTGATATAATTTAATACCTAATAAACGAAAGTAATTGTTTGGGCAATCCTCCACATAGGCGGCGTAAAATAACCTGTCAAAGTTTAGCTCTACTTAAACAGCTTAAAATTACTGTAAATATCACCATATCCAATGATACCCTGCTCATTCGGTATTCGGTGGTATCGAGCTGGAAAGTGTGTCATAGTTGAGGTGCCAAAAAGAGAGCGTATAAAATGAAAAGGCGATCGTGCTGCTTTATATTGAACCTGGAAGCCATATTGTTTCAGATGGCTGGATGGCTTATGATGGAATTTGGGGCACCAATCACGGCATATACTCTCCTTTACCATCAGCATTTTGTAGACGCTACGCTACAAGAGCAGTCACGTGTTTTCAGCATATTTTACTGCCTAGTCCACCATTATCTGTTATAATAATCTTCAATTATGATAAACGTATATAACTTGATCTTATTGATTGATTTTATGCTGTTTAAGTGAAGGATTATCAAATTGTCGTCCTAGATAATTTGTTAAGCCTCACAATGTCGCAGAAAAGAAACACATACTTTTAATATGATCACTGAATTCGAGATATGGAAGGAAATCGAACCATATCTGAGTATCTGGTATAATCCTTCCCATAAGCAGTGTAGAATAACTTGTCAAAGTTTTTCTTTACTTAAACGGCATAAAATAAATCATTTCATATATGTAATTGTCTTTTTAATCGTAAACATAACCATAGCCAATGATACTCTGACCATTTGGTATTCGGTGGCATCGATGGTAGTTCGGGAAAGTATGTCTTATTTGAGGTGCCGGATCGGCGAACTGATACAATGAAAGTGTCGATTGTGCAGTTGGCGGCTTTGGCTGAAATCGTGGACTTCTTCAGCAGCCTTTTGTGGATCTTGCGCTACAAGAGTAGTCCAGCTATTTATTTTTTAGGAAGATAATTATCATCACAAGTTATTAATCAATTCATTTTTTTCCGGTAACCCTTCATATAAGCATCATAAAAAAGGTACTGCTTCATTTAAACAGCATAAAATTCAATATCATTTTATATCTTTAAATGTTTCTTCATCCTAATTATCCCAATGGCCACTGGCGTCCTAACCATTGGGTATTTGATGGTATCCAGCAGAGTTCGGGAAAGTCTCTTAGTTAAGGTGCTGGATCAGTTAGCAGATACATTGAAAGTAGCAATTATCCAGTATATTCAGCCTGGAAGCCATTTTGCTTATAATGGCTTACGCTGGAATCGAGGAAAGTAACCACGGGATATCATCTCATGACGTAGTTATTCATCAGCAGTATTTTGAGTATACTGATGATGACACCTTCCATACTCGAAACGTGGAATATCTTTGGAAGCGCGTGAAGCGTAAACTTCATCGACACTGAAACTTCTGTAGTATTGCATACATCATATCTTCACGAATCTCTGTGGCGTCAGCAGTACAATAACTATCCCATTTTTACAGTTTATTTGCTGCGTGGTCGAGCTTTACTCGGTTTAATTGTAATAAACGTATACACCTTGATCTTATTGATTTATTTTATGCTGTTTAAGTGAAGGATTATCAAGTTGTCGTGCTAGGTAATTTTTTAAGTCTCGGCCTGTCGCAAAAGAGAAACAAATACCGTTTAATATGATCACGGAATTAAAGATATGGAAGGAAATCGAAACATATCTGAGCATCTGGTATAATCATTTTAAGGATGATTTGCCGCCTGAAATGATGCTTTGAAGAGTTTTAGAATTAGTTATCGATCATGACGCTTTAAAACGCAAAAGATGGTGACAATGCAACTCAGTGGAACTTGAATCAATAAGTAATATTATGTTTCTGCCGTTGTATTCTCCCGAGACATGGAAAGAAAACTGTCTACTCGCATAGATTTAATAAATTGTTCAGTTCGAAATTAACTGGAGATTACCTGAATCGATAAACACCTGAAGAAAGCCGGAAATCACAACGGGTTAAACATTGTTATAACACCTGTAAAGTTGGAATGTAAATATCTCAAGCGAAATTTCTTTAAATAGCAAATATTGGAAAACTAGTTTTCAACAGGAAAAATGCATCCGGGTATTTAATAGCGACTACTAGGCTTTCAATGTAACAAAACATTTGAACAGGCGTCGGTCGATAAAGCAAAAAAATAAAAAAATAAAAAAATAAGGGAAGTTGAATGGAAATTTACCTCAGATTTAAAAGAAACAAATGATTCCATTCATAATATCTCAGAAAGATGGATGACTTATCAATAAAATAAGTTGTGGAAAAAATCTACATCAGCTCTGGACGAGATACAGTTTTCCGTTTCCCGGAAAGATGGTTTTTGAAAATTAAAATCTTTGAATATCAAAGATGTTGTAAGAAATAAAATATCCCTTTTAGAATTGGTCTAACGGACAAAAATGGTTAGTGAAAATATAATGCTTTTCTTGAAAAATAAATTACTCTTAGAAAATAGCAGGCTTTAAAATAAAAATGAATTGCGGAATAATCTACTAAAGATTTGACAGAAATAACATTGTCTGTTGGAATTTGGTTTGGGTTGTTTGATGGCATATTAACCCCTTCTGGGTAAGTTATTACCGAAATTCAATTTTCTTGGAAGTTTTTGTAATGTTCAAAAATATATTGCTGGTAATTTTCTCTTCGTGTTCTAATAATGTATTGCTGGTAATGATGTAATGAATATGCATACACATGGGTTCCCCCTCACAGTAATATGATTGGCTGGTGTCAGCAATAAATACAGACTGATGTGGAGGTACAGAGAGGGCGCCTATTGGCTACACCTATTGCCTATCACTACAACGAAGACCAGTCCATTACGGTTACCTGCTAGATTGTACGACCTGGTTACATTAGTCAACAAACACTTTGCTACTTCCAAAAAATATATCCCTTTCCGGAACATATCACTTTCTTTTCTATGAAAATGTGTTGCTGGTATTCTTACTATAAACATATATTGTTATAGTTTCATAAATTTTTGACCTAGTTTGAGGACGAATATTACCATTATCATTAGAGATGGGGTGGAGAGATACTACACTTTGATCCGAGCCCTAACCTCAAGGACTGAAGCGCCCTGGGTATGACGATAAACTACATCCGCGTCCTGGGTATGACGATAAACTACGTCCAACAACAAGGCTTCAGATAATGTTTTCGAAAAATAATGTTGCCAGCTATACGTTTTTGAAACAATAATGTTGCCAGCTATACATTTTTTGGAAAAATAATGTTGCCAGCAATACGTTTTTGAAACAATAATGTTGCCAGCTATACGTTTTTTGGAAAAAAATAATGTTGCCAGCTGTACACTTTTGAAAAAATAATGTTGTCAGCTATGTATTTTTGAAACAATGTTGCCAGCTATGCGTATTTTGGAAAAATAATGTTGCCAGCTATGTGTTTTCGAAACAATAATGTTGGCAGCTATACGTTTTTTGGAAAAAATAATGTTGCCAGCTATGTGTTTTCGAAACAATAATGTTGGCAGCTATACGTTTTTTGGAAAAAATAATGTTGCCAGCTACACGTTTTTTGGTAAAAATAATGTAGCCAGCTATGCGTTTTTGAAACAATAATGTTGCCAGCTATATGTTTTTGAAAAAAAAAATGTTGCCAGCTATATGTTTTTGAAAAAAAAATGTTGCCAGCTATACGTTTTTTTGGCAAAAATAATGTTGCCAGCTATATTTTTTGGGAAAAAATAATGTTGCCAGCTATACGTATTTTGGAAAGAATAATGTTGCCAGCTATACACTTTTGAAATAATGTTGTCAGCTATCAGCTATGTGTTTTTGAAACAATGTTGCCAGCTATGCGTTTTTGAAAAAATAATGTTGCCAGCTATATGTTTAATAGTACTGTATATTTAATATATGTGTAGGTATATGTGTATATATATATATATATATATATATATATATATATATATATATATATATATATATATATATATATATATATGTATGTGTCTGTATGTGTATGTATATATATATATATAGATATAACTTAATTTGACATTAAATGACCCACAGTGGTTGATATGCCATAAAACCCAACCAACCAAACAACCAATCAACCAACCAACCAGCCAGCCAACCAGAGACTGAAGAAAACTCGAGGATTACTGTATGCTTGATTAATGAATACCTAATGTTTCTTTCTAAGAAAACGGTTAATAGTATCTTTACGACTGGAGATTAGAAGAAATGATGGTAATATTGCGATTAACACTGGAAATTAGAAGAAGCGTTGGTAATATTATCATTACCACTGAAAATTAGAAGAAGTGATGGTAATATTTCGATTACCATTTGAGATTAGAAATGATGGTAATAATACCATTCCCATTGTAGAGTAGAAGTAGTAATGGTAATATCATCGTTACCATTAAAATTAAAAGAAGTGATGTAATATCATCATTACCATTAGAAATTAGAAATTATGGTAATATAAACATTACGCTTGAAGATTAAAAAAGAGTAATGGTAATATTACCATTATCATTGGGGATTAGAAATAATGGTAATCCAATCATTACAATTAGAAATTAGAAGACATGATGGAAATATTATTATTACCATTGAGAATTTGAAGAAGTTATGGTAATATTATCATTACCAGTGAATATTAGAAGAAGTAGTGGTAATATTACCATTGCCACCGGAAATTACAAGAAGTGATGGTAATATCATTATCATATTAGAAATTAGAAGAAGTGATCGTAATATTACCATTAGCATTGAAGATTAGATGAAGTGATGGTAAAATTACCATTGCCATTGGAAATTAGAAGTGATGGAAATATTACGATTACCATTGTATATTAGAAGAAGTGATGGTACTATTACCATTAGCATTGGTGATTACATGAAGCAATTGTAATATTATCATTACCAATGAAGAACAGATAACAATTCTCCTGAAGAAAGCCGGAGCGTACAACGGCCGAAGCGTTGTGAATATGGCAACGAAGATGAGGATAACAGTCCGAATAATGTAAATGATGCAAGTAATCATAATACCTCAACTTAGAGATATAGACAGAGATAGAGAGAGACATAGACATAAAGGCTGGAGCGTACAACGGCCGAAATGTTGTGAATATGGTAATGAAGATGAGGATAAAGGTCCGAATAATGGAAATAATTCCAGTAATCATAATATCACATCTCAGAGATACAGTCACCTGAAGAAGGCCGGAGCATACGACGGCCGAAACGTTGTGAATATGGTAATGGAGATGAGGATAACAGTACGAATAATGTAAATAATGCAAGTAACCATAATACCTCATGGCAGAGATATAGACAGAGATATAGAGAGACATAGAGATAAAGGCTGGAGCGTACAACGGCCGGAACGTTGCGAGTATGACAATGAAGATGAGGATAACAGTCCGAATAATGTAAATAATGCAAGTAATCATAATAGCTCATCTCAGAGATATAGAAATATATTAAAAAAATATTGCTTCAACAACAATGGCGCAGGTTATAAAATAAAATAGAAATTGATGAAGTATAAATGTTTATGCCATGCGAAGATGCACAATTGTAAGAGTAAGAACAATGCCGTGCCAAAAGTCACGGAGGGAAAGTACGTGACGTAAACTGAATTTGGCGACACCAACTTCAGATTTATATCAGTTGTAACCTAAAATCTGGTGAGTCACTATGAACTCTGACAAAGTTAGTCAAGTAAGCCCGTCGTGAATTATTAAATGGGGTATGGTTGTAGGTCCTCAGTAAATGGGACATGTCATTTCTGTAACTCTCAGGACGTTTAATAAAT
Source organism: Acanthosepion lycidas (assembly GCA_963932145.1). NCBI lineage: Eukaryota > Metazoa > Mollusca > Cephalopoda > Sepiida > Sepiidae > Acanthosepion > Acanthosepion lycidas. The sequence continues at coordinate 14,011,038 of OZ010610.1, read as the reverse complement.
ACAGCTTCACGTATACCGGAAATACCCAACTGAAAATATAACACTGGCTGCAATCACATCCGCATTCAGTAGAGGATGTAACAGACGCACATTCAGGAATTTATTTCAGCGTTTGTTATCATCCATGTGACAGGGGAGTAGAAAAACCACCAGGGAATGTGTCTCACCAGGTATGAAAACATTGCTAGAGTTACCAAAATATAGGTATTTTCTATATAACACTAATAATCTTATAAGTATAAGCAGCTATACTCGTCCGGAAAAACCTTAGTTGTTTTAGCTTGTAAATGAACAAACCAATACCCAAGGGTAATAAAAGGAAAGAACTAAGAACATATATTTCCGGCAAAAATATTGGTCTAGAATCTAAGTTCAGAGTCCAAAGAAAAAAAAACCTCCGATACGGGTAAAGTAAAATAACTAATCAAAGTGCTCAATAGGCTAAGTATAACAAATAAAGCAAATAAACCTGAAGAACCACACAAACCTACCTAGGTTTCACCTACGCGATCCCTCAGCCAGGCTGACCTGACCTCGTCCCCCCTCTCTCTCCATATATATATATATATATATATATATATATATATATATCAAACGCACACACACACACGTACACACACACCAACATATATATATATAATCTCTCTCAAACGCACATACACACGTATATATATATATATATATATATATATATATATATATACATTCATACAAATACATATCTATCTATCTATCTATCTATCTATCTATCTATCTATCTCTCTCTCTCTCTATACATATATATATATATATATATATATATATATATATATATATATATATATATATATATATGCATATACATATATTGAGACAAGTTTCATTGAATAATTGAGACAACATTTGTCTCCTTAGTTTTAGTTGTATCATTTCATATTCACGGACAAGGTTTTTCGTGTTATTAAAGGACGAGGGAAATCAACCTGTTCATACACATGGTTTATTCCAAGTACTTTCGACATAAAGACAATGTCATCATCAGGCTGTGTTTTTTTCAATGACAAATATTGTCTTGTTTATCATTTTCAAAGAAAAAATTGTTATGTTCATCTGAAAATTTAAATTTTGACGAGTTTCATGTAATTAGCTTGAGCAACGCTTCAGGGAGAGGTAAATTATGAGACTATCAAAAGTTTTTTAAATAAATATTAAGAAGTATTTATTGGCACAGATCCCAATTGTTTAAACTATCTATGTAAGCATTTTAAAACATTTGAGCAGTATCATAATTAAATTTATCAAAGTTTGGTTTCAATTTTTTATATAGATAGCTTCAAGAAGTTTTTAGTCTATGTTTATAATTTCTATGGAAAATTAAAGATGTATTTTCATATATATATATATATATATATATATATATATATATATATATATATATATATATAATATTAGTGGTTAATATACACATACATATATATATATATATACATATATCTAAAATATATAAATATATATACATACACAAACATATATATATATATATATGTGTGTGTGTGTGTCTGTGTGCGTGTGTGTGTGTGTGTGTGTGTGTGTAAAAATAATTCCAAGAGGATAGAATCAGGTAGAACTCAATGTCCAGGACAGAGTAAGAATATAATAAAAAGGCTTAAACCTAATATTACATGGTTATAATTTATTATATTGGAATCTTAAATACGATCCAATTCAACAGAGCTACAAATTTAAAAAGAAATCAGGAAAATAATTCCTAGAATAAAAAATAAAATTTAGTGAGAGTGTATGTATGAGCCTGTGCGACGAATGGGCGAGTAAATAAAAGCTATAGGGAGGGGTAACAGATGAGAGAAGACCAGGAATTTCTAAAGGTGAAGTTGGGGATTAAAATTTAACAGAGAGAAGTTTTAAAGAGGGGAGTCAAAGATGGTTTAAGTGAGCGAAATACAAATAAATATGAAAATTCTCGGATGTCTAATACATTTCTGAATCGCTGACCTAAAATAAATTAGAGATCGAAACCGGGAAAGAGTAGACATTTTGTGGTGACATACACACACACAATAGACGATATAATCTACACTTAAAGATCAGAAGATGAGAGAAGGAGAGGAAAAAAGTGGTGGGGGGCAGCTGAAGCCGAAGGGCATTTACAAAAAGGCAATCAAGAAAATTTGACAAAAGTAATATCGACTACAGGTTATATATATATATATATATATATATATATATATATATATATAATTATTTATTTAAAAATATGATTGCAACACGCTACATAAGAGGTCTCATGTTTCAAAACAAGAGCCGAAAACTTCAATATAATTATTTGAATTAAATTGAATTAAAGTAAGCTCTGTTCCAACTTCAAGCGAAATTTTTTGGAGAATAACTTATTTCTGAAATTTACGTGTTTTAATAGCATATTCACAATTGAAATCATAATTTCCATGGTAACAGCCAGGGCGAATTGTTTAAATAGGGAGGGTTGTTCGGTGTTAATAATTTGTATCAGTATAGAGTTACTTTCATAGATGTCAAGTCAGGGTAAGGTGGGGGTGTCTAAATTTAAAACGGAAGATGTTTTCGCTTAGGCTGTTTTACGTGTCTATGGAGATTTATTTATTCTTTATTTTATTTCTTTATGAAAGGGTTTTGTGTATATAATAACTGCCGTAACATTTGTTTTTTGACGACTTCATAAAGGGTTATTTATTGGGGCTATGGATTATAAAAGTTATTATTATTGTATGTTTGTTTTTAAGCTAATTATTCAATGCATAAATTTGATGATGTCGGCAAAAAATATTTTTAAATAAATAATTATATTTATGCTCTACTTTTGTATCGAGCACTATTTTTTTAAAATAATAACAAATATACTAAAGAACTTTGGATTATTTACCTAACCAGTTTTTCCTATTTTCTATATATTTTCAGGACCTGTGAAAAATAGGATGAAAGTGTCGACCATGTCATCTAAGGATGTCTGGAACTGTCAAAAAAATGAATATATCCACAGACATAACAATTTAGTGACATATGTGCACTGGCAGATATGCAAGAACAAAATCGAAACCAATCAGACACAGTTACCCCAAATAACGATGTAACAATCCTCTATGACATGCCAATTCACACTGACACGGAAATCCAAAACAGATAACTGAAAATTTTAAATGATCAGCTTTCCGTTTAAGCGTGGTCACGTTGTCGTCAAATGGGCGACGCTTTCAAAACGTATTCCTAAGTCTTGTTCTTATGTCCATCGTCTTTGTCATGTTGAACTGATTATGTTAATTGTATTTTAATGAATATTGTCCTGAAGAAGGTTTATTAAACCGAAACGTCAGCCGTTGACATTTCATTCATATTAAAACAACATAATTGCATTTAAGGATTTTTGTTTGTTTTTTTCCAAATATTTTTCTTCATTCTGTCGGATTTATATCCATTTATATTTGCTTATATATATATATATATATATATATATATATATATATATATATATATATATATATAGGAATAATGTTTTGATACCACAGAATGAATAGACAGATTTGAATAAACCATTTTATGCTCATTTTATTTTTTGTTAGGACCTAGGCAACCTTTCGGCCAACGCTTCTTTATGGACCGATCTTTGTCACAACTGAAGCAATTAGGCTACAAATATGCGGGAAAATTCTTTGAGATAAAGCTAGAACTGTGTAAAAAAATACGATTAAATTAAATACGTAAACTTAAGAGATTAAGTAAATGAACTAACTAGACCATTTCGAGAATGAGATGTGCTCGTCGTGTTTCACGACGCACTCATTCTGTATTTTGCATATAGGCAGGTCCAAACACCATTTGTTATTTCTGGAGGTCATTTGCTTTAAATTGCTGCAACCATCACTTTTCAGAGAAAAGGAAAATTTTCTGTGGTCTCTAACCTTATTTGGAAGTTAGTGAGAGTTTCTTTACTTGTTTTATGCCCTGGTTGGTTCCCGTAAGTCTATCATTTAGAAAAGCAGCATGCTGTTAACTTTCTTATATATTTGCCTCGCAGTTGATCCCGATGTTCCAGTCGGTCACGCTCAAACCTTTGTATAGATGAGAAGCTGGACAGGTACCAGTTTATTTGCTCTGATTTTTTGTTTACCAAGAAAGAAATATGGTGTTTCATCGTGTCAGATTGTGTATGTCTTTGAAACGCCAGAGTGGCCTCCCAACTGATCTGCTTATTAGAAGTTAGCCTAAGAGAAGTTGTTTTGGAAGTATGAATACATACACTTCCACACACACACACACGCACACACACATACACGTGTATGTATTTGTGTGCGTGTATATTCTGACTTTTGAATTGAAGACCTTCCAAAAGATTTAATCATTTTTTGCAGTTGCGTTGGCAGAGTACTGCAGTACCGCCGACATTAATTTGACTAATTAGAATTGGCGCCATGGATTTCTGCTAAATGTTTATATGGCACTTTTCCTGGAGAGGTGACATATTTTTTTGTCGAGAGTAAATTTGTATTCTGACCGATATAGGATGTCTTATTTTAAATTATCAATAGAGACAGAGTTTCCAAATATACAACATTTTACAACAGTATCTTGCAAAGTGTTATTTTTCTATTGTAGTGAAGTGTTGTTAGTAACAGCGTGGTTAAGAGATTTGATAGTTTTTTTATCACTAAGACTCAGGAAACCTCATAAGTACGATCTATCTTTAAAGATGCTCGAAAAATGTTCGGTTCCGGTTTAGAAATTACCTAACTCCTCCTGTCTTGCCCTACTCTTATAAGAGTTAGGTCTGACCAAAACTAGAGTATTACTGTCATATTTGGGTCAGAGATATTTAACTAGTCTTTCTTGTCTTAATAGTATCTATATGGCTTCATGGGCAACTAATTATTCCCCCTTTCCCATAGAAGAAACTTCGCAGATTAGATTGTAAGTAATTTTGGAGATAATTATGGTTTTTACTCATACAGTTTCGAATAATTAACCCCATACCTGGGGCAGAAGAGGTGGATTCATACTTTTCAGATGGTTATTTGCACGTAAGTGAATATAACAAACCCGAATGGAATTATTTTTCTATTATGCAGAAGTGTTGTTAACAACATATTTAACAGATTTGATTTTTTTTTATCACTGAGACTCAAGTTCCCTCCAGGCACCAGGAAACCTCATATATATGAGTCATCATTAAAGATGCTGGAAAAAAAAGGTCGCTTCCTTGTACTGCTCCAGAAAGTACCTTCAAAGGGTTGATAAACCGTAAAATCCTGTCAACCAATCATATCAGTGGAATACGAATGGAATGGGGCTGTGTTTCTGGCATGGTTGGTCCCCGTTGTGAAAATCTTGAATTCCACTGATATGATTGATTGACATGATTTTACGGCTTATCAGCCCTTTGAATGTTGTACTGCTCCAGAAAGTACCTACAATCACTTTACCCACAGACTAAAAGTCACAAGCCTATCATTACTCTATCACTCTGAGGGTAGACATCTCCTGGAAATATTTCCAGTTCATTCATAATTCTACTGTTTATTCCCAACACAATTGTGCCTAATTGCCTGTCTGTCTATCGTCCCTCCTGCCTTGTCTTATTAAAAGACAAGAATAAGGTTACGTAACCTACAGAGTCAATAACACATTCAGCTTTCTTGTGTGTTAATTTCTCGTGAGTTTTCCTCAAAAACATGTAACCAATGGGCAGACCCTGAACTTTCCCTTATTATAATGGATGGGTGTTCTCTCAAGGGGGCTCTTTGCTTTGAACATCTGTTGGGATTCAAGATCACCCAGACCTCAAGTAGAACTCATATATACGATTTATCGTTAAAGATGCTAGAAAAATGGTCGCTTCCTTGTACTGCTCCAGAAAGTACCTGGCCGTCTCTGCTATGAAAAATGTACCAGATTTCTTTAGCTTTCCAAGAGCCAGATCAGACCAAAAGACTGCGTAATCTTCACTCTCCAGTCTTGATAATTCAAAAGTCTCTATGCGGCCTTGTGGGTGATGAATTATTTTTCCACTGTACAACCCGCTTCCCACAGCCGAATCCTTGCAAGACTATCACTACAGAAAATGTTCTATGGCAAATATTCTGACGAGCTAGATTCATTAGTTCAGACATTCAAGACATTCACAACGGAGACCGACCATGCCAGATGCACAGGGTTGACTCTGTCCCATTCCATTCATATTCCACTGATATGACATGATTTTATGGCTTATCAACCCTTTAAATGTTATTTACAGCCAAAACATACTGTATATTGTATTTTTGGAGATAATTATGATTTTTACTGATACAGATTCTAATAATTAACCCCATACCTGGGGGAGAAAAGGTGGATTCATACCTTTCCAATGGTTATTTGCGAATATAACGAGCCTGAATGGTATCAGAACTCAGTTCTCCAATTTCCAATTCCGAGCTGTTATCCATGACACTTGCCAGTCATCCAAGCAACTGGAATTCCAAAACGGTCACTCATCTAGGTATTTGTTCAAGCTCGAAGTTGCGTAACTTTGGTGATCGTACGAGAAGCGGTGTTGTAACGTGATAAGCCATAAAATCTTTACACCACTCGCACATCCAAGCTTACAGAATCTGCTATTCTCAAGTGGTCGCCAATCTAGGTACTGACTAGTTTCGACGTTGCTTAACTTCGGGGATCGTACACATGATATGGCCGTAAGAAGGAAATTCGATTCGGACTGCTTCTTCACAAGCAGCAGTCTTTTGTTGAACGGATTCCCGAATAATGCTTCCCAGATCACTAGAAGTCTAAGTTCAACTGTTATCTTTTCTACATATCCTCATTATATAGACTACTTAACTTCTCCGCTTACTTTTACAACCGCATTCAGTAGCTGTCTACATTGAGTGGCTCTTGAGCATTTTATTCAGTATGCAATAGTATACAAAATATGAAGAATCTTGAGTTATTTTTCCATGTGGTTTATATACTTATTCTTTTCACGATTTATATATACATACACACTGTTCCGTAGATAGAACGGAATTATGCCTACTTACCAATCTATATCAGATTAATTTAACTAAAATCGGTGACAATAAAATCTAATTTAAGGACACTTTTTTCTCGTCTCCTATTCTGCTATCGCCTTTAGGAAAATAAAAGAAATTGTGGACTCTAACATTTAATGTGTTAAATATCATCTCTTCCTGGCTCCTCTCTGTCCGAGGAATTCCAGTCACTACACCAATCGCCATTATGTAAAATCTTTTTAGTATCAGTGTAATAAATCAAACCCGTGTAATCTTGCAATGTTGATAGTTTTTTTTCTTGTGCTTAATCCTAGTTTCTATTTATCATTACTTTGTTAAGTAAAGGTAGCAGAGAATCGGGTCAGCCCGGTAAGCACCAGGAGTTGTGTCTCCTTCCAAAATGGGCTGTTGAGAGAAGACCTTCAACTTAGAGTAGGAGGCGCTGCCTATTTGCATGTGAACGATATTGGCCTGGTATTAGCCAATGGTCATCGTGGGTCTGGGATTGGGAGAGCTATATAACACCAGTCGAGAGAAGCGCTCTCAACATAGACAGGCTCTGCTTACTTACCTCCCCACCGGGCGAAGAGGAACCCTGACGCGGCTATACCAAAGGGCAGAGTCTCGTTTGAGGGAGTAGACAGCAACCCGACCCCGATTTTTGCTGGAACTCACGGGCTCAGCCTCGCCACATAAAAATTGGCCTTGTGCCGCATCCTACCTTGTGGAGAGGTGGGTAAATACCGAAGCGTCCTTACGGTGTGGTTGTGCGAAAACACGACAAACACAGTAAAATTTGTATTGCATTTCATTTTGAACATTAAAATAAGATGGCGATTGCAAATAGGCGTATACTGTCAGTGATGATCGAGTTAGCAGACAGCGCAATCGTTTATTTCTTTTTAATGTACTTCTTCAGTTACGACGTGGGCGATTATGACTGTCCACACCCACCTCTCGTAATTGTAACCAATAAACGCCCCCCTCTAATATCCATCCAAGTCCCTTATCTGTCTTCCATTTGCATAAGCTCGTTAGGGATGTTACTCACTGATATGTTCTACTTCTATTTCATTCAGTATGTCCTGGGTGTGTCAAAATCTCCAAGCACGCTTTTCTCATTATCTGTCACAGAATGTTCAACTGTTTTTATTCTAAGTATCAGTTCTTTTTTATTCCCATTTTCATTAAAATTTCATCTTAGCATCAAGAAACTGATTAGAGAACTGGAAAGGGTCGCTAGAGAAATAAATAGACATAATAGATCTATATTATTCAATGACAACACACACACATATATAAGATATTACATCGAAAATATTACAAAATCGCTACACAATTGCAGTCGTGTTTCGATGTGTATCAATGCATCTCATCAGACGATTGTAAATTACTGACGAGTGAACGAATTATTTAGATTTAAAACCAAAATAGAACCTCTTTTACAAAAAAAGAGAAAAAAATGGGGTTATAAGTTTTGTGCCCTTTACTCAGATCAACCAATCGAATTTGACCAACGTTAAATTTAAACTAAGCGAAGAAGCAAAAAGTAAGAAGTTATTTTTCATAAATGGCTCATGACCCGTAGATTTGCAATCAATGGCAGCACAGACGTTAACAGAAACGAATGTTAATGGATAAATATTTTACACACTAGGCAATTTCATTTCCAAGAAAGGAGTAGTAGTTTAACAAAATGATAAACAAGTTATATGTTTTGTGAGTTTCTTACATGAAATCTTTTTTTTTTATAATTGATGAAAAAATAGCTTCTTTAAGAAACCAGTAAATAATTTAAACGTACAGAATTACTTGGTAAATTAATATGGAACTGTTGACTAAAGATTCTTTATAGAAGATATTAATAACAATAACCAATCAATGCAAAATGCCAAAAATGCCAACCAAATACCAATATATCCGTACAAGATGTTACTAATACTAATAGGTGATTAATACAAAATTATTTTAAATCCTAATTAATGTTAGAAATATGAATATAAATCATATATGGTGGGATATATATATATATATATATATATATATATATATATATATATATATATATATATATATAAACGACAATAAGAAAACTGTAGTAGTTGCTGACGCGTTTCGTCCAATGTCCACCATATATATATATATATATATATATAGCATATATATATATATATATATATATATATATATATTGCATATATGCATATATATATATATATATATTGCATATATATATATATATATATATATATATATATATATATATATATATATATATATATATATCTGTGTGTGTGTGCGCGCGCGCTATTAAAATATTATAAGGTCTATAAAATCTAAACGTGTTGCAAGATTCTATTTCTGTTACCTTCTAAAGTCTTTTCATTCTCCTTTTTTCACTCACATTACCCCTTTGCATCTTAGTGACATTATCGCCTTGTTTGGGATGAATTGTCGAATATATATATATATATATATATATATATATATATATATATATATATATATATATATATATATTGAACAATAAAAAATATTAAAAATTAAATTCTTCAGACACACTGGGTTGTAGATTGATATTCTTTCGTTTTTATTATTATTTCATTTAGATTCCTCGACTAGTTTCGGCCGAAATGGCCATCATCGGGAGAAGAAATATTTCTCTTTGCTGGTAGCAGTGAACTACAGAAATGAATGTCTTGATGGAGAAAATGAACTTTTGTCTGTAGTTTATATTTTTTTTTTATCTTTTTAACATGAATCTTTTAACATTCCTTGTGTTGATTAAACAGACCCTTTTAAGTTTTTACTTGAGATAAGAGCTGGATGGATCCATGCTGCTCTGAATTCCCCTGGTCAGTTTGACAGTTTTATTGGTTCCTGGAGAGGGGATGTGTCTCTGTTAAGTGTGTGTGTGTTATTTGGTTCTTAGGGAGTGAGTGAGTATGATATGTGTAAGCGTGTATATTGCTGTCGGGGGGTGTTCTCATTTGGCTCATTAAGAGTGAGTGAGTATTAGTAAGTGTGTATGTTCGTGTGGGTGGGTGTAAAAGTGTGAGGCCTCAACACCTCCGTTAGCATGTCTGTCTTGTGTGGGTAAGAAATGTGAGTAGGTTTTGATTTGTAGGGTCATATATTAATACTATCTATATTGTTAAATTTATGGTTTAGCCGGCTGGATAGTGCGTTTTTAAACGCCGGATCCACGAATTTTCATGGAACTCTAAAATCTTTAGTTATGTTATCTGCTCATAACTTTTCTATTCTCTCAATTATAGTGAATTTGGCATGGGTCTTGAAATCGTGTTTTTCTTGGTGGAAATGTTGTTCTACAGGTAATAATTTTTCATGGGGAGTCGACTTAATTCAATTGCGATAATTATTAATTCTGTAGTGAACGGGCCATTCAGATTTTCCTATAGTGTGCATTCTAGGAGGTAAATTATGTTATGACTTCTACAGTTAGAATCGTGGTAGATTTTGAAAGTAGATTTAGTGACTGAGCTAGTGAATGAATTCGTGTGTCTAATGTGGTTGCAGCATAAACTTCTTTTGTTGTTACATGGTTGGGAAAATCTTATTTTTGTTCTTAGTTTATTACGGATTACCTTGTCCCCTGAAATGTGGTTACTTCCTATTATTTGTTTTATGTTCTTAGGTCTACGATATGCTAGAAGGCCGGGTTCCTTAAACAATTTTTTTTAGGTATGGTTTGAGATGTAGTATTTCCCAGCGACTTTTGATTATTTGGGATAGTGGAGGCAGAGTGGGGTTGAAAGTGGTTACCAGAGGAATGCGGCTAGATTTATTTTTAATCTTGTACATTAGGGTGTCTTCTCTAGGTGTGGAAATTGCTTTATTTATTTGTTCCCTGATTAGGTGTTGTTTATAGCCACGTGTTGTGTATTGATGCTCCAGATTTGTGGATCATCAATACACAACTAATACTGCTATTTTATAGTCGTAATTATTATTATCATAATTGCTATACTAACATTACAGGTCTTATTTTATCTTGATTCTTATTATTATTCTGTTTATTATTATTATTATTATTATTATTATTATTATTATTATTATTATTATTTCCTTTGATTTCTGGCGTGTACACATTTCTTTCCGGGTCCAGCCCAGAGACCTAAGGTTAGAAATGGTACCATGACACTTTATACTGACAAAAAAAAATATATTTTACATAAATAAAGCCCTTCGTAAAGTGTGGGCTGTACTTGTCAGAACAATTTTTTGTATCTCCTTGAGGCATGTGCTTCCAGGAATCCATGCAATTAGTCTACTGCAATCTTTTCCAACCAGTCCTAGGGCTCCAACTACAACAGGGATTGTTGATGTTCCTATGTGCCACATTTTTGCGATTTCGATTTCAAGGTCCTTGTATTTTGACAGCTTTTTGAATATCATCAAAGATACATTGCAGTCAGCAGGGATTGCCATGTCAATAAGAAGGCACCGTTTTTGTTTGTGGTCTTTAATAACAATATCTGGGCGGTTGGCCTTGATTGTTCTGTCAGTGTGTATTGTGTAGTCCCATAGAATTATAACAGGTCCTATCTCCGTAACCGAGTCTGGGTGGTGTTCATACCATTTTCTTTCAGTTTCCTTCCCGTAGAAGTTGCAAATTTTCCAGTGCAGATATTGTCCCACTCTGTCATGTCGGGTTTTATATTCAGTGGGTGCCAACATCGTGCAACCTGATACAAGATGATCAATTGTTTCTGGATATTTATCACAGAATCTGCATTTTGGGCTAACACAATATTTTAGTAATTTCTGGTTAAGAAGCACTGATCCTGTGCAGCAAGGATAAAACCTTCAGTTTCAGCTTTCAACCCTGCACTACGTAGCCACTGATGGTTACAGATTTTGTCTACGTCAGCTTGTTTGGTACGGGCAGAGTATTGGCCATGAAGCGGTTTATCTTGACATTGTTTCTGTATCTGGTCCGTTGCATTTTTCTGCTCTCTTTTTTAAGTATTTTGCAGCTTCAGACGGTGTATTCTGCTTTACGTATTATTATTATTATTATTACTTTTATTTTCTTTACTTTCTGGAGTTTACGCATTTCTTTCCGGGTCCCACCCAGGGACCGAAGATTAGAAATGGCATCATGACACTTTTCACTGAACAAAAGAAAAATAAATAAATAAATAAAATAAAAATTACATAGATAAAGCCCTTCGTAAAGTGTGGGCTGTACTTGTCAGAACAATTTTTTGTATCTCCTTGAGGCATGTGCTTCCAGGAATCCCTGCAATTAGTCTACTGCAATCTTTTCCAACCAGTCCTAGGGCTCCAACTACAACAGGGATTGTTGATGTTCCCATATGCCACATTTTCGAGATTTCTATTTCAAGGTTCTTGTATTTTGACAGCTTTTTGAATATCTTCAAAGATACATTGCAGTCAGCAGGGACTGCCATATCAATAAGGAGGCACCGTTATCTTTTCTAAAAATATTTTCATAAGACCTTACGAGCTTTCCCACCTGGTGCCTCGAATAAAAAAAAAAGGGGGATTTTATTCTTTCTTTCTTTCTTTCTTTTTTCTCGGCTTTCTTTCTTTCGTTCTTTCTTTCTTACCGCTTCTTATTTCTTTCCTGCTTTCTTTCTTTCTCAGTTTCATTCTTTCTTTCTTAATTTCATTCTTTCTTTCTCACTTTCATTCTTTTTTCTCGTTTTCTTCCTTTTCCGCTTTCTTTCTTTCTTTCTTTCTTTCTTTCTTTCTTTTTTCTCAGCTTTCTTTCTTTCCTTCTTTCTTTCTTACCCGCTTTTTATTTCTTTCCTGCTTTCTTTCTTTCTCAATTTTATTCATTCTTTCTTAATATTTTTTCTCAATTTCATTCTTTCTTTCTCAATATCTTTCTTTCTGAATTTTATTCTTTCTTTCTCAATATTTTTCTCAATTTTATTCTTTCTTTCTTTTTCAATTTCCTTCTTTCTTTCTTTTTCAATTTCATTCCTTCTTTTATCTTTAGTTTCGTCCTCACTTTTTTCTGCATCGTCAGTTACTTCTCATTTTTTCTTTCTCTTTGTGATTCTTACACGTTTTCTTCTTTTCATTTTTTTGTTAATTTTCATTTTCCTTTTATCTTCTTTTCTTTTCTTTTTCTTCCTTTCATTCTCTTCTTTTTTCCTTTCATTTAACTTCCACGACGACTTATTTCCCCCCGACTCCGTGCTTCAATATTTCTCAATTGATTTGTCTTTCTATTTTTTTCTTCCATAGTCGAGCAATCTCAACAAGACGCTAGCTGTGACATTATCCCTTAACTTGCATATCATTTTATTTCAGACTTTCTTAATCTTTTCCTTCCTCTCTTCACCGCCGTACTGACCTTTTCATTCAGCCGAGAAAACATCGGTTTTTCATTGACGAGTTCAGCATTCATTTTGCTTACACGAAGTCGAGCAGCAACAAAGAAAAGGCGACAAAACAAGCGTAACAGTATTGCTGCCCAAATAATGGAGTGGAATCGAAGTGGAATCGAACGGCAGGAGTTCAAATTTCGATCGATGCGTTATCGTTCACTTCGTGCTAATTCCACGAAAAAAAAAAAAAAAACAGATTTGAATACTTCTCTCCCCCGGATATGGGTTAAATGGTAGGGCAGTCTAAGTTCCCTAGACATAGTAGCAAAACAGTCTTGGTGAAGAGAAAATCTGAATTTAGAACAGGTGAAGCGTATACTATAGAGACATTGAAAAGTTTATATGCGACGCAGGGTCTATGATCTCGACTGGAGTCAAATAAATTTAGGAAGGAAGTAAGAAAAGAAAATAGAGATATCAAATGTTTATGTTATATTAGGAGATATCACATATTTTTAATGATATTCAATATATTCTCTGATATCCAAAGGACAGCAGAAAAAAATATTCTGAAAAACTCTCCTGTCTTTTAAACATGAGTAGAGCGTTATCTCTTGTTTCCTGTTTAGGATGGGGTACTTATGATTCTCATTCACTACCGGAAGTTCCTTGTGTCTCAGTGGCTTTATCATCTTGATTGGGGTGAAATGGAACGTTATAAATGACAGCTCTTAAACTAGATCCGATATATTCTTCTCTTAGCTTAGTATAATATGAAAGGAAATACCGAGAGTGTTTGACACCAAATCCGAATGCAAAAGCTATATTGCTTTCTTTAAAAATTAGTATTTAAAAACTTTAAAAAATCAAAAATTTAAAAAAAAGTAAAAAGCTTTAAAATTTTCAAAAAAATTTTTTAAATGAGAAACAATGCTTAATTCCAATGTAATATTTGATCCATATCGCATCAAAACCTGGCCAATTTCACCCTAGATAAATATATATATATATATATTATTTATTTAAAAATATGATTCCAACATGCTACATAAGAGTTCTCATGTTTTAAAACAAGAGCCGAAAACTTGAATTATTTGAATTAAATTGAATTAAAGTAAGATCTGTTCGATCTTTAACCGAAATTATTACTAGTAGTAATATATTTAATAAGAACACCCTAAAATTGAGTTACAACTGCACTGAAAATCTAGAAAGTATAATAAAAAAACACAATAATAAAAGCCTGAACGAACCCCCATGACTGAATAGTATTAATAAATACCTTACACTTAAATTAGACAAAAACAGTGAAAAATTCTGTGATTGTAGAAACCCAGAAGACTGCCCATTGGAAAATAAATGCTGCGTCAAATCTGTGGTATACCAATGTACTATCTCATCCCCTGAGAGTCCTAATACTAATATGATATACATTGGGTTTACAAAGAATGAATTTAAAGCCAGATGGAGGCAGCATAAGTGCTCTTTCAACAATATAGATAAAAGAAATGAGACATCTCTATGTAAATATTTTTGGCATTTGAAGGAAATGAATAAAACACCAAAAGTAAAATGGAAAATTATAAACAAAACTAGAACTTGAAAAACTTGGGATGACCCATGCCCTTTATGCCTACATGAAAAACTACACATTATTAAGTTTCTTAATAATAAAAATATATTAAACAATAGACATGAGTTAACGGTTTTTTTCGACATCATCACATCTTTGCATTGAATAATTAGCATATAATTTTTTTAAATCCATAGTCCTAATAGATAGCTTAAATACCCTACAAAAAAGACAACCCTTTATGAAGTCGTCAAAAACAAATGTTACGGCAGTTTTTTTTTTGTTTTTTTTATACACAAAACTCTTTCAGAAAAAAAAAAATAAATAAATCTCCATAGACACTTAACCAGAGTAGACGATGTCATCTTCCGCTTTAAATTTAGACACCCCAACCATACCCTGACTTGACACCTATGAATGTAACTCTATACTGTTACAAATTATTAACACCATGCGCCCCTCTTTATATGAACAATCGCGCTAGCCGTTACCATAGAAATTTTGATTTCAATAATGAATCTGCTATTAAAACACGTAAATTTCCGAAATAACTTATTCCAAAAAAAAAATTTCGCTTCAAGATGGAACAGAGCTTACTTTAATTCAATTTAATTCAAATAATTATATTGAAGTTTTCGGCTTTTGTTTTGAAACATGAGAACTTTTATGTAGCGTGTTGGGATCATATTTTTAAATAAATAATTATATTTATGCTCTACTTTTGTATCGAGTACTATTTTTTAAAAATAATAACAAAAATACTAAAGAACTTTGGATTATTTACCTAACGAGTTCTTTCCTATTTTCTATATATTTACACACACACATATATATATATATATATATATATATATATATATATATATATATATATATATATATATATGGCAGCTTCTACAAATAATTGCCGAGAATATAATGTACAAATGTTATGAGCATCAAGGACGTGCTAAGGAAAATAGGAATTGCAAGAGTTGAAAAGAACGACTGAGGTAATTAGTATTAATAATATTAACTTGGAAAAATAAATTCGAAGAGTCATATAACAAGAGTCATTTTTGATAGTGTATACTAATTAATAAGTAAGGATACAAATAGTGGTTATCTCCCTTTGCTTGAGACGTTTCTTATCTTGACTTGCTTCCTTTATCTTCAGGGCTTTTTTACAATTGATCGCTTGCATGACGCTAGAATCTTTTGGGCTAATGAATGGACATTGTTCAAACATTCTACTACTCTTTAATCTTCGTTGTCTGCATGCGTGATTTTTTCATTATTGCAATTTCACAAATTATCCTCCAGCTTATACATTTTACACTATCACTAAAAGCGGAACAAAATGGCTACTTTCATACTTTGGTTTCGATAAAGTTACGATGATTATATTACGGGCGGTGAGTGATGTCATATCGTAGTGATGTCAGAGAAGAGAGCGACGAAACACAGTTGTGATGGAGAGCCCGGAGAATAAGGAAAGTAACAAGCCCACAACGGTAGGGCTGACAGGGAACGTTAAATGACCTCATACGGGTCATAGCCAAACCGCTGTCCTTTTTTAGTTTTAATATCAGGCATACAACGGTTGTAAATATAAAAATGGACAGTGAGCGGCGACATTCTGTTTCATGCTTGAACGCAATATTCAGACCTTCTTCCCCCCCTATATATATATATATATATATATATATATAAAATGCAAGGCTATTCAGTAAATCGAATCGAGTTCTTTCAGTCACTGTGTGTTTATCTAAAAATAAGTACGCTTAAATTCATCTTCATCCCTGCCGTGCGCCAACGGCTTAATGGTCGAATCCCGACTGATGTCAGTTCAGTCGGGTTTCAATCCCAGCTAGAGGCAACTGGACGTCTAGCCACACTGATGAGCTGTGATACAGCGAAACAGTCTGTTGTGGATGAATATATATATACATATATATATATATATATATATATATATATATATATATATATATATATATATATGGCGAGATTACTTAACTTTTAAATATCAATTTTATCCCGACGTCGATGTTTCTTGGTAAAATTTCCAGTCTTCAGCGTTTGTGGTTTTAAATGGTATTCTACTCTCTCGTTCTCTCTCTCTCTGTCTCTCTCTCTGTCTCTGTCTGTCTGTCTGTCTGTCTGTCTCTCTCTCTCTCTCTCTCTATATATATATATATATATATATATATATATATATATATATATACATATATATATATATATATATATATATATATATTAAACTATATCCGATATATTCTTCTCTTAGTTTAGTATAATATGAAAAGAAAAAACAAAAACTGCGTGACATCAAGTCCTAATGCGAAAGGTACGTTGATTTCTTTGAAAATTAGTATTTAAAAATTTAAATTCAAAAATATTAAAAGTCAAAAAATTTAACAAAAGAAAAAGTAAAAAAAAATGTTCTAAATTTTAAAATCTAAAAAATTAAATTCAAACATGAGTATTTAAAAAAATGTATTTAACCATTAGTATTCTATGCCTGACTAAACCCAGCCAAATACATACGAAGACTGTCTCTTGTGGCTGAAAAGCATACATGTGCATTAAAAATCAGCATTTAGATTCTTTGGCTTTACATGGAGTCGAACACTTGCAATGACAGCATCTAATCAAATACATCAACCACAAGGCTGGACTAGTTTTGTCCATAAAAAGAAATAAACAAACATTTTTGTACCCCAAACTTTTACTTTTTAATGAACAGCCATGAAGCTGCAGATGCTTTGGCATACGAAAATGGATACTTGATATAAAACAAGATACTTGGCATCTGCGTTACTGGAATATTTTGGCGCCAAAATCAGTTGTAGTTGCCCAGGGCTTGAAAAATCGATGATTTTGCCAACCCATATCAACGTATTCGGGGATTGCTTTTCAAATATAAAAATAAAACAAAAAAACTTACCTGGTTTATATATATATATATATATATATATATATATATATATATATATATATATATATATATATATATATATATATATAATGTATTTTTTGTTGTAAGTATTTATATTGTTCCAAGAAAAAAGAATTTATCACACTCATCCATCTCAAATATTTTTTGAAGTTATTCCGTTTTAACAACGACAATAACGATATTCCTGAACCTACTTAATCTGCAAGGAGTTATTGGCTGTAGGCTGATGGGTCACTCGTGACCAGATGAATCATTTTGTGGCGCCAGAATTCGCGTAAGATCGTTTTATTGATTGGCCAATTCCATGACCAGACAAGAATCTCGAAGCGCCGTGCTAAAAGAAATTATCGAAAAATATACCCACCGCCTTTTCTTGATATTTCAGTAAGCAAGAAGAATTTCTCGATGCTGACTGTCTCATCTCTTTATCTCAGGCAGCCAGTAAAACACGATTATAATTGTACCGTTAACAGAATTGCAGCTGTTGGCAATATCTATTTTCATAAACTTCTACCTAGTGCAACGCCTAAGAGACACTCAAACTAGAGTGTTACTGAATGAGGAGAAAGTATGAAATGAAGAATACAAGGCTATGGCGGATAGATAACGGATAGACAACCTTCTTGTTATAGCTATAACAAGAAAGGTTGTCTATCCGTTATCTATCCGCCATAGTCTTGTATTCTTCATTTCATTCTTTCACCCTGTACAAAGGCCGGGTGCTATGAGGTAGAAGTTTACAAAGAGTCACTGGTTAATGCTAGATTTGGTCACGTTAAGATTGTAATAATCGGCGAAGCATCTATGGTCTATAGAGACGAAGTAAAGGCCAAATTTACTGTCTATAGTACCATTTACTGTTGACTCCATTTGGTTACAATGTTTAAAATGGTTGACTATCGTCATAGTTCTTTTTTGTGATTTGAGAGTTCATACAGGGGTTGTTGTGTTCCTTCTCGCTGGCGCAAATTAATTCGTTGCATTCATCCTTTCTTCTGGGGTTGTACGTCAGGTCAAACTGACAGCTGATGAATCACCAACCCTTGTATCTCGAATTGCTACCTTGAATAAAATTCCTCTGCGGCATCTCTCGTCTAGTACGTGGTTTTCTTCTTTTTACTGAGAATGACACATCCGTGTTTCCTGTTTGAAATTTAGCAGGACATGTTGTCATTGGTTGATTTTTTATGATAGTCACTGACACACATAAACTAAGTTCGGGTTCATGTTCATTATCAAGGATGGGAACAGTAGAAGGAAAAAAAAGGAAATATATAGAAGAGAGAGTTTTCTTTGTCACTCACTTAGTAAAGAGGAAAGTGTATATTTTTGTATGGTGTTATTACTACCTAATCCTACTACACATCCTCTTGGGAGTCGGTTCCACAAAACAGGAAGAAGCTGCTCGAGTGGGTCATACAGAACATCAATGAAATATCAAGGGGATAAGAGTAGACCCTTAAAATTAACGAAACATGGCGGGTGTTAGCCCAGAAGAATAGAACCGGTGAAACTAACGAAAATAGTTCGTCTGAACACTTTCCATAGACATAGTGAGAAAATAGGGTGGGAACTAATTTGTCACGTACAAGGAAGTGAAGACGCTTTTGGCCTCAAAACTAGAAATTAAAGCCTGAGTAGCTCCTATCCATATATGGCAACATTACTAAATGTTTTCCCTGATCTGGGTCTGGTAAGGCTGTAATACTGTTTCGTCTATGAGAAAGCATAGTGGAAACTAATTTGCCACATACACCCTTGTGCAAATTAATTGAAAGAAAGCGAATAAGTCCGTTATTTTTTTCGTGTTTCCTAAATGAAATATAACCCAGTGTACATGTTAATACTTCGTATGTCGATTCCATGAAGTCATTCCTTGCAGATTGACCACAGGTTTTCGACTGGATTTAAATAAGAAGGGTTTCTGCACTAATATATAGTAGTTTGATTTGCTCACTGGTAAGTCTTGCTGGTGTGTCCGTGCACCAATACAATTTTTGTACGCTTCCTTGGAGTAACGTCCATCGCAAACAATGGCCGTAGGACAACTAATCAATAGTCTAGACAATACTGTATGTGCGTGATAAAAATCACGGATGATGCAATATTTTTCAAGGACAAACATATTTCCTCATACACCCCGAAAATTGATTCATATTAATGTACGCTACTGCAAATGACCTAATCTGAGGAAAAATAGAAATCGATTACACACTGTCACTTCAATGGGCCTAAAACTGACTGTATGTTGAAAGAAAGAAAACTAAAGCTATTGTCTCAATTAATATGCACAATAGTGTACAAGAAATAGAAGGCGCTTTTGGCTTCTATCGAAACTAAAAATTGAAAACTGGGCAGCTCCTATCCATATATGCGAACGGTGTTTTCTCTGATCTGGTTCTTGTAAAGGTAAAGCATAGCAAGAGAAGTTTGGTAATTACTAGAGCAGTTTTAGCTATGACTCGTGTGTACGAGTTCAACTTGAAGTTAAGATTAAGTCCCGATAGACGCTCAGGACACCATGAGAGAATATCCGTTCATCCCATTGAAGAGATTAAGATTAACACAAGAATTCTGCTCGATAAAATAGCTGTTCTTAAGAAAAAAGTTTTGGAATTGAACCCCGAAGAAATTCCTAGGGAATGAGAGAGTACCAAGCCTATTGACGTAGTAAAATGGCTCTTGACCACAATGGTATGATCTGTTGGCGCTAATGAATAGAGCTCATTTCAAAATTTACCATGGAATTCGTGATAGTGTAGCAGTAGGCTTGCGAGGAAGCGTTCATTGCAAAAGTGTTAATAAGGTCAACTTCCACAAGTTTGGAAAGTGTGCACTGGACAGCTCAAACCCAGATATGGGAGTGATATTCCATATTTGATTTGATGTCCGCAGAGTTATGCCTTCAACTGGTACGAAACAAGGAACCGACAATACATCGATGATATTTAGCGATGGAATGTATGTATGAGATCAACTTGAGGTCAGGAGTGAGTATT
>OZ010610.1:13817677-13980177 GCA_963932145.1 Acanthosepion lycidas | reverse complement strand
TATATATATATATATATATATATATATATATATATATGGTTGCATATACGGTACTTATTGGAAAGTGCACAATACGTGTTCAGTTGTATCGATATGTGTGTTTGTATGGTACTCGTTGTATTAGACAGAGTATCATAGGTACAGTTGAGGAATGTAGTTTACAGGTTTTATTTTCAGCTAAACTAAAAAAAAATATTATCTACATAACGGACACATATTTTGGCTTTATATAGTATATATATATATATATATATATATATATATATATATATATATATATATATATATATATATGTGTGTGTGTGTGTGTGTG
Organism: Acanthosepion lycidas; assembly: GCA_963932145.1. Lineage (NCBI taxonomy): Eukaryota > Metazoa > Mollusca > Cephalopoda > Sepiida > Sepiidae > Acanthosepion > Acanthosepion lycidas. The sequence continues at coordinate 13,979,864 of OZ010610.1, read as the reverse complement.
TGTGTGTGTATGTATATATATATATATATATATATATATATATATATGAACATTTTAATGAATACGATAGACAAGGTGCTTTTATTTAGTTTTTATACAATTTCTCATGCGAGCTAATAATTTTCTCTTTTTAGATGATAAATTATATAAAAACTGTTCGAATGTCCTTTTTATCCGAGCGTTTTCGGCTATACATTTAGACAATTTGGGGAAAAAAAAAACGTTACGACATCGACAAAAAAGTTATTATCCATTTTCATTCTGATATATGGAATGCATATCTGATATTTTCCCATGTAGTTGACGTTGAAAACAACAGATATTAAATAAATACAAAGAGCTATTGATATTAGCGAATTCGTATATATATTTTTAAATAAATATAATACTACATATCTAGTAAATATCTATATCTTTACCTATATACAATATAACCAGGCATTCGTTATCGAGCACATCTGTCGGCTTTCCTTTTTTGCAAATGTATTTGTTCAACACCCAGAGCCATTTATGAGTTAAACTCCTCAGTATCAGGGATAGAGGGTGTGTAAATATAAAACTGGACAATGATGTCAATACCCAGAGGGACTGTCAGTTTCATCCTAAACTACTGTCTCTGAGTATATATATATAGATAGATAGATATAGATATATAGATATAGATATATAAATATAGAAAATAAACTTGGGCACTTCACTCGTGAAGAGTGCATCCATGCATAAAACAGGTTGGTTATGATAAATATGCTATTATGCTACCTACGTTGGGTATTATGTAAATTCAGTAATATATATATATATATATATATATATATATATATATATACATACATAGATGTGTATACTAAAAAACATACATATACGCACGAAGCATTTTACCTACGTAGAAATATATATCTTCAAGAGGTGTTAAAATACCGTTATGAAACAGAGCTATAAGTATATATATATATATATATATATATATATATATATATATATATATATATATATATATATATATATATATATATGTGTGTGTGTGTGTGTGTAAAGCGACAAGCGCCACTTGAAATGGGCAAATACAAGTGTCGGTTTTGAGTCCAGATTGTCCGGATAATTTACAACCTTGAAGGTGAAAAAAATATTATTTTTTACACTTTGAGCAAAAATCAAAGACAAAATTTAATCAATTTAGAGGGTTGAAATCTAACGCAAAAGATTATAAGAATTATAAAAAATAAAGCATTGTGTATTTTTGTCCTTATTATGGCGTGAGGAACTTGCCGGCAGTGTTTGTAAAAGTATTTTTGATACATCCTCTATTCATACATGGGGTAAACTCTATTTTATAATTCATGCACAGTAAGAAATTACCAACAATAATTAAGAATATATTATAGGAATAATTTGGAATAAAAGTCGTAGGATCGAAAATGATTCGTTTCTTACCGTAGATCTTATTAGGCACAATAATAAATTTTCAACAATATCTAAGAATATATTATAGGAATAATTTGGAATAAAAGTCGTAGGATCGAAAATGATTCGTTTCTTACCGTAGATCTTATTAGGCACAATAAGAAATTTTCAACAATATCTAAGAATATATTATAGGAATAATTTGGAATAAAAGTCGTAGGATCGAAAATGATTCGTTTCTTACCGTAGATCTTATTAGGCACAATAAGAAATTATGAACAATAACGAATAATAAAACAGAATAATTATAAGAATATAACGTAATAAAAGTTTCTTTCTTGCTGCAGATCTTATCAGTGACGAAAAAAATTCTGAACAACTAATAATAGAATAAAACAATTATAACAATATAATGGAATATCAGTTTTGTCTTTGGTGTATATTGTATTTGGTAGAACAAGATTTTGAATACAACTACAACAACACATACAATAATAATAATAATAATAATAATAATAATAATAATAATAATAATAATAATAATAATGCACTAGAGTTATAACTATAAACTTTAATAAAGTTTATGTTATGAGTAGCAGTTCGTTCATACCAAAGATCTTATTAATCAAAATATACGTTTTGTAATGTCAAAAGTACGCAGGTGTAGGCTTTAAGAAAGCTTTTTACAACTGAGAATGCCAGGTTCGCGTAGAGTGTCCTTTTATAGTCCCAGTAAACAGAAATAACTTTCTCAATGAGGAAAGTAACAAAACAAGAGGAGACCCCTCTTGATTATTCATAGCAAGCTCTTTTCTATCTACAAATATTTAATAAATTCGTTTAACAGAATAAAAGTTAAAAGGAAAAGAAAAAAAAAACAGGTTCATTTTCTCTTTGTTTCCCCAGCGCTAATATCCCTTCCAAAATAATCTTATTTCCGTGCAAATGTACATGCTGAACTCAAATCAAGAATTATATCATGAAGAAACCTACTTTTTTAGATGTTAACGACCAGAAAAAAATCGGACTTCTTCTCGGTCTTTCGTCAGCCATTACCGTCTTATTAAGAAGTAATTCACTGTGGAAAGATATGTGGCGGAGTCATGAAATTTGGGCCTATTTACATCCTTTACAGAAATTCCTTGGAGAAATCACTACGCGCTTCCATAAACTGATTTTTTTGTACTTAATTTAAGAAGAAATTTAACTTTCAAATATATGAAAATATCAATAAAAAAAAGAATAACAATGTAAGTAGTAGAGTAAAGCATATTTTAATATTTAAAATTGAAAATAAAACAATAATTAATTCAGTTGTAAAAGATGAACTTAAATGTTTCATATCTATGGAAAAAATGATATTGACAATTTTAGAAAAATGCTATAAAGGAGATTAGAAATATACATGAAAATTATAGAAGTAGTTTTAGGGTCCTGGATACAATCTGCTCGCCTCTCTCAGGAAAACGCAATTTATTTCTTTAAATAAGCTGCTCTGTGTCTCAATCTTTTAATTATACCCTTAGTCGTCTTCCACACCCTTTCAATCGTTTGCGTGTGGATATTTTGGTCTGTTGGATCTAAAAAGTGAAAATTTACCAAAAAACATTGTTTTAAATAAATTAAAAAAACACAAAAAAGTTAAAAGTTAATTCGAGAAAAACTTTCAGAAAATAAAATAAAGATCAACGATAATCATTATTCGACAAAATGATTCTATGCTCATCATAATTATTATGTAATGACAAAGGTACGCAGGTGTAGGCTTTAAGAAAGATTTCTTCAACCGAGAATACAAGGCTCGCGTATAGTGTCCTTTTATAGTCCCAGTAAAGAGAAATAGCTCTTTTAAAGAGGAGTGTAACAAAACGCGGGGAGACCAATTTTGATTATTCTTAAAAAGCTGCTTTCTATCTTCAAATATTTGATACATTCATTAAAAAGAATAAAATGTAATAGAAATAAAGATAAGGCATTTCATATTTTGTATATATTTTGGCTTATAAATAGATACTTGCCTTGTCAAGCAGAAGCTATGTAATGAAAAAAGTACTCAGGAGTAGGCTTTAACAAAACTTTATTCAACAAGGAATACAATGTTCGCGTATAGTGTCCTTTTATAGTCACACTCAACTGAAATATCTCTTTTAAATAGGAGAGTAAAATAACAAGGGGAGACCACACTTGATTATTCATAACAAGCTGTTTTCTATCTTGAAATATTTAATACATTCATTAAAAAGAATAAAAGACAAAAGGAAGGACATTTCATATTTTGTATACATTTTGGTTTATAAATAGATTCTTACCTTTTCTAGCAGAAGCTATGTGATGGCAAAAGTACGCATGTTTAGGCTTTAAGAATGCTTTATTCAACCGAGAATACAAGGCTCGCGTATAGTGTCCTTTTATAGTCCCAGTAAAGAGAAATAGCTCTTTTAAAGAGGAGTGTAACAAAACGCGGGGAGACCAATTTTGATTATTCATAAAAAGCTGCTTTCTATCTTCAAATATTTGATACATTCATTAAAAAGAATAAAAGATAAAAAAAATAAAGATAAGACATTTCATATTTTGTATATATTTTGACTTATAAATAGATCCGTGCCTTGTCAAGCAGAAGCTATGTAATGGCAAAAGTACGCATGTTTAGGCTTTAAGAAAGCTTTATTCAACTGAGAATACAAGATTCGCGGAAAGTGTCCTTTTATAGTGCCAGTAAAACAAGGGGAAACCACTTTTGATTATTCATAACACGTTTGTCAACATTAAAAATATAACGGAACAGAATAAACTTGTACGATAAACAGCATAAAACTTCTCAAACCACTTTTGACACTTTCAGATAATCTCATTTGCTTTGTCCATAAAAAAAGCAAATCGGTTTTAGCATTTCAATCGATTTTTGTTTAAATCATAATATTCTTAAAATGTACTTATTTTTTCTGTTTTCATTGTTAAGCTAAGTCGGTGAAATATCGCCAGCTTTGATAGATTTTTCTTTATATAAATTCAAGCTGATTTTGAAAACAGAACTAACATTGGTATTACCTCTTAATAACGGTCACATAATTTATTTGTTCTTTTCCAACACACACCAAATAATCAGATGACCTACTTCCTAGTTGTATACTTTTAGCTTTCCATCTAGTAATCAATATTTTATGCATTGCTCGTTCAACAGAATTTTCTTCTGTCAGATCTCACCAGGGAAACTAACATACCCACAGCACATCTACTTTCTGTGGCCATAAAATCGTTACCCCATCATGAAAACCTAGGGATAGGATTCTCTTTTTTATATCTGAAAGCTAAATCTGAAAAAATGAAGCAATATATAACTTCACTAAGATTAACATAAGCTGTTACAAGGGTAAAAGAAAGGGGTCCTGTGTAAAGATGGAACTCACAACAGATACCTAAAATATCTTGCTGAACATTACACCATGGATAGAAAAAAAAATGTTTAAGTAATAATATAGGAGACTTTTAAAAAAATCCATAAAATTGGCGGGAATCAATCAACAGAAGTTAAAATGTAAGGAAATATTTATATGGTAAATATCACATGAAAAATTCATGTAATTATTAACTACTTAACTGCAGTAATAAACTGTTACCATGTGCATATATATACATATAGATAGATAGATAGATAGATAGATAGATAGATAGATAGATACTAATAATAATCGTATTAGTATAAGAAATTATACTCGTCCGGAAAACCTTCGGTGTCTTCATTTGTGAATAATCAAACCAATACCAAAGGGAAAAAAAGGTATTAAAAAAAGAAAGAACAAAAAAAATGTACGTTAGCCGAAAATAATCGTCTAGCATCCAAGTTCAAAGCCCAAAGAAAAAAAAGTCCGATACGATTAAGCAAAATAACTAAATAACGTGCTCGATACGTTAAGTAGAGCAGACTTAGTTAAACCTAAAGAGCGAGACAAACATACCAAGGTTTCACCTAAGCAGATCGTCAGGCTTCCCTGACGATTCGCTTAGGTGAAACCTTGGTAGGTTTGTCTGGCTCTTTAGCTTTATATATATATATATATATATATATATATATATATATATATGTCATTATTTTTTAAATATGTATTCATCGTAACACCGAATTTACTATGTTTCGAAACCGAAACTCAAATCTTAAATTAAATTTTAAAAATTAAACTTAAAATTTAAAGTTCAGTTCCATTTTCAAGCGATTCTTAGAATAACACTACTATTATTCTCAGCATCGCTTAGAAATGGAACTGAACTTTAAATTTTAAGTTTATTTTTTTAATTTTGATTTAAGGTTGGAGTTTTGTTTTCGAAACATAGTAAATTCTGTGTTGAGATGAATACATATTTAAAAAAAAAAATTATATCTATAATGGACAAAGTCCGACAATTATTTTGAGACATTTTTTATGTTTATATGTTCTTTTTATAGATACAATATTTATGTAATTTCTCTGTTTTCTGGCCTGAATGTCCGAGACATTTTCATAGAAAATATGCGTCCTCCGACAGGAATCGAACCTGTTTCCTATACGGAACCGTCATATAGCCTGATGTGCTTTACCGATTGAGCCACAGAGGAGAGTTTCGGTTAGCAAGGTCGATTTTACTGTTTTTAAACTACAATTCTCCATTATAATATTAGTATAAACAGAGCATTTACTTAGATATTTGTATCTATAAAAATAACGTATAAACACAAAAAAAATGTCTTACAATAATTGTCAGAATTTCTCCTATTCATAATGTGTGACGTCATTTGTCTACATTTGGATACGCATCGAGCAGATATGAATGTACGTTAGAAAATCATTCTCCTTTTGTCTCGTTTTGGCTGAGGAGAAAGTGACGTAAGCGTTTCTGATTGGTCCCTTGATATTCCAAGATCAACGCTGGCAGTTATTTATATGACCGTTGTTGTGTGCTGGGTGGATTTTTTTTTTTTTTGCTTCAGGATCGCCTGGCTGAATAAGTATTCTTTCGGTAGGGTCTCTTGGGGGAACAGGAATGATGTTGAAAGACCCGAAACTTGTCATGACCCTAAGTCATAACATTACTGGTGATGCGATCCTGCGAACCCTTTGGAGTGTATTTATACCAAATATTAACGGTTTCAAGGTAAGAAAATATACTGTGATACTTCTTACTCTGTGTTTTATGTTCGTTGTTGTGTGTTTGTGGGAATTTTCTTCAGGATCGCCTGCCGGAAAGCAGCACTGTCATTTTAGAACTGACGCCGCAGGGAACAAATTCATCATTCGCTTCTTTACACTTCTCCCTCATCTCCTTGGTGAGTGAGGATAGAACCACACCAAACCGGCCAATCTGCTTTCGATAATCATCAGTAAGGCATCGACTCTTTAACAGGAAGCAGAAGAAACAGTAGCATGAAAGGAAATCGAAATATCACGCCTCGAATCACAGATCCTTTCGAAAAAGATAAAAACAAAATTCTATGCAAAATTCAAAGGACCATTATTAACTCTGTTATTATGATCATTGAATTTCGTTCATTGGGTTCTTTGGCGATCATATTAATTTTAAGAAATTTTATATGAATTATTGACCTTACTGTATGGCGGATTTTTGCTTCAAAATCGTCTACCGGAATAGGTATAGTTTCGGTAGGGTCTCTGGTGTGAACAAGTAAGATGTTGAAAGACCCGAAATTTGTGATGGGTCCAAGTCATGACATCACCGATGAGGCGATCCTGCGCACCCTTTGGAGTGTATTCATAACAAATAACTAATTATAGTTTACAACTTTCCAGTTCTCACTGCCATGCATTGACAAAAGTAAAATAATAACAACGTTTACACGGGATTCTATGTTCTTAATTATTTTCCTAGCCTTCAACCATTTTCCCTCAAACAAAATGGTGATACTTTTTTTCTAATCTATAGATACTTTCATGCACACAGGGTTGAACCATTCTCATTTCGTTTGTATTTCTTTAGTAAGAAGGATATTCTACTTAACCAAATCCAGCCTCATTCTTTGAGGAACGGACTCCCAAGAGAATGCTTAACCACTTCATGTCAAGAGTCAAATGTTATTTATCCTATATAGCCTCATAGTATATATTTATTAAGTTCTCCTTTTACGTACATGCAATAAACATATTCAGTAACACTCTACTTTGAATGGCACTTGGGCCGTCAGTTGGATGATCAGTAGTATAAAATGAAAACCAGCTATGTGTAATATATATATATATATATATATATATATATATATATATATATATATATATATATATATATATGTGGCCTGACGATTGCATATAGCATGAAACAGACTGTCGCCTCTAAGTGTTGACTTCTATGTTCACTTTTATATATATATATATATATATATATATATATATATATATATGTAATTTAATTAAAAACATACCACTTTAAGGTTCCATGGAATAAATTATTTAAATTATTTGCTTGAAATAATTTATTACATGGAACTTTAAAGCGATATGTTTTTATTTAGATTTTTGCTATGGATTTACATTGAGCTCTCTGAATTTTATCCTCCTTAGGTTTATCCATACGGATTACCTAGTTTTTCATAAACTATATATATATATATATATATATATATATATATATATATATATATATATATATATAAACATTAGGCAGCATATAATTTACATACAAAGAAATAATCACACATAAAATCAATCAGAAATATTAATGCCATTAATGGTGACATCCGTCACCAGAAACATAATATATGCATTAAAATACTGTTAATCCACAGAGTGAAGTGATCCTCGTCGAAACCATTGATGTCTGTAGTTTTCAGTTTATTTGATGTTAAAATGCTAGTACTTACAAATAGTCCTCTATTCATCATCAGGCATGTGTTTTTTTTCCTTATAAAATCAAAAACTTGAAGACGAAATACTTGTTTGTCGACCGAAAGATGTTTTTTGAATATCTGCTCTTAATGACGGTTAGGAACAATTTTCGGAACGTGCAAAGACGCAACGCTAAGTTTTTCAAAATTTTAAGTGAGAATTTTATTTAAATGTTTCTTGTGATGTGTTAAATCCACGAATTCTATTTTAAAACTGTATTCAGTTTATATGTCATGAACTAAGCATATAGTTCAATTATGTAGTGTAATGTCTTAGTATGTAATTTGTATGTAAATTATATGCTGCCTAATGTTTTATGTTTATAAATAACTATTGATCCGCAGTACAGAAAGATTCCTATAAAAAAAACTACTACTGAGACACTACACTACATAATTGAACGACGAGGATCACTTCACTCTATGGATTAACAGTATTTTAATCCATATATTATGTTTCTAGTGACGGATGTCACCATTAATGGCATTAATATTTCTGATTGATTCTATGTGTGATTATTTCTTTGTATATATATATATATATATATATATATATATATATATATATATATATGTATATATATGTGTGTGTGTGTCTGTGTGTGTGTATAGCTGTCCACTCGTATTCGAGGATACCGGTCTACTGGGGCGGCTAACTAATCCCTATTGCAGACGTTTTCTCGGGCGCATTTGTGTTTATTCAACACCTACAGAGTCCACCTGTGGTTTATACTGCAGCAATACTGAGCAGCCCTTAGACTTTCTGGGAGAGAGCGTATTATCTAGCGTGCTCAACAATTTGAACAAGGCCAGCACGCTCAAGCCCTTGGCCACAAGCTATCAACGCCCCTAAAGGTCCCGTCTACCCAATTTCACTCACAAGGCTTGGGTCAACCCGTGGTATAGTTTTCAGACACTTTGCAAAGGTGCCGCACGATGGGATCGACCCCTCCAGTCCGATAACACCAGGTAGTCTCCTTCCTGTCAAATCGACTATGGTGAGATTCGAACCTGAGTCTCGTTGTCAGAATGCGAACGTTCTAACCACTCGGTCACGTGTGTAATATAGTAGGGTATACCAGGTTTTCTAGCTTGGTAACTCTTGCTACTTTCACACAAGGTCAATCATGTTAAGCATTTAGTAATGAGTATGTTCCATTCATCTGCACGTCCAGAACTATTACTTTATGCTACATACTCCCGAGGGTATATTTTCCCAATCCCTACGATCTTTACTTCTTCAAATATATTAGGTTGGTGCAAAAATAATGACGTAATAATGTCGTTTTTTGACGTATTTTTAACGTAAAAAAACGACATTATTACGTCATTATTTTTGCACCAACCTAATAGGATGAATAGTATGGATTTCTTACTTCCGTCTTCTTCAGTAACTCTCTACCTTGAACGGCACTTAGGCCTTATGGATTTTCAGTAGTATAAAAGAAACCCAGCTATGTGTAATATAGGAGGGTATACTGGTTTTTCTAACCTTCTTAGGTCAGCTTATGTAGAATTCAAAACCTGAATTCCAAGACAACAGATAAAACAAGAAAAATCACTCCACTATTTTTATCGCAGCTACAATCGTCGAATCACAAATTTAAAATAAAAGACTGAGAAGTGCCAGGATCCCTTGAACGGCAGTTAGGGCTTATGTTGGGTTATCAATAGTATAAAAAGAAACCCAGCTATGTGTAACATAGTAGGGTATACTTGTTGATCAAACCTTGTTAGGGCAGCTTGTGTAGAATTCAAACCCTGAATATCAAGACAACAAATACAGCAAAAAAAAAAAAAAATCACTCCACTATTTTTATCGCAGCTACAGCAATCGAATGCGCAGATTTAAAATAAGAGATCGAGAAGGGCCAGGAACCCCTACATCCTGAAGGAACATAGCCCTTAAAGAGAAAAATTCAATGATGTAGTGTCCCAAAATATTACAAACTGCTGTTGTGGACATTTGTTACGCTCGGGAAAATAGCACAAATTTACTTATTGGCTTGGAACGATTCGGTTAGCAGTGTACAAGAAGCCATAAATCTATAAAGTCAGGTCCGTTAAACAGCATTTGTAAGCTTCATTGAAATCATGTTTTCCTCCAGGTAAATGCATTCACATAACGTATGGCAAGGAACATTATAAAACTCATGCAATATAAAGAAGATATAATCCAATAAAAGAATAAAATACAGAGAGGGTTTGCCAAAATAGCACTTAAACTTGGAGAGTTCATTCGAAAAAAACAAACAAAAAAAACTCTAAATAATAATGTGTGACGATGTTGACAGTCTCCATGCAATGTTGATTCACGAAGTAAATCTCTCTCTCTCTCTCTCTCTCTCTCTCTATCTATCTATCTATCTATCTATATATATATATATATATATATATATACTGAACGCATGTCTATCTCTTAATTTGTTCATATAATCTATCTATCTACCTACCTATCTACTGTCTGCATACCTATCTCTCAATTTGTTAATATAATCTATCTATCTATCTATCTATCTATCTATCTATCTATCTATCTCTCAATTTGTTAATATAATCTATCTATCTATCTATCTATCTATCTATCTATATATATATATATATATATATATCTGTTAATATAATCTATCTATCTATCTATTTATCTCTCAATTTGTTAATATAATCTATCTATCTATCTCTCAATTTGTTAATATAATCTATCTCTCAATTTGTTAATATAATCTATCTATCTATCTATCTATCTATCTCTCAATTTGTTAATCTAATCTATCTATCTATCTATCTATCAATTTGTTAATATAATCTAACTATCTATCTATCTATCTATCTATCTATCTATCTATCTATCTATCTATCTATCTATCAATTTGTTAATATAATCTATCTATCTATCTATCTATCTATCTATCTATCTATCTATCTCTCAATTTGTTAATATAATCTATCTATCTATCTATCTATCTAGATGGGCGCTTACGTAGAAATACCAGATGCTGTAACCTTGGATGTTCTGATGTAAAATTAATAATGTACTTTTTCCTTTCTTTTTTTTAACAAAAAAATATAAAAAATTATATAATAGTAAAAATGATGGTGTAGACGAAATGAACCCGAAAACAAAAACAAATCATTGGAAAATTCGTAAACTTCAGGAATCAGCACATATGCTAGACCACAAAAATGTCCTGAGCCGACCAAGCATAGAAATGAATACAATATGGGATCTAGTAATAAGGAGTGCCAGAGAAAAGCGATAGGAACAATAAAAAAATTGCAATGATAACAGCAATATGAGCACTGGCAAAAAAATGGTTGCTGAAGACATTAGGATTATAATACCCAGAAATTAATACACAGATGTCCTCAAGGACACATGGCACAGTGGATAAAAGCTTTAGGACCCAGAGAGTGTAAGTTCAATACCTGGTTAAGGCGGTGGAAAACTTTGAGAGGGGAATTAACAGAAGATAATTGACATCCATTACATATGACACGTAGAAATAGAACGGTCTACTCTAGCGAGCGAAATAAAGGGTTCAGTGTCGATATCCAACCACCTGAAGAAGGCCGGAGCGTACAACGGCCGAAACGCTGTGACAAACATGGCGACAAAGATGAGGACAATAATACGAATAATATAAATAGTGTACATAATATAGACAGATACATAAAACAAAGCAGATGTTAGTAAGACCCGTACAACCTTCAAATAATGAGGGTGGCCACTGTATTCTGCCGTTCGACAGAATCAAGCAACACACTCACTATTAGATTGGGGAAAGAAAAAATATAATCTTGCTGGAAATGAATATTTGTTTCGGTTTTATACAACAAAAATTGTGGCACAAGGCCGAATCTGAAATGGGAAAATGCCTGGATTTTTTTTCTAGCCAATAAAATGGGTATATTGTCGGTTAAATTTGACTTAGTCCCGATCTGTCGTTTCTTGAAATCAGAATGCTAGGTTCACTTGTCCGAACTTGCTTTTCTGTGTCGACCTCAATTCTTAGTTTGTCAACTTTTTGCCATATTTTGCCATGAATATTTATTTCTGTTTCTTTACAACAAAAACTATGGCATAAGGCTGAATGTGAAATAGCCACTCTCATTATTTGAAGGTTGGACGGGTCATTCTAACATCTGTTTTGTTTAAGTTTGTTTTTGTATCTGTCTATAACACTGTTGCTTTGCCTTATTACTGTTAATTTGCTATTTAATATCCTGATGTTTTTCTTGATAGAGCTTATTGTTGTCAATTCTGTTTGTTTGACAGTCCAGGTACTTATTTTGAATTTGACCATGGCTACTCACTCCACAAATATCTGTAGTAAAGAAAGAAAAGAAACAGCGGTCTATATCATGAAGGGCGAGGCAAACATAATGTATATGAACCCATATATACAGCCAGAAACTGTTATGAACTTCTCATATTGCCAAATGAAAAAAAGTTAAATAAAACATGCAAATATCTGTTCATAGATTTTATTTATTTGTATATGTTCGTATTTTATTGATCTGTTCTATATTGTCTCTTCTTTCTTTTTATATCTATCTGTAAATGATACAGTGAATCTCAGTTCCCATATTTAGAGAATTATTCTTGGAAATGTTAATTGCTATGTATTCATGATCCCTCAAGTCTTACATGATGCAGAATAACAGGTAATCTCATAATGTTAAAGCTACAACACTGATAGGGCATGGGCAACTAATCAGTAGAAATGGAAGTTTTACTTACTAATCAGTAGAAATGGAACGTTTACACGCTAATCAACAGAAATGGAACTTTTACTCACTAATCAGTAGAAATGGAACTTTTACTTACTAATCAGTAGAAATGGAACTTTTACTTACTAATGAGTAGAAATGGAACTTTTACTTACTAATTAGTAGAAATGGGACTTTTACTTACTAATCAGTAGAAATGGAACTTATATTTACTAATCAGTAGAAATAGAAAGTTTTACATACTAATCAGTAGAAATGGAACTTTTACTCACTAATCAATAGAAATGGAACTTTTACTCACTAATCAGTAGAAATGGAAATTTTACGTACTAATAAGTAAATTATGGAACTTTTACTCACTAATCAGTAGAAATGGAACTTTTACTTACTAATTAGTAGAAATGGGACTTTTACTTACTAATCAGTAGAAATGGAACTTTTACTTACTAATCAGTAGAAATGGGACTTTTACTTACTAATCAGTAGAAATGGAACTTTTACTCACTAATCAATAGAAATGGAACTTTTACTCACTAATCAGTAGAAATGGGACTTTTACATACTAATCAGTAGAAATGGAACTTTTACTCAATAATCAGTAGAAATGAAACTTTTACTTACTAATCAGTAGAAATGAAACTTTTACTTACTAATCAGTAGAAATGGAACTTTTACTTACTAATCAGTAAAAATGGAACTTTTAAATACTAATCAGTAGAAATGGGACTTTTACTTACAAATCGGTAGAAATGGAACTTTTACTTACTAATTAGTAGAAATGGGACTTTTACTTACTAATCAGTAGAAATGGAACTTTTACTTACTAATCAGTAGAAATAGAAAGTTTTACTTACTAATCAGTAGAAATTGAACTTTTACTCACTAATCAGTTAATTATGGAACTTTTACTCACTAATCTGTACAAAGGGGACTTTTACTTACTAATCAGTAGAAATGGAACTTTTACTTACTAATCAGTAGAAATAGGACTTTTACTTACTAATCAGTAGAAATGGGACTTTTACTCACTAATCAGTAGAAATGGAACTTTTACTCACTTATCAGTAGAAATAAGACGTTTACTTACTAATCAGTAGAAATGGAACTTTTACTTACTAATCAGTAGAAATGGGACTTTTACTTACTAATCAGTAGAAATGGAACTTTTACTCACTAATCAATAGAAATGGAACTTTTACTCACTAATCAGTAGAAATGGGACTTTTACATACTAATCAGTAGAAATTGAACTTTTACTCAATAATCAGTAGAAATGAGACTTTTACTTACTAATCAGTAGAAATGAAACTTTTACTTACTAATCAGTAGAAATGGAACTTTTACTTACTAATCAGTAGAAATGGGACTTTTACTTACTAATCAGTAAAAATGGAACTTTTAAATACTAATCAGTAGAAATGGGACTTTTACTTACAAATCAGTAGAAATGGAACTTTTACTTACTAATTAGTAGAAATGGGACTTTTACTTACCAATCAGTAGAAATGGAACTTTTACTTACTAATCAGTAGAAATAGAAAGTTTTACTTACTAATCAGTAGAAATTGAACTTTTACTCACTAATCAGTTAATTATGGAACTTTTACTCACTAATCAGTAGAAAGGGGACTTTTACTTACTAATCGGTAGAAATGGAACTTTTACTTACTAATCAGTAGAAATAGGACTTTTACTTACTAATCAGTAGAAATGGAAGTTACACTTACTAATCAGTAAAAATGGAACTTTTAATCACTAATCAGTAGAAATGGAACTTTTACTTACTAATCAGTAGAAATGGAACTTTTAATCACTAATCAGTAGAAATGGGACTTTTACTTACTAATCAGTAGAAATGGAACTTTTACTTACTAATCAGTAGAAATAGAAAGTTTTACTTACTAATCAGTAGAAATGGAACTTTTACTCACTAATCAATAGAAATGGAACTTTTACTCACTAATCAGTAGAAATGGAACTTTTACTTACTAATCAGTTAATTATGGAACTTTTACTCACTAATCAGTAGAAATAGGACTTTGTCTTACTAATCAGTAGAAATGTGACTTTTACTTACTAATCAGTAGAAATGGAACTTTTACTTACTAATCAGTAGAAATGGAACTTTTACTTACTAATCAGTAGAAATGGGACTTTTACTTACTAATCAGTAGAAATGGAACTTTTACTTACCAATCAGTAGAAATGGAACTTTTACTTACTAATCAGTAGAAATGGGACTTTTACATACTAATCAGTAGAAATGGAACTTTTACTCACTAATCAGTAGAAATGAGACTTTTACTTACTAATCAGTAGAAATGAAACTTTTACTTACTAATCAGTAGAAATGGAACTTTTACTTACTAATCAGTAGAAATGGGACATTTACTTACTAATCGGTAAAAATGGAACTTTTAATTACTAATCAGTAGAAATGGGACTTTTACTTACTAATCAGTAGAAATGGAACTTTTACTTACTAATTAGTAGAAATGGGACTTTTACTTACTAATCAGTAGAAATGGAACTTTTACTTACTAATCAGAAGAAATAGAAAGTTTTACTTACTAATCAGTAGAAATGGAACTTTTACTCACTAATCAGTTAATTATGGAACTTTTACTCACTAATCAGTAGAAAGAGGACTTTTACTTACTAATCAGTAGAAATGGAACTTTTACTTACTAATCAGTAGAAATGGAACTTTTACTTACTAATTACTAGAAATGGGACTTTTACTTACTAATCAGTAGAAATGGAACTTTTACTTACTAATCAGTAGAAATAGGACTTTTACTTACTAATCAGTAGAAATGGAACTTTTACGTACTAATCAGCAGAAATTGGACTTTTACTTGCTAATCGGTAGAAATGGAACTTTTACTTACTAATCAGTAGAAATAGGACTTTTACTTACTAATCAGTAGAAATGGAAGTTTTACTTACTAATCAGTAAAAATGGAACTATTAATCACTAATCAGTAGAAATGGAACTTTTACTTACTATTCAGTAGAAATGGAACTTTTAATCACTAATCAGGAGTAATGGAACTTTTACTCACTAACCAGTAGAAATGGGACATTTACTTACTAATCAGTAGAAATGGGACTTTTACTTACTAATCAATAGAAATGGAACTTTTACTTACTAATCAGTAGAAATGGAACTTTTACTTACTAATAACTAGAAATGGGACTTTTACTTACTAATCAGTTGAAATGGAACTTTTACTTACTAATCAGTAGAAATAGGACTTTTACTTACTAATCAGTGGAAATGGAACTTTTACTTACTAATCAGCAGAAATGGGACTTTTACTTACTAATCGGTAGAAATGGAACTTTTACTTACTAATCAGTAGAAATAGGACTTTTACTTACTAATCAGTAGAAATGGAACTTTTACTTACTAATCAGTAGAAATGGAACTTTTACTCACTAATCAGTAGAAAGGGAACTTTTACTTACTAATCAGTTAATTATGGAACTTTTACTCACTAATCAGTAGAAATAGGACTTTTACTTACTAATCAGTAGAAATGGAACTTTTACTTACTAATCAGTAGAAATGGAACTTTTACTTACTAATCAGTAGAAATGGGACTTTTACATACTAATCAGTAGAAATGGGACTTTTACTTACTAATCAGTAAAAATGGAACTTTTAAATACTAATGAGTAGAAATGGGACTTTTACTTACAAATCAGTAGAAATGGAACTTTTACTTACTAATCAGTAGAAATAGAAAGATTTACTTACTAATCAGTAGAAATTGAACTTTTTCTGACTAATCAGTTAATTATGGAACTTTTACTCACTAATCAGTAGAAATAGGACTTTTACTTACTAATCAGTAGAAATGGGACTTTTACTTACTAATCAGTAGAAATGGAACTTTTACTTACTAATCAGTAGAAATGGGACTTTTACTTACTAATCAGTAGAAATGGGACTTTTACATACTAATCAGTAGAAATGGAACTTTTACTCACTAATCAGTAGAAATGAGACTTTTACTTACTAATCAGTAGAAATGAAACTTTTACTTACTAATCAGTAGAAATGGAACTTTTACTTACTAATCAGTAGAAATGGGACTTTTACATACTAATCAGTAAAAAAGGGACTTTTAATTACTAATCAGTAGAAATCGGACTTTTACTTACTAATCAGTAGAAATGGAACTTTTACTTACTAATCAGTAGAAATAGAAAGTTTTACTTACTAATCAGTAGAAATTGAACTTTTACTGACTAATCAGTTAATTATGGAACTTTCACTCACTAATCAGTAGAAAGGGGACTTTTACTTACTAATCAGTAGAAATGGAACTTTTACTTACTAATCAGTAGAAATGGAACTTCTACTTCCTAATCAGTAGAAATAGGACTTTTACTTACTAATCAGTAGGAATGGAACTTTTACTTACTAATCAGCAGAAATGGGACTTTTACTTACTAATCGGTAGAAATGGAACTTTTACTTACTAATCAGTAGAAATAGGACTTTTACTTACTAATCAGTAGAAATGGGACTTTTACTTACTAATCAGTAGAAATGGAACTTTTACTTACTAATCAGTAGAAATGGGACTTTTACTTACTAATCAGTAGAAATGGGACTTTTACATACTAATCAGTAGAAATGGAACTTTTACTCACTAATCAGTAGAAATGAGACTTTTACTTACTAATCAGTAGAAATGAAACTTTTACTTACTAATCAGTAGAAATGGAACTTTTACTTACTAATCAGTAGAAATGGGACTTTTACTTACTAATAAGTAAAAATTGAACTTTTAATCACTAATCAGTAGAAATGGAACTTTTACTCACTAATCGGTAGAAATGGAACTTTTACTCACTAATCAGTAGAAATAGGACTTTTACTTACTAATCAGTAGAAATGGGACTTTTACTTACTAATCAGTAGAAATGCGACTTTTACTTACTAATCAGTAGAAATGGAACTTTTACTCACTAATCAGTAGAAATGGGACTTTTACATACTAATCAGTAGAAATGGAACTTTTACTCACTAATCAGTAGAAATGAGACTTTTACTTACTAATCAGTAGAAATGAAACTTATACTTACTAATCAGTAGAAATGGAACTTTTACATACTAATCAGTAGAAATGGGAATTTTACTTACTAATCAGTAAAAATGGAACTTTTAAATACTAATCAGTAGAAATGGGACTTTTACTTACAAATCAGTAGAAATGGAACTTTTACTAACTAATCAGTAGAAATAGAAAGTTTTACTTACTAATCAGTAGAAATTGAACTTTTACTGACTAATCAGTTAATTATGGAACTTTTACTCACTAATCAGTAGAAAGGGGACTTTTACTTACTAATCAGTAGAAATGGAACTTTTACTTACTAATCAGTAGAAATGGAACTTTTCCTTAATAATCAGTAGAAATGGAATTTTTACTTACTAATCAGTAGAAATAGGACTTTTACTTACTAATCATTAGGAATGGAACTTTTACTTACTAATCAGCAGAAATGGGACTTTTACTTACTAATCGGTAGAAATGGAACTTTTACTTACTAATCAGTAGAAATAGGACTTTTACTTACTAATCAGTAGAAATGGAAGTTTTACTTACTAATCAGTAAAAATGGAACTTTTAATCACTAATCAGTAGAAATGGAACTTTTACTTACTAATCAGTAGAAATGGAACTTTAATCACTAATCAGCAGAAATGGGACTTTTACTTTCTAATCAGTAGAAATGGAACTTTTACTTACTAATCAGTAGAAATAGAAAGTTTTACTTACTAATCAGTAGAAATGGAACTTTTACTCACTAATAAATAGAAATGGAACTTTTACTCACTAATCAGTAGAAATGGAACTTTTACTTACTAATCAGTTAATTATGGAACTTTTACTTACTAATCAGTTAATTATGGAACTTTTACTCACTAATCAGTAGAAATAGGACTTTTACTTACTAATCAGTAGAAATGGGACTTTTACTTACTAATCAGTAGAAATGGAACTTTTACTTACTAATCAGTAGAAATGGGACTTTTACTTACTAATCAGTAGAAATGGAACTTTTACTTACTAATCAGTAGAAATGGAACTTTTACGTACTAATCAGTAGAAATGGGACTTTTACATACTAATCAGTAGAAATGGAACTTTTACTCACTAATCAGTAGAAATGAGACTTTTACTTACTAATCAGTAGAAATGGGACTTTTACATACTAATCAGTAAAAATGGAACATTTAATTACTAATGAGTAGAAATGGGACTTTTACTTACTAATCAGTAGAAATAGAACTTTTACTTACAAATTAGTAGAAATGGGACTTTTACTTACTAATCAGTAGAAATGGAACTTTTACTTACTAATCGTTAGAAATAGAAAGTTTTACTTACTAATCAGTAGAAATGGAACTTTTACTCAGTAATCAGTTAATTATGGAACTTTTACTCACTAATGAGTAGAAAGAGGACTTTTACGTACTAATCAGCAGAAATGGGACTTTTACTTACTAATCGGTAGAAATGGAACTTTTACTTACTAATCAGTAGAAATAGGACTTTTACTTACTAATCAGTAGAAATGGAAGTTTTACTTTCTGATCAGTAAAAATGGGACTTTTAATCACTAATCAGTAGAAATGGAACTTTTACTTACTAATCAGTAGAAATGGAACTTTTACTTACTAATTACTAGAAATGGGACTTTTACTTACTAATCAGTAGAAATGGAACTTTTACTTACTAATCAGTAGAAATAGAAAGTTTTACTTACTAATCAGTAGAAATGGAACTTTTACACACTAATTAGTTAATTATGGAACTTTTACTCACTAATCAGTAGAAAGAGGACTTTTACTTACTAATCAGTAGAAATGGAACTTTTACTTACTAATCAGTAGAAGGTGAACTTTTACTTACTAATTACTAGAAATGGGACATTTACTTACTAATCAGTAGAAATGGAACTTTTACTTACTAATCAGTAGAAATAGGACTTTTACTTACTAATCAGTAGAAATGGAACTTTTACGTACTAATCAGCAGAAATGGGACTTTTACTTGCTAATCGGTAGAAATGGAACTTTTACTTACTAATCAGTAGAAATATGACTTTTACTTACTAATCAGTAGAAATGGAAGTTTTACTTACTAATCAGTAAAAATGGAACTTTTAATCACTAATCAGTAGAAATGGAACTTTTACTTACTAATCAGTAGAAATGGAACTTTTAATCACTAATCAGGAGTAATGGAACTTTTACTCACTAACCAGTAGAAATGGAACTTTTACTTACTAATTACTAGAAATGGGACTTTTACTTACTAATCAGTTGAAATGAAACTTTTACTTACTAATCAGTAGAAATAGGACTTTTACTTACTAATCAGTAGGAATGGAGCTTTTACTTACTAATCAGCAGAAATGGGACTTTTACTTACTAATCTGTAGAAATGGAACTTTTACTTACTAATCAGTAGAAATAGGACTTTTACTTACTAATCAGTAGAAATGGAAGTTTTACTTACTAATCAGTAAAAATGGAACTTTTAATCACTAATCAGTAGAAATGGAACTTTTACTTACTAATCAGTAGAAATGGAACTTTTAATCACTAATCAGCAGAAATGGGACTTTTACTTTCTAATCAGTAGAAATGGAACTTTTACTTACTAATCAGTAGAAATAGAAAGTTTTACTTACTAATCAGTAGAAATGGAACTTTTACTCACTAATCAATAGAAATGGAACTTTTACTTACTAATCAGTAGAAATGGAACTTTTGCTTACTAATCAGTAGAAATGGGTCTTTTACATACTAATCAGTAGAAATGGAACTTTTACTCACTAATCAGTAGAAATGAGACTTTTACTTACTAATCAGTAGAAATGAAACTTTTACTTACTAATCAGTAGAAATGGAACTTTTACTTACTAATCAGTAGAAATGGGACTTTTACTTACTAATCAGTAAAAATGGAACTTTTAATTACTAATCAGTAGAAATGGGACTTTTACTCACTAATTGGTAGAAATGGATCTTTTACTCACTAATCAGTAGAAATAGGACTTTTACTAACTAATCAGTAGAAATGGAACTTTTACTTACTAATCAGTAGAAATGGGACTTTTACTTACTAATCAGTAGAAATGGAACTTTTACTCACTAATCAATAGAAATGGAACATTTACTCACTAATCAGTAGAAATGGGACTTTTACATACTAATCAGTAGAAATGGAACTTTTACTCACTAATCAGTAGAAATGAGACTTTTACTTACTAATCAGTAGAAATGAAACTTTTACTTACTAATCAGTAGAAATGGAACTTTTACTTACTAATCTGTAGAAATGGGACTTTTACTTATTAATCAGTAAAAATGGAACTTTTAAATACTAATCAGTAGAAATGGGACTTTTACTTACAAATCAGTAGAAATGGAACTTTTACTTAGTAATTAGTAGAAATGGGACTTTTACTTACTAATCAGTAGAAATGGAACTTTTACTTACTAATCAGTAGAAATAGAAAGTTTTACTTACTAATCAGTAGAAATGGAACTTTTACTCACTAATCAATAGGAATGGAACTTTTACTCACTAATCAGTAGAAATGCAACTTTTACTTACTAATCAGTAGAAATGGGACTTTTACTTACTAATCAGTAGAAATGGAACTTTTACTTACTAATCAGTAGAAATGGGACTTTTGCTTACTAATCAGTAGAAATGGGACTCTTACATACTAATCAGTTGATATGGAACTTTTACTCACTAATCAGTAGAAATGAGGCTTTTACTTACTAATCAGTAGAAATGAAACTTTTACTTACTAATCAGTAGAAATGGAACTTTTACTTACTAATCAGTAGAAATGGGACTTTTACGTACTAATCAGTAAAAATGGAACTTTTAATTACTAATCAGTAGAAATGGGACTTTTACTCACTAATCGGTAGAAATGGAACTTTTACTCACTAATCAGTAGAAATAGGACTTTTACTTACTAATCAGTAGAAATGGAACTTTTACTTACTAATCAGTAGAAATGCGACTTTTACTTACTAATCAGTAGAAATGGAACTTTTACTCACTAATCAATAGAAATGGAACTTTTACTCACTAATCAGTAGAAATGGGACTTTTACATACTAATCAGTAGAAATGGAACTTTTACTCACTAATCAGTAGAAATGAGACTTTTACTTACTAATCAGTAGAAATGAAACTTTTACTTACTAATCAGTAGAAATGGAACTTTTACTTACTAATCAGTAGAAATGGGAATTTTACTTACTAATCAGTAAAAATGGAACTTTTAAATACTAATCAGTAGAAATCGGACTTTTACTTACAAATCAGTAGAAATGGAACTTTTACTTAGTAATTAGTAGAAATGGGACTTTTACTTACTAATCAGTAGGAATGGAGCTTTTACTTACTAATCAGCAGAAATGGGACTTTTACTTACTAATCAATAGAAATTGAACTTTTACTCACTAATCAGTAGACATGGAACTTTTACTTACTAATCAGTTAATTATGGAACTTTTACTCACTAATCAGTAGAAATGAGACTTTTACTTACTAATCAGTAGAAATTGAACTTTTACTGACTAATCAGTTAATTATGGAACTTTTCCTCACTAATCATAGAAAGGGGACTTTTACTTACTAATCAGTAGAAATGGAACTTTTACTTACTAATCAGTAGAAATGGAACTTTTACTTACTAATCAGTAGAAATGGAACTTTTACTTACTAATCAGTAGAAATAGGACTTTTACTTACTAATCAGTAGGAATGGAGCTTTTACTTACTAATCAGCAGAAATGGGACTTTTACTTACTAATCGGTAGAAATGGAACTTTTACTTACTAATCAGTAGAAATAGGACTTTTACTTACTAATCAGTAGAAATGGAAGTTTTACTTACTAATCAGTAAAAATGGAACTTTTAATCACTAATCAGTAGAAATGGAACTTTTACTTACTAATCAGTAGAAATGGAACTTTTAATCACTAATCAGCAGAAATGGGACTTTTACTTTCTAATCAGTAGAAATGGAACTTTTACTTACTAATCAGTAGAAATAGAAAGTTTTACTTACTAATCAGTAGAAATGGAACTTTTACTCACTAATCAATAGAAATGGAACTTTTACTCACTAATCAGTAGAAATGGAACTTTTACTTACTAATCAGTTAATTATGGAAGTTTTACTCACTAATCAGTAGACATAGGCCTTTTACTTAGTAATCAGTAGAAATGGGACTTTTACTTACTAATCAGTAGAAATGGAACTTTTACTTACTAATCAGTAGAAATGGGACTTTTACTTAGTAATTAGTAGAAATGGGACTTTTACTTACTAATCAGTAGGAATGGAGCTTTTACTTACTAATCAGCAGAAATGGGACTTTTACTTACTAATCAATAGAAATTGAACTTTTACTCACTAATCAGTAGACATGGAACTTTTACTTACTAATCAGTTAATTATGGAACTTTTACTCACTAATCAGTAGAAATGAGACTTTTACTTACTAATCAGTAGAAATTGAACTTTTACTGACTAATCAGTTAATTATGGAACTTTTCCTCACTAATCATAGAAAGGGGACTTTTACTTACTAATCACTAGAAATGGAACTTTTACTTACTAATCAGTAGAAATGGAACTTTTACTTACTAATCAGTAGAAATGGAACTTTTACTTACTAATCAGTAGAAATAGGACTTTTACTTACTAATCAGTAGGAATGGAGCTTTTACTTACTAATCAGCAGAAATGGGACTTTTACTTACTAATCGGTAGAAATGGAACTTTTACTTACTAATCAGTAGAAATAGGACTTTTACTTACTAATCAGTAGAAATGGAAGTTTTACTTACTAATCAGTAAAAATGGAACTTTTAATCACTAATCAGTAGAAATGGAACTTTTACTTACTAATCAGTAGAAATGGAACTTTTAATCACTAATCAGCAGAAATGGGACTTTTACTTTCTAATCAGTAGAAATGGAACTTTTACTTACTAATCAGTAGAAATAGAAAGTTTTACTTACTAATCAGTAGAAATGGAACTTTTACTCACTAATCAATAGAAATGGAACTTTTACTCACTAATCAGTAGAAATGGAACTTTTACTTACTAAT
The DNA here is from genome assembly GCA_963932145.1 of Acanthosepion lycidas. Lineage (NCBI taxonomy): Eukaryota > Metazoa > Mollusca > Cephalopoda > Sepiida > Sepiidae > Acanthosepion > Acanthosepion lycidas. The sequence goes on along the minus strand of OZ010610.1, from coordinate 13,955,681 downwards.
CAGTTAATTATGGAACTTTTACTCACTAATCAGTAGACATAGGCCTTTTACTTAGTAATCAGTAGAAATGGGACTTTTACTTACTAATCAGTAGAAATGGAACTTTTACTTACTAATCAGTAGAAAAGGAACTTTTACTTACTAATCAGTAGAAATGGAACTTTTACTTACTAATCAGTAGAAATGGAACTTTTACTTACTAATCAGTAGAAATGGGACTTTTACATACTAATCAGTAGAAATGGAACTTTTACTCACTAATCAGTAGAAATGAGACTTTTACTTACTAATCAGTAGAAATGAAACTTTTACTTACTAATCAGTAGAAATGGAACTTTTATTTACTAATCAGTAGAAATGGGACTTTTACTTACTAATCAGTAGAAATGGAACTTTTACTTACTAATCAGTAGAAATAGAAAGTTTTACTTACTAATCAGTAGAAATGGAACTTTTACTCACTAATCAATAGGAATGGAACTTTTACTCACTAATCAGTAGAAATGGAACTTTTACTTACTAATCAGTAGAAATGGGACTTTTACTTACTAATCAGTAGAAATGGAACTTTTACTTACTAATCAGTAGAAATGGGACTTTTACTTACTAATCAGTAGAAATGGGACTCTTACATACTAATCAGTTGATATGGAACTTTTACTCACTAATCAGTAGAAATGAGGCTTTTACTTACTAATCAGTAGAAATGGGACTTTTACTCACTAATCGGTAGAAATGGAACTTTTACTCACTAATCAGTAGAAATAGGACTTTTACTTACTAATCAGTAGAAATGGAACTTTTACTTACTAATCAGTAGAAATGCGACTTTTACTTACTAATCAGTAGAAATGGAACTTTTACTCACTAATCAATAGAAATGGAACTTTTACTCACTAATCAGTAGAAATGGGACTTTTACATACTAATCAGTAGAAATGGAACTTTTACTCACTAATCAGTAGAAATGAGACTTTTACTTACTAATCAGTAGAAATGAAACTTTTACTTACTAATCAGTAGAAATGGAACTTTTACTTACTAATCAGTAGAAATGGGAATTTTACTTACTAATCAGTAAAAATGGAACTTTTAAATACTAATCAGTAGAAATCGGACTTTTACTTACAAATCAGTAGAAATGGAACTTTTACTTAGTAATTAGTAGAAATGGGACTTTTACTTACTAATCAGTAGGAATGGAGCTTTTACTTACTAATCAGCAGAAATGGGACTTTTACTTACTAATCAATAGAAATTGAACTTTTACTCACTAATCAGTAGACATGGAACTTTTACTTACTAATCAGTTAATTATGGAACTTTTACTCACTAATCAGTAGAAATGAGACTTTTACTTACTAATCAGTAGAAATTGAACTTTTACTGACTAATCAGTTAATTATGGAACTTTTCCTCACTAATCATAGAAAGGGGACTTTTACTTACTAATCAGTAGAAATGGAACTTTTACTTACTAATCAGTAGAAATGGAACTTTTACTTACTAATCAGTAGAAATGGAACTTTTACTTACTAATCAGTAGAAATAGGACATTTACTTACTAATCAGTAGGAATGGAGCTTTTACTTACTAATCAGCAGAAATGGGACTTTTACTTACTAATCGGTAGAAATGGAACTTTTACTTACTAATCAGTAGAAATAGGACTTTTACTTACTAATCAGTAGAAATGGAAGTTTTAGTTACTAATCAGTAAAAATGGAACTTTTAATCACTAATCAGTAGAAATGGAACTTTTACTTACTAATCAGTAGAAATGGAACTTTTAATCACTAATCAGCAGAAATGGGTCTTTTACTTTCTAATCAGTAGAAATGGAACTTTTACTTACTAATCAGTAGAAATAGAAAGTTTTACTTACTAATCAGTAGAAATGGAACTTTTACTCACTAATCAATAGAAATGGAACTTTTACTCACTAATCAGTAGAAATGGAACTTTTACTTACTAATCAGTTAATTATGGAACTTTTACTCACTAATCAGTAGACATAGGCCTTTTACTTAGTAATCAGTAGAAATGGGACTTTTACTTACTAATCAGTAGAAATGGAACTTTTACTTACTAATCAGTAGAAATGGGACTTTTACTTAGTAATTAGTAGAAATGGGACTTTTACTTACTAATCAGTAGGAATGGAGCTTTTACTTACTAATCAGCAGAAATGGGACTTTTACTTACTAATCAATAGAAATTGAACTTTTACTCACTAATCAGTAGACATGGAACTTTTACTTACTAATCAGTTAATTATGGAACTTTTACTCACTAATCAGTAGAAATGAGACTTTTACTTACTAATCAGTAGAAATTGAACTTTTACTGACTAATCAGTTAATTATGGAACTTTTCCTCACTAATCATAGAAAGGGGACTTTTACTTACTAATCAGTAGAAATGGAACTTTTACTTACTAATCAGTAGAAATGGAACTTTTACTTACTAATCAGTAGAAATGGAACTTTTACTTACTAATCAGTAGAAATAGGACTTTTACTTACTAATCAGTAGGAATGGAGCTTTTACTTACTAATCAGCAGAAATGGGACTTTTACTTACTAATCGGTAGAAATGGAACTTTTACTTACTAATCAGTAGAAATAGGACTTTTACTTACTAATCAGTAGAAATGGAAGTTTTACTTACTAATCAGTAAAAATGGAACTTTTAATCACTAATCAGTAGAAATGGAACTTTTACTTACTAATCAGTAGAAATGGAACTTTTAATCACTAATCAGCAGAAATGGGACTTTTACTTTCTAATCAGTAGAAATGGAACTTTTACTTACTACTCAGTAGAAATAGAAAGTTTTACTTACTAATCAGTAGAAATGGAACTTTTACTCACTAATCAATAGAAATGGAACTTTTACTCACTAATCAGTAGAAATGGAACTTTTACTTACTAATCAGTTAATTATGGAACTTTTACTCACTAATCAGTAGACATAGGTCTTTTACTTAGTAATCAGTAGAAATGGGACTTTTACTTACTAATCAGTAGAAATGGAACTTTTACTTAATAATCAGTAGAAATGGGACTTTTACTTACTAATCAGTAGAAATGGAACTTTTACTTACTAATCAGTAGAAATGGAACTTTTACTTACTAATCAGTAGAAATGGGACTTTTACATACTAATCAGTAGAAATGGAACTTTTACTCACTAATCAGTAGAAATGAGACTTTTACTTACTAATCAGTAGAAATGAAACTTTTAGTTACTAATCAGTAGAAATGGAACTTTTACTTACTAATCAGTAGAAATGGGACTTTTACTTACTAATCAGTAAAAATGGAACTTTTAATTACTAATCAGTAGAAATGGGACTTTTACTTACTAATCAGTAGAAATGGAACTTTTACTTACTAATTAGTAGAAATGGGACTTTTACTTACTAATCAGTAGAAATGGAACTTTTACTTCCTAATCAGTAGAAATAGAAAGTTTTACTTACTAATCAGTAGAAATGGAACTTTTACTCACTAATCAGTTAATTATGGAACTTTTACTCACTAATGAGTAGAAAGAGGACTTTTACTGACTAATCAGTAGAAATGGAACTTTTACTTACTAATCAGTAGAAATGGAACTTTTACTTACTAATTACTGGAAATGGAACTTTTACTTACTAATCAGTAGAGATGGAACTTTTACTGACTAATCAGTAGAAATAGGACTTTTACTTACTAATCAGTAGAAATGGAACTTTTACGTACTAATCAGTAAAAATGGAACTTTTAATCACTAATCAGTAGAAATGGAACTTTTACTCACTAATTAGTAGAAATGGAACTTTTAATCACTAATCAGGAGAAATGGAACTTTTACTCACTAACCAGTAGAAATGGGACATTTACTTACTAATCAGTAGAAATGGGACTTTTACTTACTAATCAGTAGAAATGGAACTTTTACTTACTAATCAGTAGAAATTTAACTTTTACTTACTAATCAGTAGAAATGGAAGTTTTACATATTAATCAGTAGAAATGGGACTTTTACTTACTAATCAGTAGAAATGGAAGTTTTACTTATTAATCAGTAGAAATGGAAGTTTTACTTACTAATCAGTAGAAATTGGACTTTTACTTACTAATCAGTAGAAATAAAACTATTACTTCTAATGAGTAGAAATGGAAGTTTTACTTACTAATCAGTAGAAATGGGACTTTTCCTAAATAATCAGTAGAAATGAAACTTTTACTTACTAATCAGTAGAAATGGAACTTTTACTTACTAATCAGTAGAAATGGAAGTTTTACTTCCTAATCAGTAGAAATAGAAGTTTTACTAAATAATCAGTAGAAATGGGACTTTTACTTACTAATCAGTAGAAATGGGACTTTTACTTACTAATCAGTAGAAATGGAACTTTTACTCACTAATCAGTAGAAATGGAACTTTTACTTACTAATCAGCAGAAATGGGACTTTTACTTACTAATCGGTAGAAATGGAACTTTTACTTACTAATCAGTAGAAATAGTACTTTTACTTACTAATCAGTAGAAACGGAAGTTTTACTTACTAATCAGTAAAAATGGAACTTTTAATCACTAATCAGTAGAAATGGAACTTTTACTTACTAATCAGTAGAAATGGAACTTTTAATCACTAATCAGTAGAAATGGGACTTTAACTTACTAATCAGTAGAAGTGGAACTTTTACTTGCTAATCAGTAGAAATGGAACTTTTACTTACTAGTGAGTCGAAATGGAACTTTTACTTACTAATCAGTAGAAATAGAACTTTTACTTACTAATTAGTAGAAATGGGCCTTTTACATACTAATCAGTATAAATGGAACTTTTACTTACTAATCAGTAGAAATGGAACTTTTACTTACTAATCAGTAGAAATGGAACTTTTACTTACTAATTACTAGAAATGGGACTTTTACTTACTAATCAGTAGAAATGGAACTTTTACTTACTAATCAGTAGAAATAGGACTTTTACTTACTAATCAGTAGAAATGGAACTTTTACATACTAATCAGCAGAAATGGGACATTTACTTACTAATCGGTAGAAATGGAACTTTTACTTACTAATCAGTAGAAATAGGACTTTTACTTACTAATCAGTAGAAACGGAAGTTTTACACACTAATCAGTATAAATGGAACTTTTAATGACTAATCAGTAGAAATGGAACTTTTACTTACTAATCAGTAGAAATGGAACTTTTAATCACTAATCAGTAGAAATGGGACTTTTACTTACTAATCAGTAGAAGTGGAACTTTTACTTGCTAATCAGTAGAAATGGAACTTTTACTTACTAGTGAGTCGAAATGGAACTTTTACTTACTAATTAGTAGAAATGGGACTTTTACTTACTAATCAGTAGAAATGGAACTTTTACTTACTAATCAGTAGAAATAGAAATTTTTACTTACTAATCAGTAGAAATGGAACTTTTACTCACTAATCAGTTAATTATGGAACTTTTACTCACTAATCAGTAGAAAGGGGACTTTTACTTACTAATCAGTAGAAATGGAAGTTTTACTTACTAATCAGTAGAAATGGAATTTTTACTTACTAATTACTAGAAATGGGACTTTTACTTACTAATCAGTAGAAATGGAACTTTTACTTACTAATCAGTAGAAATGGGACTTTTACTTACTAATCAGTAGAAATGGAACTTTTACATACTAATCAGCAGAAATGGGACATTTACTTACTAATCGGTAGAAATGGAACTTTTACTTACTAATCAGTAGAAATAGGACTTTTACTTACTAATCAGTAGAAACGGAAGTTTTACTTACTAATCAGTAAAAATGGAACTTTTAATCACTAATCAGTAGAAATGGAACTTTTACTTACTAATCAGTAGAAATGGAACTTTTAATCACTAATCAGTAGAAATGGGACTTTTACTTACTAATCAGTAGAAGTGGAACATTTACTTACTAATCAGTAGAAATGGAACTTTTACTTACTAATCAGTAGAAATGGAACTTTTACTTACTAATCAGTAGAAATGGGACTTTTACTTATTAATCAGGAGAAATGGAACTTTTACTCACTAACCAGTAGAAATGGGTTATTTACTTACTAATCAGTAGAAATGGAACTTTTACTCACTAATTAGTTAATTATGGAACTTTTACTCACTAATCAGTAGAAAGGGGACTTTTACTTACTAATCAGTAGAAATGGAACTTTTACTTACTAATCAGTAGAAATGGAACTTTTACTTACTAATTACTAGAAATGGGACTTTTACTTACTAATCAGTAGAAATGGAACTTTTACTTACTAATCAGTAGAAATAGGACTTTTACTTACTAATCAGTAGAAATGGAACTTTTACATACTAATCAGCAGAAATGGGACATTTACTTACTAATCGGTAGAAATGGAACTTTTACTTACTAATCAGTAGAAATAGGACTTTTACTTACTAATCAGTAGAAACGGAAGTTTTACTTACTAATCAGTAAAAATGGAACTTTTAATCACTAATCACTAGAAATGGAACTTTTACTTACTAATCAGTAGAAATGGAACTTTTAATCACTAATCAGTAGAAATGGGACTTTTACTTACTAATCAGTAGAAGTGGAACATTTACTTACTAATCAGTAGAAATGGAACTTTTACTTACTAATCAGTAGAAATGGAACTTTTACTTACTAATCAGTAGAAATGGGAATTTTACTTATTAATCAGGAGAAATGGAACTTTTACTCACTAACCAGTAGAAATGGGACATTTACTTACTAATCAGTAGAAATGGGACTTTTACTTACTAATCAGTAGAAATGGAACTTTTACTTACTAATAAGTAGAAATGGAACTTTTACTTACTAATCAGTAGAAATGGAACTTTTACTTATTAATCAGGAGAAATGGAACTTTTACTCACTAACCAGTGGAAATTGGACATTTACTTACTAATCAGTAGAAATGGGACTTTTACTTACTTATCAGTAGAAATGGAACTTTTACTTACTAATCAGTAGAAATGGAACTTTTACTTACTAATCAGTAGAAATGGGACTTTTACTTATTAATCAGGAGAAATGGAACTTTTACTCACTAACCAGTAGAAATGGGACATTTACTTACTAATCAGTAGAAATGGAACTTTTACTTACTAATCAGTAGAAATGGAACTTTTACTTACTAATCAGTAGAAATGGAAGTTTTACTTATTAATCAGTAGAAATGGGACTTTTACTTACTAATCAGTAGAAATGGAGGTTTTACTTATTAATCAGTAGAAATGGAAGTTTTACTTACTAATCAGTAGAAATTGGACTTTTACTTACTAATCGGTAGAAATGGAACTTTTACTTACTAATTAGTAGAAATGTGACTTTTACTTACTAATCAGTAGAAATAAAACTTTTACTTCTAATGAGTAGAAATGGAAGTTTTACTTACTAATCAGTAGAAATGGGACTTTTACTAAATAATCAGTAGAAATGGGACTTTTACTTACTAATCAGTAGAAATGGAACTTTTACTTCCTAATCAGAAGAAATAGAAGTTTTACTAAATAATCAGTAGAAATGGGAGTTTTACTTACTAATCAGTAGAAATGGGACTTTTACTTACTAATCAGTAGAAATGGAACTTTTACTCACTAATCAGTAGAAATGTGACTTTTACTTACTAATCAGTATAAATGGAAGTTTTACTAACTAATCAGTAGAAATGGAAATTTACTCATTAATTAGTAGAAATGGGACTTTTACTTACTAATCATTAGAAATGGAACTTTTACTTAGTAATCAGTAGAAATGAAACTTTTACTTACTAATCAGTAGAAATGGAATTTTACTAACTAATCAGTAGAAATGGAAATTTACTCATTAATTAGTAGAAATGGGACTTTTACTCACTAACCAGTAGAAATGTGACATTTACTTACTAATCAGTAGAAATGGAAGTTTTACTTACTAATCAGTAGAAATGCGACTTTTACTAACTAATCAGTAGAAATGGGACTTTTACTTACTAATCAGTAGAAATGGAACTTTTACTTACTCATCTGTAGAAATGGAAGTTTTACTTACTAATCAGTAGAAATTGGACTTTTACTTACTAATCGGTAGAAATGGAACATTTACTTACTAATTAGTAGAAAAGGGACTTTAACTTACTAATCAGTAGAAATAAAACTTTTACTTACTAATCAGTAGAAATGGAAGTTTTACTTACTAATCAGTAGAAATGGGACTTTTACTAACTAATCAGTAGAAGTGGGACTTTTACTTACTAATCAGTAGAAATGGATCTTTTACTTACTCATCAGTAGAAATGGAATTTTTACTTATTAATCAGTAGAAATGGAACATTTACTTACTAATATGTAGAAATGGAACTTTTACTTACTAATCAGTAGATATGGGACTTTTACTTACTAATCAGTAGAAATGGAACTTTTACTTACTAATCAGTAGAGTTGGAACTTTTACTTACTAATCAGTAGAAATGGAACTTTTACTTACTAATCAGTAGAAATGGAATTTTTACTTACTAATCAGTAGAAATGGAACTTTTACTTACTAATAAGTAGAAATGGAATTTTCACTTATTAATCAGTAGACATGGGACATTTACTTATTAATCAGGAGAAATGGAACTTTTACTCACTAACCAGTGGAAATGGGACATTTACTTACTAATCAGTAGAAATGGGACTTTTACTTACTAATCAGTAGAAATGGAACTTTTACTTACTAATCAGTAGAAATGGGACTTTTACTTATTAATCAGGAGAAATGGAACTTTTACTCACTAACCAGTAGAAATGGGACATTTACTTACTAATCAGTAGAAATGGAACTTTTACTTACTAATCAGTAGAAATGGAACTTTTACTTACTAATCAGTAGAAATGGAAGTTTTACTTATTAATCAGTAGAAATGGGACTTTTACTTACTAATCAGTAGAAATGGAGGTTTTACTTATTAATCAGTAGAAATGGAAGTTTTACTTACTAATCAGTAGAAATTGGACTTTTACTTACTAATCGGTAGAAATGGAACTTTTACTTACTAATTAGTAGAAATGTGACTTTTACTTACTAATCAGTAGAAATAAAACTTTTACTTCTAATGAGTAGAAATGGAAGTTTTACTTACTAATCAGTAGAAATGGGACTTTTACTAAATAATCAGTAGAAATGGGACTTTTACTTACTAATCAGTAGAAATGGAACTTTTACTTCCTAATCAGAAGAAATAGAAGTTTTACTAAATAATCAGTAGAAATGGGAGTTTTACTTACTAATCAGTAGAAATGGGACTTTTACTTACTAATCAGTAGAAATGGAACTTTTACTCACTAATCAGTAGAAATGTGACTTTTACTTACTAATCAGTATAAATGGAAGTTTTACTAACTAATCAGTAGAAATGGAAATTTACTCATTAATTAGTAGAAATGGGACTTTTACTTACTAATCATTAGAAATGGAACTTTTACTTAGTAATCAGTAGAAATGAAACTTTTACTTACTAATCAGTAGAAATGGAATTTTACTAACTAATCAGTAGAAATGGAAATTTACTCATTAATTAGTAGAAATGGGACTTTTACTCACTAACCAGTAGAAATGTGACATTTACTTACTAATCAGTAGAAATGGAAGTTTTACTTACTAATCAGTAGAAATGCGACTTTTACTAACTAATCAGTAGAAATGGGACTTTTACTTACTAATCAGTAGAAATGGAACTTTTACTTACTCATCAGTAGAAATGGAAGTTTTACTTACTAATCAGTAGAAATTGGACTTTTACTTACTAATCGGTAGAAATGGAACATTTACTTACTAATTAGTAGAAAAGGGACTTTAACTTACTAATCAGTAGAAATAAAACTTTTACTTACTAATCAGTAGAAATGGAAGTTTTACTTACTAATCAGTAGAAATGGGACTTTTACTAACTAATCAGTAGAAGTGGGACTTTTACTTACTAATCAGTAGAAATGGATCTTTTACTTACTCATCAGTAGAAATGGAATTTTTACTTATTAATCAGTAGAAATGGAACTTTTACTTACTAATATTTAGAAATGGAACTTTTACTTACTAATCAGTAGATATGGGACTTTTACTTACTAATCAGTAGAAATGGAACTTTTACTTACTAATCAGTAGAGTTGGAACTTTTACTTACTAATCAGTAGAAATGGAACTTTTACTTACTAATCAGTAGAAATGGAATTTTTACTTACTAATCAGTAGAAATGGAACTTTTACTTACTAATAAGTAGAAATGGAATTTTTACTTATTAATCAGTAGACATGGGACTTTTACTTACTAATCAGTAGAAATGGAACTTTTACTTACTAATCAGTAGAAATGGAACTTTTACTTACTAATCAGTAGAGATGGAACTTTTACTTACTAATCAGGAGAAATGGAACTTTGACTTACTAATCAGTAGAAATGGAACTTTTACTCACTAATCAGTAGAAATGGAACTTTTACTTACTAATCAGTAGAAATGTGACATTTACTTACTAATCAGTAGTAATGGAAATTTTACTCACTAATCAGTAGAAATGGGACTTTTACTTACTAATCAGTAGAAATGGTAGTTTTACTTATTAATCAGTAGAAATGGAAGTTTTACTTACTAATCAGTAGAAATTGGACTTTTACTTACTAATCGGTAGAAATGGAAAATTTACTTACTAATTAGTAGAAAAGGGACTTTAACTTACTAATCAGTAGAAATAAAACTTTTACTTACTAATCAGTAGAAATGGAAGTTGTACTTACTAATCAGTAGAAATGGGACTTTTACTAACTAATCAGTAGAAGTGGGACTTTTACTTACTAATCAGTAGAAATGGATCTTTTACTTACTCATCAGTAGAAATGGAATTTTTACTTATTAATCAGTAGAAATGGGAGTTTTACTTACTAATAAGTAGAAATGGAACTTTTACTTACTAATCAGTAGATATGGGACTTTTACTTACTAATCAGTAGAAATGGAACTTTTACTTACTAATCACTAGAGATGGAACTTTTACTTAGTAATCAGTAGAAATGGAACTTTTACATACTAATCAGTAGAAATGGAACTTTTACTTACTAATCAGTAGAAATGGAACTTTTACTTACTAATCAGTAGAGATGGAACTTTTACTTACTAATCAGTAGAAATGGAACTTTTACATACTAATCAGTAGAGATGGAACTTTTACTTACTAATCAGTAGAAATGGAAGTTTTACTTACTAATCAGTAGAAATGGAACTTTTACTTACTAATCAGTAGAAATGGGATTTTTACTCACTAACCAGTAGAAATGGAACTTTTACTTACTAATCAGTAGAAATGGGACTTTTACTTACTAATCAGTAGTAATGGGACTTTTACTTCCTAATCAGTAGAAATGGAACTTTTACTTACTAATCAGTAGAAATGGGACATTTACTTACTAATCAGTAGAAATGGAACTTTTACTTACTAATCAGTAGAAATTGGACTTTTACTTACTAATAAGTAGAAATGGAACTTTCACTTACTAATCAGTAGAATTGGGACTTTTACTTACTAATCAGTAGAAATGGAACTTTTACTCACTAATCAGTAGAAATGGGACTTTTAATTACTAATCAGTAGAAATGGGACTTTTACTCACTAATCAGTAGAAATGGGATTTTTACTTACTAATCAGTAGAAAAGGAACTTTTACTTACTAATCAGTAGAAATGAGACTTTTACTCACTAACCAGTAGAAATGTGACATTTACTTACTAATCAGTAAAAATGAAACTTTTACTTTCTAATCAGTAAAAATGGTAGTTTTACTTATTAATCAGTAGAAATGGAAGTTTTACTTACTAATCAGTAGAAATTGGACTTTTACTGACAAATCGGTAGAAATGGAACTTTTACTTACTAATTAGTAGAAATGGGACTTTTACTTACTAATCAGTAGAAATGGGACTTTTACTTCCTAATCAGTAGAAATGGAACTTTTACTTAATAATCAGTAGAAATGGGACATTTACTTACTAATCAGTAGAAATGGAACTTTTACTTACTAATCAGTAGAAATGGGACTTTTACTTACTAATAAGTAGAAATGGAACTTTTACTTACTAATCAGTAGAAATGGGACTTTTACTAACTAATCAGTAGAAGTGGGACTTTTACTTACTAATCAGTAGAAATGGATCTTTTACTTACTCATCAGTAGAAATGGAATTTTTACTTATTAATCAGTAGAAATGGAACTTTTACTTACTAATATGTAGAAATAGAACTTTTACTTACTAATCAGTAGATATGGGACTTTTACTTACTAATCAGTAGAAATGGAACTTTTACTTACTAATCAGTAGAGTTGGAACTTTTACTTACTAATCAGTAGAAATGGAACTTTTACTTACTAATCAGTAGAAATGGAATTTTTACTTACTAATCAGTAGAAATGGAACTTTTACTTACTAATAAGTAGAAATGGAACTTTTACTTATTAATCAGTAGACATGGGACTTTTACTTACTAATCAGTAGAAATGGAACTTTTACTTACTAATCAGTAGAAATGGAACTTTTACTTACTAATCAGTAGAGATGGAACTTTTACTTACTAATCAGGAGAAATGGAACTTTTACTTACTAATCAGTAGAAATGGAACTTTTACTCACTAATCAGTAGAAATGGAACTTTTACTTACTAATCAGTAGAAATGTGACATTTACTTACTAATCAGTAGTAATGGAAATTTTACTCACTAATCAGTAGAAATGGGACTTTTACTTACTAATCAGTAGAAATGGTAGTTTTACTTATTAATCAGTAGAAATGGAAGTTTTACTTACTAATCTGTAGAAATTGGACTTTTACTTACTAATCGGTAGAAATGGAACATTTACTTACTAATTAGTAGAAAAGGGACTTTAACTTACTAATCAGTAGAAATAAAACTTTTACTTACTAATCAGTAGAAATGGAAGTTGTACTTACTAATCAGTAGAAATGGGACTTTTACTAACTAATCAGTAGAAGTGGGACTTTTACTTACTAATCAGTAGAAATGGATCTTTTACTTACTCATCAGTAGAAATGGAATTTTTACTTATTAATCAGTAGAAATGGGAGTTTTACTTACTAATAAGTAGAAATGGAACTTTTACTTACTAATCAGTAGATATGGGACTTTTACTTACTAATCATTAGAAATGGAACTTTTACTTACTAATCACTAGAGATGGAACTTTTACTTACTAATCAGTAGAAATGGAACTTTTACATACTAATCAGTAGAAATGGAACTTTTACTTACTAATCAGTAGAAATGGAACTTTTACTTACTAATCAGTAGAGATGGAACTTTTACTTACTAATCAGTAGAAATGGAACTTTTACATACTAATCAGTAGAGATGGAACTTTTACTTACTAATCAGTAGAAATGGAAGTTTTACTTACTAATCAGTAGAAATGGAACTTTTACTTCCTAATCAGTAGAAATGGAACTTTTACTTACTAATCAGTAGAAATGGGACATTTACTTACTAATCAGTAGAAATGGAACTTTTACTTACTAATCAGTAGAAATGGGACTTTTACTTACTAATAAGTAGAAATGGAACTTTTACTTACTAATCAGTAGAATTGGGACTTTTACTTACTAATCAGTAGAAATGGAACTTTTACTCACTAATCAGTAGAAATGGGACTTTTAATTACTAATCAGTAGAAATGGGACTTTTACTAACTAATCAGTAGAAATGGGATTTTTACTTACTAATCAGTAGAAAAGGAACTTTTACTAACTAATCAGTAGAAATGAGACTTTTACTCACTAACCAGTAGAAATGTGACATTTACTTACTAATCAGTAAAAATGAAACTTTTACTTTCTAATCAGTAAAAATGGTAGTTTTACTTATTAATCAGTAGAAATGGAAGTTTTACTTACTAATCAGTAGAAATTGGACTTTTACTGACAAATCGGTAGAAATGGAACTTTTACTTACTAATTAGTAGAAATGGGACTTTTACTTACTAATCAGTAGAAATGGGACTTTTACTTCCTAATCAGTAGAAATGGAACTTTTACTTAATAATCAGTAGAAATGGGACATTTACTTACTAATCAGTAGAAATGGAACTTTTACTTACTAATCAGTAGAAATGGGACTTTTACTTACTAATAAGTAGAAATGGAACTTTTACTTACTAATCAGTAGAAATGGGACTTTTACTTACTAATCAGTAGAAATGGAACTTTTACTCACTAATCAGTAGAAATGGGACTTTTAATTACTAATCAGTAGAAATGGGACTTTTACTCACTAATCAGTAGAAATGGGACTTTTACTTACAAATCGGTAGAAATGCAACTTTTACTTACTAATTAGTAGAAATGGGACTTTTACTAAATAATCAGTAGAAATGGGACTTTTACTTACTAATCACTAGAAATGGAACTTTTACTTACTCATCAGTAGAAATGGAAGTTTTACTAATTAATCAGTAGAAATGGAACTTTTACTTACTAATAAGTAGAAATGGAACTTTTACTCACTAATCAGTAGACATGGGACTTTTACTTACTAATCAGTAGAAATGAAACTTTTACTCCCTAACCAGTAGACATGGGACATTTACATACTAATCAGTAGAAATGGGACATTTACTTACTAATCAGTAGAAATGGTAGTTTTACTTATTAATCAGTAGAAATGGAAGTTTTACGGACTAATCAGTAAAAATTGGACTTTTACTTACTAATCGGTAGAAATGGAACTTTTACTTACTAATCAATAGAAATGGAACTTTTACTTACTAATCAGTAGAAATGAAACTTTTACTCCCCAACCAGTAGAAATGGGACATTTACATACTAATCAGTAGAAATGGGACTTTTACTCACTAATCAATAGAAATGGGACTTTTACTTACGGCAGTAGAAATGAAACTTTTACATACTAATCCGTAGAAATGGGACTTTTACTTACTAATCAGTAGAAATGGAACTTTTACTAACTAATCAGTAGAAATGGAACTTTTACTTACTTATCAGTATATATGAAACTCTTACTTACTAATCAGTAGAAATGGAACTTTTACTTACTAATAAGTAGAAATGGGACTTTTACTTAGTAATCAGTAGAAATGAAACTTTTAATTACTAATGAGTAGAAATGGGACTTTTACTCACTAAGCAGTAGAAATGGGACATTTACTTACTAATCAGTAGAAATGGAACTTTTACTTACTAATCAGTAGAAATGGGACTTTTACACACTAACCAGTAGAAATTGGACATTTACTTATTAATCAGTAGAAATGGGACTTTTACTTACTAATCAGTAGAAATGGAAGTTTTACTTACTAATCAGTAGAAATTGGACTTTTACTTACTAATCGGTAGAAATGGGACTTTAACTTACTAATCAGTAGAAATAAAACTTTTACTTACTAATCAGTAGAAATGGAAGTTTTACTTACTAATTAGTAGAAATAGGACTTTTACTAACTAATCAGTAGAAATTGGACTTTTAGTTACTAATCAGTAGAAATGGAACTTTTACTTACTCATCAGTATAAATGGAAGTTTTACTTATTAATCAGTAGAAATGGAAATTTAACTTACTAATAAGTAGAAATGGATCTTTTACTTACTAATCAGTAGGCATGGGACTTTTACTTACTAATCAGTAGAAAGGGAAGTTTTACTTCCTAATCAGTAGAATTGGGACTTTTACTTACTAATCGGTAGAAATGGAACTTTGACTTACTAATTAGTAGAAATGGGTCTTTTACTTACTAATCAGTAGAAATGGAACTTTTACTCACTAATTAGTAGAAATGGGACTTTTAATCACTAATCAGTAGAAATGGAACTTTTACTTACTAACCAGTAGAATGGGACATTTACTTACTAATCAGTAGAAATGGAACTTTTACTTTCTAATCAGTAAAAATGGTAGTTTTACTTATTAATCAGTAGAAATGGTAGTTTTACTTACTAATCAGTAGAAATTGGACTTTTACTTACAAATCGGTAGAAATGGAACTTTTACTTACTAATTAGTAGAAATGGGACTTTAACTTACTAATCAGTAGAAATAAAACTTTTACTAACTAATCAGTAGAAATGGAAGTTTTACTTACTAATCAGTAGAAATGGGACTTTTACTAAATAATCAGTAGAAATGGGACTTTTACTTACTAATCACTAGAAATGGAACTTTTACTTACTCATCAGTAGAAATGGAAGTTTTACTAATTAATCAGTAGAAATGGAACTTTTACTTACTAATAAGTAGAAATGGAACTTTTACTCACTAATCAGTAGACATGTGACTTTTACATACTAATCAGTAGAAATGGGACATTTACTTACTAATCAGTAGAAATGGAAGTTTTACTTACTAATCAGTAAAAATTGGACTTTTACTTACTAATCGGTAGAAATGGAACTTTTACTTACTAATCACTAGAAATGGAACTTTTACTTACTAATCAGTAGAAATGAAACTTTTACTCCCTAACCAGTAGAAATGGGACATTTACATACTAATCAGTAGAAATGGGACTTTTACTCACTAATCAGTAGAAATGGGACTTTTACTTACTAATCAGAAGAAATGGAAATTTTACTCACTAATCAGTAGAAATGGGACTTTTATTTACTAATCAGTAGAAATGGAACTTTTACTAACTAATCAGTAGAAATGGAACTTTTACTCACTAATTAGTAGAAATGGGACTTTTAATCACTAATCAGTAGAAATAGAACTTTTACTTACTAATTAGTAGAAATGAAACTTTTACTTACTCATCACTAGAAATGGAACATTTACTTACTAATCAGTAGAAATCGGACTTTTACTTACTAATCAGTAGAAATGGAACTTTTTCTTACTAATCAGTAGAAATGGAACTTTTACTTACTTATCAGTATCTATGAAACTCTTAGTTACTAATCAGTAGAAATGGAACTTTTATTTACTAATAAGTAGAAATGGGACTTTTACTTAGTAATCAGTAGAAATGAAACTTTTAATTACTAATGAGTAGAAATGGGACTTTTACTCACTAAGTAGTAGAAATGGGACATTTACTTACTAATCAGTAGAAATGGAACTTTTACTTACTAATCAGTAGAAATGGGACTTTTACACACTAACCAGTAGAAATTGGACATTTACTTACTAATCAGTAGAAATGGGACTTTTACTTACTAATCTGTAGAAATGGAAGTTTTACTTACTAATCAGTAGAAATTGGACTTTTACTTACTAATCGGTAGAAATGGAACTTTTACTTACTAATTAGTAGAAATGGGACTTTAACTTACTAATCAGTAGAAATAAAACTTTTACTTACTAATCAGTAGAAATGGAAGTTTTACTTACTAATTAGTAGAAATAGTACTTTTACTAACTAATCAGTAGAAATGGGACTTTTACTTACTAATCAGTAGAAATGGAACTTTTACTTACTCATCAGTAGAAATGGAAGTTTTACTTATTAATCAGTAGAAATGGAAATTATCTTACTAATAAGTAGAAATGGAACCTTTACTTACTAATCAGTAGGCATGGGACTTTTACTTACTAATCAGTAGAAATGGAAGTTTTACTTCCTAATCAGTAGAATTGGGACTTTTACTTACTAATCGGTAGAAATGGAACTTTGACTTACTAATTAGTAGAAATGGGTCTTTTACTTACTATTCAGTAGAAATAAAACTTTTACTTACTAATCAGTAGAAGTGGAACTTTTACTTACTAATCAGTAGAGATGGAACTTTTACTTACTAATCAGTAGAAATGGAACTTTTACTTACTAATCTGTAGAGATGGAACTTTTACTTACTAATCAGTAGAAATGGAACTTTTACTCACTAACCAGTAGAAATGGGACATTTACATACTAATCAGTAGAAATGGGACTTTTATTTACTAATCAGTAGAAATGGGACTTTTACTCACTAACCAGTAGAAATGGCACATTTACTTACTAATCAGTAGAAATCGGACTTTTACTTACTAATCAGTAGAAATGGAACTTTTACTTACTAATCAGTAGAAATGGGTCTTTTACTTACTAATCAGTAGTAATGGGACTTTTACTTACTAATCAGTAGAAATGAAACTTTTACTTACTAATCAGTAGAAATGGGACTTTTACTCACTAACCAGTAGAAATGGGAAATTTACTTACTTAGCAGTAGAAATGGAACTTTTCCTTACTAATCAGTAGAAATGAGAATTTTACTCACTAACCCGTAGAAATGGGACATTTACTTACTAATCAGTAGAAATGGGACTTTTACTTACTAATCAGTAGAAATGGAAGTTTTACTTATTAATCAGTAGAAATGGAAGTTTTACTTACTAATCGGTAGAAATTGGACTTTTAGTTACTAATCGGTAGAAATGGAACTTTTACTTACTAATTAGTAGAAATGGGACTTTTACTTACTAATCAGTAGAAATAAATTTTTTACTTACTAATCAGTAGAAATGGAACTTTTACTTACTAATCAGTAGAAATGAAACTTTTACTTACTAATCAGTAGAATTGGGACTTTTACTTACTAATCAGTAGAAATGGGACTTTTACTCTCTAACCAGTAGAAATGGACGTTTTTTTTACTAATCAGTAGAAATGGGACTTTTACTTACTTATCAGTAGAAATGGAAGTTTTACTAACTAATCAGTAGAAATGGGACTTTTATTAACTAATCAGTAGAAATGGGACTTTTACTTACTAATCAGTAGAAATGGAACTTTTACTCACCTTTGTCATTCTTTGATATTTATTATTGCGTGCAAGCGCAACAATTTGAATAATTGGAAAGTGTTTTAACAGAGGACGAAAAATGCGTTACGGAAATCCGAAGCACACATTCAGATCGCGAAAGATGCTTTCCAAAAGCTAAGCAAAGAATTAAGAAAAATGATTTTTTTTAGAAAAAAAAGAAAAGTGTATATTATATCGCCCCCCCCCTATATTGTAAGGGATGTTGGACAATCGCATCACAACTGAAATAAAGACGTGAAGCAAAAAAATATGGTTCTACAGAAGGATGCTGAGAATACTATGGACTGAACATATGAGAAACGATGAAATTTTAGAGAAAATGAATAAAAAATGACACTTATACTTAACACCAGAAAGAGACTGTTGCAATTTCTAGGACACAAATTGAGGAAAGAGAGCTTGGAAAGTTTGATACTCACAGGACATATTGAAAGCATGAAGAAAACATTGCATAACGTACCTGATGAGCTTGAGTAAATGGGTGTTAGAACTGGGTTTAGGAGTGATTGTAAAAAGACAGAATATACTAAGTGCTACAAAGGACAAGAAATTGTGGAGAGCCATAATCGCCAATGTCTTAAAGGGTCAGAGCACATAGAAAAAGAAGCAGAAGAAGACGTCACAAGATTTTAAATGGATGAGGTTGATACGAAGAATATAGTGTTGAGTCGATAAGCTAAGACATCTTGCATACTTCTAAAATCTACACATGTTTTTTTTTTCCTCCGGTCTGAAACCAATTCACTCAGAAATATTTGGGCAACTATTTCGATTAACAGGCAAGGTATTATTAATAGAATACTTTCGGCATTTATTAAATTGCTCAGAATATGGCATAAGGCCAAATGATACATGGGAAAATTGTTTTCCGCAATTATTCAAAAGTTGGAAGGGCTCAAATTTTGGGATTTTGGGTGTTTCCCAATATCAACTTCTGGATATACTGGAAAATTAAAAACAGCTTTTACACCTACAACTGGAATTACTCATTGGAACTTGAAAACTAATCATTATCATGTATATTTCCGGGCGTCACAAGGCTCGAGAGACAATCAAGCTAGAGGATTACAGTAGAAATGGTGATGTCGAATGAGGTATGTTTGATGAATGAAAGTATAGTTGGTAGGGAGTGAACATTCTGAGGATCAATAACAATTGAGATTTGACGAAGAATTCAACATCAAAATGGTTGATAATGCACCCATGTAGGAGTCTGTTACACACAAGTGGCAGTTCTTGTGAAAAATCTCTTTGAGTGGAACTTTCGTATTGTGTTTAGACCACAAAGAAAATGTGGGGAGGGTAGCCCATGAAAATAGAACAGCGTACCCTAGTTGTAAATTCAGAGCATTTGCATCTCTAGAATAGAGTTCACTGCATTATTCGCCAAAGAAATAGCGATAGAAGTCCGATAGGCTTGCGTGTTTGTGAAAAAGGTTGCAGAATAGACAATCATTCTTCTACTGGAGACTGTGTGAACGATTTTAACTCCCTCAAGGCTGAAATAACGATTGAGAAACTCCATGAGAGCCATACACAATTTTTGGTCTATTCTGACACTTGTAAAGATAAAACATGGCAGAAGGAGTTATTAGGTTGGTGGAAACATAATGTCGTTTTCTCACATAGTAACATATGTGAGAAAACGACATTATTTTTGCACCAACCTAATAGTTATTCCCGGCGCGATTAAATACTGAGAGAGAAAGAAAGTGTTTACCTGTATACCCTATACAATTTGTCGATATTACAAAGGGTTAAGTAAAAATCCAGA
The DNA here is from genome assembly GCA_963932145.1 of Acanthosepion lycidas. NCBI lineage: Eukaryota > Metazoa > Mollusca > Cephalopoda > Sepiida > Sepiidae > Acanthosepion > Acanthosepion lycidas. The sequence goes on along the minus strand of OZ010610.1, from coordinate 13,935,095 downwards.
TCAGAAACGGTTGATAGACAACACGCTTCTTTTCATTTAACAGCGATTGAAAGCAATCAATAATTTATATGTATACACTCTGCCTAGAAACAGAAGCCAGTGTACCAAGGAGCCAGGTACATAGTTCGGCCCCCTCTTTACTAACAAATCGATACTACGTCTGTGATTTAGATTCTCCGGCACTCCTCTTAGAAAAACAGGCCATTCCACTCCACCTTTAAAATCATTGTCTGTGTACGTATGGAAGGTGGAGTGGGGCTTTTCTCTAATGTTGGCAGAAGAAAAATGTCTGCGGAAAAAGCATTAAAACATTTTAGTGAAAAAAGTTGGAAAGAAGTCAATTTTTTTTTGCTTATTTTTATTTTATTTTATTTTAGTAGTGGGTATTGTAGTCACGTTAATACATACGAGAGATGCCGTCTGCGTCTTGAGCACGCATGCGTATGGGAAGCAGGCGCGTATTCACTGCAGACCCCACAAGAAAAAAATTACATATATATACATTTATATATAAATCTCCCAAACCTATACATATATATTTTCATATATATTTAGGTGAGGAGCAATTAAAGGGGGAAAAGTAGGCGGTCAATTTAGACAAAAATGCAAACACAGTATTTATTTTCATAATACGTAAAGGAAATAGCAAACACACGGCAAAGGTAATTTTAAGAAGTCTATTTCAATTTAGTGTGATGTCGGAATATTTATATGATACACTTAAGGAAGGAATCTAGTTTTGCACGTTATTACAACTGAAATATGTTCCACCATCATTCATAGCACTACAACTTTCGCCTTTAGTCAGACTAATTTAATAATAGTTAACAACATTGTCGAGGACGACATTACTAAAGATCAATCCTAAATATCACTTTAGATTTATACCTCGTTTAACGCCCGCCTGGCAAAATTGGTCAAGTAGTCGTCTATAAAAGCCGTGTACTTGGTATACGGTAGGTGAGTGCAACGCTTATCAGTAGAACCTTCTCTATTTTTTTAATCACGCTACTTAACCCCTTATCCTGTTGACAACATTTTAAATCGACGACTTCTGTTTTCCTATATATTGTAAACATTTGGTTATTTTCTTCCTTTCAGAAGAAAACTTGGAGATTTTCAAGCATAGTCCAGTGAAATCTTCACTTTCTAAAATTATAATTCCTAATTATGTCAAATATATGGAAAAGGAAGGTGACAGTTTAAATCGTATCTTGTTTAGCGTCAATGTAAAGCGACATTTTCTTTTCAAATAGTGAAACCAGCCGTGATCTTTGTAATTGGGTCGTGCCATACTACGTACACCGGGATGAATCATGTTCGATCACTTTGTAAGAAGTAATTTATTCCAAAGAACTGCTGCTTTGTAGAAAAACTCATAGCGGGATGTTTTCCCACTTATTATATTCATTATACAGATACAGAGAGAAGGATCCAAGCGTTTGAGAACAAATGCATAAGAAACCTCCTTGCTATCTTCTTTTGGGAACAAAAAATAAGAATGAGTTTGTGAGGAAAAGAGCTGAAAGATTTGTGGGAAACCAGGAACCTCTTCTGGTCACTACCAAACGGAGAAAAATTGCGTGGTTTGGACACATTACAAGGCATGACAATCTGTGCAAAACCATCATGCAAGACACTGTTGAAGGTGGACGTACGAGAGGAAGCAAACTCAAAAACTGGTTGAACAATATCAAACAATGACTGTACCAGAATTAATGATGGCTGCCGTTAATAGAACGTTGTGGAAAAGAGTGTGGCTTCTGCATTCAGAATCGCCCGACGATTACGAAAAGGAAGAAGATGACGTTTATACAATTAGCATATATATATACATACACACACACATACATATATATATATATATATATATATATATATATATATATATATATATATATATATTAAAGAGAATAGCGAAGCCCCGAACGGTTTAGGTTAAAATATGTATTTTTCTTACACAGTGCAACCTAGGTTCTTGGATGTTTCACATGTCGAAAAAATTGGTTTTCAAACAGAAAATTCGAGATGAAAATACCTCGGTTATCGAACAACATTTCGGTTCTCGAACAACATTGCCGTGCGAGCCGAGCCGAACCGAGCCGAACCGAACCGGGCCGAGCCGAACCGCGCCGGGTCGAGCCGGGCCGAGCCGGGCCGAGCTGGGCCGAGCCGGACCGAGCCGAGCCAAGTTAACCCGAACGGAATTATTTCTGAGTCATGTTGTATACATTCGTGTGTTGTCCCGTGCTTTTCTTTTCCAACTTTATTGTACTGTGACTTTTTTCTCTACATTGATTCCTATTGGAAGAATAGTTTCGGTTTACAAACATTTCAGTTTACGAACAGCCTTCAGTAACGAATTAAATTAATGAAACAATGTTCCACTGTACATATTATACTTTATTTTCTATATTTCTTGCTACAGGGGTTTCGGGTCTTGTAAACTTCATCAGGCGAAAAATTGTGAACTCCATATATTATTTAAAGGAATTAATTTTTACTTACGTTTTCTTATGTTTAATCATTATCTTTTGTCTATGGTAGTAATCAAAATAACGGAAAATATTCCTCTTCTTAAGAGGTAATAAAACAATAAGGATTAGTTAGAGAAAGAGGAAGGAATGATGTCTTTCTTCTTATCTGCTGATATCCTCTTTCTCTTTTTCGTGTATTGTGATTGCGTGTCTGTGTATTTTTGTTAGTACTCACATATATATATATATGTGTGTGTGTGTGTATTTAGGCAGCAATCCTTCTTTCACGCACATTTCATTGAAAACGACAGACAAGGTCCTTTTATTTAGTTTTTTATACAATTTCTCATGCGATCTATTTTTTTTTTCTTTTCGGATGATAAATTATATAAAAACTGTCCGAATGTTCTTTCTATCCGAGTGCTTTCGGCTATACATTTAGCCTTTTTCAAGGATTATATTTTAACTGTTAAAATAAGAAATAGTTTGCTGCGTGTATTTTTTATAAAATGGTTTCATTTTTCAAAATACGGTCAAGATATTATACATATATATGTATATATATATATATATATATATACATATATATATATACACATTCATACATCCATATATATATATATATATATATATATATATGTGTGTGTGTGTGTGTGTGTGTGTGTGTGTGCGTATGTATGTATGTATATTCCTTCTCCATACATATGTATTGTTTTACTACAAGGAAATAGTATATATATATATATATATATATATATATATATATATATATATATATATATGATACAAAGTGTGTATATATATATATATATATACTTTGTATCGTGTGTAGTGTTCGTGTGTGCGTGCGTTTGTGTATCGTGTGATTGTTTTTGACATTATGTGTGTATACATTCGTTATCCATCTATATATACTATGTATTATATTATTATAAAGAAATCGATACAATAACTACATGTATCTTGTAGAGTGTGTTTTTGTTTGTGTTTATGGTTAGACTAGTGTATTTTATACTTTTTATGTATGGTGTGTTTATGTGTTGGGGGTTATGATTTGTTTAGTGCTGGTTTAAATTTGTCTATGAATTTTTTTCTTGGATTTGTAGTAAGAGTCATCGTCTCTTTGATATATTGGCATCACTTTAAATTTATCTTTGTTGCGTTTGTGGATGCGTTGCGGTACATAGATTTTCCTGTTGTCTTGTAATTTAATCTTATTTTTGTAAAGGAAGGCACTGGTGTTTTTTTGGGTGATACCTATATAGGATTTGTTGCATTTTGTACACGCGGAACAAATTTTGGAGTAGGTTGTGTAATTAGTTAATAGCGCCTCATGAGAATTTCCAGAAGATGAAACCATCATTTAAATATCGCTTCCAAGATATAGTGACGTGGGTTTTCATGTTTTCCGTATATATTTGCTCAGTTTTTTCATAAAGATTTTCTTCTAGTTAAGCTAATGTTAGGGTGACATATGTTGGTACCATTTTTGTTCCCATTGCTGTACCTAGGGTTTGGATATAGTTTTTGTTGTCAAATTCAAAAGTGTTATTCAGAATTAAGTCTATTCTATCGATAATATATTTCTTGGTAAATCTGGGGTGAAGTATTTCTGGCTGTTTTTCAGTCAAGAATAAAATTGCCAGTCTACTTCATTTCTGGGTTATGTTGCTAGATAGGCAATTAATGTCAAACTTTGCATGAGTGTTCCTGGATCTACATTTTGTGGTATGGAGCTGAGGAACTACATATCGTCTCAGATGTTGTTCTTTGTTCAGTAAATGGCTACAGTATGGTGTCTGTTAGGTTTCTGAGCCTGCTTAGACAGGATAGTCTTGCTGCTACGGGTATGAACATAAGGTCACTGGTGTTTGGGATCTTAATACATTCAGATTTTTGTGTCTCGATAGATGATTTTATTTCACTCGATTTGTAAATTTTCGATAGTCCGTTAAAGTTTTTGGTATGAAGTTTATTCCAAAGTTCTTTTGCTAATATTTTATTAAGTGTGATGCAGAGTTTTGTAATTTTTTAATATATTTTATCTATGTTGGCGTCGATTAATTTATCGTTGTTCTTACCCCATAGTACCTTTAGAATTGTTGCTTTATAGTATATTTTTCCAGGATGACTATAGAGCAGGATTTGTCTGCTTTTTTTTATACTTATGGTGTTATTTTTCTGGATATTTTCTCAGGTTAATCTTTGTATGTGAAGCTATTGAATGATTTGGATTTTTCTTTTAGGTTGAGGTTCCAAAGTCGTTCATTTGTTTTGGTTCGGGAAGAATTTGGATTTAGGTTTTTTGTTATTATGAAATGTTTCTTTTAGCCTTAGTTTTCTTTCATATTCTCTAAGGTCGTTATTAGGTCTGTTATATTGTTTTTCGGGGCAGGATTTTAGGCCTAATTTCAGTAGGTTAATTTCGTCCTTTCTAAGTGCATATATAGATAGATTTCTTAATTTTGGTTTTGTGTTACCTAAACTGGTCTTCTTATTCGAACTGGGATTTCTGAAAAATGATGACTGTTTCTTTCCACACATTACGGGTTGTCTAAGAGACAACCTCTCCCTACATCCTAGTTTTCAAGACAGGGAGAATTACTCTTGGTAAACTCGAGGTCGTTATTTTTACATGATTCTCTATAAGTGTGTTTTTTTGTAATAGTGGGTGTTCCAGATGTTTCTGGATTTGTTCTTTCTGTATGGGATTAAGTAGAGATTTGTGTGGAATTTTTATTGCATTACTTGATATGAGTATTTAGGTTTATTTTGTTGTTTGGTATCAGAATCAAATTTCTACATTTATTGTTTTAAATATCAAATCTGTGCTAGTTAAACACATAGAGGCTTCCAACCAAGTTTATAACAACCGATGTTTTCTGATTGGTTGAAAAATATCAGTTAGGTGTCACCAACTACGTCCGAAGGTACCGACCCAGATTTTTACCTCATCTTGATGCCACGAAATGTAAATGTTCTCGAGCCACTACGTGACCAAGAGAACTAATAAATACGAATCTTTGACGCGATTTAGTCAGTGGGCCCTTAAAATATTCAACTCATTCACTTGACTTCATTGGAAATCGACACAATAACAAAGGAGACGAACCAAATTCTTCAACTTGACAACGAGCCTGACACCCAATTCCAGGCTTAACGTTAATTACTTAAATTAACATAAATCCAGCTTGCCAAAGAATTTATCTATTCTACTACAAATATATCTGGTAAAAGAAATTACAGTGAGTCAAGAAAAAATATTTTTTTAAATACAAAAAGACAAAATTGTTTAATTTTCTTACAACAATAATAATACTTAAGCAGACCTTTTCATTTTCATAAATACAACTTCAAATCTTTCAATATTACACACAATCAAAAACTTTAGTGTTTTGACAAATTTAGCATATATTTTGTATTTGTTGTGTTTTATAAAATATTTATGGTTGAGCAAATTCTATCTCCTTGATTATTTCTCTTGTTTATTGCATATGCTTAAATATTCGTAAAGTATATTCAGGTTTATTCAGGCCGTCAATACCGGTACAGGTGTTATCTGTAAGTGTTGGTATTCTTAACGTGTGTGTAGTTTGTCCTACGTCAGGCTCTGTTATATAACATTTGGGCAATTGTTACACCCGGTATATGTCAGCTTGAGAGTGAACTTTCCGCTAGTTTGTGTTTTTGGTGCTTATCCAAATAAAAAGAATTTTAGCTTCTTTTATTTGCCGTACCTCTTCAGGAAGCGAGTGATCATGCCGGTACACAACTTTATTTCTTTTGTAGCTCTAAGTAATATTTGACTTTTAACCATTCCTCCATTTGTTTACAAAAACTCGTTGAGTAGATTGCCAACTGTTTCTCCGTGAGCATTTTTACTTGTCTTGTGAGTGTTAGATTTTCCAAGCTTTTGTTCCTTATAACGTGTCCCTGTGCCGCTTTTTGATATTAAGTACAAGTATCCTTTTTTATTTCCCTTAAAATGTACTTGTTGTTACTTGAACGATTCATCCATTGCATTATCAGTATCCTTCTGTAGAACTATATTTCTGTTGACTTGTGGGACGTCCCCCGGTTTGTCTCCGCGCTGTCGCCGTCCTATCCTGTCCTGTGACGACCAACTGGCTTGGTATTGGTCGCGGCACATAATGTGACGTTCTAACCCTTTGCTGATTCAGATGGGAATCTGGTTAGATTCGGTATCAGCTTTGTCGTTCCCAGCTCGCCTCCAACGTCTGGTTACCGAAGTAACAATTTTGATTTCTAGTCTAACCTACACACGTTGTGATTTGATCTTAGGTAGACGAAATCAATCAGTCGCCAGGCCGTAATGCAAGTCGAGTCCGAACAAGGGCAATGCCGCACAAGTATAGGTAAAAGAAAATAAAGTAATAACTTGAAAGTTCAAATGTGTTTAAAAGGAATAACAATATTTTATATCTGGTTGCTGAATACAGGACTGCGTCTTTCTCCCAAACCGCTAATATGGATACGTGACACTTTGCGTTTGTTAGGTGAGTCTTAACATCTGAAATTGTTCTTTTAAGAAACTGGTTTTGGTGTATCTTCAGGAGATATTGGTTAAACTTGTTTTGGTGGTGTGAGTTTAAGACGTTCTTCAAAAATAAATTGTTCTTGGTTAGAAGTTGAAGTCGTGATCGCGTGGGTCTTAGGTCAGCTTCCTGCGAGGCGGGTCTGTAACTCCAACCCAACTCAATTCAACTCAGCTGCGAACTCCTTAATTCAACTGCCGCAACTCGTTGCGACTCTGCTTATATGGACGCCGACCAAAACCGGGGTGGGCCTGTCGGGGTTTGAATAATTCTAAATCCGCATTAAGAATTTTCTTTGTTTTTGGTCAGGAAAATTTAGTAATTTCCATTTTTGGAGATCTTTAATTTCAAGGGTAGGGAATTGTCCTTCCACTTTCTTCTGTTCTCATATTGGTATCTCATCCATACCCTCAGAGGGTGTCAACGAGTATCCCCTCTCTCTCACAGTGGCATCTCACACCGATCCCTTCAGGGGGAGTTAACAGGCCTCCCCTCCTTCTTCACATGATTACCTTCGCCTACCGCTCACGTCACCATTCAGCCAATGGGCGCACAGCAGTCCGGGTGTGGCCAGATGGCCTCGGTTTAAATTAATGTTGCTCAAAGAAAAAAAAATTATCTCCTTTTCTTTTTTCTTTCATTTCTCCTGCCCGACAACAAGTCCTTAGACTCTTATCTTAACGGAATGTCACCTGGACTTTATCAATCGAGTCTTTTCGCCAATTATCAAGTGTGCGGTCATCTGGCGATTTTGCATTCTGGCGCTAATTATTCGTTCTGATAAAATAATTTTCCTATCGTGGCCAGCTTCGACATAAAACAGGTGTTTTTTCCAAATGATGTGGGGGTGGTCCAACGGACATTTTGATTTCGGTCAGAGCTTGTCCTAATTAATCTTTATCTCTCAGTAATCTGCGGGAGGTCCAGAGACATCCTTCTCCCGACCCAATTAATTTTTCTATCTCTTAGCGTTCTGCCTTGCAGGCCATCCGACCAACCTGAAATTTTCACCATTGCCATGGGCAGACTGCTGTCGTCCATTCGGTGCGTCGTCATAAATCAAATTAAATCCAGTGTCTTACTTTCCTCGATAATGAAAATAAAATCTAACCACTTTTCTTTGTCAGAAAAATAACATCGCTTAGTGTCCTGTTCATGATTGCTTCTTATCACCTAAATTTAATTCTCGCCTTTTCTTTTTTCTTCTTTCTTTCTAACAACCCTAAATACTGTCACACTTGGTGTTGCGGTTTTTTTGTGTATATACTATGACTAGTGAGACAATCCAAATGACTCAACTTCCTTTATAGTCTACCAATAGAAGCTTAACCAATCAGGAGTCGAAGAACATTGCATTCGTCGTGTATAAAGGCGCCCATCTTTGTTTACCCTACCGGAAGGACCAGTGCTAACTTGACAGAAGGAAGAACTACGCTCTGCTAAGATATCCACAGCGAACCTGAACTACGCTTTCCTACTGTCTCCGAAATATTCACTGCCAACCTCTGGATTCTATACTCGAAGACGACCGCCATGAAAATGTCTAACACTTGGGTGTTCCCGTGATTTGTTCAGCATCCACTAACATATAGGGGGCCTGAGGTAACACAACAGTAGAGCAAATTACCCTCTGTTTTTAATGATTGTTTTTCTTTTTCTTAGGACTTTGCTTAACATTTGGAAGTCATCTTTTTTCTATAAAGTGTCTTTTACTATAATCTGCCTTTTATTATAATGTATTTTATTACTATAATGTGCTTTTTCTGTAATGTATCTTTTCCTATAATGTTCTTTTCTTCTATAATGTGCATTCGATTTTCGATTTGACATTGTCCAATCTTCTATAAAAACATTTACTTAATTTTCGTATTTACTTAGTTTTTGTTTCTACAATATCTAATTCGTATCTTGGGCTATGCTGGCACGGTGGAGTAATTGCTTGCGGCTCTGATTGACGAATCGGAGTGTCGAATAGGAATTCCAGCCGAGTTCATTACATTCACATGAGTGATAAGAAAGTTATGTTCCATCTCTCTTCTCCAGCTATGGTGAATAGCAGGACAGACTAAGTTCTTACCTCGGTTGGCAAACAGTCTCGGAGTAAGAAAACTTTGAATTCAAGAACCTTCAACTATGGGTAAACAGTAGGGAGTCTAGATCCTGTAGCCGTGTTTGGCAATCAAACTAGGAGAAGGCGAATGCTGAATTCAAATCCGGAACTAGAGTTCCTATGATCGTCCGAAATCTTGTTTTGTTCTGGCATCTCCTGCGACGACGACGGTGCCAAATTGTATTGGCGCCTGCTTTTCCCTTGGAAAACATCAGTGGCAACTCTCATAAAAACTCTCATAAAAAAAAACGCCTTGCCTAGGCCTGTGCTTTTCAGCCGCAGATCCATGTTAACTCGCGACCGACCGATGACAATGTAGTGAACAAAACAAGATCTAGATTTAAAATTCAAATGCTAAGAACTGACTCATTGATTTTGTTAGAAATCAAAAAAGATCGAATTTACAAACTTTGCTTAACACACGCAAAAGCGAATCCAACACAAAACTCATGAAATTTCACACCTTGATACGAAATGTTTTTCGGCCAATAGAAAACTAGGAAGTATTTAAAAACAAAATTCAAATAATCTTCAATTCTCAGAAACAAATTCTTTTACGGACCTTTTCGCGAGCCGACGTGAAGTTTGTTCGTCGTCCAATAGAAAGGCCCGAATCATATCCGGGAGTAAATTCCCAAATGGCATTTTCAAGCCCCACAAACAAAATAAAAGACGGACAAATTCGCCTGCCACCAGAGAGAAAGAGACGAGCGTATTAACACGTCCCTTGACAAACGTCAAGCGCTCGTTATTATTATCTCTACCTTTCTCCCTCACTTCTTTTATACTTGATTATCGAACGGAACATTTTAAGACTAAGCGATTACTTCAAAGACATTCCTACCGTACGACAACGCTCATACATACATACATACACACATACGTTCCCGCCTACGTACACATAAACTCATTCCTGCAAGGACTACTACGAATATTTTGACGACCTTGTATCAACCAAAATACATTAATTTTATTTGTAGAGACCTTAATTGATTTATATACATATAATTGTAGTTTCACTTTACAATTTGATTTTCTGGCTTTATACCGCTCGTATGGTGGGCTATCTAACTAATACGGCTAAATCAAACTAATCTGTTTTAACACTTATACACTTCACTATAACTGATAACCCACTAAAACAATACCTTAGGCCGTTCCACTTGATGACGGCAATGTGGTATTTCTGTTCCCAGCTATTTAAACTTTTGTACTCGCTTGATTCTGACGTTGACTGCTGACCCGTACTCTTCAGATTTTCTTTATATCACTTATCTTAATAGATAGCTCTTAGAAACACATAATTCATATATTTGATGATATAAAAGACTCGAACATTGATTCGTCTTGGGATTATTAGTAATTATCATTTGCTTCTAAAAACGAGGAAGCTAAACGGTTTCAAACCTCGCTCAACATGACTAAATCGAGGTTAATAAATATGTAATCATCAATAAAAAGATGGAGGGGAAAATATGTTCTTAAATGAAAATTAACTGGAGGTCCAGGACAAAATTATTCCGTTTACATAATGAATGATTTAACTTAGAAATATATATGGCCTCCAAAAATTTCAAGTGGTAATTTTAGTGGAACTTACTCTATTTAAATACAGCACTCAAAATTGTCGCTGTAAGCGATGGCGTTGGCACAAATCTGAAGACATTCCCTGATTAATCAGCAGATGACACCAGATGTCTAATCTTATCGTTTTTATTTGTTTTCAAACTATCAATCTATTATTCGGTAACGTTGTCCTTGCTTTTTTAGGAACTCTCATCTTTTCTCGTTTTAATTCTCGCAACTTCTCATCTTTTTCTCTTGGAACATTAATTATGGCTGTAAATATAAAACAAATTAAGAGTTGTAAATAATTTATCAAAAGTTGGTGTTTGTCATTATCATTCCGTGAAATCTGTCTGTAGGTTAAGCTGTCTATTCACGGACACCGCCATCAATGTTTAAAATGTCCGTATGCAACGTCCTGTTTTGTCATATTATCATAATATATTTCTATCTCTTTCTCCCTCTATCACACGCACGCACTGATACGCGCAAACACTCGGACACACAGACACACACACGCACACACACACACACACACATATATATATATATATATATATATATTCATGAATCATTCATACAAAAACAAATATAGAGGTTAACCTCTATATTTGCTTTTTCTATGAATGATCCATGAATTCATAAATTATAATTGCACCTTTTAATTGAAATATATATATATATATATATATATAATTATTTATTTAAAAATATGATTCCAACTCGCTACATAAGAGGTCTCATGTTTCAAAACAAGAGTCGAAAACTTCAAAATAATATTTGAATTAACTTGAGTTAAAGTAGGCTCTGTTCCATCTTCAAGGGAAATTTTTTTGGAATAACTTATTTCTGAAATTTACGAGTTTTAATAGTATATTCAGAATTGAAATCAAAAATTTCCATGGTAACATCAAGGGCAGATTGTTTAGAATAGGCAGGGGTGGGTGTTAATAATTTGTATCAGAATAGAGTTACTTTCATAGATGCCAGGTCAGGGTAAGGTGGGGGTGGCTAAATTAACGACGGAGGAAGTTTTCGCATAGTCTGGCTTGAGCGTCTATGGAGATTTATTTATTTTTTTTATTTTATTCTTTTATTATATCTCTTTATGAAAGGGATTTGTGTGTATAAAAAAGCCGTAACGTTTGTTTTTTGACGACTTCATAAAGGGTTATCTTTTTTTGTAGGGTATTAAAACTATGTATATGGGCTATGAATTTTAAAATTTATTTTATTGTATGCGTATTTTTAGCTAGTTATTCAGAGCGTAAGTTTGGTAGTGTCGACAGAAAACCGTTAATTCATGCCTGTTGTTTAATAGATTTTTTATTATTTAGAAGCTTAATAATGTGTAGTTTCTCATGGAGGCACAAAGGGCATGAGTCATCCCAAGTTTTGCAAGTTCTATTCCTAGTCTAGCAATATATATATATATATATATATATATATATATATATATATATATATATATATATATTGCTTTGTATTTGGCTTATGCGATATTAACATCCTGCCATTTTTAAACGGAACATATCTACGTTTCTGACTACTACACGTGTTCAACGTTGAAGACAGACAATACATAAATGTACATGAATAACAAATGCAACATAGTCTATATAGCAACATCTTATCTTTAACATAACTCAAAAATGAAGGATTTGCGGACATACGTTTATATGGAATTGTGTGCTTGTTTGGTGTAAGGAACCCGCCATCAATGTTTGTGAAAATATTTGTGATACACCTTGTATATATATATATATATATATATATATATATATATATATATATATATATATATATATATATATATATATATATATATATTGGTTTGTATTAGGCTTATGTGTGTATATATGTATGTACATATATGATATTATGCTTGAGAAATTTACCTACAATTAATACGCATTCTGGATGTGTGTTTTTATACTTTTCCATTTATTTATGTTATTTTAAATATACAGGGTGGTTGAAAAATAACTCGCTATTTTATCTATGATGGATTCGCCCGGTTTGTAAAAATATGTTCAGACGCGCGAGGCCATCTTCCAGAAAATAAGGAGTGACTATTCAATCATCCTGTATTTTAAAGCAAATACAGTAAATATTATGGACTTATCCACTATTACGATTGTCCGGTACTGTGTATACTCTGGTAAGATGCGACTTTTAATGAGATAATTTTGAAGCTAATTTTAAGGGGGTTGCCTCATACACGAGATACATCATTAGCGTATGTACTACTGGCCCTGATTAGACCATTGATAAAACTATATATGCATTTACTATAGTCGAAAAGTACAGCTGTATTTAAAATGAACATGATTTTGTTAAAACTCATTTCTTAACTGTATCCTATAATAATCCATGTACTATTTAAATATTAGTATCTTATTATAAAATGGAAAATTTGTTTCCGTTTATAAGATGTTCGTTTTTTTTATGACAGTATGCGTTTACGCAACGAGTATAGCATTACTAACGATACATTTGTTGTCATTCTTTTACTTAAAGAAATTGAGGAAAAGAGGTTAGTCTATTGTAATGTGGTTTCTCCCAAAAGGAACTCGCATGATACACGAGATACATGATAAAATCAATTTTTTTAAGTGATTTTTTTTTTGCTGGGGAGGGTCGCATGATATTCGAGATCCAGCGTTACACGTGTATCTATCTATCTATCTATATATATATATAAATTGAAATTAAGTAACGGTCCGTCTTACATAGCACCTGAAGATTGCGTTTTGCATGAAGCTCAGAGTTGTGCTGCAGTTTGAGAAAATAAATGTATATTTATTATTATTAATATATATATACACATATATGTGTTTGTGCGTTGATGTAATAGGAACGGACAGGTACATTAGTGATTCAAAGTTCTTTAGTATTTATGACTTTATTTAAAATAATCTCCTTAAATTAAATGGAGCTTAAATTATAAAAGTTTGTTATAATACATACACACACACACACACACACACACACACACATATATATATATATATATATATATATATATATATATATATATATATATATATATATATATATTTACTATATATAGATATATATATTTACAACGATATATATATATATATATATATATATTAGGTTGGTGCAAAAATAATGACGTAATAATGTCGTTTTTTGACGTTAAAAATACGTCAAAAACGACATTATTGCGTCATTATTTTTGCATCAACCCAATATATATATATCGGACACTTTGAGGTGGTGTAATGGTTAACAAGCTTGCCTCAATAGAACGATTACAACTGAGTAGTGACTTCGATTCTCACTGTTTGCCTCATGGTTTCGACCTTGTGCCACATCTAACCTATGCTTGGAAAATCAACACACACACACACACACACACACACACACACACACATATATATATATATATATATATATGTATATATTTATTTATTTATATTCCGGTATCTATTAAGACCTTATGCCTATTTAAATTGTCTCTTTCCTAGTGTATTTTACTAGGGAAATGATATTATAATTGTTAACATTTTTGACGATATTTTCTTTCTTCCCATGCGCGCATGCGTAAAACTGTTTTCTCTGGTTGCAGACGTATTCCGATTACTTTTTTATCGGTTTAGCCTGCTTAGCTTTTCATTCCGATCCTCGTCTCCGTTTTAATGGTATTTATTCATAATTTTAGTTTTATTCACCCGAATGCACAGAACTGGACAATGAAGCAAATCGTTAAAATTTCTTATTCCACAAAAGAAATTCTTTTATTTTATAAAAAAAACGTCTTACAGATGGAAAATGCAACTCCAATTGTGATTCATTCACAGAGATTGTATACAATGTAAATTCGTCCTAAATGCAACAGTACGCGATATTAACTAAAAGCTAACTCTTTAAGATTGCATCTCTTTAAACGGCATTTTAATTTAATGTGTGAGTAGTTTTTTTTTTAAATGAAAATATATAAACTCAATATCAATATAAGTAATAGTATTTTCTTGATATCTTTGTATAATATTCCATTCATACTATCTCTTCGTTTATCTCTATTTTATACATAGATAATAGCGCCATATTGTCAGTAAAGGTTACATTAATTCCTAGACATTGTATAACCAAGCCCTCGGATTTCAAAATAAAATCTTTTGGAGAAATGCATTTACAAATCTTAACAATCTATTTACACTATCTTCGATGTGTGCAAAAGTTTCCTACGTCCTTATCTTGTAGCAACTGAATGCTTAGCAGAAAGCTGGTCTTTTTTTTTTTTTTTTTTTTTCCATAAATTTGAAACATTTCTCCGCCCGGGATAAATATTACAACTTTCTATTCCAAGTAATGCATGGAAATGCGATTTTTAAGTGCTCAGCAGTGAATGCTGCGCACTTAAAAATCCCCTTTCTTCATAACTAATAATGCATTTCCGTTTTGAAAGATCATTAGAAATACATTTACATTATTCACAATTTTCTAAGTAACGCTTGTTTTAATTCATGGACTCTACCAATTTCTTTCTGTTTTTATCTTTTTTTAAAGAATTCAGTTCAAGCAAGACAATAAAGCCACTAAGACACAAAGGGGTTACAGGGTATGGAAGAATTAAGATACATTAATGAAGAGCAGAGCGCTCAGGTGGCGAGTAGATAGCGATTGACATTGAATTTAGATTTTTGCCCCTTGGAGTTGGCTGGGAAGCAAGGAGCTGGAACAGTGTTCCACAAGCGAGAAGTGTGAGAAAAGAAACTGTTAGCATAGAATTTCCTGGTACACGTAGCCAACACATAACCAACTCACTTGTAAATTGATGGGATCTCGACGCCAGTTTAGTACTGCACTTAAATTAAAAAAAAAACAAAAAAACTCTATCTACCATACCGAAGGGCTCATTCGAACAATTACCATGAAAGTAGAAAAGACGTAAAGGGGCAACCTTACGGGCCGGGAAAGTGACTAGAGCTGAGCGGCCAGATTAGGGCCAATAATATTGAATATTGAAGATTCTTCTTTGAATCTTATCAAGGAGCACAAGGTAAATAGTAGGAGTACCGGACCATATGAGGCAGCAACATTCTAAGCATGGACGAATGGTAGACTTATAGATATGTAAGATAGATTCTGGAGAGAAAAATTGCCTTGCACGATATAGTGAACTGACTTTCTGACCTAGCAATGGTTTCAATACAGTCTTTCTACTTCATATCGGCAGAGAAAATGTCGGAGAAGACGCAACAATTCACTTTCCTGGAGGATAGCATCAGCCATGCTGACGAAAGGTAGCAAGGAATCTCTCAGATGATTAATGCAGAGAAGTTTAGCTTTGGAGGTGTTAAAAATAACATTTAATTTTTAATTCGTTTATTTAAAATTAATTTTTTTCTCTATTATTAATATTATACCATAACTGTTGTAAGTTTGTATTCATTCAAAATGACTGAGAATTAGGAAGACCTAAGTTAAGAGGCAATATCGAAGGAACAGAAAACTAGGAAGAGCAAGTAAAGAATAAGTGGTTTATTAAAACTCATACACACAGCTGAAATACTTGAGTAAATTCAATACTACTCATACCCTACTCTAATGTAGCTACTTGCCATATTTATAAGTAGACGTAGTCTATTATCAGATTAGTAGGGAAGAGCATGTTGTACGCTGAGTGCTACTCTACAACAATTATATGTAATGTTTTATACTAGATTTTTATACTAGATAAACTACATAATAATTATTATATTATTAATAGTATATTATGAGATAACAATATATATATATATTTATATATATCAAGAACAGTATTGGAGAAATTTTATTACAAAATGTAAAAGTTTACTTGTAACTTATTTCATCCTTCAGGATTTCATAGGACTAATTTTGTTATGTTGGAAGGACTACACATCCGCTCAGCAGAGGTGCGCTGTATATTTTAGATTTTTTTCAGTCGAATTCCTTTACAGTCTTGTTTTTCTTTTCCATTCCATGACTTTTGTAAGTCGGTATTCCACTCTGTGATATTAGAAGAACTGCCAGGAATTGTGAAATATTTTAAAAGCCATTAATTTACTCCAGCTGACCTTGATATTAAGGCATTGTCTATACATTTACGTCACTTCATGTAGGCCTCTGTGTTGAGTCTGAAGGCCTCACCAACATATTCGGGAGTTTTTCTCTTGACAGAACGATCAAAGTGAGTTTTCCGAGCTATCGTACATTCGTAATCACCATTAGACTCATCCAACTCTTTCAAAATCCTCTGCACTGTCCCCAGATTTATACCCAAACACACTGAAATGTTCGTATTGGAGCTTCTGGTGTGAATGCCAAGCAGTCCAGCATGCCGTTTCTAAATTTCTGGCGCAGTAAATTGCGCCATTGTGTTCTTTTTTTTCTCATAGACGGTGCCCAAGTGACCCTATTATACTGTGCAGTCGACAAAATAAAAAACAAAACAAAAAAACAACGTGCATGCGCGAAATTAAAAATATAAAATGGCGACAATTTACCCATTGCACTCGGTATATGCAGACATTAGTAGAAATTAAAATGTTTTATTAATTTTCTTGATAAATCTTAAATTTTAAAATCTGTAATATATTTTGATGAGAAAATGATTCCAGTTCGTTTATATAGTGAAGCAAGTTACGATGCGTTTCTATATTAAAATAATTAGTATAGATTATTCATTGTAGCCCTACACAAATTAATGTCCAACACAAAGACTTATTTAACGCATTACAATAGTTAAATTATTTTCGGTAGTTTAGTAACATCATTTTCCAAACAAATCTATAGTAAAATGATTACTAATGCATTATAATCGTATATACTGTCACTAATTCGGTAATTCAAGGTCTGGTGCCTTTTTATCAATCAACAGTCATTAGTTCTTCGAGGGCAGCGCCGACGTTGTCTATAATTTTCTACAGCAGCCAACATCAGCAGAGTGTTTTGTTGATACAGTCTAGATCATTACTTATATATCGCTGCATACAGTAACGTAAGTACAACGTTGTTCCAATTAATTGAAATAAAACGAATAATTCCGTTATTTTCTTTTTTCTTTCGTATGTTAGTACTTCGTATGTCCATTCCACAAAGTCGTTCTTTGCAGATTGACCACAGATTCTCGATTGGATTTAAATCAGAAGAGTTTCGGTCCAGTCTATAATATTTTGATTTTCTCACTGGTGTTTCTTGCCAGTGTGTTCGTGCACTGTTACAAATTTTCGTACGCTTCCTTGGCGTAACGTCCATCTCAGACAATGGCCGTAGGACAACTAATCGACAGTCGAGACAATAGTGTCTGTTCGTAATAAAAATGGGATGCAATCACGGATGCTGCAATATTTTTCTAGGCCGAACAAATTTAATCACACACCCCGAAAATAGATTCACATTATTGCACACTACTGCAAATGACGTAATCCGAGGAAAAAATGGAAGATTACACCCTGTTACTCCTGTGAGTCTGCAACTCACCGTTGTAATACATATAGCGACAAAGATGAGGAAAATAGTCACAATAATAATAATTAATTATTATTATTATTATTATTATTATTATTATTTGTGTATATTATGTTTCCTGCTTTGTATCCTGTAGATCCGTTTCCAAACTGTGCTCCTAAGGCCTTATAGAAGAATTGTCATTTCACTGATATTACTTTTCACTAGTATATAAGATGCTCCTAGTAGGGCGATGTTCTTAGCAACTTGTATGTTGACGTTACCTGAGAAACTGTTAGGAAAATTGTCCATTTCTTTTGTCACGTCGCCCAGAGCTCCGATTACAATTGTTAAAATCTCAGTCTACATTCCGCCCATCCTGTTAATCTGGATCTCAAGGTCGTTATATTTGGACAATTACTTGATAATTTATATGGAGGTGTTTCTCTCAGATGGTCCTGTTTTATGAATAAGCATACACTTCCTGAATTTCTAATCTTTAATTATTATTATTATTATTATTATTATTATTATTATTATTATTATTATTATTATTATTATTTTCTTTGATTTCTGGCGTTTACACATTTCTTTCCGGGTCCCGACCAGGAAACTAAGGTTAAAAATGGCATTATGACACTTTCCACTGACAAAATAAATAAATAAATAAAAATATTATTATTATTATTATTATTATTATTATTATTATTATTATTATTATTATTTCCTTTGATTTCTGTTGTATAGACATCTCCTCCCGGGTCCGAACCAGAGATCTAAGGTCAGAAATGGCTTCATGACATTTTCCACTGATTATTTTTGCAAAAAGAAAAAATAAGATCACACACATTTTACATAGATAAAACTCTTCTTACTGCGTAGGTTGTACTTGGGAGTAAAATGTTCTGTATTTCTTTACGTATTAGATACAAGGAAACACTTCAATGTGTCCATCGGAACATTTTCCAATCCATCCGAAGACTCCAACTACAATTGGAATTATTGATGACGTCATCAACCACATTGTTTAGATTTCCATTACAAAATTCATGTATGTCGACAGTTTTTGAAGATCTTCAAAGATACATTACAATATGCAGAGACAGTCATGTCAATAAGAAAGCACATTCTGTTTTTGTCTGGGCGATTACCTTTGATTGTTCTGTCTATGTATTGTAAAGTCCCATATAAGTTGTTATAGGTCCTGTCTCTGTAACCGTGTCCGGGTGATGTTCATACCAGTTATTTAGTATTTTCTTCTTCTTCTTCTTCTTCTTCTTCTTCTTCTTCTTCTTCTTCTTCTTCTTCTATTATTATTATTATTATTATTATTATTATAGCATACAGTGCTGTTCGATAAAAGTGACTCACCTGATTTTTTTTTACTAAATGTTCTCTTCTCCGATGAAACGAAAGTTGAGCTAAATTCAAAGGATAAGCGATCTAAAATCCGAAGAAGAAGCTTTGAAAGCTCTTTGAATTTAGCAGTAAGTACTGTCAAGCATCCGTTCAGTATAATCTTCTGGGGATGCTTTTCTTTTCATGGAACTGGCTTCTTAAAACCTATTGAAAAGACCCTCAGGAGCGAGTAGTATCAGAGAATTTTAGAGTCTTTTCTGCTCCCTTCTGCTGAAAGGGTGCAAATCGACCCCACCAAGTTCATATTTATGCAAGTTAATGCACCCTGTCATGAATCAAAATTGATGAAGGACTATTTTTATGAGAAGCAGATGAGTTCTATGACATGTCCGCCCCAATCTCCTGACCTCAACCCCATAGAAAACTTATGGAGCATTATAAAGTACAGGCTCTCGAGAAAGCATTAGAGCAACAAAGAGGATTTGATTGTGAAGTTCATATCTGAATGGAAGTCCATGCCAAAAAGGGTTGAAAAGGTTATTCAAAATAAAGGAGGACCCATAGATTATTAAATATTTCGAACTACATTACCTATTATAAATAAATTATACCTCTATTATTCTTTATTTAAAGTTGTTCGGTTATGTTTCTATAGATTACTTTTTTTGCACAGAGTTTTTCCCTAAATGCCATTTATATCCAAAATTATAATTATCAATAGAATACCTTTGGGTGAGTAAATTTTTTTACTAGATGGTCGGGATGGGTCTTTATATTAGTAAGGTTAAAAATTAGTTTGATCCAAAAACAATAGGCGAAAAAAATTTTAAGTAAAAAAAAACAGGTGAGTCACTTTTATCGAACAGCACTGTATATCCGCATGTCGCGACTAGATTTCTGATGCTTTTCTTTGGAAAGGGAGTGACGACAAGTCTTCTCAAGTCTTCCAACATCGTTCTCTGTATTCTTGCACAAGCCTGTAATTACGTATTTTGGAGACTCAATATATTACCATATTTTTAATTTAACAATTCATTTACAGCAGTTAGTATGGACACAACGCTATACTTTGTTTCACAAGTTCTCAGAAAATAAGTATATTTCGGCTAAGCCGGTGTTTTTATTTGCATAGAATAAACTCTTTCAATAGAAAAATGTCGGAGAATTTTAATCTTCCTTATTTTTATGATAGAACCCGGTGTACGTTGATAATTATTTCTTCATATGCTTCTACCTGAATCTTTTTCACAATTCGCAGTATAAACCTGTTCCTGCCTGATATTCGTTTTGTGTCAAATTGCAGTCACTTCCGGTCGGCTTTATAGTATTTATAATTTGAACGTGTCTCGTCTAATCGGCAGATTTCTTGCGCCTTTCTCAAAAATTAATTTCCCGGTCGAGGTCCTGGTATGTTTTCAGTGAATGACGTTTCCCGTCTGGTTTTCTTCGACAGCTTCTATTTTTTTTTACTCAATATTTATGTACCAATTAAAAACAAACAAACAAATTGTTTGCACAAATATTACAGTATCACATTTTTTGTCGTATGGTCTGTTTTACATTCAATTTGAGTCAACTTGGTGCAGCCATTTACAGTTTTATCGTTTATTCTTTTCACAAGAGGACATTTGATGTTTTCCAATTTTTCCTGTTTTTTCTTTGGTATCATTCACTTTGATTCTTTTCTTCATGGCGGCAATGTTCATAGATTCCATTTCTCTTTATTATAGAGAAAAGAGTGCAATTATTGTGATACATAATAGACGTTCTCTGACAAAAGACAGAACTGACTTTCTAGATAAGAAAACAATTAAGACATTGACCAGGAATGGCCGTTACAAATATCTTGGAGCATTTGAATGATGCTCAACAGAACAAGAGATCATAAAGAACAAATATAAGAAGTGATTTACATTGTAGATGAAAGATATTTGCACTGAAACTAAATGCAGAAACCTTATAATAATATGAAAATATGCTTTCATAACTATGATGGTAATTATGAAACCGGCCTGTCTTCTACATAGATAGACGGAAGCGCAGTGTCTTTGTTGCCGATTCTGACGACTAAAGCAGAGTGCGTCCATCTAATGTCGTTCTCGGGGCATGCCTGCTTAAGGCGGCTTATATATCATATATCACAGCAAACCATAAGATACGGAACGGATATATATATATATATATATATATATATATATATATATATATATATATATATATATATATATATATATATATATATATATATATATATATATAGGGTGTCCATAAAGTTAGTGTGCACTTTAAAAAATTTATAACTTTATTTATATTTGCGATAGAAATGATTTGTAAAAAGGATTAAACAGAAGTAAATCTATATTTTTTAAGGTTTTATTGAAATTTTATTTAAGTTTCCACATGTCTTCCATCATTAGCAATACAAAGGGTAATACGATTTTGCAGTTCATGGAAAATATTTGCCAACTGATTTACAGTAATGCCTGAAATCACATTATTTATTTTAGCTATAATTAAAAGTACGTATATTAAACTTTATAACATATTTTACAGATTATTTCTATCGCAAATGCAAATAAAGTTATATTTTCTAAAGTGCACACGAACTTTATGGAGACCATATATATATATATATATATATATATATATATATATATATATATATATATATATGTGTGTGTGTGTGTGTGTGTGTGTGTGTGTGTGTGTGTGTGTTTGTGTGTGTATGCGTGTGTGTGCATTTAGGCAGCAATCCTTCTTTCATGCACAATTCATTGAATACGATGGACAAGGTGCGTTTATTTATTTTTTTATACAATTTCTCATGCAATCTATTTTTTTTTCGGATGATGAATTATATAAAAACTGTCCGAATGTTCTGCTTATCCGAGCGCCTTTCGGTTATATATTTAGCCATTTTCTAGGATTAAATATTTTAACTGTTAGATAAGAAATAGTTTGTTATATGTATGTTTCATAAAATGTTTTCATATATATAAGTGGACATTGAAGTCAACACTTAGAGGCGACACGCTGTTTCATGAATGACGTAATCGTCAGGCCGCGAGTGTTGTTTTTTTATTTTATCATTTTATTTTCATCTTGTTTATTTATTTTTTTATTTCATTTTTTCAGCAAAATTATTTAACCCAAATAAATAAACAAGCTGTGATGGGGTCCTCTCCTTTTTCATATAAGTGGACTCGACCAGATTGTTACTTGGACTGTTGCCGTTAAATACCCAGAGTCAGTCAGAATATAGAGGGAGTCAGCAGAGATTGAGATTGTGATTGAGTTGGAGGTAGAGTTATAGTGTGAGGTAACCGCTTGTAGAAGTCACAGTTACAAGTACGTAGACTCTAAGGAAGTCCTACTTCGAGACTATATATATATATATATATATATATATATATATATATTATTGCTTCTAACGGCGTTCCTGGATTTACTAACAGTATTACCCATTGTATTATTGTGTAAATACATTTAATTTCTTATATGTAATTCTTGCGTTTGTCATTCATTGGAGACCGAATTTCCTCTCGGAATCCACAACACAAGCAAATAAACGACTTCTGGCAAAATAACCACCAAAATAGACTACACACAATGCACCACTGACCCGTATATATAAATATCCGAGAAAAAAAACACACTTATGGCCTGACGATTGCGTCTAGCATGAAACAGCCTGTTGCCGCTAAGTTTTTACTCCAATGTTCACTCTTATATTTAAGCACGCTCTATCTCTGATACTGAACACTCCCATAGATATAGCACCCCTTAAGAGTATATTTCTTCATATATATATATATATATATATATATATATATATATATATATATATATATATATATATATATTATATAGAACGCCGCTCGAGTATAGCTATTCGTAACTCTCAAGTCGATCCGTACGCAGCATCTGCAACACATCTCCACGATATACTGCCTCTCGTCGATGATACCAATATAATTAAGAAAACTCGGTAAAATTAATCTGTAGCTTCGGCGGAAGGATTGGCTTCGAAAACAGGGTTAGTGGAACTGTGTCTGCCCTTATGTTGGAGCAAGAGACTGGAATGGCAAAAAACTGCGGGCAGTGAGGAGATAGCATACACAAAGCAGAGTGCATGAACATTCCTTCGCTGAACATTAAGCATTCCCTACCCAAGACATTAATTATGATAGATAAGTTTCTAGACTCCCTAAAATGTAAGGAAGGAGAACATCAGAGTAGAAGACGGTTTCTATTGAAAAGTATAACTTTCATATGAACGTAACCGTTTTTATTATCAGGTTTTCACATCAGTGAAAATGGGACTACATAATATGTTATTTGTACCTTACTGCTGATGCATTAACAATTAGAACAGGTTCCTGAAAGAGAAAATAAGGGATCAATAGGCACGTTACCATTCTACTCTACTTTAAAAAAAAGGTTAGTAAGGAAACTGGAAAGAGTAATAAAAGTTAGTGCAATTGGATTGTTTTAATAAAAAGATTTTATAAAATTTCAAACGACAGTAGTGCTGATTGCTCTGTTAATGAATGGCGAATGTTTCCTTATAAGTAAACGGCGGATATCACCATTTCTATTAAAGATAAGTAGAACAGTCCTAATGCTTTGATGCCATAAGGATGGCCAAAGAGTAACAAAAGCTTAACTCTAGCAATAACTCGTGTGTCAGTTATTGCTGAATGATTCCTTATATGGAAGAGGCTAATGTTACAATAACATTAAAGATAAGTAGAAGTGATAATACTCACTGATAGTATAACGGGATGTTACCATGATCATTAAAATTATGTAGAGTTAAGTAGAACAAATATTACTCTCTGATGCTATAACGGTATAGTTCCTTCTATGCCAGCGGCTAATGTTACCATTGTCATTAACGATAAGGAGAACAGATATTACTCTCTGATGCTATGCTGGGAAGCGGCTAATGTTACTATTGTCATTAGTTTAAGTAGAACAGATATTACTCTCTGATGCTATAACGGTATAGTTCCTTCTATGCCAGCGGCTAATGTTACCATTGTCATTAACGATAAGGAGAACAGATATTACTCTCTGATGCTATGCTGGGAAGCGGCTAATGTTACTATTGTCATTAGTTTAAGTAGAACAGATATTACTCTCTGATGCTATAACGGTATAGTTCCTTCTATGCCAGCGGCTAATGTTACCATTGTCATTAACGATAAGGAGAACAGATATTACTCTCTGATGCTATGCTGGGAAGCGGCTAATGTTACTATTGTCATTAGTTTAAGTAGAACAGATATTACTCTCTGATGCTATAACGGGATAGTTCTTTATAAGGAAGCGGCTAATGTTACCATAATCATAAAATATATGTAGAACAGATATTACTCTCTGATGCTGTAACTGGATAGTTCCTTATAAGGAAGCGGCTAATATTACTATTATAATTAAAGTTAATCCGAACAGATATTACTCTCTGATGCTATAACGTGATAGTTCCTTATGTGGTAACGGCTAATGTTACCATTGTCATTAAAGATAAGTAGAACAAATATTACTCTCTGATACTATAACAGACTAATTCCTTATATGGAAGCGGCTAATGTTACCATTGTCATTAAAGATATGTAGAACAGATATTACTCTCTGATGCTATAACGGGATAGTTCCTTATATGGAAGCGGCTAATGTTACCATTATCATTAAAGATAATAGAACAGATATTACTCTCTGATGTTATAACCGGATAGTTCCTTATATGGAAGCGGCTAATGTTACCATTATGATTAATATAAGTAGAACAGATATTACACATTAATCACAGCTCGATTGCGAAAGAGTGAAGAAAAGCTTAACTCGAATTTAACTGTCTGCTCAGTTAATGAATACAAAGTGCTTCTTCAATTTACTTTATTGCTATTATATGTATTTTGTTTTTGTATATGTTATATTTGCTTTTCATTTGCCCTCATGACTGCGACAAATTAAAAATTTGTGGCAGTATAATTACGAAGTTTGACTACAAATTATTCCTGCCCTATTGATTTTGGAATGCGGGCAAAAACTTATGATTTGTAGAATGAGCCAGTATTGTGATTATCAGAAACATTGTTAGAGGATAGATGTTAAAGATTTTAGACAAGCCTTTGATAGTTTCGACATTAGGTCACACAGTGGCACGGTGCCAAAACAAGTTTTTCAAACCTGAAAATCTTTCCGCCGTTTTTTTTCCCCAACAAGTAATTTGTCTTTGTCACTAACACCAAACAGATAGCCAAATGTGTTGTTTAATCGTAGAAGTGCATGCTTCCGAAACCGGCCTCGACATTCAGCATATGCGTTTTATTTTTGTACTTATCACTACACTTCGCAAAATGTTTCTTTTTCGATTCTTCCTGGGTTTTTGGTTTTCGGATTTTTGATTCACATCGAACGTCTGATTGCATATTGCTACACAAAAATTTTACAATTTTTTTCTGGATTTCATTAAATATTATTTTCGCAAAACAAGGCTTACGAGTCACTCAAGGTAGAGTTTTACCGAATGAAAGGTATGATTTGAATGCATGTGTAAGTTAAGATTATGAGGTTATGGTGGATAGATAACAATTGAAACTTAACCTGGGGAAGTTAAAGGAAGCATCCTCGTGGGAGTTTTTCGTATAAAACAGCGTTTCTTTGGAAAAAGCTATCTGAATAGGTTTGTATACGGATGGAGTATGCATAGTTGCCATCTGTAGACGTACATATGTCCAGGAGGTTATGACTTAAGGCCATTTCGAATGTTCCGCTTTATAATGAGATTAAAACGGAAAGGTATTCTGAGAAGAAAATAATTTTTTTGGAATTACCATCTCAATTAAATCAAATGTATCGCAGAAGTTAGAACAGTAAAAAAGGATGTTACTTTTGAAAGGCGTTTCTCAGAAATTGTTAGGTTCTTCCTTGAGAAAGTTATTTTTTCCAGATGTTCACAACAAACATTACAATCCTGTTGCTTGTTTTACCGCTTACGTCTAATTTCTTAGCTATTTTGTTTTCAGGCGATTGTTTCCAGAAAAATATCATTCGTAGCCTCCAAAACGATATAATAATAAATCAATGCCGACTGCTCATAGAAATGAGTTCAAATTCAAATGCAATGCCCGCAAAAGTTGAGCGAAATATCAGCTTGGCATTTGACAGTTATCGTGCTGAAATCAGAACGTTACAGAGGTCGTTTTCCAACGGTTCCCCGTTCTAGTTATGAATATATAAACTAACTCCGCGTCCTGGGTAAGACGATAAACAACCTCCGCGTCCTGGGTAAGACGATAAACAATATCCGCGTCCTGGGTATGACGATAAACTACCTCCGCGTCCTGGGTATGACGATAAACTAAATCCGCTTCCTGGGTAAGACGATAAACAACACCCGCATCCTGGGAATGAAGATAAAAAACATCCGTGCTCTGGGTAAGAAGATAAACTACATCCACGTCCTGGGAAAGATGATAAACTACATCCACGTCCTGCGTAAGATGATAAGCTACATACGCGTCCTGGGTAAGACGATAGGCTACATCTACGTCCTGGGTAAGTCAATAAACTACATTCGTCTCTTGGGTAAGACGAAAACTATATCCGTGTCCTGGGTAAGTCAATAAGCTATATCCACGCACTGGGTAAAACGATAAACTACTTCCGCGTCCATGGTAAGACGATGAACTACATCCAGGTCTTGGGTAAGACGATAAACTACATACACGTCCTGGGTAAAACGATAAAATACACGTCCTTGGCAAGATGATAAACTACATTCGCGTCCTGGGTAAGACGATAAACTACACCCGGGTCCTTGGTGAGACGATAAACTACATCCACGTCCTGGGTAAGTCGACAAACTACATCCGTGTCCTGGGCTAGACGATAAAATACATCCACGTCCTGGGTAAGTCGATAAACTACATCTATGTCCTTGGCCAGACGATAAACTACATCCACGTTCTGGATAAGTCGATAAACTACACCCGTGTCCTGGGCTAGACGATAAAATACATCTACGTCCTGAATAAGATGATAGACTACATCAACGTCCTGGTAAAACGATAGACTACATCCACGTCCTGACTAAGACGATAAACTATATCCGCGTATTGGGGAAGACGACAAACTATATCCGCGTCCTGCGTCAAACGATAAACTACATCCGACAGCAAGGCGTTTACTCAAAAGATTTTTAGGGGCGTGGAACCACCTCTTAATTACTGGTCCTCCCAGGTCCATCTTAACTGGGGGTGGTAGTACCTGTGAGGTTCCAGCCATGTGCAAGTAGTTTAATCCCCTTAAAGGATCAAAACTCTATTAACGTATAAACATAGGTTTTCATACCAGCAATACATTTTTGAAAAAAATAACAATAATACATTTTGAAAAAAAATAACCCATTTAGGTTGATATACCGTAGAACAAAAGAAAGCAAACCCAACCAGCAATAAAAATCTTGTCGGCATTAAATAACCCATTGAGGTTGATATGCCGTAAAACAAAAGAAAGCAAAGCAAACCAGCAATAAAAATCTTGTCGGCATTAAATAACCCATTTAGGTTGATATGCCGTAAAACAAAAGAGAGTAAACCCAACCAGCAATAAAAATCTTGTCGGCATTAAATAACCCATTGAGGTTGATATGCCGTAAAACAAAAGAAAGCAAAGCAAACCAGCAATAAAAATCTTGTCGGCATTAAATAACCCATTGAGGTTGATATGCCGTAAAACAAAAGAAAGCAAACCAAACCAGCAATAAAAATCTTGTCGGCATTAAATAACCCATTGAGGTCGATATACCGTAAAACAAAAGAAAGCAAACCAAACGAGCAATAAAAATCTTGTCGGCATTAAATAACCCATTTAGGTTGATATGCCGTAAAACAAAAGAAAGCAAACCAAACCAGCAATAAAAATCTTGTCGGCATTAAATAACCCATTGAGGTCGATATACCGTTAAACAAAAGAAAGCAAACCAAACGAGCAATAAAAATCTTGTCGGCATTAAATGAGCCATTTAGGTTGATATGCAGTAAAAGAAAAGAAAGCAAACCAAACCAGCAATAAAAATCTTGTCGGCATTAAATAACCCATTGAGGTTGATATGCAGTAAAACAAAAGAAAGCAAAGCAAACCAGCAATAAAAATCTTGTCGGCATTAAATAACCCATTGAGATTGATATGCCGTAAAAACAAAAGAAAGCAAACCAAACCAGCAATAAAAATCTTGTCGGCATTAAATAACCCATTTAGGTTGTTATGCCGTAAAACAAAAGAAAGCAAACCAAACCAGCAATAAAAATCTTGTCGGCATTAAATAACCCATTGAGGTCGATATACCGTAAAACAAAAGAAAGCAAACCAAACGAGCAATAAAAATCTTGTCGGCATTAAATAACCCATTTAGGTTGATATGCAGTAAAAGAAAAGAAAGCAAACCAAACCAGCAATAAAAATCTTGTCGGCATTAAATAACCCATTGAGGTTGATATGCAGTAAAACAAAAGAAAGCAAAGCAAACCAGCAATAAAAATCTTGTCGGCATTAAATAACCCATTGAGGTTGATATGCCGTAAAACAAAAGAAAGCAAACCAAACGAGCAATAAAAATCTTGTCGGCATTAAATAACCCATTTAGGTTGATATGCCGTAAAACAAAAGAAAGCAAACCAAACCAGCAATAAAAATCTTGTCGGCATTAAATAACCCATTGAGGTCGATATACCGTTAAACGAAAGAAAGCAAACCAAACGAGCAATAAAAATCTTGTCGGCATTAAATGACCCATTTAGGTTGATATGCAGTAAAAGAAAAGAAAGCAAACCAAACCAGCAATAAAAATCTTGTCGGCATTAAATAACCCATTGAGGTTGATATGCAGTAAAACAAAAGAAAGCAAAGCAAACCAGCAATAAAAATCTTGTCGGCATTAAATAACCCATTGAGGTTGATATGCCGTAAAACAAAAGAAAGCAAACCAAACGAGCAATAAAAATCTTGTCGGCATTAAATAACCCATTTAGGTTGATATGCCGTAAAACAAAAGAAAGCAAACCAAACCAGCAATAAAAATCTTGTCGGCATTAAATAACCCATTGAGGTCGATATACCGTAAAACAAAAGAAAGCAAACCAAACGAGCAATAAAAATCTCGTCGGCATTAAATAACCCATTTAGGTTGATATGCCGTAAAACAAAAGAAAGCAAACCAAACCAGCAATAAAAATCTTGTCGGCATTAAATAACCCATTGAGGTCGATATACCGTTAAACAAAAGAAAGCAAACCAAACGAGCAATAAAAATCTTGTCGGCATTAAATGACCCATTTAGGTTGATATGCAGTAAAAGAAAAGAAAGCAAACCAAACCAGCAATAAAAATCTTGTCGGCATTAAATAACCCATTGAGGTTGATATGCAGTAAAACAAAAGAAAGCAAAGCAAACCAGCAATAAAAATCTTGTCGGCATTAAATGACCCATTTAGGTTGATATGCAGTAAAAAAAAAGAAAGAAAACCAAACGAGCAATAAAAATCTTGTCGGCATTAAATAACCCATTTAGGTTGATATGCCGTAAAACAAAAGAAAGCAAACCAAACCAGCAATAAAAATCTTGTCGGCATTAAATAACCCATTGAGGTCGATATACCGTAAAACAAAAGAAAGCAAACCAAACCAGCAATAAAAATCTTGTCGGCATTAAATAACCCATTGAGGTTGATATGCCGTAAAACAAAACATAGCAAACCAAACCAGCAATAAAAATCTTGTCGTCATTAAATAACCCATTGAGGTTGATATGCAGTAAAACAAAAGAAAGCAAAGCAAACCAGCAATAAAAATCTTGTCGGCATTAAATAACCCATTGAGGTTGATATGCCGTAAAACAAAAGAAAGCAAACCAAACGAGCAATAAAAATCTTGTCGGCATTAAATAACCCATTTAGGTTGATATGCCGTAAAACAAAAGAAAGCAAACCAAACCAGCAATAAAAATCTTGTCGGCATTAAATAACCCATTGAGGTCGATATACCGTAAAACAAAAGAAAGCAAACCAAACGAGCAATAAAAATCTTGTCGGCATTAAATAACCCATTTAGGTTGATATGCAGTAAAAGAAAAGAAAGCAAACCAAACCAGCAATAAAAATCTTGTCGGCATTAAATAACCCATTGAGGTTGATATGCAGTAAAACAAAAGAAAGCAAAGCAAACCAGCAATAAAAATCTTGTCGGCATTAAATAACCCATTGAGGTTGATATGCCGTAAAACAAAAGAAAGCAAACCAAACCAGCAATAAAAATCTTGTCGGCATTAAATAACCCATTGAGGTCGATATACCGTTAAACGAAAGAAAGCAAACCAAACGAGCAATAAAAATCTTGTCGGCATTAAATGACCCATTTAGGTTGATATGCAGTAAAAGAAAAGAAAGCAAACCAAACCAGCAATAAAAATCTTGTCGGCATTAAATAACCCATTGAGGTTGATATGCAGTAAAACAAAAGAAAGCAAAGCAAACCAGCAATAAAAATCTTGTCGGCATTAAATAACCCATTGAGGTTGATATGCCGTAAAACAAAAGAAAGCAAACCAAACGAGCAATAAAAATCTTGTCGGCATTAAATAACCCATTTAGGTTGATATGCCGTAAAACAAAAGAAAGCAAACCAAACCAGCAATAAAAATCTTGTCGGCATTAAATAACCCATTGAGGTCGATATACCGTAAAACAAAAGAAAGCAAACCAAACGAGCAATAAAAATCTCGTCGGCATTAAATAACCCATTTAGGTTGATATGCCGTAAAACAAAAGAAAGCAAACCAAACCAGCAATAAAAATCTTGTCGGCATTAAATAACCCATTGAGGTCGATATACCGTTAAACAAAAGAAAGCAAACCAAACGAGCAATAAAAATCTTGTCGGCATTAAATGACCCATTTAGGTTGATATGCAGTAAAAGAAAAGAAAGCAAAGCAAACCAGCAATAAAAATCTTGTCGGCATTAAATAACCCATTGAGGTTGATATGCAGTAAAACAAAAGAAAGCAAAGCAAACCAGCAATAAAAATCTTGTCGGCATTAAATGACCCACTTAGGTTGATATGCAGTAAAAGAAAAGAAAGCAAACCAAACGAGCAATAAAAATCTTGTCGGCATTAAATACCCCATTTAGGTTGATATGCCGTAAAACAAAAGAAAGCAAACCAAACCAGCAATAAAAATCTTGTCGGCATTAAATAACCCATTGAGGTCGATATACCGTAAAACAAAAGAAAGCAAACCAAACCAGCAATAAAAATCTTGTCGGCATTAAATAACCCATTGAGGTTGATATGCCGTAAAACAAAACATAGCAAACCAAACCAGCAATAAAAATCTTGTCGTCATTAAATAACCCATTGAGGTTGATATGCAGTAAAACAAAAGAAAGCAAAGCAAACCAGCAATAAAAATCTTGTCGGCATTAAATAACCCATTGAGGTTGATATGCCGTAAAACAAAAGAAAGCAAACCAAACGAGCAATAAAAATCTTGTCGGCATTAAATAACCCATTTAGGTTGATATGCCGTAAAACAAAAGAAAGCAAACCAAACCAGCAATAAAAATCTTGTCGGCATTAAATAACCCATTGAGGTCGATATACCGTAAAACAAAAGAAAGCAAACCAAACGAGCAATAAAAATCTTGTCGACATTAAATAACCCATTTAGGTTGATATGCCGTAAAACAAAAGAAAGCAAACCAAACCAGCAATAAAAATCTTGTCGGCATTAAATAACCCATTGAGGTCGATATACCGTTAAACAAAAGAAAGCAAACCAAACGAGCAATAAAAATCTTGTCGGCATTAAATGACCCATTTAGGTTGATATGCAGTAAAAGAAAAGAAAGCAAACCAAACCAGCAATAAAAATCTTGTCGGCATTAAATAACCCATTGAGGTTGATATGCCGTAAAACAAAAGAAAGCAAACCAAACCAGCAATAAAAATCTTGTCGGCATTAAATAACCCATTTAGGTTGTTATGCCGTAAAACAAAAGAAAGCAAACGAAACCAGCAATAAAAATCTTGTCGGCATTAAATAACCCATTGAGGTCGATATACCGTAAAACAAAAGAAAGCAAACAAAACGAGCAATAAAAATCTTGTCGGCATTAAATAACCCATTTAGATTGATATGCCGTAAAACAAAAGAAAGCAAACCAAACCAGCAATAAAAATCTTGTCGGCATTAAATAACCCATTGAGGTCGATATACCGTAAAACAAAAGAAAGCAAACCAAACGAGCAATAAAAATCTTGTCGGCATTAAATGACACATTTAGGTTGATATGCAGTAAAAGAAAAGAAAGCAAAGCAAACCAGCAATAAAAATCTTGTCGGCATTAAATAACCCATTGAGGTTGATATGCAGTAAAACAAAAGAAAGCAAAGCAAACCAGCAATAAAAATCTTGTCGGCATTAAATAACCCATTTAGGTTGATATGCCGTAAAACAAAAGAAAGCAAACCAAACCAGCAATAAAAATCTTGTCGGCATTAAATAACCCATTGAGGTCGATATACCGTAAAACAAAAGAAAGCAAACCAAACGAGCAATAAAAATCTCGTCGGCATTAAATAACCCATTTAGGTTGATATGCCGTAAAACAAAAGAAAGCAAACCAAACCAGCAATAAAAATCTTGTCGGCATTAAATAACCCATTGAGGTCGATATACCGTTAAACAAAAGAAAGCAAACCAAACGAGCAATAAAAATCTTGTCGGCATTAAATGACCCATTTAGGTTGATATGCAGTAAAAGAAAAGAAAGCAAACCAAACCAGCAATAAAAATCTTGTCGGCATTAAATAACCCATTGAGGTTGATATGCAGTAAAACAAAAGAAAGCAAAGCAAACCAGCAATAAAAATCTTGTCGGCATTAAATGACCCATTTAGGTTGATATGCAGTAAAAGAAAAGAAAGCAAACCAAACGAGCAATAAAAATCTTGTCGGCATTAAATAACCCATTTAGGTTGATATGCCGTAAAACAAAAGAAAGCAAACCAAACCAGCAATAAAAATCTTGTCGGCATTAAATAACCCATTGAGGTCGATATACCGTAAAACAAAAGAAAGCAAACCAAACCAGCAATAAAAATCTTGTCGGCATTAAATAACCCATTGAGGTTGATATGCCGTAAAACAAAACATAGCAAACCAAACCAGCAATAAAAATCTTGTCGTCATTAAATAACCCATTGAGGTTGATATGCAGTAAAACAAAAGAAAGCAAAGCAAACCAGCAATAAAAATCTTGTCGGCATTAAATAACCCATTGAGGTTGATATGCCGTAAAACAAAAGAAAGCAAACCAAACGAGCAATAAAAATCTTGTCGGCATTAAATAACCCATTTAGGTTGATATGCCGTAAAACAAAAGAAAGCAAACCAAACCAGCAATAAAAATCTTGTCGGCATTAAATAACCCATTGAGGTCGATATACCGTAAAATAAAAGAAAGCAAACCAAACGAGCAATAAAAATCTTGTCGACATTAAATAACCCATTTAGGTTGATATGCCGTAAAACAAAAGAAAGCAAACCAAACCAGCAATAAAAATCTTGTCGGCATTAAATAACCCATTGAGGTCGATATACCGTTAAACAAAAGAAAGCAAACCAAACGAGCAATAAAAATCTTGTCGGCATTAAATGACCCATTTAGGTTGATATGCAGTAAAAGAAAAGAAAGCAAACCAAACCAGCAATAAAAATCTTGTCGGCATTAAATAACCCATTGAGGTTGATATGCCGTAAAACAAAAGAAAGCAAACCAAACCAGCAATAAAAATCTTGTCGGCATTAAATAACCCATTTAGGTTGTTATGCCGTAAAACAAAAGAAAGCAAACGAAACCAGCAATAAAAATCTTGTCGGCATTAAATAACCCATTGAGGTCGATATACCGTAAAACAAAAGAAAGCAAACAAAACGAGCAATAAAAATCTTGTCGGCATTAAATAACCCATTTAGGTTGATATGCCGTAAAACAAAAGAAAGCAAACCAAACCAGCAATAAAAATCTTGTCGGCATTAAATAACCCATTGAGGTCGATATACCGTAAAACAAAAGAAAGCAAACCAAACGAGCAATAAAAATCTTGTCGGCATTAAATGACACATTTAGGTTGATATGCAGTAAAAGAAAAGAAAGCAAACCAAACCAGCAATAAAAATCTTGTCGGCATTAAATAACCCATTGAGGTTGATATGCAGTAAAACAAAAGAAAGCAAAGCAAACCAGCAATAAAAATTTTGTCGGCATTAAATAACCCATTGAGGTTGATATGCCGTAAAACAAACCAAACCAATTGAACGGTTCTTCAGGTTTTCAGAACATTTCGCACCTTAAAAAGAAACAGATTAATCTAGTCAACAGTTATGGCCTAATAACAAGACATTGCTTCACACTTCACGGTTACTGGTTCAATATTTGAAATGAATTCTCTACGACTTCATGGGGCATCTACCTTATTCACCAGACATCTCTCCTCCCGATTATCACTTTTTAAACATTGAGCTTTCCATACAAAATAAAATAATCTATTATACTGAAGAAGTAGTCGAAACGTTTGAACGGTTTAATAAGGCAAAATAAGAAAGTTTTGTAATAGGATGAAAAGCTTAGTGTATAACAAAACTGATAATATTTTGATTAAATAAAAGTAAATTTAGTCAAAATGAGTGGTTCCTATCGATTTGAGGCCCTACACCACTTTGATATTTCTAAAATTCCGGTGTCCCTTGTAATATGTACTTCTTACATATAATTTTATTGCAATTCACATGAAGCAAGCTTAAAAGGCCATTACCTTGATGTCCATGAAAGAGAAAAATTAAAAAAGTCAGTTGAATATATATAGTTTCAAAACATATAATAGAGAACTGAAAGGCAAAAATATAAAATATTTGAATGCAATTTTATCCTGCAGTAAAATTTATCATTTTAATCATGAAATAATAATATAAAATGAAGTTTGAGGTCATCACAAAATGACTGCTAACGAGATCCTTGTGCGTCATGCCTGCTAAAGATAGATTTTATATGAGGCATCATTTTAGTAAGATTAAGCCTCAAGTCTCTGTGTTTCGTGATATCCAGTCGATTTATTTTCTTCAATAACAAATCATTTACAGCACTAAAGCCATATCCAGCTAAATAGGAAGATGGAAATGGTAACAACAAATTTCTTGCAACGGTCGTTGAATTTGGGTATGTAATTACTGTCTCATCACAAGCCATGTCATCGCTCCTTTTTTTAGAGTTCTTCTTAGTACTGCATTGAAATATCGGAAATATCGATTATCATTGGTTGCATCACCCATGTTGGAAAATCAATTCGTTTTAGATCAGAAAGAAGGGTGGCCATCCTCCGCACGTCCCACCAAAATATTACCATCCATGCGTCCCCACCTTGGAAATTATTGGTTTAAATGAAAGTGTATTTTTCTCATTCACTAAAATATGATATTTAATATAGCACAACGTAATAATTTCCATTCAGCTCTGTCATTGTCTTTGGTGCTATCGATAAATGTAATCGTGCTTGGGATAATGCTCTCCTAATGCGTAGAGTAAATACGGTATGAACTTTTTGAGGCATAGGTTTATTTCAGAGTATTTTATCAAGATGTAAAAGATATTTCTGCTATGAATAGACCTAGCAATAATAAAAATAATATTTCTCAATATTTTGAGAGGTTTTTGGTGTAGTCAAGCCTGCCATTTCTTTACTGACTCTTTTAAAATACAGGGTATCTACAAAGTATTTAGACAATTTCAAAAAGATATTAAAAAAAAAAGATTGGTTTGGTTTGGTTTATTTTATAGCATATCAATAGGTTATTTAATGCCGACAAGATTTTTATTGTTCTTAATGATTTTTTATTTAAAAATTCATTGCTGTAAATAATTTTTTACAAAATATATAGCTGATATTAAAACATATTTTTACACTTTCAGAGTGTTTTGACCCAGTTTGGGGCTTAACTATTTGCCCATATCTGTTGCCACACCGAGTCAAGATGGACCTGGGATCACCAGCAATTAAGAGGTGGTTCCACCCTCCTCAAAACCTCCCGGTCAGGATGTAGTTTATCGTCTTACCCAGGATGGCTTAGAATAGGTGGCAAATAATTTTTTGTTACATATTAATATGTTATTATTACAGTTTTTTTAATTATATTAATGGTTTTATGAAAGGTAGGATTTTATATTTTGTGTAGCAAATAAAGAATTACCAGAATTTACTCCTAAAATTGGCTGGCAATGATTATTCCAAAGAAAAAGGCACAATGTGTGTCTTGGTTTATCGAAGGAAAGTTGGACATTCAAGCACGAAAAAATTACACAGCTAAATATGGAAAAAATCATCTCCGGTATGTTAGTCGATTCTAATGTCTTTTTGATCAGCCTATATTTCTATTTCTATCTTATTGACCATGTCCCTATAATTGCACCAAATAAAACTATTTAGATAGTGATAGCAAGGGTCATTGGTGCAGAAATCAGTGGTTCCTATCTCCCTGGTTATCAATTTGGTAATGAGATATAATATAAAACAAAATGTATTAACAAATCAAATAATAAATAAAAGGAATATCTTCCCAACGGATGAGACGCAGTTGTGAATGCACGATTTGTAGTCATGAAATCTGAGAATATCCTTTTGTTATCGAAGCTGTCTCTTCTTTAATGGTATTCAGTATATCTCAATGCATTTCTTTTCTTTTCTTTTCTTTTCTTTTCTTTTCTTTCTTTTCTTTTCTTTTCTTTTCTTTTCTTTCTTTTCTTTTCTTTTCTTTTTCTTTCTTTTCTTTTCTTTTCTTTCTTTCTTTCTTTCTTTTAACTCGCATAGCTCCAAATAAGTAACATTCTAGAATGTGATATCTGTTATTCCTTCTCATTGAAGGAGAGAGCTCGCACCTGATTTGTAAATTTTATCTCAAAGGCTCTCCGAGCACACATGAGTGCAGATGCAGCTGCGTCGAACTAAAAGAGATTTTTTTTTAAAATGTACTTTCCCATCACTTTTTCCATTTCTTTTATTTTTGATTTCAAATGTGGTAATTACGATCATATTTTACAGCAGTTTTTCACATTTAGACATTCAAGGGCACCCCTGTATATTTGAGATTACGTTAAAATGATTTAAATCAGTGTATGTAAAATATTATCTATTCAACTAAATTTTGAACCAAGTAAGAAGTATAAATATATATATCATGAACATTTTTAAAGACATTTTTAGTTCCAATTTTTTCTTTAATTTCCGGACCACCACCTTACCAGTACTAGAGAAAAATGACGTAATACCCAGCTGCTGGTTGAACGGTCGGTAAACACTTGTAACTACTTTTTATAGCTACCGTGAAACATTACATACAAATTGTTTGCGAATTTTGACTCAGGAGGTCAGGCAGAAGGTTTTAAATTCTTCAAGAACGCAGGGATCAAAGGGTTAATGTCCCAAACTTTGTCATTCCAGGCATGAATGGCACACCTTTAGATGCAAGAGTTAATATTATAGGAAAATAAATGGTAACTCATTATCAAATGATTTCTCTCTTTTGCTATGAATCTGAGTAAAGCCTACCACATGTCAGGTGATGGTGTCCATGTCCAATATTAGTTGGGGGAGGGTGAAGTCTTTAACTCTGCTTGGAAAATTATACATCTTCATATATTGGATTATGTTTAACGCTTTGAGCCCAGAACACCGCTTTACCGGTGGCAGAGTAAAATTATGTAAGGCTCAACCACCGGTTGAACCGTGGTAGAGAAAAATGACTTATTGCCCAGCTACCGGTTGAACGGTGGGTAAAAACTTGAAGCTATTTTTATATCTACCTTGAAATATTACCTACCAATTATTTGCAAATTTTGACTCAGAAGCTTAGGCAAAATGGTTAAAATAGTTCAGGAACGCAAAGCGCAAAGGGTTAAAACGTTTCCTTTTGGTTTTGCATACATTCTTTTTTTGCATTTAAGCTTTTAACGTTTTGATTTCGTTATCTTTGTTTTAAATCTTTAAAACTTTGGGCACTGACCACAGATTTACCAGTGGTAGAGAAAAATGACGTAATACCCAGCCACCGGTTAAAAAGTCGTAAAGAAAAGTGATGTAATGCCCAGCCACTGGTTGAACAGTGGTAGAGTAAAATGATATAATGCCAAGCCACCGGTAGAACAGCGGTAGAGAAAAATGATGTAATGACAAGAGATAGGTTGAACAGCGGTAGAGAAAAATGACAGTAGGCCCAAACACCGGTTGAACAGTGGTAGACAAAAATGACTTAATGCAGAAACACTGGTTGAACAGTGGCAGAGAAAAACGATGTAAGGCCCAGACACCGGTTGAACAGTGGTAGAAAAAAATAACTTAAGGCTCAGACCACCGGTTAAACAGTGGTAGAGAAAAATGACGTAAAGCTCAGCCCACTGGTTGAACAGTGGTAGAGAAAAATGTTGTAAGGCCCAACCACCGGTTGAACAGTTTAGAGAAAAATGAGGTAAGGTCCAGACACCGGTTGAACCGTGGTAGGGAATAATCATGTAAGTCCCAGCCACCGGTTGAACAGTGGTAGAGAAAAATGACTTAATGCCCAGCCACCGGTTGAACAGTGGTAGAGACAAATGACATATGGCCCAGCAACCGATTGAACAGTGGTAGAGAATAATGACGTAAAGCCCAGCGATTGGTTGAACAGTTATAGAGAAAAATGACGTAAATCTCAGCCCACCGGTTGAGCAGTTGTAGAGGAAAATATCTTAAGGCTTAGCCATTGGTTGAACAGTTGTAGAGAAAAATGACGTAAGGCTCAGCCCACCGGTTGAACAGTTGTAGAGAAAAAATGACGTAAGTCCCAACCACCGGTTGAACAGTGGTAGAGAAAAATGACGTAAGGCTCAGCCCACCGGTTGAACAGTTGTAGAGAAAAAATGTCTTAATGCCCAGTCATTGGTTGAACAGTTGTAGAGGAAATGGCATAAGACACAGACACTGGTTGAACAGTGGTCGAGTAAATTGACGTAATGCCCAGCTACTGGTTGAACAGTGGTAGAGAAAAATGAGGTGAGGCTCAGCCCACCAGTTGAACAGTGGTAGTGAAAAATGACTTAATACCCAGGCATTGGTTGAACAGTGGTAGAGAAAATGACGTAAGACGCTGTCATCTGTTGAACACTGGTAGAAGAAAATGGCGTAAGTCCCAACCACCGGTTGAACAGTGGTAGAGAAAAATGACGTATGGTTGAACAGTTGTAGAGAAAAAATGTCTTAATGCCCAGCCATTTGTTGAACAGTTGTAGACAAAACGACATAAGACCCAGCCACCGGTTGAACAGTGGTAGAATTAATTGACTTAATGCCTTGCTACTGGTTGAACAGTGGTAGAGAAAAATGAGGTGAAGCTCTGCCCACCGGTTGAACAGTGGTAGAGAAAAATGAGGTGAAGCTCTGCCCACCGGTTGAACAGTGGTAGTGAAAAATGACTTAATACCCAGCCATTGCTTGAACAGTGGTATAGAAAAATGACGTAAGGCCCAGCCACCGGTTGAACAATGCTAGAGAAAAATGACTTTTGCGAATTTTACCTCAGTAGCATTGAAATGGTTAAGTAGAAGGAAAAAATCTCTTATATCTATATACATTTCCCAAATATAGATGCTTCCCTTAACACAGACTATCACCCTAATATCCCTGGCAATTATATCTAGTTCATACGTGTCTATCATATTTAAAATTTTGATGATACATTTTATCTTTAGTGTGTTTTCTTTCTGTCCTGTCTTTTTTTTTATTTCATCTCATCAACTCGTGGAATATAGTAACTATTTTTTTTATAATAAACTTTTATCCCGATATACACTCCCCACTGTTTTGATATGATGTTTGTCTTTTTGACCCTGGCTCAGGTGTGATTAAAACACATGCATCTACTTCAGCTCATGTGGCTCTCGAAATCTTTAACTCTCCAACCGATGATTTTGATTTTTTCTCACTTAAATTATCCCTACTTCTTGTGGCGAATATTTTTTTGCTCTGTTCAACGTTGAACAAAACAAAATGGCGGAGATCAGACAAAAGGTCTATCAGTCAAAGTTCATGTTTTAAACCCAAAAGAAAGAACACATATCTTGGAAAGAAAAAAAAAAGTAAATAAATAACGAATAAAGAAGTGATCAGTCTTTGGTTCGTTTAAATCAGTCATTCCGAAAGTGGGCGGCATTTCTCCCTTTTGAGAGGTTGAGAGATCTAAGAGGCGATGAAAAATTGGGCTGCCAGAGGTGGCAATGCACATCTGAACCATAACATACACCACACACACACAAATTGTACCTGCAATTTACAGTGTATTTTATTTATATAACAATTATTATTAGAAACACTATGGCACTCATTTCCCCTGTGTATTTCACCAAAAATTCCCCTTCCTGGGTATGGCGATAAATTACATCCTCGTCCTGGGTATGACGATGAACGACATCCGACAGTATGACCTCTGTTCAGGAGGTTTTGAGGAGCGTCGAACCACCTCTTAATTGATGGTGTTCCCAGGTCTACCTTGACCCAGTGTGGTAGCACCTGTCAGGGTCTCAGCTATGGGCAAATAGTTAACGCCCCGCCCCCGAATGGGATCAAAAACACTATGAAATTGTAAAAATGTTTTAATACCAGAAATACTTTGTAAAAAATTATTATCAGCAATAAATTTTTGAAGGAAAAAATTATAACAATAAATACATTGGTATAAATAAAATGACAATTGGAAAAAAGATCTTGCCGACGCGTTTCGTCTTCCGACTTTTTCAAGGCAAAAATGAAATCGAAATGTTCTTGTTGTTATAGTTACATTAAAAAATCCAAATTTAAAAAGATAGACCCTTCTGTCTAAGCCTTTTTTTCTGGATAATGTAAATTACTTTTATACTAAGAGATTTTTTTTTCCATGTCAACAATATAGATAAATTCCCAGATCAATTCTGTGGACAAGACAGATTGGTATAAATAAAATGTCAATTGGAAAAAACATCTTAGATTTTGCCGACGCGTTTCGTCTACCGACTTTTTCAAGGCCTAAATGAAATCGAAATGTTCTTGTTGTTATAGTTTTATTTATACCAATCTATCTTGTCCACAGAATTGATCTGGGAATTTAACAATAAATACAGTATTATCAGCAATACCTTTTTTTTTTTAAAGTACCAGCAATACATCTTGAAAAATAAATATTACCAGAAATTGGTTTTTGAAGGATAAAATATTACCAGCAACATATTTTT
The DNA here is from genome assembly GCA_963932145.1 of Acanthosepion lycidas. Taxonomy (NCBI): domain Eukaryota; kingdom Metazoa; phylum Mollusca; class Cephalopoda; order Sepiida; family Sepiidae; genus Acanthosepion; species Acanthosepion lycidas. The sequence goes on along the minus strand of OZ010610.1, from coordinate 13,893,230 downwards.
GAAAAAAAATATTGCCAGCACTAAATTTTTGAAAAAAAATTACCAGCTATACATTTTTGAAAAAAAAGTATTGCCAGCTATATATTTTTTGGGGGACAATATTGCCAGAAATAGATTTTCGAAGTATAAAATATTACCAGCAAATCATTTCTGAAAAAAAATATTACTAGCAACACATTTTTGCAAGAAAATATTACCAGCAATATATTTTTGAAAAAAAATATTCCCAGTAAAACATTTTTGAAATAATATTACCAGCAATGTATTTTTGAAAAAAATATTACAGAGCAAAATATTTTTTAAAAAAATATTACCACAATACATTTTTTAAATAAATATTACCAACTATATAATTTGGGAAAAAAAATTTACCAGCAATATATTTTTGGGGAAAAATATTACTAGAAATACATTTTTAAAGGAAAAAATATTTCCAGCAATATATTTTTGAAAAAAATTACTAACAGGAACACATTCTTGAAAAAATATTACTAGCAATAAATTTAAAAAAAAAATATTACCAGCAATACGTTTTTGAAAGAAAATCTTGCTAGCTATACAGAAGAAGAAGAAGAAGAAGAAGAAGAAGAAGAAGAAGAAGAAGAACAACAACAACAACAACAACAACAATAATAATAATTATTATTATTTGTCTATTTCAGAGATGAGGTATTATGTGCGGAATTACAGTCTATAGCTCTGGTTAACTATATCGAGCACGGCTTTGTCTACACCATAGATTAAATAAATTGTTATTTGCCCACCTGTAGGTGTACGTAATCGCTCACATATATTGCTGATCGTGTCTCTTATTTAGATCATATATATACATATATTAAATTATTCGGACTATTACCCTAATTTTTGTCGTATTAAAACATTTCGGTCGTTGCACGCTCCGGCCTTCTTCAGGTGGTTCGAATGTCGAACTGAAACCTTTATTTCGCTCACTGTGGTAGACTGTTCTAGTTCCACGTGCCATGTCTAATGGATGTCAGGAAATGGAACTAAGATATACGATCCATCGCTACAGATTCTAAGAATATGGTTGGTTCCCTGTACCGCTTTAAAATTGTTACATCAGGCTACAAATGGATTACTGCTGTTATATCTGACCTGGCGCTGCACTGTCTACACTTTCCGGGCTTACTAGATTCCGGAAGCGTTTATGCGGCCTTGTTGATAATTAATAATTTTCCACCCTGCAACCCGTTTCCCACAGACCAAAAATTGCAATCCTCTCCCTCTATCATTATTTCAACGTAAGATATTCTGACGCGCTACATTGCAACATTAACCCTCACAGCTAAGACTCGCCACACTAAGAACACTGAGTTTTAACTATTTTCCCTCCCTTTGTATTCAATTAGTAAAGAGTAAGTTCCACTCGAACAGCTTCTTCCCTCGAACCGGAAACTACTCCTGAGAGGATGCTTTCTCGACTCTCTTCACGTATGGAGTTAACATTTATCTTTTCTACATATCTTCATAAACTACGCCTCTTAAGTTTTAATCTTACAGCATATACAGCAACCTTGATTAGTTACCCTCTACATCGAGTAGCTCTTGTGCCTTGTATATGGTAAACATAAATAACAGAAAATTACGATATTAATTCAAATAATGTCTCCATTTTTTTTCCTAAGTAGGTAATCACCGTCGTCTAGATACAAACAATTCTTAATTCATTGAATGTTTGACGTATTTTTATGAAGGCGACTAAATTTTTAAAATGATCAAATATTCCTGCTAAGTTTTGAAAATGCGCATGGTTTTATTGCTTGTGCCATTCTTTACAGAGTCGATTTCTTTCTTTCTTTTTTTCCTTACTTTTTTTTTATTTCCTTTATTCTTTTTTTCTATATTTATTTCTTTCATTATTTCTTTCTTTCTTTCCTTATTTCCTTCTTTCTTTCTTTTCCTTTCTTTCTTTCTTTCTTTCTTTCTTATTGTGCCGCTCTATCTTAATCTTACTTTTCCGAACATTTCTCTTATTTTATCTTTCTTTTTTATCTAATGCTCATTCTTACCTTTTTTTTTTCTTTTCTTCCTTTAATATAGCTTGCAGTATATCTCTTCCCTTCAACACACATACACACACATACACGCACACACACATTGTATAGATTCATTGGATCACGCTCACATCACTACCACCTATATATATGTATATATATATATATATATATATATGTGTGTGTGTGTGTGTGTGTGCGCGCGCGCGCGCGAAAACCCGAGATATTCTGCAAGATATATGAAAAGAAGAAAAGAAAAAAGATAAGAATGATCGTATAGAACCAAGAAAGATAAAATAAGCAAAGTATTCGGAAAAGAAAGATTAAGATAGAGTAGTAGAATAAGAAAGAAAGAAAGAAAGAAAGAAGGAAAGACTGAAATAATATAGAAAGAAAGAAAGAAATGAGGGGAAATATTAGGTTGATGCAAAACTAATGACGTAATAATGTCGTTTTTTTTTACCTATTTTTAACGTCAAAAAACGACATTATTACGTCATTATTTTTGCACCAACCTAATAAATAAATAAAGACAAAATAAATGAATAAATAAATAAGGAAAGAAAGAAAGAAGAAAAAAGGAAGAAAGAAGGAAATAATGAAATAAAGCCAAAAAGAAAGAAAGAAAGAAAGAAAGAAGCAAACGAAGAAACAAACAAACAAAGAAAAAAGGAAAGAAAGAAAGAAAGAAAGAAAGAAAGAAAGACATATGGAATGAAAGAAGGAAATAAAGAAAGAGTCTTAAAAAAAATAAAAATAAGGTCAGCAAAAAAGGAAAGAAGTTTAAAGATGTATAAAGAACAAAAAAATATAAGCTAAAAGGAGAAATGAAAGAAAAAAGATTCAAAAATCAAGAGTTACCGACAGAAAAATGAAAGAAAAAATGAAAGAAAGAATAAAAGAAAAGAAAGGAATTATATAAAATATAGAAAAGAAAGAATTATATAATGAAGAAAAAGAAAATCCGCTCGGTAAATAGAAAAGAAATGGACGAGGAAAAAAGCAAAAGAGTTTGTTATGAAAATAAAAAAAGAAAAGAACTCAAAATAGATTAATTTGAAAAACCAATAAAAATGGAAAATAAGGTACCACATTTTATTTCTGAAATCTCAAGGGAAATTATTATGGACTGTGTTGGAAAGATTCTAGAATAAATCTCCAAAAACAATTTAAGTGACATTTATTCAATAAAATAAATGCGAGATAATCAATCAATAAATCCTCTAATTAATGAAAGCGGATAAAATGTTCGACAAAGCTGATCAACAGAGCATTTAAGAGACATAGGCAGCAGTGTAGATGAAAATTCGAAAGGGGACATCTAGAAAAAGAAGTTGAATGGATGGAGGTAGACAAAATTTGGTTTCTTTTGTTTTACGTCTTATCAATCTCAATGGGTTATTTAATGCCGACAAGATTTTAATGGCTGGTTTGGTTTGCTTTCTTTTGTTTTACGGCATATCAACCTCAATGGGTTATTTAATGCCGACAAGATTTTTATTCCTGGTTTGGTTTGCTTTCTTTTGTTTTACGGTATATCAACCACAATGGGTTATTTAATGCCGACAAGATTTTTATTCCTGGTTTGGTTTGCTTTCTTTTGTTTTACGGAATATCAACCTAAATGGGTCATTTAATGCCGACAATATTTTTATTCCTGGTTTGGTTTGCTTTACCTTTGTTTTACGGTATATCAACCTCAATGGGTTATTTAATGCTGACAGAATTTTTATTGCTAGTAATCTTTTTTTTTTTTTCAAAAATGTATTGTTCGTATTTTTTCTCAAAAATATATATGCTGGTAAACATTTTTCCAAAAATGTATTGCTGGTATTAAAACCTATTTTTATACTTTCATAGAATTTTGACCCATTTTGGAGGGTAAAGTATTTGCACTTAGCTGTGACCCTGACAGGTGCTACCAACCCCGGTAGGGTGGACCTGAGAAGAACAGCAATTAAGAGGTGGTTCCACGCTCCAAATTGACGCTCTAATTAAAGACCTTTCTGTCGGGTGTAGTTTATCGTCTTAACCAGGACGCGGATGTAGTCTGTCGTCATACACAGGACACGAATGTAGTTTATCGTCTTACCCAGGACGTGCATTCAGCTTACTGTCGTAACCAGGACGCGGATGTAATTTATCGTCTTAACCAGGACACGAATGTAATCTATCGTCATACCCAGGTAATATTTCTGTTTTCAAAAATGTATTGCTGGCATTTTTTCCTTCATAAATTAATTGCTGGTAACATTTTAAAAGAATATATTGTTGGTATTAAAACTTATTTTTATACGTTTTGACCCCAGTTTGGAGATTAACTTTTTGCCCTTAGCTGCAACCCTAATAGGTACTACCACCCCGATCAGATGCCTTTCTGTTGGTTGTAGTTTATCGTCTTACTCAGGACGCGAACGTAGTTTATTGTTATACGAAGGACGGGACAAAATTTGTCACTGCAAAAATTTACAACAGAAAAAGGCAACAAATGACGACTGAATCGGCAAAAAATCGAAACTTTCAGAGTCAATACCAGTAAAGTCAAAATGCTATCTCAGATACGAAAGGTTCGTCTGTTATCTGCAGTCCTCTACCAGGACGTGAGCGATTATCAGACTTTCGTCCACGTTACCGCCATCCCTTCACACAAGCAAGGTAGTTTGGTGGCTTGCTCCCTTCCCTTATCTTTCTTGCACACAATATACCTTGTGAGTGTTAAGTTTTCCAAACGCACCTTCCTCATTATGTGTCCAATAAACTTCCTCTTTCCGATTCTTACCATTATCTTTAACACATACTCGTAGTTTAATCATTACATCCATAAAATTGTCAGCATCTTTCTGTAGAAATACCTTTCTGCTACTTCCAGTTTATTCTTCATTTGAGATTTTCCAGCATTAACTACTCACTGGGGTAGCCGCTTCTAGTTCCACAAGGACACACGCCATATAAAGGCGTTACTTATATCCAGTGACAGGACACAAAGAGTGTGAGTTCAATACCCGGTTAAGGCAGTGGAGAACTTGAAAAGGGGAAGGAGATAACTGATAACTGACATCCTTTAAAACATGGCACGTGGAACTAGAACAGTCTACCCCAGTGAGCGAAATAAAGGGTTCACTTCGACATTCCAACCACCTGAAGAAGGCCGAAACTGTGTAATAAATATGGCGATGAGGACAATAGTATATATCGGGAAAATGTAAATAGTGTACATAACACCTCATCTCAGAAATATAGACAGATACTGAAGGGCCGAAACGTTGTAATAAATATGGCGACGAAGATGAGGACATTGGTCCGAATAATGTAAATAGTGTATATAATACCTCATCTCAGAAAGATAGACAGATAAAAAAGGAAATGAGTGTTGAATTAATATCTGATATGGATATGGATCTTCTTGTACAGTAGTGAATGCTGGAAAATCTCACCCCAGATAAATAATAAACTGCTGTACAAGAAAATTCATAACACATTTAACAGTCTTTTTCTTTTGTTTCTAGGAATGTTAATATCCTGTGAATTGAGAAATTCAATCAGCATTAGGAAAGAATATTGGGTAGGCCAATATTTGGTCAAAGCATTTCGTTTGGGAGTAACAGGAAAGGAAATAGAGGCGCACTAACACGAATACACTCACATAAAAAAGTGCCCACCGGTCGTAAAGCGGAATGCTGATTTTCTAAGCGTAGTTTAGATGAAGCACACGGCTGAATTTTTGAAACACTGAGTGAAGATCGAACGACTCAGTGGCAATTAATCTACCAAGACAAGCTTGTTAACCATTGCACCATGTCGAAGTGCCCCAAGGTCGCAAAAAGAATGAATAGTTAGAGGTAATTAAATCTTCACCAAAATGCATTCAAGAAAAAATTCTAAAATTGTCATTTTTCCGAATCAACGCAGGTGTAAAAAATATCTCTATTTCTTAACGAAAAGTCTCATCATATATATATATATATATATATATATATAAAAGTGAACATTGAAGTCAACACTTAGAGGCAACAGGCTGTTTAATGCTAGACGCAATCGTCAGGCCACGTTTACACATATATATATATATATATATATATATATATATATATATATATATATATATATATATACACCTAGTTAGCTAGTGTATCTAGGTCTGCTCTACGGTTGTATTGAGCTCTTTTGTTAGTTGTTTACTCGTATCGGGGTTTTTTCTTTGGGCTTCAGACCTGCATCTGTGCGATTTTTTTCGGCAGTGGTTCATGTTTGTAGCTCTTTCTTTTTTTCCTCGAGATTGATTTGATTATTGGCAAATCAAAAATTCGATGGTTTTTCGAAACGAGTCTAGTTATCTATATTATATATATATATATATATATATATATATATATATATATATATATATATATATATATATGCATGTATGTATCGGGGATCAAATATAGACCAAATATGGATCGGAATCCGATATAATGATAACATAAAAAACAAATAGGAAAACTTTATCAATCTAAAATCTTTCGTCTTCCTGCAACTTCATTAGAGAATGAGATATGGAGAAGTAGAAGGAGGAGGAAGAAACTCTGGTAGTTTTACTTCTGTATTGATTTATTTTCATTGGCTAATCATGTATCACGTGCATGTTTCCTATTAAGTCAACGTTAGTTATATTTTCTTTCAAGAAATTAACGGTTCCTAAGCCCTCCTGAAAATTGGAATTTTTTACTACCTTACTTAAAGACCGAAAACGGAAATGAATAAACAAAATAATATAAATTAACCCACTCAAATGATAAACAAATTAACAAACCACTCCCGTTAGAATAGACAAAATAGAATAAATGAAAATAAACAACATAAAAAAACAAGTAAAAACAATCAACACAAATAACTAAATAAAGTAAATAATAATAAACAAATTAACAAAACAATCCCACCAAAATAACCGTTAGAATAGACTATAATAACCAATCCAAAATTTGGACCTAAAATTACTTATAACTGCTATATAACGATAAAATAAAAAACATTACTACGTTACTCAAAAATCGAAAACCAAATAGCGTAAATAAAAATATGCAAAATAAAAACAAATAAAAATTAATCCAAATAAATGAACAAATTAACAAATCACCCCCGCTAAAATAACCGTTAGAACTACTAGAAATAAGTATAAATAATCAAGTAAAATAATCAATTCAAATAAATAAATTAATTAATAAATTCAAAAGTGCACAACGGCCGAAACGTTGTGATAAATATGGCAACAAAGACGAGGACGATAGTCCAAACAATATAAATAATGAATATTCCTAATCTCCTATGGGACAGTGTATGTTCGGCTATCACCTTCTATATGGATAAGAAACTTGAGCTGACGGAGATATGATTCTACTGATGTATGCAGAGGATGCTATTGACACAACAAAGAAACGTATACTTACAATCAAAACGAGAGATAAAACAATACTGAGGTAATGAGGACCGAGCGGTTGGAGAAATTAACTCTCGCTGAAACAGTCAGTAACCCGCTTGAAAATGTTTAGCGAAGGGATGACAGAACAAAGAGAAATGAAGACAGCAAAGAACACAAATATTTTACTTTGAATGTCATATTCCCGAACGTATGTTAACACTGAATTTATTTATTTTTACTCTTTGAATATTACTGTAGGCATTATACACAGGTAATTTCGTTTAAAGATACTGTAACTAAATCAGACGTCATTTCTGATGCTCGGGTTAATTGAAGTAAACATCTCTCGCTCAATTACCTTATGTAAACCATGCGTATAGGCCGGGAATACTTGAATTAAACTCGAATTAAAACCTGAAGTAAACTTAATATACAACTTATAGGCTACCTGTAAAGCACAGTACCAGAGGGCAGACTCCGTGACACACAAATGTCGAAGTTACATAGGAATATTTAAAACGTAATCGTATTTTTTGTTCGTCTCCTACAGAGTGCCCAATATGCAAAACACTGTAGGGTAACATGCGCAGATGCTCTATTGCAAAATTATACTAGCTAGACATAAGTTTTATGGGCAAAATTAGGTTGTAATGAGAACAATGATTAATACAAGTGATTTATGAAAAGTTCTTAGCCAAAAGAGGAATGAATCATCCCCCAAATTCTGATGTTGAGCCATTTTGTTTGATTTCCAGAACTGTTTCAGGTCGAGGACTGTTGTGCACCTATAAAAGCAAACCGAACGAAGTGGAGAGATAAACTGAAATATTTAATTTCATTTAAAAATATATATATTTTCCTAAAATATATTTTAGAAAGTTGAAATAATTTTAATTACGAGTAAAATAATTCTTATACAAACCTAGAATATTCAAATGCATTTTAGCAGAACAGACAGAATTTTTCAAACATTAAAGTTATTGCAATTCAAAATATACGGTCAATAAGATTTCTACAAATAAAGTGTATAAAATTAACAAATATGAAGCAAAATGGCGAAAACATAAAATAAATCGACAAATGTTATCAAAAAACTGATTTATATATATATATATATATATATATATATATATATATATATATATATATATATATATATATATATAAAGAATTTTTTTCATACGACGTGATTCACGTACGAAATCTGCGTTAATTTTCTTAGGTTTTCTCAGCTATTTCTTCCTTCATTATAATTCATTCTTTCATATGTTTCTATAATGGAATATTTATAAAAAGAAATATTGGATATCTTTTTATGCAATCAAATTAAATTTCGCTCTCATACGTGATCAGAATAATCTGCTCAACTCTGGCTGGCACCAATTGGAAAGCTTTGAAGTTTAAATCATTTTTCCTAAGGCAGACAGTGTTTCTTGAGCATTTTGCCCGTTTTGGCTTACAGACGATAACTGATTCAGGATGGAAAAGAAGCTGATGACATATTACAAGGTTCGAACCAAAGTAATTAACTTCACCAAGGAAACTGGAAATTGTTTACATTTCTTAGGATTTTATAATCAAATAATATTTAAATTAATTTCATTGTGGAATAGAATTGTTCATTCACGGATTTCCTTATACTGGGGGCACCAAATCTTGAAAAAACAACTCGAGTGAATCAAAAGTAAATGATGACTAAACGCCACGCAGTTTCGCTAAAGTTGCACTCTTTTATTTCCCTTTTGAAATGCATCAAGTGTATCTGTCATTGTCACGAAAACAGACGTGACTCGAACTGATCGTTGCTCCTTTAGCGGTTCGTATCAGTTGTGTTCAGGTTCTAACCTCACTGAAGTTGCACTTCGTTGATTTCTCACTAAAATAATAAAAAAAAGTCGTATATTTACCTATTTTTAATAATAAATAGCACAACACGGTGGGGTTTGTATTGACAGCGACCGACACGGAAAAGTTACCGACTACTAGTCAGTGGCGGAGAGAGTGATTGGGCTATAAAACTTTAGTTTTTTTCTCCATACGAAACTAAAATCGTCACTGAAGAATTTTGAAAGCATGAATTCATTAATTCAATTTCTGCACACTTTTCTTTGAGCTCTTCATCTTTAGCCCACCTGATTTTGTGTCTTATTCCTTTGTGCAGAGTACTATATTCTGTGCCATAACTTGGCATTGTTTTTAGCTTCTTTTCATCATATTGAGAATTTCATCAGTTATACATATCAGCAGAATCACACCCGAAATAAAATAGGAACAATGCGGGTTTGCTAAAAATACCAGAAAAAGGAATGCAATATTTATGCTCAGAATAATATCAGAAAGGACAATACAATTGCAGAGCAATGTGTACATGTGTCGTATAGATTAAGCTGGTACGTTTGATAAAGTATCTGGCATTAATTATCTTATTCTTTGTCTAGCTGAATTCTTGTCAACAAGAATCATTTCAGATAGTTCCCAGTTTCCAAGGAGACATTTCTTCGTAACTTGATCTAACATCAGTCTTACTACTCTCCACCTGCAGAAATGATTCTGTCTTGGTCTCTGACAAGTATAAACGGGTTCAGGGTCGGTTTACCATCTTCAGCACATATTCATAAAATATAATTAACATTATCAATTCAACATGACAAAGACGATGGACATAAGAACAAGACTTATCTAAACAGATAACTGAGATGGTTTATTAGACCGAAACGTCCGACGTTGACATTATATTAACATTAAAACAGGATAATTGTATATAAGGATTTTTGTTTGTTTTTTCCGTATATTTTTCTTCATACTGTCGGATCTATATCCATATATTTGCTTACATATATATATATATATATATATATATATATATATATATATTTGTATATGTATATTAACAGTGTATCAGCGCATAATATTATTATTATTTACTTTTTTAAAAATATCATTCCATCGTGACACAGAATTTTCCATGTTTCAAAACTTAAACTAAAGTTTTTAATTAAATTATAAAAATTAAACTTAAAATCAAGAATTTCGTTCCATTGTCAAGCGATATTTTTGTGTAATTCTCTTAAAGTGAGATGTCAGTGTTATTTTCGTTTTTGCGTAATTTAGACAATTTATCCATCGCTCCCTGTATGTATACCTTGGGATCCGACAGAAAAATAGCGTAAGAAACAGATAGGAAGCGTTTATAAATCTAACATGTTTCGCGTCTGTTAAAGCTTCATCAGATAAGGAAATATGGGGTAGAAAAAGAAAATACTGGCGTTTTTATTATTATGTTGTTTGTTTTTCATAATTTCTTCACGTACCTCAGTCTTGTCAAAAACGTTCGTATTTATAACTGACATGCACATATATATCATAATTCTAGCTTTTCTAAGTGGCTTTATAATATATATTCGTGTTTGAAATTATTAGTGGGGGTTGAATAATCATAATTAAGTAATTCATCGAGTCTATAAGAAACCTCAACAGAATGCAGAAAATACTGAACGACTCTTTTGTCTTATTTTGAAACACATCAGCAGTGTGCATCCACAACCGAAATTCAAACCCGGACTGTTACGATACGACGCAACAAAATAAAACGAAACGGCTGTTCAGTGCTTTCTGCATTCTGTTGAGGATTCTTCTCGACTCGATGAATTACTTAATTATAATTATCTCAAATCCACCTAATAATTTCTATCACTTGTATATCCTTCCTTGAATCGGCTTCTAATGCTCTGGATGGAGCGGCTTAGGGATAGAACATGTGGCTTGTGGTGGAACAATCCGTTGGGTTAAGTATACTTGGATGAGTTACACTACAGAATTTAGTGAAGAGCGACTCTATTTCGAGTCTATTTAGTTACCTCTCCGGCACGAAGGCCCGTTGACTAATGGGTATGATGCTTGCGTCGTATCGTAACGGTCCGGGTTCGATTCTCAGTAGTGGATGCACACTGCTGATGAGTCCCCAAATCGGACGAAATGACTCTCCAGTGCTTTCTGCATTTTGTTGAGGGTTCTTCTAGACTCAATAATGAATTACTTAATCATGAATATTTATTTTTGTGAATGCGTCTAGTAGGCGTGTTTATCCATGTTTGGTGGTTGCCCGCATGTTTATTTGGCAACGTTTTGTGTGAGAGTAAAAGAATTTAAGTTACACCTGTTTTGTTAGCATGTAGAGATATTATATACACTTTAAGTATGGATTTAGAAAAAAAAAGTTGTTCATATAATGAAGTGTGTTTGACGTGATAAATATTTTACCATCTATAAGCACCTCAGATACTTAAGTGTCTTGTTTGGATAATTTGTGTCATGCAATAAAACATTTCTGTTGTTATCTCTTTCAAAAATATGGTAGATTCAACACATTCCTTTACCAGTACTGTCTGTTTCCGTGTGTTGTCTTGTAGTTACGTTTTAAACTCAACATTTCTGTTCTTATCTATCGAAAATGTGTTCGAATTCCAGTTGAATCCATTACATTCACTTACCCGCCGTGGCATTCTGACTATGAGACCAGGGTTCGAATCTCACCATGGTCGATTTGTCAGAAAGGAGAGAATCGATCCTATCGTCCGGCGCCTTTGGAAAGTGCCTGAAAACCATACACACGATAGCTGACTGCTATCTTGATGTCACAAGTGACTGAGGGTTTGAGCCTGATAGCCTTGTACAAATTGTACTCACCATAGTGTCAGTATAAACCACGGTTAGGGCCTGTGGGTGTTGAACAAGCGTCCTAGTATAGGGGTATCTTCAATTATCTACAATATATTATATAATGCATATGTTATATAATACATATAATATATTATATAATGCATATATTATATAATACATATAATATATTATATAATGCATATATTATATACTATATATAATGTATTATATAATGCATATATTATATACTATATATAATGTATTATATAATGCATATAATGTATTATATGATGCATACATTATATAATACATATTATATATCATATAATACGTATAATAAGATTGGGAAAGATATGAATCCTCTTCTTCTCACCCCCACTACCAGCTATGTGTAAATAGCAGGACATACTGGGTTCTTGGATGGCAACTGGTTTAGGAGAAGAACAGTTCTGAATTCAAAACCTGCGGAGTGTCGTTTGGGGACTTTAGTGTCGTTTAGTGCACCAGGTCTCTGTATTCGGAGACCTGGTGCAGAAAATGTGGATGGTCCTGCACGAAACCTTCAACACTATTATCAAATCTCATGTGTTGTCGGGTTGTCGGTTTCCTTGGAACAGATCTGCTTGACCCTCATTCGACGGGAGATCGAGAATATATAACCTATTACAATAAATACCCAATCATAAAATAAACGCCAACAAAAATCACTAAAACAAGACACTGACGAGTGCAAAACTGCATATCAGGTGTTTCCTCTCTATTTCTCTTTCTGATATATATATATATATATATATATATATATATATATATATATATATATGATCCTGTAAATGTACACATATACGTATGTACAAAGATCTGGACGCATATAAGGGTGTTGGACAGCAAGAATTATTCCATTGGGTGCTCTTGTATTACCCACGATCTATAACAAAACTAACTCACATTAATCTTAACGGACTTAAATGTAAATCCCTCATCGTTTAGTAGTAGCTTACTGTGAATCCCAGAAAAACACACCCCGCGGCCGTTAGAAGAAAATCCATATAGTATGAACTGATATTAAATTACAAATAAAAAACCTGGCCATAAATAAACTCCAAAGCCAGACCGCTTCCCCCGAGATAAGATAACTTACGCCCACACCAATCGCTAACACAAACCGACTCTCATTAACAAGGCACCGAATAGAAGAAGACTGATTTTGAAAATAAATTTAGAACGATGCTCCGAGACAAGCACTTAGAGGCTGACGATAGCCGTGTGAACAACGGTTTGAAATAGACTATAACTATGTTGTATTTTTTTTTTTTTTTTTTTGCTGTAAAAAATGCATATGTCCTGTTAAAATAAAAATATCTCTGTGAATCAGTTTTAATAATTAATAGTACTAGGTTCCACCCGGGTTATATACCAACGCATTCTTTACCTGTACCCTATATATATATATATATATATATATATATATATATATATATATATATATATGGGCTCCCTTCTCCGTCTCTTCTATTTGCCTTCTGATGTTTTCGAAGGGTTTTTTTTCGTGGATTGTTCTTCTCCAAGGGGTTCGTTCTGCAGCTTCCGTCACCCAGTTGGTCTGATTGATTTCTGTCCTCAGCAAGTTGTTTTTGAGCTGATCCTTCAATCGACATCGTAGGGCTCCACATGGTCTCTTGTCAGATGCGAGTTTGCAGAAGAGGAATTTTTCGGGGAAGGTGTCCGGCCCATCCAAATTGGTGGCGGAATATGAAGGTTTCTCGGCTCTCTATCTTTCCGCGGAGGAGCACTTCGTTGTTCGTGATCCGGTCCTGCTACGTGTTCTGTCGGATTTGACGAAGTCTCGTTCTGGCGACCTTCGACATACGCGAACAAGTAGGCACGCAAAAATTGACCGATCCAGGGAATACGCAAATGGAAGTCGACCGGCAACTTGCTATGCCAACCACAGCTTAAAAAATGACAGAAAAGTGGCTATGATTTCGGGAGAGCACGCACAAAGCCGCGAAAGAATCTATCCGTCACAGGAAAAGGCGCCATCAAGACTGCTTCGATCAGATCGGTCCTGAGATCTTCCAACAAATTGGATCAAAACGGAAAGTCAAAATTGAGTATGAATCCCACCCATCATCTCAACGATATATATATATATATATATATATATATATATATATATATATATATATATATATATTAGTCATATGGTTATGAATTTTTGACTCTGTGTTTCACACTTTTGCGTTTATCAAACTGTTGTATTTTTTTAAAAATTAGATCTAATTATGCTTGTTTTTGTTTGATTATATTTGGTCGTGGGAGGGGCAATTCTCCTCTGTGTCTTTTTGCGATAGAATTTTCACACATACATACATACATACATACAGATAAGCGCTACACTCTCAGCACCAAAATAGAATCACAATTGTGTATGCTCGAATGTATGAATGTGTATCTGCGCCTAATATCGTAAGAGTGTCATCCCAAACGGACACAGAGGAATATATATATATATATATATATATATATGAAGAAATACACTCGTGTGCTGTATTTATGGGATAAAGTGCTCAATATCAGACGACAGGCTGTTTGATTGCGACTAGATCACATGTCAGGAATATATATATAATTTAAGGTATGCTATATTTATGAAATAAATTGGTCAATATCAGAGATAGAGTGTATGTAAATACATAAATGAATATTGAAGTCAACAATCAGAGGCGACAGACTGTTTCATGCTAAACGCAATCATCAGGCCACATCTCCCTCTCTCTCTCTGTAAATATATATATATATATATATATATATATATATTTATAAATATATATATATATATTTTATATATATATATATATATATATATATATATATATATATATATATATATATATATATATATGATTGCAACGCGCTTAATATCTTGCGATTTACTTGACATTCAGCGTACAGGTCGGTTGATTCGATTCTAGTCGTATATATATATATATATATATATATATATATATATATATATATATATATATATATATAATTTCGATTATAGGTGCAGTTCAATTTATAATTACATGAATCATTCATACAAAAAACGAATGACTTAAATGGCGAGAATACATCTTTGCAAACAATTTCAATAAGGTACACTAACCCCGAACCTGTATATGAATGATATGATCCCTGTTTATAAATTCCAGTTGCATAAGGTCTTTCTTAGTTTTTACATGCTTTCGTCTGTTTCTACAGACATCCGCAGGTATGGAAATAGATTTGTTCTTGTTTTTACTTCTCGGTAATAAGAGGACAACGAAAATAGAGATGTAATCCGAAAAAATACTATGAGAAATGTGTTATTGTTTTGGAATGGTTATCGTCCATGCCACATTGACGGAAAATCTATCAGTACAAAAGAATTCTCCTATTACTATATTTGTACAAAAAAGCATAACCTTAAAATTTAAATTTCAAACTCAACGTTGCGACCGCACGTTCCAAAACAATAACACACACACAGATATATATATATATATATATATATATATATATATATATATATATATATATAAAAGGCAGGATGTGTGTGTGTATGTGTGTGTGTGTGTGTGTGTGTGTGTGTGTGTGTGTAACGAATGCCCGGCTGCAATTTTAGACGGATTTGCACCAAAATTTACATGCACATGCTCCAAGTTAGTGAAAAGGCCAAGACCGACTTTGCATTTCCCAACCCCCATCGATAGTGGAAATAATCGATTTCTTCATGTTTCTACGACACTTTTCATGTAGTTTGCGGCCATTTTCTACAGGTCAGAGTGAGAGCCAATAGCTGGCTGCCACGAATGGACAGGAAGATTCTATTGGCCAGCATGAGAGCCAACAGCTGACTGACACGAATATTAACTAGCATGCTAGCATGCAAAAAAAATCGATAGCTGCATTCCTCACAACTGGGAAAAATTTAAATTTGATTCTGATTCCGCAGAACTGGTTTGGGTGTGAAAATTATTTGTTGTTAACATCCTTTTTTCATTCGATTTTTCCAGCTACGAGTCCTTTTTAAAAGATCGTTTTGTGTTCATTTTGTTTAGTTCTCTTTTCGAAATTAGAAAATATTCGCAGTGTGAGAAGTAAGGCATGTATCAACATCAGCACGGCAAAGGTCATTCCTTTAAAAGCAAAGAAGGGCAAACTATTAAATATTTTAAGTCAAGTGATTGCTGTATGCGTCGTACGATTTTTGAATAAAGCACCGGCAACGCCGGGCCTTGCTGCTAGGATATATATATATATATATATATATATATATATATATATATATATATATATATATATATATTAGTCGTATGGTTATGAGTTTCTGACCCTGTATATCACACTTTTGCCATCATCAGACAAACTTTTATTTTTTAAAAATGGGATCTATTTATGCTTGTTTGTGTTTGATTATATTTGGTGGTGGGAAGGGCAATTCTCCTCTGTGCTCGTTTGGGATACAATTTCACACATACATACATACATACATACATACATACATACATACATACATACATACATACATACATACATATAAGCGTTACAGTCACGACACCAAAATAGAATTACAATTGTGTATGCTCGAACGCATGGATGTGTATCTGCGCCTTCTTGCTACTGACGGTGGAGTAATTGATAACGACTCGGATTAAGGAATCGGAGAGCCGAGTTCGAATTCCAGTCGAATCCATTACATTCACTTACGTACTATTACCCTTGGGAAAGTTATGAATACTCTTCTCCCACCAGCTATGGGTAAATAGCAGAACAGACCGGATTCTATAGACTTGGATGCCAATTGGTCTACTGCAGAAAGAAATGGCAACCTTCTACGGGAAGATAAAATGAGATTTCCTTTAACTTATATAAAAGCTAACAGAATTTGTACTAACAAGACACTCAATATTAGCCGCGAGCGAGAAATATTATTAAATTTAATGTAATATTGTTCAATACTAATCGTAGACCGACATTCTTCATGACTCCCTGGGATTCTCGACAAAACAAAACAAAAAAAAATAAAATTGATATTCTCTGATCACTGCAATAATGTTGATGTCTGAATCAACTAAGTACAGAAATAAACCATCTGCGTAGTTTTGTAACAGGGGATGGACAGTGTGACACAGTAATCGAAAGTTGATTGAGAATAAACTTTCCATAAACCAATCAAAGTATTAAGAAAGCGGACAGTTTCTTTCGAATTAAAGGAATGTGCTGAATCGCGATATAATATATGTTGCAGTATTTTTGTGTATATGTATGTACTAGTGAGTTAGCCCAAATGACTTGACTCACTTTATAGTCCACCAATAAAAGGTTAACCAATCAGAAAACGTAGAACATTCAATCCGTCGTGTATAAAGGCGGCCATTTTGTTTACTCTATCCGAATGTCCAGTACCAGCTTGTCAGGCGAAGAGGAGCAGAAGGAAGAACTACGCTCTGCTACTTTACCAGGATATCTACTGCTAACCTGAACAACGCTTCCCTACTGTCTTCAAAATATTCACTGCTAACCTCTGGATTCTATACTCAAAGACGACCGTCATCATGAACAACAATATCCTTAATGTATCTGCCTATATTTCTGAGATGAGGTATTATCTACACTATTAACATTGTTCGGACTGGCGTCCTCATCTTTGTTGCCATATTTATTACAACGTTTCGGCCGTTGTACGCTCCGGCCTTGGAATGTCGAACTGAACCCTTTATTTCGCTCGCTGGGGTAGACTTATAGTTCCACGTTCCATGTATAATGGATGTCAGTTATCTCCTGTTAATTCCCCTCTCTAACTTCTCCACTGCCTTAACCAGGTATTGAACTCACACTCTTTGGGTTCTGTCATTTGGTCTCAGTAACGCTTTTATCCAATGTGCCACGTCTCCTTGAGGATAGTGGAGAAATTCGAGAAGGGGATTAACAGAAGAAAACTGATAACTGACATCGATTAGACATGTCACGTGGAACTAGAACAGTCTTTTATGGATTTGAAGTTGTTTTGGACATCAGCCGCCATTTTGGTCTTGTCAGACTACTATCGACGCATGAATAAAAGTTTGTGTCGTTAACGTAGACACCAAGTTGACAGTTGATGCCATCATTACCGAAGGACCAAGGATGAAGCCGTGGGGTACACCTGCGTTAGTAAGAAAGGATCTAAACGCGTGGCTGTTTCGGATAAATCTCATTTCACGATTTGGTAGGAAAGAATGGATGAGTTCTAAAAAGTGTCCGGAGACTCCGTAACGTTAGAGCTTATGGAGAAAACCTGAATGCTAGACCATGTCAAAGGCTTTCGAGATGTCCAGTGCAACAGCCTGTACTTCACTGTTTTTATCTAGAGCATGATAGAGTCTTTATGCAAAGCAAATATCGTCAGTACATTAGCAGTTGACCTGGAGAAGCAAAACCCATATTGATTGTCTGAGAAAAGGCCCTGCGATGAGACTTGATGAACCGAGTTAAAATTGATTAAGGCCTCTAGGAGTTTTTTTTTAAAAAGATATAAAAGACTAACAGACTGATAGTTGGATGGGATGGACGGCCCAACAGATTTCTTAAAACTGGAAAAAACAGATGACTTCCAGCTGGCAGGAAAATAGGAGACAGTGAGGAATTTATTATGCAGTTTAGACAGAACATGAGCCAGTTCGGGAGCATAGTACTTAATGACTATTACAGGAATAGTATCGAGTTCACATGATTTGTGATGATCTAGGTTAGAGATGACAACAGAAACCATAGAAAGTGTTATATGCATATCACCCAACAGAGGCTCAGTTCTAGGAAGGTAGTTAAGCAGGGATATTCTGGATGAGTCAAGAGTAGAGTTTGGGGATAATCTACGGACAAAACATTCAACTTTATCGGCAGAGGTTGTTAACACGTCAACTGATTGAAGAGGGGAAAAATATAGACCATACACTTATTTAACGCCCTATTACAGAGCCGCCAGTAATAACGAGAGCCAAAGTTGTTAGAAGCTATCCGGTTCCTTATTCTCTTGGCAAACAAGGATTTTGATACTTCGAGTTCTCGCTTACAAGAAAAAGAAAAAGTAAAAGAAATCCAAGGGGATTCTGAGAAAGGAACACCAAATGAAGGAAAATATTTTTTTAAACAAGAATGCGTATCGTAAAAAGGGAGGTGTTGTGTAGAATGTCGACCGACCATCGCTAGAGTAAATTGTTGAATACAAACTCTTCCAATATTTACATTATTCGGACTATTGTCCTCATCTTTGTCGCCATATTTATTACAACGTTTCAGTCCTTCAGTATCTGTCTATATTTCTGAGATGAGGTATTATGTACACTATTTACATTATTCGGACTATTGTCCTCATCTTTGTCGCTATATTTGTTACAACGTTTTGGCCCTTCAGTATCTGTCTATATTTCTGAGATGAGGTATTATGTACACTATTTACATTATTCGGACTATTGTCCTCATCTTTGTCGCCATATTTATTACAACGTTTTGGCCCTTCAGTATCTGTCTATATTTCTGAGATGAGGTATTATGTACATTATTTACATTATTCGGACTATTGTCTTCATCTTTGTCGCCATATTAATTACAACGTTTCGGCCCTTCCATATCTGTCTATATTTCTGAGATGAGCTATTATGTACACTATTTACATTGTTCGGACTATTGTCCTCATCTTTGTTCCGATATTTATTACAACATTTCGGCCCTTCACTATCTGTCTATATTTCTGAGATGAGGTATTATGTACACTATTTACATTATTCGGACTATTGTCCACATCTTTGTCGCTATATTTGTTACAACGTTTTGGACCTTCAGTATCTGTCTATATTTCTGAGATGAGGTATTATGTACACTATTTACTCGCATTTCCCACCTGGAAAACTTCCTTCCGATTTCTTGCTTTCCTGGTAATTACAACCTTCAAAACTTTAAATGCAACGTCAATTGTCATCTTCTGTCTTCTTGAGCCCTGTTCTTTTATAAACGTTTTATCACCCCCCGCCCATTTCCAATCTTCTCTTTCATTTTCACGACCTTCTAGTAGTAGTATCGCCTTACTTAGGGTGAAATGATTAAAGAAAAATAATAACAAAAAGGACTAGAAATTGGGGAGAGCCATCACCGGCAACGTTCTGAAGTGACACTTCGCATAATAGAACTTTGAGCAATAGTCAGTCAGTTATGTACCATGCGCGGTACAGGCTTAGGCTATCATGTATCATTCGATACATGACTGACGACCCAGATTTTTCCCGCAGTAGGTTGCTATTTCTTTTTGCGGTAGACCAGTTGCCATCAAAGGCTATAGAAACCTCTCTGCCCTGCTATTTACTCATATCTGGGAGGGAGAAGAAGAGGATTCATACCTTTCCCAAGGATATTAGCACGTCAGTCAGTCAGTCACGTGCCATGCATTATACACGCTTAGAATTTTTCGATACATGAATGACGAGGCAGATTTTTCTCACAGTAGGTTGCCATTTCTTTCTGCGGTAGACCATTTATCATGAAATGCTATAGAACCAGGTCTGTCCTACTATTTACCCATAGCTGGTGGGGGAGAAGAAGAAGAGTATTTATACCTTTCCCAAGGATATTAGCGCGTAAATGAATGTAATGGATTCGACTGGAATTCGAACTCGGATCACCGATTCCTCAATATGAATTCTAAAAGAATATTATCAATGTGAGCATTTTGGTTAAATGCTATAATCACTGCTTGTAAAATAAGTGAAAATTCAGATGCCATCTCCTATTTAATAATTAAAATGAGTCGGTACTTCATTAATTATCTGATGTCTTTTATTTCTCCTGAGGTTAAATAATTAAGTGAAGCTTTGCATTGCAATGTTGGAAGGACATATATATTCTATTAACTAAAGCCGTGGATATCTGCTTGGATACTCCATTAACACGTTGCTTTTGCTAATGAAGACCAGGATCCAATTATTCAAAGTGGGTCGTACTTTTCAGTTTCAACAAGATTAACAAAAACAATTTCTATATTTACGTGATTTTTGATTTCTGGATGAAAAATATGACAAGGAAAAATTCCCATTGTTCGGAACTCAACTCCTATTACGTGTATTCGTTTCTAAACTACTGCAGAACAAAGATGACGAAAAAGGAAGTTTTATTTACAGTCAGCTCACGGATCCTGATTGGTTGATTTGTAAGATTGCAAAATATTCCGAATCTGTTACCATTCAACGCCATCACTTGATAAGACAGCAGAAATGTTGAAACAAATGGCTATTTTTGTAATGATTTTATTACATATTTATGGTATAATTTTCGAATAAATAATTATATCAGGTTGGTGCAAAAATAATGTCGTTTTTCTTTTGAAGTTGAACGTCAAAAAACGCCATTATTTTTGCATCAACCTAATATATATATGTATGTCTTTGAAGATAGGTTCTCCTATCGTCCGGTTCACACTCCTGCCATGTTTCTTGCACATGAATAGAGGTTTAGTCCGTGTATCAGCTCTATACTCTTAACGCTTCTCCTTTCCTAAACTAATATAAATCCCCACAGTTATACTTTAGCTTGTAATCTACCTTCTACTTGGTGAACATTAGCTATATATATATATATAATCAAATGACGTTACACATTATGGAATGGACAAGGTCCGACAATTATTTTAAGGCATTTTTATGTTTATGTTGTTATTTATTTTTTAAATAATAAACAGTATTAATAACACTGACCGGCCTGAATGTCCGAGAAATTTTCATAGAAAATATTCTCCGAAAGGAATCGAGCCTGTATCCTATGCATCTAGCCTGACGTGCCTTAATCGATCGAGCCACGGGAAATTGATCGATTTGCAAGGTTGATTTTACTGCTTTTAAACTTCAATGAATATATATATATATATATATATATATATATACATATATATCCGTTAATCTTCTTTGTAAATTAAATAAACATTAATTCTATACATTATTCTTGTTTGGTCGTTAATAAACATTGCATTAATTGTCATTTAAAGAGTGAATACATTTTTGGGACGACCGTATAGGGATTTTACTAGCTTAGATCTGGCACGAGGCCGAAAGTAGGGAGCATTCAGTGAGGATCGAACTCACTACTCAGTCGTAATCGTTTTAGCTAGACAAGCTTGCTAACCATTACACCGCCTCGAGGTGCCTCAGGGACTACCGTATATACACGATATAAACCAATTGCCCCATTGAAATGTGATGTACTTCATTCCAGTTAAGTACAGTTTAGTGTTCGTCATTTGTATAAAGGGTTTAATATCTTGATGTTAGAAACACTGTCATTTAAAAAGGGATATACATATCGTTATCAAAAGTTTCACGCCGTCCCGAGTATGACGATAAGCTACACCCACGTCATGGATAATACGATAAACTACTTCCAATAGAAAAGCCTCTGAACTGGAGGTTTTGAGGAGAATGGAACCACCTCTTAAGGGTTCCAGATATGGGTAAATGGTTAACATTTATTCTGGAATCAAACACTGTGATTGTGTAATAAGTTTTAATACCAGCAATACATTTTTCGAGGAAAAAAATTACCGGATATACAGTTTTTGAAGAGAAAAATATCATTAGCAATACATCTTTGATGAAAAAAATATTCCCAGTAATACATTTTTGAAGGAAAAATATCCCCAGCAATAACAAACTTGTCGGTATTAAATATTCCATTGGGGTTGATATGTCGTAAAAGAAATCAAACCAAACCAAAATAAAAGTTTCACGGCAAAATCCAGCACGCGATATAAACCTTATTCAAAATGAAAGAAAGAAATGTATTGAAAAACAGACAAATGTAAGATATCTGCTTTTTAAGGGTAAAGAAAAAAGATTCGTTTAAGTTAACCAACAAAAATAAGGTCAGTTTAGTTTAGCATTATACAGTGTAACCCGGATATAAGAGAGTTGTCGGGACCGGAGAAGAAGTATCTTATATCCGGGTTTTTCTTATATCCGGGTTTGGTCTATTTTGTTTAGGTAAGTATGTGAATAATTTGGGATCAAAGAAAATCTCTCTTATATCCGGGTTTCTTTTATATCAGGGTATCTTATATCCTGGTTACACTGTACCAAAATTATAAATAATGTCCGACGTTTAAAGAGCCAAAATTCTGGAATATCCAAAAGCCAAAAAGATAAGAACCTGATCTTTTATGCTACTAATAAACACAGAAAACTCGATGACTTTAGACCTCGCCATGCTTGAGTTATGCAAATACAGACACGAGAAAGAAAACGACATTTCTTGAATTGTATTAAGGTATTTGCTCCATTTTATGAAGGCCTGAGTGAACTCAAGATAACGTAAAACAAAGTAACAGTCAGACGTGTATACAATTAATGCTGGTGTTAAATCGTTTGACCATTGGGCTGAACTGTCTGGCGTCGAATAAGGCTGCTTCATTAAGCCTATTAGGTTCCTTCTGTTCCGTTGATGACCACGTCACGGGTGAAGGGACGGCCCCAATTATGTGTCAATTGTGATTAATTGGCAATTTTACCGCACCGATGTGTACAGGAAACACAATTCCAAGTTGGGTTGGGTTTAGGGCAAGGCGCGAACTATTGGTCAATCGTTAACCAAACGCTGAAATTCCTAGCATAACAAACCCGAAACAGAAATTTTCCATTTTGTTGTACAATTGCCTAATATATATATATATATATATATATATATATATATATATATATATATATATATATATATATATATATATATATATATATATATATATATATATATATATATATATATATATATATATATTCGTGTGTGTGCGTGTGTTTAGGCAGCAATTCTCCTTTCATGTACATTTCATTGAAAACGACAGACAAGGTCCTTTTATTTAGTTTTTTATACAATTTCTCATGCGATCTAATTTTTTTTTTCTTTTCGGATGATAAATTATATAAAAACTGTCTATACATTTAGCCATTTTCAAGGATTATATTTTAACTATCAAAATAAGAAATAGTTTGTTGTATGTATGTTTTATAAAATGTTTTCATTTTTCAAAACACGGTCAAGATATTATATCCATGTTCAAAATTAATATGATTAAGTGTCTTTTTTTTGTGTTTATTAATAAGGCCTCCATTTTTTAGCCTTTTTTTTGCATGTAGACGATGCTATTATATTAGTGTTGTCAACAAGTATGTTACGAATGGTGTCCGGTAGGTCTCCATGAATATATAAATGAGATCTATATATATATATATATATATATATATATATATATATATATATATATATATATATATATATATATATATATGTATTTATATATAAATAAAAAGAAAGAACAGTAAGATATATAATCCGGTGTTCTTATAGATATTTTTATTTTTACAAAATAGTGCACAATGTAAATTTACAGAGCATTAATATTATAAATTAATTGATTTAAAATATGTTTTTTGAAACATGGTTAGAACTGTGTAGCAAAAAACCCATATTTTAAATCAATTAATTTATAATATATATATATATATATATATATATATATATATATATATATATATATATATATATATATATATATATATGTATCCTTGTGCAGGTATGCAGAAAATAGAAAAGAACACGTTGGGTGCATAATCCGGGTTCCTTAGTATTTTTGTTTTTATTTTTAAGAAGACAGTGCTCCATACAGAAGAGAGAACTCTTATGTAGCGAAGGAATCATATTTTTAAACAAAAAATATTATTATAATATATATATATATATATATATATTATTTTCTCTCATTCACCGATTAAGCAATATGGAGAAAGGAATTTTTTAACAGCTGCTCCTCCTGCATATCGCATAGCTCTTCGTCAGAATTGAGCATTCTCGCTGCTGGTCTAGTGTTTATATACAGTACCAATATAATACGTTAAAAAAAATCCCTTTACCGTGTGCCGATAGCTTACTGGTAGAGTTTCTCAGAGATACCAACTCGGTCGAGTTTCGATCCCGGCTTGAAGTAATCTGATGTCAAATACAGAGCAGCTGTGATATATATTCTGTATTTAGGCAACAACCCTTTATTCGTACATGTTTCTTTAAAGACGACAGAAAAGGTATTGCGATAAAGCTTTTTATTTAATTCTCTTAGTGTTCGATCAAGTGTTTTCTTTACTGGATACAGTGTGTGTAGAAAATTTTCAAATGTTCTATAATTACGAGCGCTTTCTGCTATACTTTTAGCCATTATCAAGAATGATCTTATTTTTTAGTTTTTAACTTGATGCATGGGTTATGTGTATGCATCTAGAGCTATAGGGATGTTTTATTTTCCTAGCATCGTCTGCACGCTCTGGCCGTGTTCGTAGGTAATACTGTCCAGAAAAGGGAACATTTGTTCGAACAGTAGAAAAATCGTATAAAAAGCTTAATCGGAGTACTTTGTCTGTCATCTTTAATGAAACATCTATCTATCTATCTATCTATCTATCTATCTATCTATCTATCTATCTATCTATCTCTCTCTCTCTCTCTCTATATATATATATATATATATATATATATATATATATATATTATGAATGAGAAAGAGAAGACGAAAAGTAGAAGTAAATTTTACGAAATTGTCTAGGACAAGTTCATGTCATGACAAATATAAAATTTGGGTTCGTTTTAGCGTAGGTATCATATGTAATTGGTTAATCACAGTAAACCCATAAGCCTCACTTTAATTATGTTTTTTTTCGTCTTCCATTTCTCATTCGAAAAAAGGGGAATTATTCTGCTTCTGAAATTAATCATTCACTTACCAGTAATTTACCATCGTCCGAGGAAACACATTTGTAGTGTTGAAACAGGATTGCTATTATGTAGCGATTTTTAAAATGTTTTTGTTTAATCTCCGCTGATAAATAATAATTATACTCCATTTGTTCTTATCTTACCTGGGTATATATATATATATATATATATATATATATATATATATATATATATATATATATATATATATATATATAAGTGGATATTTGAGTCAAGACCCAGCGGCCGCATTCTGTTTCATGCTTATACGAAATCATCAATGCCCACATAATTTTTTACATATGCCCTATCCCTGTGTTAATATGAAATTTTGTCCATGTTTGGAAACCGAAATTTAATTTTTAAATTAAACATAAATTTGAAGTTTGTCCGATTTTCAAGCGATATTGAAATTATGTTCTACTGTGTATCGAGCACTGTTTTTTACAAGTAAATGCTAAAGAAATATGGATTATAAATCTGACTGTTCTTTCTTATTATATATATATATATATATATATATATATGTTTTTGTGTTTGCATACACGAAAACAATTTTTACTACGTTACTTTAAAACCGAAAACAGAAAAATATAAATAGAATACAAATAAATAAGTAAAAACAAGTAAAATAAATTAACACAGATAAGTTAATAATAAACAAATTAACAAACCAATCCTGCCAAAACAACCGTTATAATAGACTATCCACAATGTACCACTAACCAGTATATACATAAATAGTCCAGAAAAAAAGACAACGCATGTGGCCCGATGATTGTGTTTAGCATGAAACCTTCTGTAGCCTCTGAGTACTGACTTCAATGTCCACTTTTATATAAACATGCGCTCTATCTCTGATAGTGAACACGCTATCCCATGAATATAACACACATAAAAATTATATTTCTTCATATATATATATATATATATATATATATATCCTTGTATGGGGATGACATTATTATGCTCTCCATAATTTCGGGTGAGCACTGTTGTCTGCTAATGCTCTTCATTAAATGAATCGAGCACTATACCCGTCTGGGGTCTGTTTACATTCGTAAAAGTAATACGCTAGAATTCCCTTTCCTTCTGCTGTGCGCTGATAATTCACAAGTAGAAACTCCGACTGATGTCAAGCTTGAAGCAATCGGATGTCTACCCGCACTGATGATCTGTGATATTGCGAAACAGGCCTGTATGACTAATACATTGTATATATATATATATATATATATATATATATATATATATATATATATATATATATATATAGAGTATTTCAAACCGTTCCTTAACGGCTTTTGTCAGTTGAGTGGCTGAGGAAAGCCGTTAAAGGACGTTTTGAAATAGTTTATTCCAATGTTGAGATAATTTTTATTTTTGCTGTAAAAATACATATGCTCTTCTGAAATATAAGCATTGAGCTTTGTGGATCAGTTTTAATAATTATCACTAGTATGATCCAGCCGGTTTATATACCAACATGGGAGACCTGTACTACATATATATATATATATATATATATATATATATATATATATATATATATATATATATATATATATATATTGAAGAAATATCGTTATAAGGTGTGCTATATTTATGGAATAAAGTGCTCATTATAAGGGATAGAACATATGCAAATATAAAAGTGAACATTCAAGTCAACACCCAACAGGGTGTTGTTTCATGGTAGAAGAAATCGTCAGGCCCCCCTGAATGTGCACATTTTAATATATATATATATATATATATATATATATATATATGCATGTATGTATGTATATATTAAAATGTGTCCTATCATTTTTGTATTTCCTATATATGCGTAGGTGTGTGCATTCACTACTTTGATGCAGACTGATAACAAATATGATATTTTACCAAAATTAAAGCTGGCTTATTTCTATTCATAAATATCCATTTATTAGACATTGACTGCATTTAAATGCAATCCATGCTCACAGAATGCTTATAATTCTGTTGGCTACTACAGAATCCGGAGTTTTGTGGGAAAATCAAAGTCAATCGCCTTAATATCGATCTTCATCCTATGATCATTTTCATGCAATGATTCCTTTGACTTTCACGGAGTTGGCTTCTCAACATCTTCATTGTGAGACCAAATTCCGTGCAGCAGAGACCTGAGCATCCTATGACAAGGTGAAATGTAGCTAATGATCCCCATTTCCTAGCAGAAGCATAGTCATTTATTATCAATTCAAGATTAGAAATTCTTTCATCTCAACAACTGATACTCCAGCGTGGAACTCTCAGATTACCCATCTCCGATCGTCGATCTAGTATTGATCCGGGTCTAATAACTAAAGCAGAACAAGTTTAAGTGAAGCGGGAGTTTTATTTTCTATTGCCAATACGATGTTTTCGTCGATACACTGAATAGCCTTCTTCTTTGTGAGGTAAGGGTTGTGGATCTCTAAGATTTCCAACATTAGA
This sequence comes from Acanthosepion lycidas, assembly GCA_963932145.1. Classification (NCBI taxonomy): domain Eukaryota; kingdom Metazoa; phylum Mollusca; class Cephalopoda; order Sepiida; family Sepiidae; genus Acanthosepion; species Acanthosepion lycidas. Next base: position 13,864,901 of record OZ010610.1, on the reverse strand, counting down.
TTGCAACCGATTTAGTGGCGATTTTCAGGACGGAATTTTTGTATGATAATCACGAGTGAGGCGTTTTCTAATTTCACACTCTTTTTTGCATTAGATATTGTGACATGCCTAAGATGAGAATTTCATTTTAATATATCTGACGTTCAGATTGTGCATGAAGAGAAATCAATTTATGCATTTCTATACACTTATGTGCCATGCGTGGTACACGCTTAGGCGATCATGTACCATTCGATACATGACTGACGAAGCAGATTTTTTCGCAGTAATTTGCAATTTCTTTCTGCAGTAGACCAGTTGCTATCCAAGGCTATAGAAACCGGTCTGCCTGCTATTTACTCATAGCTGGTGTTGTGAAGAGGATTTATACCATTCTCAGGGGTATTATCACGTAAGTGAATGTAATGGATTCTACTGGAAAGTCGTTCTTATGTGCCATGCGTGATGCACGTTTAGGCGATCATGAATTTTTCAATATATGACTAACGAGGCTGTTTTTTCCCGCAGTAGGTTGCCATTTCTTTCTGCGGTAGACCATTTGCCATCAAATGCTATAGAACCCGGTCTGTCCTGCTACCTACTCATAGCTGGGAGTGAGAAGAGGATTCGTACCTTTCCCAAGGGTATTAGCACGTCAGTCAGTCAGTTATGTGCCATGCATGATACACGCTTAGGTGATCATGAATTTTTCGATACATGACTGACGAGGGAGTTTTTTCCCCCGCAGTAGGTTGCCATCTCTTTCTTCGGTAAACCAGTTGTCATCAAAGGATATAGAACCTGGTCTGTCCTTATATTTTCCCAAATCTGGGGATGGGGCGGAGTAGAAGTGGATTTATATTTTTCCCAAGTATAATTAATGAATTCCGTTGGAATTCAAACTCGACTCTTCGATCCCTCAATCCGGGCCCCTATCCATTACTCCACCGTAGCCGGTCGATTCGAAAGACTCTCCCTCGTCAGTCATGTATCGTAAGGTACATGATCACCAAAACCTTTATCACACATGGCACATAACTGAACTGATAGAGTATTATTGATACATGTCAATACAAATATAAGAGATAGCACTAACATCCGTAGAAAATAATTTATTGCGCTCACTGTAAGGAAAGTCTTGAAATACACAGTCATTATTATAGCAATAAGTAAGAGGCATTAGATAAAATATATTTCGCCAAATGAGACAGTATTTTATAGTGTATATAGAATATTGAATATTTACATGAAATAATAATAATAATCATAATAGAAACAGCAATAATAATAATTATCATAACAACAATAATAAAAATAATAATCGTAACAAAAAGGATAATAATAATAATCATAATAATCATAAAAAACAATAATAATCATAACAACAATATTAAAAGTAATAATCGTAACAACAACAACGATAATAATAATCATCATGATAATCATAAAAAAACAATAATAATCATAACAATAAAAATAAAAATCATAGCAACAATATTAAAAATAATAATCGTAACAACAACAACGATAATAATAATAATCATAATAATCATAGCAACAATAATAATAATAACAAAAACAATAATAATCATAACAACAATAATAATAATAATCATGCCAACAATAATAATAATCATAACAAAATAACAATAATCATAACAACAATAAAAATAATCGCAACAGCAACCTATAATAATAATAATAATAATAATCATAGCAACAATAATAATAATCATAACAACAACAATAATAACAATAATCATAACAATATTAATAATCATAACAACAACAATAATAACCATAACAACAATAATAATAATAATAATCATAATCATAACAACAATAACAACAATAATAATAATAACAATAATAATAATAATAATAATAATAATAATTATGACGTGTTTTACGAGACTCCGTAGAAGTGTAAAATACATAACGGATTTAATATAAATATTTTAGCGTAAATATTTTTTCCTTAATGAATTTTAACGTAAATAAGTTTATTAGGAATTTCATGTAATTATTGATTCCCTTTTTTTTTATTATTTCAATTTTTCTCGACATTTTTTGTCAATATTGTTTTATTTCATTTTCAGGATTATATTCTTCAACGTAAATAAAACTCAATTTAAATATCCAAATTATTTTAATTTAAACCTGTGAATATAAATCATAATTTATTTAAATTCTTATTATTAAAAAAAGAAAATAACTTATAATGAAAGGGATTATAATTCTTAAAAATATGTATCAGTATACGTATATATATATATATATATATATATATATATATATATATATGTATACATATATACACTATTTACAGAATTCGGAATAAATGAACTCATCTTTGTCGCCATATTTATTACAACGTTTCGGCCTTTGTACCCTTCGGCCTTTGTACCCTCCGGCCTTCTTCAGGTGGTTGGAATGACGAACTGAACACGATATTTCGCTCATTGGGGTAGACTATTCTAGTTCCACGTACCATGTTTAATGGATGTCAGTTAGCAATTATCTCCTGTTAATTCTCTTCTCCAAGTTCTCCTCTGCCTTAACCGAAAAAGGCCGGAGCATACAACGGCCGAAACGTTGTAATAAATACGGCGACAAAGATGAGGACAACAATCCAAATAATGTAAATAGTGTACATAATATGTCATCTCAGAAATATAGACAGATATACACACACACACACACACACACACACACATATATATATATATATATATATATATATATATATATATATATATATATATATATGTGTGTGTGTGTGTAATATATATATATATATATAATTTACTCATTACCGCAAATTATATTTTAAATTAATCATAATTTAATTTTAGATATTTTCTTAATTTATAGTACCGTTGAGTTATTGTTACTGTCATCGGTGTTGCCGTTACCGCCATATTGTTTTCTTGATCTGCATATTATATAAATGGTATTTACTGGTACAATTGCATTGTTAGTATTATTGTTTAATTTTTTTACACAAATCTTAATTTTTGTTTTTTCTCTTTATATGTTTCTCTTAAAGACGTCTTTGTTTGAATTACAAAAGTATATTTTCCTCGTAGCAGTCATTGAAGGAAATTGCTCAAAGTTACAAGACAGATACTACTGGCAGAAAGAAGAAATGAAGCAGAGTGAAATAATAATAATATTGGCCTCCAAAAATACTTGGAAACTACAGAAGACTGGATGATGGTATGCGTCAAGGAACATGAAAGTAGTAAGCGTCTTTACTCCGTAATGAAAGAAGCCAACAAATTCAAACTGGAGCTTCAAATGGGCGTAGAGATGCAACTACAGCACAATACACCGGCTGAAACTGCAAAATACTTGAAAAAGACAGCAAAGACGAATGCAACCGACCAGATACAGAAGCGATGGCAAGATAAACCGCTTCATGGCCAATACTCTCCCCGTATCAACCAAGCTGATGTAGACAAAACCCGTACCCATCAGTGGCTACGCAGTGCAGGGTTGAAAGCGGAAACTGAAGGTTTTATCCTTGCTGCGCAGGACCAATGCTTGCTAACTAGGAATTATCAGGTACATATACTAAAATATTGTGTCAGCCCAAAATGCAGATTCTGTGATAAATATCCAGAAACGATTGATCATCTTGTATCAGGTTGCACGATGTTGGCACCCACTGAATATAAAACCCGACATGACAGAGTGGGCCAATATCTGCACTGGAAAATCTGCAACTTCTACGGGAAGGAAACTGAAAGAAACTGGTACCAACACCACCCAGACCCAGTTACGGAGATAGGACCTGTTACAATTCTAAGGGACTACACAATTCACACTGACAGAACAATCAAGGCCAACCGACCAGATATTGTTATTAAAGACCACAAACAAAAACGGTGCCTCCTTATTGATATGGCAGTCCCTGCTGACTGCAATGTATCTTTGAAGATATTCAAAAAGCTGTCAAAATACAAGGACCTTGAAATAGAGGTCTCGAAAATGTGGCATATAAGAACATCAACAATCCCTGTTGTAGTTGGAGCCCTAGGACTGGCTGGAAAAGATTGCAGTAGACTAATTGCAGGGATTCCTGGAAGCCCATGCCTCAAGGAGATACAAAAAATTGTTCTGACAAGTACAGCCCACACTTTACGAAGGGCTCTATCTATGTAATTTTTTTTTTTTTGTCAGTGAAAAGTGTCATGATGCCATTTCTAACCTTAGGTCCCTGGGTGGGACCCGGAAAGGAATGTGTAAACGCCAGAAAGCAAAGAAAATAATAATAATAATAATAATAATAATAATAATAATAATAAATTTGCTAATAGTAATGGTGATAATAATATTATATTTGTCTATACGTGTATGTATATGTATGCGCATACGTATATGTTTGTTTTATGTATGTATACATATAGCTTCTGTTCTCATATTATGATTAAATCAGAAAATAGTTGACAATATACTGCCTGCGTCACATGTGGTTTCTGCCAACACACAGGGATCACAGGTATGATTTTCACAGCAAGACAAATCCAGGAAAAGAGCTGTGAACAACAACTGTATCTTTATAGAATATTTGTAGGTGTGAGGAAGGCTTTTGACACTGTTAATTGTGCTGCTCTTTGAAAAAAACTTCTTCAAATTGGGCTGTCCCCTCCATTTTTTCAAGATTCTGAGGTCCTTCCATGACGGTATGGAAACCTGTGTCAGTTTTGGTGGTATGCTTACGGGGCCCATCAAGGTTGATAATGGCGTCAATCACGGAGATGTTCTGTCTCCTACATTGTTTTCTCTCTACTTTGCAATTTTACTGTTTGAGCTACATGAATCAAGCAACAACAGGAACAACACACAATTCGAGTGTCAAAAATGAATGGATATCAATATTCCCTAAATAACCGCTGCCATCTGAAAAACCCAAAATTGAAATCACCAGGAATAGACAGAATTAATAATTTTGGATAAATAACAAAACAAAAAACAAACTATCCATCACTCACCAAAACCTTGCACGGGCATACAATAATATAATCCTAAACCATGAAAAATACCCTAAATGGCTCACGTAGGATTTAACATGCCTACTCCGTAAAACAGAAAAGACGTAGAACCCAGAGAACTATAGGCCCATCACCTGCCTACCAACTATGTACAAGATCCTCACTTCTGTCATAACCGAGAGGACATACAACTTTCTTAAACAATTTACTCCCAGTGGAACAGAAGGGATGTAAAAGAGGAAGTTACGGGTGAAAGGACCAACTAATTATTAGAAGAGGTGAAAACAAGGAAAAGACACTTTAGCATGGATCGACTATAGAAAGGCGTTCGACAGTGTACCACACTGATGGAAAGAGAAAAAACCTAAAAATATAGAGAGTATGCCCCAGAAAGGTCAAATTCATAACGGAGAACATAAAAAACTGAAAGATTACACTAAACCTAAACCATACAAACGGGTCATTAACATCGAGGCGAATCAAGATCAAAAGCGGGAACTTACAAGGAGATTCATTGTCAACACTACTCTTCTGTCTTGCATTAGCGCCATTCAACTGTTTACTGAACAACAGTTGCTACGGATACAAGTCATAGAATGGCAAAACTGAATCACCTATTCTATATTGATGATCTTAAAACGATTACTAATTATGCCAACCAGTAATAATAATAATAATAATAATAATAGGATAATAATAATACTAATACTAATAGGATAATAATAATAATAATAATAATAATAATAATAATAATAATAGATAGATAGATAGATAGATAGCTTAAAATATATCGATAGCATGGATGAACTACCGAAAGGCGTTCGACAGTCTTCCACACTCATGGATAAAGAAGAGCCTAAAAATATACAGAGTATGGCCGAAAACGATTAAATTCATAACGGAGAGAGACTACACTAAACCTAAACCATACAAACGGGTCAAAATATCGAAACGAATCAACATAAAAGCAGGATCTTCCAAGGAGATTCATTGTCACCACTGCGCTTCTGTCTTGCATTAGCACCACTCAACTGTTTACTGAGCAACAGTAGTCACGGATACAAGTCAGAATGGCAAACTGAATCACCTATTCTATGCTGATGATCTGGTCGATAACAATTAACTTATATCTAGCTAATCATCTTCACGACCCATACATACGTTACAATTTTCTCATTCACCATAAAAATCTGTCCGTCACTATTCACTTCTACATACACCAAGGATCGGAATCTCAACGGATCTCTTCCTTGCGCAATTCTGCGTCCATATTCACTGCCTCGGGAGACATCTTGTTTGAATTATGCCTAACAACCTGACTCCTGTAGCGCTCGCTAGCCGTGAGTCGCAGGACCTCCCTAACTAGATCTGTCTCTAGTGAAATCTCATATTGACCGCCCGGGTGAGACTATCCTTACCAGCATTCAACTTGTTAAACTTATCTTGTTCAAGCCGCTGGTTGCATTCGGTGGTGAAGGGCCTAATCCCATCCTTAAGTCTCTCCCACCACATATTCCGGATAACCCCCCACTAGTTCCTGGTGCACTACGGTCATCGGTTGCTGCCGGAATTTCCACCTGTCTACCAAAAACAGATTGAACTCGCAGTATCCAGCCATTCTAGGCCTAAAGCCTAACGGCACTCGGGAACAGATAAGTCTGTGGTTCAAAAAGACCAACCAGTGGAACGTAGGTCAATCAAATAGATCTACATCGGCCGTTCTACTAGCATTCTATCCAAATACATGGATACCTGGGTAGATGGCCATATCTTCCCGGTTGTAAAATAGTTATACTGGTAATAGATGCAACAAAGCGAATGCAACTTAAACGTGAGTAAATGATAGTCGTGCTCATTGTGAAATTTTCTGTTACTTTTCTCATTAACATCGACGAACATCATAAAGTATACCTGAAAAATATCCAGAATTCATCCCTTAAAACACACACACACACACACATACATATATATATATGTATATATATATATATATATATATATATATATATATATATATATATTTGAATGAAAACAGATCACTTTAAGGTTCCATGTAATAAGTTATTTCACCACAACCCTTTTAAAGGGCTCTGGATCATCAGATATTACTTCCAAAAGTTGAAATGAAAAATGAAAAGAAACTTACACATTTTTGACGGACCGCACCAAGCGTATGTGAAAGTAACGAAGTGAGGAAGTGAGGTGGGAGAGAAGACATGAGTGAGTTAGATGTACCGTTTTCAATTCCTTATCCTTAACCCCACTCTGTGTAGGCTAGACGTCGCTTAACTTAACGCCTTCTATCTAGGTATAGATGGGTGAGGGGTGGGGGAGAGGACCGACTTAAAGGTGGAAGATACAGTTAACAATAAAATAATAAATCAGGATTCACTCAAATTCTTAGATGCTGTTATTTCGCATTACATTAAAGGGTATCTTTGGGGGTTAGAATTTGATATAAATCTAAATGTCTAAAAAATCTACGACGAATTTAATTTGAAGTTTGTTGGAGTTTGGGGTATTTTCTATGAAATAGTCGATTGGAAAAATCATAGAAAGTACATTGAAAGAATAATCCATTTTATATCTAGTAATCCTTTTTATTTTCCTAAACTTTTTTTCTTATAGCTTGATAAGTTGACATCTATTCGTTTGATTCTTGTTCATAAATTAAATTCGTTACTGTTTTTAGATACCTAATTATCAAGGTTTATTCCAATTCAAAATTTTTTATCATCAATAATGATTATTAAATGGTAACATATTTCAATTTAAATTAAATTATCAAATTAAAAATGTACTTCCGTATTATTTATTTAAACTCACTTCCAGTTGGAGAATATTAGAGGAGAGAATTGGATAAAAGATTACTAACAGAAAATTAGGTCCTTCTTTTACAATATTCTATATATTCGTACACATAATTTTTTCTTTAAGGTTGTTCCAATTTAAATAATTTTATCATCAATAATGCTTATTAAAGGGTAATATATTTCCATTCAAATTAAATTACCAATTTAAAATTTACCTCCGTATTATTTAAACTCACTCCAAATTGGAGAGTCCTAGAGGAGAAATTTGGATAAAACACTACTAAGAGAAAATTAGGTCCTTCTTTTACAATACATACACATAGACACCTGTACGCATATCCTATCCCCCATCTATATCTACATCCCCATATCTCCCTATACACCTATGAATCCATATATACACATGCACACACATCTACACATAAACTATATGTATATTCCCATATCTACACATATACACCTATAGAGAAATACATACACACATATCTACACGCATATCCACACATACACATGTCCACACATACACCCACTTATGCCTGCATTCAAAGACCATATCAATATCAATATGTAATTACATTATGAATACACAAAATCGTATAATTTACACATATATTACCTGCTATCCCATATCTATGGTAGGACATATAAATACCCATCTAGTTCTATTGATTCACACTTACAAAAAGAAAAAAGAAAAAAAAAACGCTTGTATGCCTCTCTTTCCATATAAACGCATATACTTGTACGCATCAAAAAGTATATCAGTGTTCAAGTACAATACCATAGACATCTACATACAGTGATGTGTTTGCGCTCATGCGTGCATAGCGATATTTCCAACAGCAAAAAGACCAAAGGTCATTCAATGTTGTTCTTCCTATATAGCTATTTTTCAATGTATTTACTTAGGTTTAGGTTGTTCTTGTGTTTGCATTTAAAAACTAGTTCATTGTGTCTATTTAGCAATAAGTCTGGATCTTTATGTTTGATTATGAGGATTTTCTCTTTCATGCATAAGTTGCATCTGTCTTTTTGAGTTCTGGCTCTCGATATTATTTTCCACTTTATCTGTGGGTTTAGGCCACCCTCCAACAAATCCCAATAATGTTTTGACAGTGCCGTTTGGTTCTTTTTACATTTATTTTTGAAGGATTGGCGATGGTTGTACAGTCGGTGTTTCCAGTTTCCCGCCGATATTCCTATGTATATCTTTCTCTCCTCAACCTTCTCTTTGGGGAAAATTGTTGCTTCATATATTGTATTCTCCGCCATGCATATTCCTTCAACTGGGCACTCTGATCCTGTCCTGCAGTTGCATCTTGATGTTTTCATTTGGTTGTATTATGATTTTGTGTTAGATTATCATGAAGGTCTCTCAAGGTTTTACTATTGTGTGAGTTAATAAGTATTTCCATATTGTTCATGCAAGAATAGCTAATCTTTAAATTCATCTTGTTGAACATCTTTTTTAGAAATGCATTTTTACTAAAATGTTTTTCTATCAATTTTATGAAGTATTTACGTATATTAATATTAGAGAGGTTACAAAAAGTTGGGTTGAACCATATAATTTTCCTTTTCCTATTTTGGGGTTTAGTGTATTTTTTATTAACTGACTTATCTATACAATTTAGTGCCTGTTTAAAATTACTTTTTAATAGGGCTTTATTATATTCCGATTTATTTTGGTTAAAATGGTTTTACTAGAAGAGAGTTTATTTATTCTTGCATTTACTGCATTTGGAATTTGTTTATTTATTGATTTCGGGTGATTAGAATAGATATTTATATATATATATATATATATATATATATATATATATATATATATATATATATATATATAAGGGTGATTGGTTTCCTTTTAGAAGGGTCTCTAAGTGTTATTGTTCAGAATGTAATGTCTAGGAAGTTCACTAGTTTTAAGTTAGAAGAACTTTCGATTTTAAACCCTAGAAATTTGAAAGCTTTAATTATTTTCTTTTGCAGTTGGGATGTTAAAGGACCATTGGTATCAGGTACAGAAACTAATCCGTCATCTCTGTATAGTCCTATATTTTGAGGGTCATGGAATCTACTTGGAATATCTAAGATGTATATACCTATAAGCTCAGCTATTTGAGCTGAATCAAATGATCCCCTTGGGACATCGAAGTTGTCTCTGTCTTTTTTAATCCAGATGGTGTTGTTCAGTTTTAGTATGGACTGTCTAGAGTCCATTATGATTTTTATTTCTACGTCAGTAATATCAGTGTGGATTTTGGCAAAACTTAAGCTATTTTCTAATAATTCTTTGGAAATTGAGGGGTAGAAATCGATAATATCCAATTGGATAAAAGTAGTTTTATTGTTATGTTTTATTTTTTTGAACGAGTTAATAATGTCAGATGAATCCTTGCACATGTTTAATGGGTATTTTGTTAATATAGATGTGCTTGCTCTTTTTAGGATGTTTTTAGAAATTATTCCTAACTCTGATTTGGAGGGATTTATTAGTCTGGACTGTAGATTATTCTGAAAGTAAGGTTTATGGTCTTTAAACAGAAGGTAGGCGTCTCTCTCTCTCTCTCTCTCTCTCTCTCTCTATATATATATATATATATATATATATATATATATATATATATATATATATATTAATCTACATGTATATTTGTGCATTTACTGATCATGCAATATAATATGCTTTGCTCTTAGGGCCAGGAGCCTCAGCTTTGCTGAGATAAACGAAGTTGTGTCTTCTGTCAGCTTGGATGATTCTAATCAATTCCTTGCTCCACAGACACGAAATGAAAAGTTTATATTTTTTCAGTTGCTAGGTCTGCTGCTAGAAAATTGGATTCGTTCTTGACATTTTTTTTCTGGACAGAATCTCAAGGACACATGGCACAGTGGATAAAGGCGTTAGTTACATCCAGTGACAGGACCCAAAGTTTGTGAGTTCAATAGTTGGTTAAGGCAGTGGAGAACTTTCAGAGGAAAATTCACAGGAGGTAACTGATAACGGGGATCCATTAAACATGGCACGTGTTACTAGAAAGGTCTACCCCAGTCAGCGAAATAAAAGTTTCAGTTCGACATTCCAACCAACTGAAAAGACCGGAGCGTACAACGGCCATAACGTTCTAATTAATATGGTGACAAAGATGATGACAATAGTCCGAATAATGTAAATAATGTACATGATACCTCATCTCAGAAATATAGACAGATACGGAACAGAATCTATCTTACAATTTTATATCGTCCATAAATTGAACATTGCTACCACATCTGGTGCTTCTGTTGTATATCGTGAGATTCTTGACAAAATACAAATAAGAATCTTCGATATTATTTGTCCTGACCTGGCATATTGTCTTCAGCCACTATTAAGGTATTTCCGCCTGAGATAATGTTTAGTGAAGAGGGTCAGAGAAAAGCAGCACATAACCTACATAATGAGCTTGTCTCTCTCTCTCTCTATCTATCTAGATCTAAAATTACCTCCTATAGACTCTATACACCAGGGTTGAAATGGATATATCCCCCGTATTAGGTAATTTTGAATTTTGCCGTGTAATACTATTAAAATATTTGTTCTGTTATAATAAATTCATTGATCTCATTTTGTGGATCTCTTTTAATTATGTTAAAGAAACCTTTTTGCCTTCCATCATCATGGCTGATGCTAATCTCCAGGAGAGCAATTCACTGAATCTTCTTGGTTTATATTGAATCACTTGCTAGGTCTGCTGCAAGGAATGTCTGTTCACTGTCATGCTAGACAATTTTTATAGTCAGAATCTATCTTGTACATTTATAAGTCTATCATTTGTCTCTACATCAAATATTGCTATCACATCTGGTTTGATGCTTCTGCTATATTCTTGACAAAATCCAAATAGGAATCTGCTATATTATCAGTTCTGACTTGGCATCTTGTCTTCAGCCATTTTCCTACTTCTGCAACATAACTGTCTTCTTTATAAATATTTTCATGGTAATTGTTCTGATGAGCTTTTTTTTGTTAGTACCTTAACTTTACAAAATTAAATACAGTACTAGACTGGCAGTTAGGTCTCATAATTTCACTGTTGAAATTGCTACTTGTAATCTTAGGTTTTATGCTCATAGTCTTCTCCTGCACTTGTGGAACTCTCTTCTGGCTTCTTACGTTATTACAAATTACAATCTTCAAAAATTTAAATGTAATATCGATCATTATCTTCTGTCTTCTTAAATCCTGTCCATTTGTCTTTTCTGTTTCTTTCAATTTCTTGCCTCTTAGTGGCTTTCGTCATCTTGCTTGGGGTGATATGATTAAAAAAGGACCGGACGGGATAGCTTGTTCCGTGATTAATGAGGTGGGATGGGATAATTTGTTGCTTGACCAGCGAGGTGGAGACGGGATAACCTGTCACTTAACTGTCATAATTAAAGCGCTTTCTACAAAGAAAGTTGGTTCACTGTGTTGTGCTAGACAAGCTTTCTCCCTCAAATTCGTCTTGTGCCTTTATATGTCTGCTATTTGTCCATGCATTGAATAATGTTGTCGCATCTGGTTCATATCTGATATGTATCTAGAAACTCTTGACAAAATCCCAAGAAGAATCTGCAATATTATCAGTCCTGACCTGGCATCTTGACTTCAGCCACTTTCCCATTGCCTTGAAGTCTCTTCCCTCTGGCTTTACTATAACTATTTACTTGGTAATTGTTCTAATGAGCTTTCCTATTCACACGGCCAACGCATGATTTTAGGCGTAGTACGAAGCAGGCAACTTGCTCTCATTGTTTTTCTATTGAAATAGCGAGGTGTAACTGTAAAGTTATAATCTATTTTTTCTCACACTTCTCCCTTGTGGAAATCTCCCTCGGCTTCTGTATTTCCTGACATCTACAAGCTTCAAAAGTTTAAATGTAGCATCAACTGTCATCTATCCAACGGTGTTCATATTCTTTTATTGTCCTTTTTCATCTTTCACTTTCAGTAAATCTTTATACCACAATGGCATTATCGTCTTGCTTGGTGATACGCAATGAAAAAAAAAAAATAGATAGACAGATGTGTATATTTAGATAGACATATGTATATATATAATAGACAGATATTTGTATTTGTGTCGCGCGTGTGTACTTGCATGAAAGATGTTAAAAATGTTTCGAGGATCTTAAAAATTTACGTTTCGTCTCAACAATGTATTCGTTTGATATATTGATTTTCTAAGCGTAGCTTACATATGGCACAAGGCTGAAAGTATGGGGCACCTAGTATTTTTTGCATTTACTCCCCACCCAGGAGGTCAGGTTGTGATACAAAGTCGGTTTAATGTGGGGAGCCAGAGCATATACACCTGGGCTAGGAACAAAAATTAACCACTACCATCGCGCGAGCACCGATCACTGTAGAATGTTCCTTAGTTGCGACTTTGTCCTTTGACGGAGACCCCCCTTAGTGCACTCTGCCCAAAGACAGAGACACAACTGAGAGATGATAAATAATGTGTTACAAACTACTGGAGAGGGTAATTTACTAATTAACTTTCTTACTTATACGTCCCACGCATGATTTTAGATATAGTACAAAGCAGGCAACTAGCTCTCATCGTTTTACTATTGAAAAATGAAATTGAAATGTGATGAAACCTAGTAAGGCTTGAACTCACTATCCAGTAGTAATTTTTGGCGCGAGATAATCTTTCTAACCATTACACCACGTCGAGGTGTCCAATTATTTTCTAATCTTAGCTTAGATGTGGCACAAGACCGAACGTGAAGAGCACGCAGTCAGGATCTAAATTGCTTATTCGTTTCTCGTGATCCTCCAAAGTTTACTGCTAAAAAAGACTAACGTTAAATGTTCGTACTACATTTGGCACATCCCAGCTCTTTAAAATTCCCGAATGGAGAGGAAAAACAATTTTAAGTTTTGATATATAACCATTTATTTTATTGGAGTGTTCATTAATTTCTCTCGCTTTGAAAATCTACCATCGACTTGCCTAGTTTTACTCGACGAAGCCATTTTTTAATGTATCAAAGGATCTTTTGATTTTCCCCCATTCTATCAATTAATTTCAGGTCAAAACCTCAAAAACAGGCCATAAATTCTCATTTAATGTTTTGTGAGCCAATAGCAAAGGAAATATCTTTAAGATGTTAAGGTGATTGTGCTTATTTCTATGTTTAAAAAGAGACGTAAATATCTATGTATGATATTCATGAGCGCAGTCGCTGTCCTCGCTATCGAATGCCGGTGCCATGGTTGGCTAAATAAAGAATACATTTACTAGGTATTCAATAATTGTTTTTATTATTCTCACAGATTCCGACACGTATCCTCATCTTTGTTGTTTTTATCATAACGTTAACATTCCCTACTCATCTAATTTAAATGCTTGTTATTTAGCTTCTATGGCAATTGCCTGATCCACTGCGGAGAATTAGGGGAGAATTTTGGAGGGAAATATTTCTATCGATTAGCATTCACTGGGCTTTCTTAAAGCCGCATTTATCAGAATCTAAAAATATCTTTGTTTTTTTTCTGTCTGAATTTTTAGGATGAAGACATAACATTATTTACACGAATTACATTTTGACTATTGTCACACGGACATGATTGATCCCAGTGGAAACAGGTCTGGCGATAACTGAGCAGTAACAAAAATAAGAACTAGACGAGATATCAGAAAACAGATCAGTACTCTTCCTTTGTGTTCTCTTCGGATTTCGATGTCACTCTGTCCTTTGTTAAAACAATTACCAGATATGCAGTATGTAATTGTTTAAATTTTGCAACTCCAGTTTGTAATTTGCATGTTGGGCTGGCCCTTTTGCTAACAATTTGTTATTGTTTCGTTCTTTCTTCTCGCTTTGTTGTTGTTATCACAAATGTCTGACAGTTGTGCTCCCCGGCCTTCATCAAATGTGTTCTAGCATAACTACGGACGGTAATGGGTATGCCCCCATTCACATAAATACAGTAGTAAATACTGTATGTTGGTCTGCAATTGGAGATTCGTCTCCAGCTGTGCTAGTCAAACTCTCTGCCTCCGGGCAGTGAGGATCTTCAGACAAGGCTATGTCGAAGTGCAGTGTCTCGTCTCGGGAAACAGCTGCCCGACTCAGTTTTATACGGGGTCTACGGGAAATATTGAGCAGAGCCTACGGGCTCGGATACCCCAGATTAAATTCGGCCTTGTGCCACATCTGAGCGGATGGTATATATCTTGTAGTTGGAGATCCATTGTGGAATTCACTTGACTCACTTCTAGCAGTTGACTACATCTGCACACAGCTGGCGAATCTTATATGTGTTGTTCTTGTCGTAAGTATTATCGTTCATTACCAACCTTCGTTTGATTATTGTGTAACCATCCCTAAGTCATAAACGTCCTGGGTATGACGATAAACTACATCCGCGTCCTGGGTATGACGATAAACTACGTCCAACAACAAGGCCTCAGATAATGTTTTTGGAAAAAAATGTTGCCAGCTATACGTTTTCTGGAAACAATAATGTTGCCAGCCATATATTTTCTGGAAACAATAATGTTGCCAGCTGTACGTTTTCTGGAAAAAATAATGTTGCCAGCTATACGTTTTGCGTCCTGGGTATGACGATAAACTACATCCGCGTCCTGGGTATGACGATAAACTACGCCCAACAACAAGGCTTCAGATAATGTTTTCGGAAAAATAATGTTGCCAGACATACGTTTTTGAAACAATAATGTTGCCAAGTATGCGTTTTTGAAACAATAATGTTGCAAGCTATACGTTTTTTGATAAAAACAATGTTGCCAGCTACACGTTTTTTTGAAAAAACAATAGCGTTGCCAGCTATACGTTTTTTGGAAAAAAATAATGTTGCCAGCTATACGCGTTTGGAAAAATAATGTTTCCAGCTATATGTTTGATCGTCCTGTATATTTAATATATATATATATATATATATATATATATATATATATATATATATATATATATATATACGCCTTAATTTGGCATTAAATGACCCATAGTGGTTGATATGCCATAAAACCCAACCAACCAACCAACTATGTATAACAAAATGTATATCTATCTGGTTAGCCTGCAAGGAATTCTAAAGTGGACTGTTTATTTACTCTACGATGGGAACACTGTTCTCGTTCCTCGTCACAGGTCTAGGGATACATTGTTGATTTCTTAGTTTTAGTAATGCTGAGTTATTGATCACTTAATAAACATTGTCTGACCTAGGAATGTCCCTAGAAAAGACGAGTGGAACGAAATGAGGACCCCCATAGATTTAATAAAGAGTGCAATTCGGAATTTCATCTAAGTTTCCGGGATCGATAAACCACTTTTTGCTGGCCGGTAGGCACGGCAGCCGAAAGGTTTAGATAAAAAAAAATAAAGATGAACCCAAAAAGAAATGTAAATTTTGTAAATATTTATTTTTAACCATGTTAAAAGTTAAGCTCCTGTTTCTATTAGGAATATAGTATCAGGAAGAATACTGGTCCTTTAAAGAGTTATCTGTACTTAATTTGTGTTTATAAATGTCACGTTTGAAACTGTACTTACATAATTAAGAATTAGGTAATTCTGATGTTGTTACTTGCTTATAGTACGCAGTTATATATGCGTAGTAATTCTGATGTTGTTACTTGCTTATAGTACGCAGTTATATATATACGTACTAATTATGATGTTACTTTTCTTATGGTAGGCAGTTATCAATGGCGTAAACAAAACTTCAAACCTGAGATTTATAAATAAAAGAGAACATAGACACATCATTTGAAGTCTAGAATCAATCTGACACTGCGCATGTAGTATGAACAGTCTAAAATGATAAAAGAAATCAATATTTTCATTAAGAAAATCAATATATTTCGATTCTGATAAGTATCGTAGCTTGAGGAATAACTATTGAAAGATAATCTGCAAAAGCTGTTAAGTAAAAGTCTCTCGGTAAAATAGATACTAAAGCTATTTTGCTGGTCCCGGCAAAATAGACAGTATGGCAATTTTGCCGGTCCCGGTAAAACAATCACAAAGGCTATTTTTCCGGTCCCAGTAAAATAAAAATCAAGGCTATCTCGGTAAAATAGATACTCTGGCTATTTTGCTGGTCCCGGTAAAATAGACACCAAGGATATTATTCCGGTCTCTGGAAAATAGAGTACGAGGCTATTTTGCAGGTCATGATAATATAGACACGAAGGCTATTTTGCTGGTCCCAGTAAAATAGACACCAAGGCTATTTTCCATTCGCAGTAAAATAGACACCAGGACTATTTTCCATTCGCGGTAAAATAGACACCAAGGCTATTCTGACGGTCCTGATAAAAACAAATATCAAGCATATTTTTCTGGTAGAATGAAAAACAAGACTATTTTGCCGATCTCATTAAAGTAAAACCAAGGCTATTTTGCAGTTTCCGGTAAAATAGTCACCAAAGCTATTTTTGAAAGTCCCAATAAAATAGACGTTACAGCTATTTTTCCTGTCACGTTAAAATAAGACAACTAGGTTATTCTAGGTCTCGCTAAAATAGGCCTCAATGCTATTTTACAGGTCCTGGTAAAATACATACTAAGGCTATTTTCAGCTCCCGTTAAAATAGACACCAAGGCTATTTTCCTGTCCCGGTAAAATAGTAACCAAGTTTAGTTTTCGGTCCCGGTAAAATAAACAACATATTTTGTCAGTCCTGGTAAAGTAGACATCAAGGCTATTTTTCTGATCTCGGTAATATAGGCAACAAGACTATTTCGCTGGTCCTGGTAAAATAAGCACCAAGGATATTTTGCAGGTCCCGGTAAAATAGACAGCAAGACTATATGTCTGGTCCTGGTAAAATAGGCACCAAAACCTATTTTTCAGGTCCCGCTAAAATAAACACCTAGGCTCTTTTGCCTAGAAAGTTCAAGCTGAGCATATACTGACAAATCCCAAATTTGTTTACATGTTTGCATTTTGAGGTGAGCTCGGATCGTTTATCTAATAATATATTTTGGTTTGGAAATGTAATGATATCTATTTTTTTATCCAAACAAAGTTTGAAAGTTTTGGATTCGTTGTTGCAGGCTGATTAACTTTTTCTTATTTACCAATATATTTTTGATGCGATATGCGATAAATTAAACGGTAGAAAAAAGAAGTAAAGATAATCAATCCAAATTAAAAAATGAACTAATAAACAAATTAAAAACTGCACCCGCCAAAATAATAGTTAGAATAAACTACAACAATCAACCCCAAAATTGAATAAATAGCTTTATCTTCCCAAACCAAAACAAAACTATTAAATAAGCGATACAAACAAATTTTTACTACGTTAATAAAAACACCGATTAAAATAAAAATAAATAAATAAATATATGAGATAAGAAATAAAAATAAAAAATGAAAATAAATAAAAACAAACAAAATAATTTAAACAAAATAAATAAATAAATAAATAAACGGCTTCCGGTAAAATAACCTCCAAAATAGACTACGCACAATGTACCACTTAACCGAATATATAAATAGCAAAAAAAATAAAAATAAAAAAAAAACTCGTGGCCTGACGATTGCATCTAGCATGAATCATCTTGTAGCCTCTAAGTGTTGACTTCAATGTTCACTTTTATATTTACACACGCTCTATCTCTGATATTGAGCACTTTATCCCAAACATATAGCACACCTTAAGAGTATATATATATATATATATATATATATATATATATATATATAGTGAGAGAGAGAGAGATATTTCCCAAGTATATATATATATATATATATATATAGTGAGAGAGAGAGAGATATTTCCCAAGTATATATATATATATATATATATATATATATATATATATAATGATTCCCAAGCGTAGCTAAGATGTGATCAATATATATATATATATATATATATATATATATATATATATATATATATAGTGCAGTTCGATAAAATTGACTCACCTGATTTTTTTTTACTAAAAATATTTTTTGTCTATTCTTTTGGGGTTAAAATAATTTTTAACCTTACTAATATAAAGACCCCTAAACAACCACCTCGGAAAAAAGTTTATTCACCCTGAGATATTCTATTGATAATTATAAATTTGGATATAAATTAGATTCAGGAAGAACTCTGTGCAAAAAAAGTGACTCAGATATCACATTCTAATGATTAAACTGGTAAATTTAAAGAGCTTTTGACAAAATATTGAAAACTATTTTACAATACACTCAGAAGAATATTCTAGAGAATTCTAGAACAGCTTAAATCAAATCTAGAGTATTCCAGAATATTCCAGAAAGCCTCCTACAGTATAAAAACAGCTTGAAATTGCCACTCAGAACCACTTAATGCATCTATTATTGCCCTCTCAAAAGCAGGCAAGTCTACTAGAGAAATTGCAGAAATTGCTATAACCTGAATCAACTGTCTCTCGAGTGCTTATGGCACATAATGATGCCACTTCTGCTCCAAGGATGGAAACAAGAGAACGAAAGAAAAAGATTGATGATAGAACTGGCAGGGTAATCAAAAGAGAAGTTTCCAAGAAAAGGACTAAAAATAGCCAAGAAATTTCAGCCAGTCTAAGCGAAGAGCAAGTTGTTAGTCTTGCCTCTTCAACAGTCCGTCGGTGGCTATTAGAACAAGGTTACAAATCTTGTACACGAAGGTTTAAGCCGCTAATAAGCAAAGCCAACAAAGCCAAGGGACTTGAGTGGGCTCACTATTACAAAAATGTCACCGTAGAAGACTGGAAGAATGTTCTCTTCTCCGATGAAACAAAGGTTGAGCTAAATTCAAAGAATAAGCGATCTAAAATCCGAAGAAGCTTTGAAAGCTCTTTGAATTTAGCAGTAAGTACTGTCAAGCATCCGTTCAGTATAATGTTCTGGCGATGCTTTTCTTTTCATGAAACTGAATTCTTAAAACCTATTGAAAAGACCCTCAGGAGCGAGCAGTACAAGAGAATTTTAGGGTCTTTTCTGCTCCCTTCTGCTGAAAGGGTGCAAATCGACCCAACCAAGCTCATTTTTATGCAGGATAATGCTCCCTGTCATAAATCAAAATTGATGAAGGAATACTTTGATGAGAAGCAGGTGAGTGTTATGACATGGCCGCCCCAATCTCCTGACCTCAACCCCATAGAAAACTTATGCGGCATTATAAAGTACAGGCTCTCGAGAAAGCAGTTGAGCAACAAAGAGGATTTGATTGTGAATTTCATATCCGAATGGAATTCAATGCTAGGAGATCAGATTTGCCAGAACCTAATCAAGTCAATGCTAAAAAGGGTTGAAAAGGTTATTCAAAATAAAGGAGGAACCATAGATTATTAAATACTTCGAACTATATTACCTATTATAAATAAATTATACCTGTATTATTTATTTAAATTTGTTCGGTTAATGTTTCTATTGATTACTAGTTGCAGAGTCACTTTTTTTGCATAGAGTTTTTCTCTAAATCTGATTTATATCCAAAATTATAATTATCAATAGAATACCTTAGGGTGAGTAAACTTTTTTACTAGATGGTCGGGAAGGGATATTAGTAAGATTAAAAATTAGTTTGACCCCAAAAACAATAGGAGAAAAAAAATTTAAGTAAAAAAAATCAGGTGAGTCACTCTTATCCAACAACACTGTATATCAATGCATCTCATCAGGAGATGGTAAACTACTGCCAAGTGAGCGATCTAAAAACATAAAACTCTTTTAGGAAAAAAAGAAGAAAGCTGGGGTATAAATTTTGTGGGTTTTACTCCGATGAACCAAGCGAAACTGACCAGCGTTAAATTTAAACGTAGCAATGAAGCATGGATTAAGAAATTATTTTCGATAAATGAGCCATGATTGGCAGTAAATGGCTGCACAGACGTTAAACAGGGGCGGATTTTAACGGATACATATTTTACACACTAGACAATGTCATTCCCTAAGGAAAAATGAAGTGGAGTGGTAATTTAACCAAACACTAAATAAGTTATATGCTTTGTGAGCTTCATGCCTAAAAATTATAGTTGATATATAAATAGCTTGTTTAAGAAAAAAGTAAATAATTTAAACATATATAATTACTTGGTAAATTAATATACGACTATTGACTAACGATTCCTTATATAAAATGTTAATAACCATAATCAATGCAAATTATTAAAATACCATCCATCCGTACAAGATGTTACAAATGTTACTAGGAGATTAATACAAATTTATATTAAAGCCAAATTAATCTTACATATAGAAAGATAAGCCATATATGCTGCAACACTGTTCAACTAAAATCTAAGAAAAAGCATTGTCAAATTCAAAGTTTAACAGAATTGTAAGGTAAAAAGTAGATTGTGCTTACAGTTTACCGTTAACTCGAATCTTTGGTTTAATAAAGCATTCTTATGAACGAACCTGCTATATATATATATATATATATATATATATATAATATTAGCCAGCATATATTTTATATATAAAGAAATAACCATACATAGAATCAATCAGCAATATCAATGCGATTAATGGCGAAATCACTTCGCTAGTAGAACATAATGTATGTATTAAAATACTGTTAATGAATGATGTGATCCTCATTTATAAAACTGTTGTCAGATGTTTCTAGAGTACTTTCGAAGACCATGTCTATCATCAGGCTGTATTTTTTTTTCATTTAAATTTAAAACTTGGAGACGAAATAATTGTTTGTAGACCGAAAGATGTTTTTTTTTTTTTTTTTTTTTTTAAGAATGTGCTATTTATTGACGGTTGTACAATCTCAGAACGTCTGAGTACAAACGCTAAAGTTCAAAATTTCAAGTGAGAATTTTTATATGAATTTTGTAATATGGTAAATCCACGAATCTTTTTTTACAAGTGTATATTTTAAAAAGAAGAGAGAAACCGCAAACTGTTTTGGTTGTAATGTAGATGTTTTTAAAAAAATATATTATATTTTATTTTCCATAATTTTGCTATACGTATTTCCGGTTTGTCGACTTTTTTTCATGCAAAAAGTGGATATTTCCACATATTGTTAAAATGAATAAATTTTCTTTAATGTTAAACATTCTCCATTTAGGGGTAGTAATGACACAAATGTCTTTCTTGTCTGGTGGTAAGAAAGTTCTTCTGCTTAAAGGGTAATGAAACAGTTAAGGTTGGTCTGAGAATGGATGTGAAAAGATATCTGTATTCTTATCTGTTAATAACCCCAGTAGGTTCTTAGATCTATTTCCATTTACGTCTATTGTGCCTACACTTTTGCTAGTATGTGTATGTATACTCACTCTCCATACATAGATACTGTCTTATAAGAATTAGTATATATATATATATATATATATATATATATATATATATATATATGTACACCCTTATATAGATATACATACACACAGACACAGACACACATACACACACACACACTTCCTATGTTGCGTAGGGTAGGGTTCGTGTGTGTGCTTGTGAGTAGTCTATTTGTTTTTGCCAGTATGTCTGTATATATGTTCGTTCTCCATAGATATTAGGTTGGTGCAAAAATAATGACATAATAATGTCGTTTTTGACGTAGTTTTTAACGTAAAAAAACGACTTTATTACGTCATTATTTTTGCACCAACCTAATACCTGCGTGGGAGCGTGTGCGTATGTATGTGAGTTGTCCAAATACTCTATTTGGCCATTATGTGTGCATGTTGTGTGCTTTTGCGTGTGCGGTTATGATCTATTTAGTGCTGGTTTAAATTTGTGAAGTTTTTTTCTTGTATTTGTAGGCAAGAATACTTATCTGTTTGGTATATTGGCATAATTTAAATTTACCCTGTTTACATTTATAGATGTGTTGTGATACAAAGTGGTTGTGTTGTCTGGTAATTTGATGTTGCTTTTGTGGAGGGGGACTCCGTTGTTTAGTTGTTGGTTGATACCTATATATGACTGTTTGAATTTTGTACATTTGAGTGCATAAATCACGTTTTTGGTGTTGCAGTT
This sequence comes from Acanthosepion lycidas, assembly GCA_963932145.1. Lineage (NCBI taxonomy): Eukaryota > Metazoa > Mollusca > Cephalopoda > Sepiida > Sepiidae > Acanthosepion > Acanthosepion lycidas. The sequence continues at coordinate 13,842,147 of OZ010610.1, read as the reverse complement.
TAAACTTTTATTTAATATGAATGTCGTTTTGTGGTTTTCAAAAGTGTAGGACTTTTCTTCTATAATGATATCACAAACCGCACATCTTTTTGTTGCATTTTGTAACCCCCTGTATTGTGTGTTGGTTAAATTTAGATGAGGTTAATATGTCTTTCAGGTTTTTATATTGGCGTTTACTTTTAATTATTTTGGTTGTGTTTAGTATATTTTTTAGTTTGTCATTCTTGTTAAGTATGTTTAGATTTTTTGTATTTTCTGTAAATAGTTCTGGATTGTTCTTATATGTTAAGATATATGCTAGAATTTGTTCGACGTTGTATTTCTTTGGATTTCGTAGTTGCTCTAAATGACTTTTTTTGCGAGTTCAAACCCTTTGTCTATTATTGTTGTGGGGTCGCCTCGTTTTTTTAGAGTTCTATGTAGTTCTTCTAGGGGGGTGCAGAGGTATTTGTCAGTCATTATATTACAAACCCTACGTGCTAGAGAATAGGGGATGGATTTCAGGCAGCTTTTTGGGTGATGGCTCTTGAGATGAAGATATTGTTGGGTGTCTGTAGGTTTGTTCTATATATCTGTGATGTGCGGTTGTTTCTATTTATTTCTATGTAAGGGGTCTTCGTTCCAAAGTTCCAGAAGTGGAACTCCAGTCTAAACTCGTTTATGTCTGACACGGATATCTATCTCACAATCCCGGGCTACTCACAAATTATAACAAAATACGACCACCTAAATCGCCACAGACACGGAATCAATACCTACATCAAGGATGGGTTTCCCTGTAGCAGGGACACAAAAAACGAGGACCCTGTTCTAATGTATATCTGCTTCTGCGTGTTACTTATCCACAGTACCACATTCGTCTTTGCTCTGTATCGCCCTCAGGATGAAGGATCGGTAATCTTCGATTGAATGTCAAAGGTTTAGCAATACCCTCACGAAATTTCGCTCGGTAAGTTTTCGAATTCACTTTTCGGTAACTTTAATATTCACCATAAAGAATGATGCGACGGGACAGCAGGTGAACCTCCTCGAACTTTTTCTAACATCCTGCCCTGACAAATGCTTGCAAAAGTTTTACCTCTCATAGGTACGTCAGACCATTCCTTAGTCAGTGCCTACATTGAATCCAAACTATTGACATCTGCTAATAGAACGGTTTTTGCTATGCAACGGCAGACTAGAGAAGCTTTCAGTTCTATAATACGGGTACCCCTATCCAACTCCTGCAAAAACAAAACAGCCAGCCCTGGTTTACCTATAAATGCGCCGCACCCATTTTTTACCGGAACAACTACTTCAGTATAATAGCGCAAGGTGCGGTGTAGTCTGGCCCTTATTTCAGAACCGCCTTCAATCCCTTTAAGACAGTGCTTGAAAATGACAAGTGCAGCTACAACAAGATGTCTAGGTCATGGTTGAAAACAAACAAATTAGATCTCGTGAATTCTCGCAGGTCACCAACCAAATTATGAGCAGAGGCATAGAGTCTGTGCACAGTATTATAAATGGCCGCGAGGATATGCCCCCCCCCACGTATTATAGAACTTCCTCGGCAGACAAGACGACGCTCTTCGCCTCAATCTTTGCCTCACACTCAACGTTAGATGACAAAGGTTATCCCCTCTCCAACTTCCCATGTCTCACTGAGCATTATCTTAATAATATATTCATTTCAGTAAGAGAAGACTAGACTTATCAAAAACCTGAGAAAAAAAAGCCACAGGACCAGTTTCAGTGGTTATCCTTAAGGATATAAACCCAGATTTATTCCCCAAAATTAGCGAAGTTATTCAACTGCTGCTTGAAGGAGAAATCTTTCCCCAGCCTGTGGAAAGAGACAAGCGTATGCCTGGTCTTCAAGAACACGAGCGAGCGATTCTCCCCATCCCAGTATAGATCTATCAGCCTCTTCAGTATCTTCAGTGAGCATTATGAGACTTTAATCAACGAAGTGGTCTTCGAGTATTTAGATAGGAAAACTTCCTGTGCGACGAGCAGTATGGGTGTCGATCATCCCAATCCACTGCTGACGGCCCAACTACCATTACACACCGACTGAGTGAGGCCCTTGACGACACACACATCTCGAGGACCATAGCATTAGATGCCTCGAAAGCCTTCGACATGGTGTGGTACCAAGGTTTGCTAAACAAGTTTATAAGAACCAGATCAGGTCGAAAAATGTGTAATGTTGCCATATTTTGGCGGGAGCTGCACAGTCCTCACTTTCCTGTTTCGAGTGCGTTCAAAAGCATCTCCGAGTCCTTGTTAGAAAAGAATTATTTTCCCCACTCCAACATTTCTCACGGGTAGTATATGGACAGTTTCTCTTGCTCTATTGCATCTTCCATAGAAAGTGCACGGACGAACTACAATCCTTGGTTTTCCTTACCACCTGTTAATCTCACTCGACATTAAATTTTGGGTTTCACCTACGGATGTTCTTTAAATACCGTAATTCCCCATGTATAATACGCCTTAATCCACAATACGCACACAAAGTTGTGCTGAAAGTATGGGAAAATGCTTCTTCTCACGCATAATATGCAACCCTTGTTTGGTAATCAAACCCTATAAATTGTACCATTACAGCCAGCGTTTCCTACTCTGATTAAAAAGATGTTAAAGATAGAATTAGATTAATTTAATTTACTTTTATGATAATTCTTATTTTATTTTACATTTGTAAGTATTGTTAGGTACATATGATTGTATTTGGCATCCTTATGGGGTCGCAATCGCCGAATGTTAGTGTCAAAATGTAGGATGTTTATGGTGAGTATTCATTTCGCAACTGAAATCGACCTATGAAACGGCAATTTTTTAAAGACTTCTTGTAGCTGTGCATAATACGTAACCCTAATTTTGTTTATTAATTTTTAAATTAAAATGCGAATTATAGATAAACAATTACGGTAACGCAGAAAGAATATATGATTTCAATATAATGGCTTCACTTTATGTCAGTGGAAATCTTTAATCAGCTGCTTAACTTCGATGACCAAACAGGAACCGGTGTTTCAACGTGATTTGACCGTAAGCCCAATCCTTTCTTATATTGTTATTTTTTCATACTTTTCTTTTTTTTTCTTTCTTTTTTTTCTTTCTTTTTTTTCTTTCTTTTTTTTCTTTCCTTCTCATCATTTTCTTTCTTTCTTTTTTCGTTTCTTCTTAATTTTTATTATTTCCTCGCATTCCTCTTTCTTTTCTTTTTTCTTTCATCACCTTTTGTTTTATTTCTTATCACCTTTGTTCATCTTATCTGTTTCCCTTTCTTTCTTTCTTTCTTTCTTTCTTTCTTGTATCATTGTAACATTCTTTCCTTTTTCCTCTCTTTCTTTTTTCTCTTGCTTTACATCTGTGTCAGCTTTTTTCTTTCTTTCATGTCTTTTCTTTTTACTTCTTTTCTTTAATATTCCAGCTTTCCTTGTTTACCTTTCCTTTCCCTTTCTTTCTTAATTTTTTTTCATTCTTTTCGCTTTCCCCGCTTCTTTTTTGTTTGTTTCTTTCTTTTCATTCCTTATTTTCTCTTTAATTCTCTTTTCCTCTTTCTGCTTCTTTTTTTCACAGCTTTTGCTGTTTGCTAAAAAGGATTTGTCTTCTTTCTTTCTTCTCTTTTCTCTATGTTTTTTTTTTTTTTTTTGATTCTTCATTTCCTTTCTTTTTTCCTCTTTCTTTTTTTTTTCAACAACTTTCATTATTTTTTAATGTTTCTTTTTTTCTCTTCATCTTTCTCTACCATTTTTCTTAGATTTTCTTTCCCCGTTTCTAATTATTTTTCTTCTTCGGTCTCACTTTTTGTTTTTCAGTCGTCTTATTTATTTTCTTGTTTCATATTCTATCCAAGTTTCTTTGAATTTATCTTTCTTTTTTACTTTTCGCTCCCCCCTTTTCTTTCTTTTCATTCTTCCCATACTTTTCTTCTCTCTCTCTTTTTCTTTTTCATATTTCTTTTTTTCCACCGCTTTGCTTGTTTACTAACATTTTTTCACTTCCTTTCTTATCATCTTTGTTCATTTTTCTGTTTCTTTCTTTTTCTTTCTTTCTTTCTTTCTTTTATTATTGTTACATTTTTTCTCTTTTTTTTTTTTTCGTTTTCTTTATTTCTTTCTCAACATTTTCCTTTCTTTCTTTTTAGAAAGAAAACGAAATCACATGAAACACCTGATCCTATAGTTAAACTTCGCGGAACACTTAAATTACAACACTCTTTTTCTTGTTTTTTTTTTTGTTTTCTTTTGTTTATTTCCATCTCAGAATTTTTCTTTTGTTCTCTTTTTTTCTTTTTCTCCTCGGTTTGTATTGTTTCCTGGCATTTCAATTCCGACATTTTTTCTTATTTCTTCTTCTGTCCGCTTACTTCGCTTTCTTTCCTAGGATCTTCGTTCATTTTTTTTATCTTTCTTTCTTTCTTTCTTTCATTTTGGTTCGTACTTTTTTCTTCCTTTCTTTTCATGCTTTAAATTTGTATTTCGTCTTCCTGTATCTTTTTACAAATCTTTCCTTGATTCCTAGCACTTAATTTACTTTCTTTCTTTCTTTCTTTCTTTATTTATTTTCATTTTCTGTACTTTTTTTTCTGTCATTGTTTTCATTTTCCCCTTTTTCTCTTTTCATCTTTGTCTTTTTGAATTTTTTCACAACTTTCCTTCTTTCCTACTTTCTTTTTTGGTTTCTTTTTTCTTTCTTTCTTTCTTTCTTTTTATTTTTTCTCTTTTTCTCTTTCCATCTTTGTATTTTTGAACTTTTTCACATCTTTCTTCCGCACCTTCTTTCTTCCTTTCTTTCTTTCTTTCTTCTTTTTATTTATTTTCCTTTTTTCTTTAGCCTGTACTTTTTTTATTTTCTTTCATTATTTTCGTTGTCTCTTTTCATCTTTGTATTTTTAGCTTTTTCACAGCATTCTTTCTTTCTTTTTCTTTCGTTCTTTCTTTCTTTTTTCTTTCTTTCCTTGTTCTATTTTTTCTTTCTTTCTTTATTTTAATTTTTTCTTGTGTTTTTCCTTCATTTTTTTCTTTTTCCCAGTTTCTCTTTTCATCTTTGTATTTAACTTTTTCTCAATTTTCTTTCCTTTATTTACTTTTCTTCGCTCTGTAAAATCAACGAAACTCAATCGGGTCACGAATATATTTTATTCGTAATTCTCGAACAGAAGAAAGAAAATGCAGAACTATATCAGTGCTTTGATCTTCTCTTTTATAATGTTTATGTTGCAACCCGGACTTCCGGTTGGATGCGGTGATATCCTTTAAGGTGTCCCGTTTGATAATGAGACCTTCTGATCTACTAAACTGCTTACATTTTTGACTTTTCTGTTTCCCTTTTTCACGATTTCAATTTTGACTTCCTCCTTTTTTTCATCTATTTTTCTTCTTTTATGGCAGGCTCTGGTTTTTAATTTTTTTCCACTGATTCTTTCTTTCTTTAGTCTTAATTCTCTTCTTCCATTTTTACTCTCTTCCTTTTTATTCTGACTCACATTTCGTTATTTATTTCGTTTAATAAGCGTTCATGTATTGCCACAACAATTTCCCATTACCCCTCCTCCTTCGAGATACACTGAACGCAATCGGCAGATATCTTTTAACAACCGACTCTACAGAGTTTCCTGTTGTAAATCTCAATGTGACGAGCCTTCATCCGTACGTTCTTTCTTTCTTTCTTTCTTTCTTTCTTTCTTTCTTTCTTTCGTTTTCCCCTTGTTCTTTTTTTTCCATTCTGTCCTTTGTCCTCTTTGTTCATTTTCTTTTTTTCTAATTTTTGCCTCCATCTTGTCTTTATATTTTCTTTGTTTCGTGATCTGACAAAAGATCAAAGGAGCCTGAACAACACACCTAGACACCAACAAATCGAAGAGATGCTATCGCGTTTCTCTGGATATTGGCTGTTAATAATGCTGCATTGACATTCCATTTATCTGCCTGTTTTTGTTGTAAACGAATTCTGGCATCTCTTTATTAAGCCATGTATATTCCATATAGATGACGTTTGAAGTGTAGTCCATTATACAAAGCAGATAATTACACGAGGTGGTAATAACAGTTAATATATCTCGGCTTTCGTATAAGTCAATTTTGTATTTGTTACCATCGTCCTTATTCTTACGTAATCAACGCCTGGTGTGTTTATTCGCAAATGGAAATAAAGAATTCATTGTATGAGCTCGAGTTACTAGACGAAGATAATGCCTTGATTAAACTAAAGTTTAGCACACACGTATACTTTGACAGTGGGAGATTAAAATGTATATTAGTGTCTATCAAACGGGAACCGGTGTTTCAACATGATGTGGCCATAAACCAAATCTTTTGTATATTGTGTTTCTTTTGTTTTTATTTTTCTTTTCTTTCTTTTTTCATTTCTTTTTCTTCTCGGTTTGTTTGGCATTTCACTTCGGACATTTTTTTATTTCATTTCTTCTTCTGTCTCCTTCTTTCTCTTCCTTTCTTAGCACATTCATTCAATTTTTCTGTTTTTTTTTCTGTCTTTTTTTTCTTCTTTCCTTCTTTTTTCTTTCTTTCTTTCTTTCTTTCTTGTATCATTGTTATATTCTTTCTTTTTTCTTCCTCTTTTCCTTTTCTTCTTTTTTATTTTTGTTTCTTATTATCTCATCATTTATCTCTATTTCCTCTTAAGAAAGAAAGAAAGACAGAAAAAAAAAATGAACGAAGGTGCTAAAAAAAAAAGCGAAAGAAGGTGACAGAAGAAGAAATAAAACAAAAAAGTCCGAAATGAAATGTCGGAAGCAATAAAAACCAAGAAGAAAAAGGAAGAGGAAATAAAGATGAGACAAAAAGAAACAAAAAGAAAAAAAGAAAAAAAGGAAGAAAAAAGGAAAGAATATAACAATGATACAAGAAAGAAAGAAAGAAAGAAAGAAAGAAGGAAAGAAAGAAAGAAAGAAAGAAAGAAAGAAAGAAAGAAAGAAAGAAAGAAAGAAAAGAAAAGAAAAAAAAAGAAAGAAAGAAAGACAGAAAAAAAAACGAAAGAAAAAATATTCAAAGTGATATGTCGGAATGTCGGTTTGTATTGTTTCCTGTCATTCCTCTTCCGATATTTTACTTCGGACTTTTTTTGTTTTATTCCTTCTTCTGTCCCCTTCTTTCTCTTCCTTTCTTAGCACCATCGTTCATCTTTTTTCTGTTTCTTTCTTTCTTTCTTTCTTTCTTTCTTTCTTTTACCATTGTTACATTCTTTTTTTTTCTTTTCTCTTTTTTCTCTTTGTCTTCTTTTTTTCTTTTTGTTTATTTCTGTATCAGCAATTTTCTTTCGTTCTCTGTTTTTTTCTTATCAGTTTGTATTTTTTTCCTGGCATTTCTCTTCCGAAATTTCACTTCGGACACTCTCTCTTTTCTTTCTTCTGCCTTTCGTTTCTTCCTTTCTTATCACCTTCGTTCATCATTTCCCGCCCTGTCGGATGGGACATCAGAATAATCCGTCTTCATCTCTGCAGAGGTGTACGACCCACCCAGATAAGGTGTCCTGGTAAGACGATAAACTACATCCAACAGCAAGGCGAGGTCTTGAGGAGCGTGGAATCACCTCATAATTGATGGTGTTCCCAGGTCAAACTTGATCCAGTGTCGTAGCCCCTTCTTGGGTCCAATCGATGGGCAAATAGTTGATCCTCACCCCCAAGAAACTGACGTCAAAACACTATAAATGTTTAAAAATAGGTTTTGAGACAATCATTTTTTTTTTTAAATATTGCCAGCAATAATTTTTTGAAGAAACAGTTATTACCAGCAATACATTTTTGAAAAAAATATATATTATAGACTTTCAAGGCATCTAATGCTGTGGTCCTCGAGATGTGTGTGTCGTCAAGGGCCTCACTCAGTCTGTGTGTAATGGTAGTTGGGCCATCAGCAGTGGATCGGGCTGATCGAAACCCATACTGCTCGTCGCACAGGAATTTTTTCTATCTAAATACTCGAAGACCTCTTCGGTGATTAAAGTCTCATAATGCTCATATATAGTAATAAAAATCTTGTCGGTATTAAATAACACATTGAGGTTTATATGCTGTAAACCAATCCAGCACAAGACATAGCAAAGCAAAGCAAACCGTTCATCATTTCTATTTTCTTTCTTTTTTTGTTGTTGTAATCATTGTTACATTTTTTCCTTTTTTGTTCCTTTTCCCTCTCCCCTCCTTTTTTTTTTCGTTGTCGTTATTTCTTTCACAACATTTTCCTTTCTTTCTTTTTAGAAAGAAAACGAAATAAATTAAAAGAATTACTTTTAAGATGGAATAGAAATGTTGCATGGAGTAAATAAAAATATCACGTAGGCATGAATAAAATTTAGAACAAAGAAAGCAAGCAAGCAAGCGAGCAAGCAAGCTATTAGTTTGGTGCAAAAATAATGACGTAACAATGTCGTTTTTGACGTATTTTTAACGTCAAAAGACGACATTATTACGTCATTATTTTTGCACCAACCTAATAGCAAGCAAGTAAGAAAGAAAGAAAGAAAGAAAGAAAGAAAAAAGAAAGAAAGAAAGAAAGAAAAAAGAAAGAAAGAAAGAAAGAAAAAAGAAAGAAAAAAGAAAGAAAGAAAGAAAGAAAGAAAGAAAGAAAAAAGAAAGAAAGAAAGAAAGAAAGAAAAAAGAAAGAAAGAAAGAAAGAAAGAAAAAAGAAAGAAAGAAAGAAAAAAGAAACAAAGAAAGAAAGAAAGAAAGAAAGAAAGAAAAAAGAAAGAAAGAAAAAAGAAAGAAAGAAAGGTTAAGAAAACGATTTAAATGAATGAATTTGAAAATGAACAAGTGTACGTTTGGAGAAGTGAAAGTAACGTACGTATGAAGAAAAGAAAGAAAAAAAGAAAAATGAAAGAAAGAATAAACAAAACGATTTAAAATAATGAAAATAAAAGGAAAGATAAGTTTATAATAGTTATTAGAAGAAGATAACGTACAGATGTAAGAAAGAAAGAAAGAAAGAAAGAAACAAAATATGTAAAGTATAAATTGTAAAATGATAGAGAATTGTCGAATGGAGAAATGAAGAAAATAACGTACTTAAGAATAAAAAAACGGAAAAGAACGAAAGAAAGAATAAGCAAGTGAGTTTAAAACAGTCTTTTCCAACCTATTTTTTTTATTTCATGAAACACCCGATCCTATAGTTAAACGGAATACTTAAAATGTGAAGAGCAAGAAAGAGTAAAAAAATGAGTAGAATTTTTAAGATATATTTATTAATACAAACAAAACAATTTATTTGGGAAATAAATATACTTCATTATATATATATAATGTCGTTTTCTCACATATGTTACTATGTGAGAAAACGACATTATTTTTGCAACAACCATATATATACACACACTTAAGGAAATGAATATAAAGATTAAACATATATATTCGCAGAACGTAATGTTTTGCCGCCCATCATTGTGGATAGACAGCTGAATGCTTCAAACCAGGATTGAAACCCGACAGATTTGGTATCAGTCGGAGTTTCTACCATTTTTACTATTCGACAGAATGAAGCAGCTAAATAGTTGGCTTATCACGCAAGAATTATATACATTTATATATATTCGCATGTTGATCCTGTAATTAATCATTTGGGGAAAACTTAAATTATCAAGATAAAGACAAAGTAAAAAAAAAAAAAATGAGCACAAATTTTAAGATTTATTTAGTAACCGCCAAAAATAATTTATCTGAGAAATTCAACCTTAAAGGAGGAACAAAATCACGTAATATCTATTGCTGAATATTTCTCTTGCAACCTTCTGTCACCTCCTATTTTGTTATTTAATATGTCTACGTTAATTTTATTATAAAAATGATATAATCATTTAATCAATTTAAAGAAGTTTTAACTTTGATATGTACATTTCTTGCGCCTTGGATTTCTTTCGAAAATAATTTAATTGAAACCTTTAACAATTTTCTAGACAAACCTACAATTCTCTCACATAACAGGCGATACAATGGTGGCAATGACGTTTGTGTACAGAGCTCTAATTGTCTCAAAAATTCTGGATAGAACAGGAGGATTTAGAATTTGAGATCTTTGCTGACATAATCAAACATTTTGCATGAGTGAACAAAACATATTTGGCCCTCTTTGTTGAATTTTTACATCTCTTCCAGTATGCAGTGAATGTTTAAGATAGAGAATTCAGGATAGGCAAGTCGGCAACTGTTCAAATTCTATCCATTCGCCGCATACTGAATGTGAACATCCATATATTCCGCCACAAGAAACAGAATGGATTTAGAATAGGGAGGACGGCAACTGCAAAAATGTCCTCCTTCGGCGCATAGTGAATGTGAACGTCCATCCATTCTTCTACAAGAAACAGAATGGATTTCGAATAGGCCGGTCGGCAACTGCTTAAATTTTTTCCAATCGCCACATATTGAATGTGACCATCCATATATTCTACAAAAAAAAGAATGGATTTAGACAAGGCCGGTCAGCAACTGCTCAAATTCTCTCCCTTTGATGCATACTGAATGTTACAATCCGTCCATTCTTCTACAAGAAACAGAATAGATTTAGAATAGGGAAGTCGGCAACTGCTCAAATTATCTCCATTCGCTGTATGCTAAATGGACCGTCCATACATTCCTCTATAAGTAAAAGAGTGGATTTATAATAGGCAGGTCGGCAACTGTTCAAACACTCTCCTTTCGCGCCATACTGAATTTGAACACCCATCCATTCCTCTTAAAGAAAAAATATAGATATAAAATAGGCAGGTCAGCAAATGCTCAAATTCTCTCCATTCACCACATGCTGAATGTGAACATCCATCCATATTTCTACAAGAAACAGAATGGATTTAGTATAGGCCGGTCGGCAACTACTTAAATTTGTTCCATTCGCCGCATACTGAATGTGACCATCCATCCATTCCTCCATAAGAAAAAGAATGTATTTAAAATAGGCACGTCGGCAACTTCTCAAATTCTCTGCATTCGATATGGAATGGTTGGTTCTAACCGTGAAGTTCTGTAGTTCTCCTGCATGTCTGCAATGTGCTTAGCGGTAATGTAGCGAGAAGTTAAAACGTGTCGTTTACAGAAAGTGTTTGACGAATTGAAAAAATTTTATCCCTTATAATTGCTTTTGATTTCTGTCGAGAGTAAAATTGATGGCTGTTCAGTTGCAGCCCAGATTCGGCAGAAATACTGCAATTTTAGATTTTAGTGCGAGAGACCAAATGTTATCTCCCTTTAACTAACCCAGTGGCTTCCAAATCTATTTGGGGCCTTACACACTACGTCATTCCTAAAATTCAGGTGCCCCACTGTAATATTTAATTCGTACATAATCAAAATTTTACTGCAATTCACGTGAATGAAGCTTAAAATGTCATTAAATTGGTCTCTAAACAAAGCTGCAAGCATCATGGCCTTCATGATAGAAGAAAATTAATAACAAAAAACATTAAGACAGTTAAATATATATAACTTCAAAACATAGAAAATTGAAAGTCAGAAATATAAAATATTTGAATGAAAGCTTATTCTGTAATATACTTTGATCATTCTAATCAAGAAGTAATAATGCAAAATCAAATTTGAGCTCACTAGAAAATAATTCACTGTTAATAACTCATTCTCGAATCGCCCCTTTATTCTGTTGGTATAGTAAGCCGAAGGGTGCACATCCTACGCATGCCCCAGCAAAATATTACCATGCCCCACCGGTGTATGCGTTGAGAATCATTGGTGTAGACAGTCACTTGGCCCAATATCCCTATTACTAGACTCCGCTACTTGGCAGGGAGCTTTCATTTGAGAGAAAAAGTTGTCCCCTTTTGACTAACCTTTTCAAAAGCTAAAAACAGATATGTAGATAATCACGAGAATAAAACACAATCGCGAGAACTGCACGAAAGTTTGTTAGACTGAAACTCAAACATTCTTTTTAGTTCCTGGCAGTCAAACTAGAAAGATATATGTATCCAGGCTCGTGACAATCAACTGTTATGGGACCTTACCCATAATAACATAATGGACTATTCCATACTGCGCCTCAAGAGGAAGCAGAGAGTTCAGTCTGAAGTCTGGAGTGAAGTCCGTCAGGAGTCTGTCAGTAAGTCAGAGCGAGCGAGTCAGTCAGTCGAGTCAGAGGCAGTCCGAAACAAGTCGCATTCAGACAATTATTACTAAACCTGATTCGTACTAACACTTTCTACTTCTCTGTATATATTCATGTTTGTAATATATCTGTGTTATTCCATATCCGTGTTCGAGTTCTTCTTTATTGGTTCTACCTTGGACTATCATCCGTGGTACAAGGAACCTGAGCATAACATCAACGTATAAAGAGGATGAATATATATTCAAGTGATTTATAATGAAGACTTTTGTGATTTATTTGAACTTTTGATATGTTTAGGTTGTATAGTTATTCGCTTTGTAAATGAAACCAATAGCATATGTTCACGCACAATAGTGTCATCTGGCTTCTCCTGTAAAGATAGAACGAATAAGTCATTTTTTTTTCTGGAGTGGATTATGAAACCGACCATTTCTCGAGCTACTTCGTTGATGGATTATATATCCTAACTAGCAGCATGACCCGGCGTTTCCCCTGCTTGATTCAAAATCGTACGACTCATACAGCAATCGCTATCACTTGATCTAAAATATTTTTGCCCTTCCTTGCCTTTAAAGGAGTGCCCTTTGCCGTGCTGATGTTGCTACATGCCTTACTTCTTGCCTATCTCACACTGCGAATTTTTTCTAAGCTCTATACTAAACATTAAATCTGTTACGAAAAAAGAACTAAACAAAATAGACACCAAAAAAATCAGCTTTAAAAAAGGACTTGTAAATGGAAAAACCAAATGAAAAAAGAATGTTGACTACAAATACTTTTTCACACCCAACCCAGTTCTGCGGAATCAGAATCAACTTCGAGTTTAAGCAAGTGAATGAGCCAATTGGAGTAAAGTGCCATGCAGATTTAAATTTTTCCCACTTGTGAATGAATGCAGCTATCTATTTTTTTTTGCATGCTAGCATGCTAGTTAACATTCGTGTCAGTCAGCTGTTGGCTCTCACGCTGGCCAATAGAATCTTCCTGGTAGAAAATGGCCGTAAACTACATGAAAACTGCCATAGAAGCATGAAAAAATCGATTATTTTCACTATCGATGGGAGTTGGGATATGCAAAGTCGGTCTTGGCCTTCCCGCTAACTTGGAGCATGTGCATGTAAATTTTGGTGCAAATCCGTCGAAAATTGCGGCCGTGCATTCCTAACAGACACACACATCCTGCCTTTTATAGATAGAGATTACTCACATCTCCTCAGCGTCTATTTTGTTTTAAACAATATCGGAATATTTATTTCTAAGACTGAGTTATTCTGTGTTGGTTCTTTCGTAACTTAGGCGTTACGTTAGGATTATTTAATTTCCGTAATATCTTTTGAACGAGTGTTTGTATAAATTTATTCATTTAATAAAGGATTCAAAATAATTTTGAAATCTTTTCGCAATGACACATACCTTTTGAAAAACCTGATAAATAGATCACATTTATGTTAAGAACAAGCAACCATCCATTTTGAATAATCGATAAGCGTGAAAAAAGCGCATTTGCAAATGGAACAAAACACTTACGTCACATGCATTAGAAACTTCTTAAAGCATTTAAATAGAACACTCTTCTATACTTAAGAAAATGAATATAAAAAAAAAAATATATATATAGAGAGAGAGAGAGAATGTATATATATATATATATATATATATATATATATATATATATATGATATCGGCATTACATTTTTGTAAATGATTATTAGCATTTTTTTAAAGAAAGAAATCATAAACAGCAGTAGATTTTTGGAGAAAATATAGTAGAAATACGTCTTTGAAAATAAAAAGAAAATATAAAATTTAAAGTGATAAATATTTATCATGTTTTTTTAAAATTACATCTGCGTCGGTGACTTTTTTTAGTAGAGATGAGAAAGAGATAAATATGGTGCCTTGTCTGATATGGAATATTAAGTTGACAAATCAAAGCAAGTCGTATCCAACCGTTTTAGAAATTGACTGATTACTTGCAGAATTGTTCCAGTTCTGTTGTTTCCTCGAATTTTTATCTTCTCTGGATCTAATGCTTCAAAATTATCCAACTGTAAATGTAACATCTCTTGTGAAAAAGGTGTAATCAATTATCATTCGGCCTCCTGAACAAAACGCGTAATCAGTAGCGAGTGACATGTGACGTCAATTGACGCGGCAAACTGAAACAGAAAATAATTCTATAGAGCCTCACCATATATCATAAAACAGAAGAACGCGTTGAAATTGGAAAATCTCACAATGAAGTGTTGATTCATATGTCCACACTGTCCTTATCTGTAAACACTATCTCGGATATCGGAAAAACTATTTTACTGGAAACATACCAAATTTTATTCAACACACACACACACACACACACACACATATATATATATATATATATATATATATATATATATATTCGACCCTCCCGTGTGAGGTTCAAGCAGATCAGTTCCTAGAAAACCGAAGTTTTCGCGCAGAACCATCCACACTTTTTGAAGGGCCGAATACACAGACCCGGTCCACTACGTGCCACAAGCTCCCCAAACGACCCACCGCAGGTTTTTGAATTCAGATTTCTCCTTCTCCTAGAAGCTTTCCATCCAAGGCTATAGAACCCAGTCTGTCCTATTTACCCATAGCTGGAGGAAGAAGAGAATTCAAACCTTTCCCAAGGTTGTCAGCCCGTAAGTGAATGTAATGGATTCGACTGGAATTCGAATTCGGCCTCCAACCCTCTATCCATTACTCCACCATGCCTCTCTCTCTCTCTCTCTCTCTCTCTCTCTCTATATATATATATATATATATATATATATATATATATATATATATATATATGTGTGTGTGTGTGTGTGTGTGTTTATATAAACCGTATTCAAAATAAATGCATTAGGTATTTTATATATATGTAATACATACACACACTCACACAAATATATATATATAGGAATTAATGGAATTATCTTGAAAATACCTACACACACACACACACACACACACATATATATATATATATATATATATATATATATATATTATTCTATCGTAACACAGAAAATTTTCCATGTTTCAAAACTGAATGTAAATTTATAAATTTAATTATTAAAATTAAACTTAAAATCCATAATCTCGTTCCATCGTCAAGCGATGATAGGAATACACTTTCAAAGAAATCTCTTTATTCTATAAACGCAGACAATATTATGAGCTGCTATGATTAAGGAAAATCTATTTTTCCACATCCTGAATTTTTAATATCCAGGGCAGATCCCATTTTGACATGGATTCAAATTTCAGTTCATTGAAGGGACCTGGTGTATTTATAATGTAATTGCATTGTATATGTTGATACGAGAGAAATACCTTGCGATTGAATTTACTCAGGGAAAGTAGTGGAATATGGCACATTGGGATAGTAATTGGTAACTAAGTGGTAAGTAATCAAGAAAGTTCGATGTTTTAAATTTTGAAACATCGGTTTTTGTATGATCACTGAAGTAAAGCAATATCGAGACTGGTCAGTTTGGTTTTATTTGTTTTACGGCATATCAACACATCAATGGGTTATTTAATGCCAACAAGATTTTTATTGTTGATAATTTTTTTTTTTTTTACAATGTATTGCTGTTAATATTTTTACAAAATGTACTGGTTGGAATATTGTTTTTTTTTAAATGTATTGCTGGTAAGTTTTTCTTAAATGGTAATTTTTGCAAAAATGTATTGCTGGTAATATTTTTTTCCAAAAATATATCGCTGGTAATATTTTTTTTCCAAAATTGTATTGCTGGTAATATTTTCTTTCTTAAAAATCTACTGTTGGTAATATTTTTCGTTTTCAAAAATGTACAGCAGTCAATAATATATTGCTAGTATTATTTTTTTAAATTTAATATTTTGCTGGTATTAAAACCTATATTTATAATTTCATCATGTTTTGATCCTCTTTGGAGGGGTAACTATTTGCCCATAGCTGGGACCCTAACAGGTGCTACCACCCGCGGGTCAAGATGGACCTGGGAACACCAGCAATTAAGAGGTGGTTCCTCGATCCTGAATATCTCCTTGCTGTCGGATGTAGTTTATCACCATACCCAGGAGGCGGATGTAGTTTACAGTCTTACTCAGGACCCAGACTGGTCAGTACCTAGATGAGTGACAGCTAGGGAATACCAAATGCTGTAAATTAGGATGTGCGGTTGGTGTAATGGATAAAGACTTTGGATTCTGAGCCGAAGGGCCGAGTTCCATTTTCCGTTAAGTTTGTTGCATTCACTTACATCCGCGTCCTGGGTATGATGATGAACTTCATCTGCTTCTCGGGTATCACGATGAACTACATCCGCGTCCTGGGTATGATGATAAACTATATCCGCATCGTAGGAAAGACGATAAACTAAATGCAACAAAAAGGCCTCTGATCAAGAGATTTTTGAGAGCGTGGAACAAACCTCTTAATTGCTAGTGTTCCCAGGTCCACCCTGACCCGGGGTGGTAGCACCTGTAAGTGTCCCAGCTATGGGAAAATAGTTAACCCCCAGACGTGGGTCAAAACATTATGAAAATTTAAGAAATAGGTTTTAATACCGGCATTACATTTTTGTAAAGGATTATTAGGATTTTTTAAGGAAAAATTATTACCAGCAAAAGATTTTTGAAGAAAAAATAGTAGCAATACGTTTTTGAAAATAAAAATAAAATATTACCAGCAATAAAGTCCTTGTCGGCATTAAATAATAAATTGAAGTTGACGTAATAACAAAAGTATGCAGGTACAGGCTTTAAGAAAGCTTTCTTCAACTGAGGATATTTATTTCCGTAAAAACAGATAATGTGACACAAAGCCTAAAAAGAGGTGTTGTGGGGAAGGACGGTCATCATCTGTCTTAATTTAGAAATTTAGCTAGCCACAACCACTTACCCAATCAAACAAAACAATATTCCTATCACCAAAACAACACATTCATACTTACCTTTCTTACTACATTCACCAAAATACCTCATTGTCTCAATGAAAATCATAAATAGTCCTCCATATGTACTAATAATGTCTTGTGGGGAGAATAAAAACAAGTTAAAAAATCCCTAATGATTATGTACGATATGAATTAAAATATTTACACGTTAATAAACAAAATCATGTTAGGAATACAAACCCCTCGCAAGCCTTAAATGTGGCAGAAAAATCAGTTAACTGAATGAAATCAATGCAGGGTTATAAAAATATAGAAAACATTCATCCATCCCAAGCACACAAACAGACACGCACTCATTCTGACACAACAAAAAAATACGAAAAGCACACACACGAAATGAAGGGGCTTGACACCCACAGGAGGACTGACATCACTGATCACCTAACGAGGGAGAGGATGTGGAATTAAACTTAAAGAAAAATAGGGACAGAAATAAAAGGGGTCGATAACCATACATATCCTAGCTAAGTTTATAGAAAAAGGAAACTAAAAATTCAAAAAACCGAACCTAAGCTAACCTAATTTCGGGATGGGTTGCCTACGTTCAACCCAGGTAAAGCAATATTCTGATGCATAAACGTCATCAAAATACAATTCCAAGTCAGCGCCTTTCACACGACACAAACGCGCAAGATTTAACCAATTTTTGCCGAATTCTGATGAAGTGAGTCGCCGCCTTTCCGTCCTAATCTTAACCTTAAGCTGATGCTTAAAGTATAAGATTAGTTGGGAAGAATTGAACCCCTCGCCTTCATAGAATCCCTTCTGACGTGTTGTCCAAATCACTACTCTCATAACACCTAGCAAGCGTAAGAACACATAATGTTCAGCCCTCGTCATCGGCGGAGCCACATTGCTACAAAAAGAAGCGGCCTTAAGAACGAGGACTTTCCAGACAATACGCTAACCATGACGCCCTCAAAATACCTGCACAACGGCGCTACCACCCGGCAGTGGAAGAAGGCATGACCAATGGTCTTGACTTCCTCACAACAGCGGCGGCAATTTGGAAATTTCTTGGCGACCCAGAGGGACCCACGCATCACTAGCCAGGTGAGTGATGCCTCATTGTTATTGAGACATTTCAACCCGGGCGCCCAAGGCCATATTGAGCGAGCATCCTGCTTCGTAAGACCGAGCTCGTCAAGCAGTTCATCACGAACGCCCCTCGCCCCGACTAACACCTGATATAATGCCTTACGAGACAACGCCTGGACATTGGAGCGGCCATCCGACGCCCATAAGAGGCGTTTCAGAGCACGACAACATTCACGGTAGAAGGAGCACTCGACTTTGTGTAAACGGTGGGCCTCCTCCTCGGACGAGTGCACACTTCTCAGGGATGGGAAGTTCTTACGGGCGTTTTCCTTCCAGGAGGCGCCCATCTCATCCGGTTCCCGACACATTCGATCCAGGAACCCGATGCGAAGCATATATTGGCGAATCCCAATGCTAAGCATACCTAGACCGCCTTCAGATGGATGAAGGCAATAGATCTCCCAAGAGACTCTGACAGCCTTGCCTCCCCACAAGAAGGAGAACAAGAGCCTCACTAACGCCAGTAAAGTGTCATACGGAAGTGGAAGCACAGAGAGTCGCTAAAGGAGAATCGGGTAGATGTGTGCAACACATACTTCCGCCCTCCCCTTTAAGGAAAGATTCCTCCGAGACCAAAAATTAATTGCGATCTCAGCTCTCCCTTGCATCTCCGACCAATTCATTTCCAACTGGAGATCAGGACTGAACCAGACGCCGAGTATCTTGACCGGCCCATCCGTCCAGAGGAAAGGTCCAGGAAGAGAAACTCCCTTCCACGCACCCAACTGCAGATCGCAGTTGATCTTGGCCACTGTCACCATCTCATAAACACTGATTTATTTGCTGTCTTCGTCAATCTCGGCCTTGCTCGACACAAGAATCGAAACGTCATCAGCATAGACGGAATACTTGAGCGACGTTGTAGCACCAGGTAGGGAAATTCCGCGTAGGACCGGATTCGTCATTAACTTGCGATGGAAAGGTTCCAACGCAAGAACGTAAAGCAAAGGCGAAAGCGGACAATCTTGACGAATGGAGCGAGACAATACCAAAGTTTCCGATCGTACTCCATTCACCTCCACCAGCGCATCAGGGGAGGCATACAAAAGACGAATCCAGGTGCGAAAGTACGGCCCGAAACCGGCCGCCA
This sequence comes from Acanthosepion lycidas, assembly GCA_963932145.1. Lineage (NCBI taxonomy): Eukaryota > Metazoa > Mollusca > Cephalopoda > Sepiida > Sepiidae > Acanthosepion > Acanthosepion lycidas. The sequence goes on along the minus strand of OZ010610.1, from coordinate 13,822,930 downwards.
AAAGGACTGCCTCCAGAAATCAATGGTCAACTTTTTCGAAGGACTTGGACTGATCTAAATTGATCAGCGCGAATTCACTGTCGATTTGCTCGATAATCAAGCGTACCATATGAAGGTTGTCTTCGGAGACACCAGACTAGAGAGGACAGCCAGCAAGCGGTTCGCTAAGACCTTAGCCAAAATCTTTAACTCTGTGGTTAACATAGTTAAAGGACAATAGTTATCTAACCACCCCACCAATTTTATCCTTACGTAACAGCTTGATTACACCCCTGGTGAAGCGTTGGGGTATGGACCCCTGCTTCATCCAGTTGCCGAAAACAAGTGCCAGCAAGGGAACAAAAACGACTGCCTCAAGTACACTTCGTACGGAAGACCATCTAGTCCCGGAGATTTGTCCAGGTCAACCTGTTTCACCGCTTCCCAGATTTCCGACTCTGTGATGGGATCCTATCACCTAGCCGCTTCAGCTGCGTCGAGTCACGGAAAGTCGGCTAAATTGGCGTAGAACTGAGCTGGGCTCAGACCGGGCCCCCTGGTGAAAGTTCCTCAAAGTACTCACGAAAAGCCTCACATATGCCCTTGTTTGTAGTCACGGTCCGCTTATCCGGCAATGTGACGCATGCGATATGTCGCCGAGATGCACTCCGAACTTTTTTTACCTAGCCCTAACTACCAGAGCTTGATCCTTCTTGATAAGCAAGGAGGCCAACTCTGCCTTAGCTAAGACTACGTCCCCATTATCATGGGATTTAATCGCCCGATCAACCTTTTACTCACAAGCCGTTTGCGCCGCTAATCTATCTAGATTGAGCCGACGACTATAATCAGCAGAAAACGTTCTAATTTTAGATTTAAGTTTGTCCCACTAGGCATTTCTCACCACAGCCCCCGTCAATTCCCACTGTATCATGCTATAAAAAAATAAAAAAGTTAAATAATAAAAAAAATTAAAATAATTAATAGCAAAATAAATTAAAAATAATAATGGGGAGGGTAAGGAATTGAAAGGAGTGAAGAAATCAAATATTTACCAAACAATCAAAAAAGCGACATAAGAAAACGGTAAAAGCAGTCAAAAGTTCAGACAATTCTGAGAGGGACAAAATAACGGTCTAACACGGTCGGCTTTGTTCAAATGAGAATCCAAGATTTGCGTATAATGTTATTTTATAGTTCAGTGTAACCCGGATATAAGAGACCTGGATATAAGAGATCTTTTCTCTGGTCCCAAATCAGAGCCATATTTACCTAAACAAAATAGACCAAACCCGGATATAAGATAAACCCGGATATAAGAGACTTCATCTCCGGTCCCGACAACTCTCTTATATCCGGGTTACACTGTACAAGTAAACAGAAATAGCTCTCTCAAAGAAGAGAATATCAAAACAAGGGGAGATCACTCTAGATTATTCATAACGCCAATTATTTACGAATTTTGACTCAGGAGTTCACTTCTCGAAATTTTGTTTTAATCGTTCCATGTCAGGATATTTTAGAGACTTCGACGGACTAACGGGAGATATGGCATTATATAATATATATATATATATATATATATATATATATATATATATATATTGTAATGACAAAAGTACGCAGGTATAGGTTTTAAGGAAGCTTTATTCAACTGAGGATAAAAGATTCGTGTATAATGTCCTTTTATAGTACCAGTAAACAGACAGAGCTCTCTCAAAGAGGAAAATAACGAAACAAGCACAGACCACTTTTGATTGTTCATAACAAACTCTTTATCTATCCGACAGATTTTTTTTCAGAAAAAAATGAGCATATTCTGAGCATGTTTGTTGTGCTTTCGTTATCCGAAATAATTATGTGAGCCAATGTCTTTAATACGCTTTATCGACTAAAAGTAATGTTTATATTTTAAGGGATTTCACAAGCGAAAAGTGTTAGAAAAGAAAGTGCAAACAGAGAACTTACAGTTAAATCTAGTCGTTTCAGATGTCAACTGAAAATATGTTGTTGCCAATCTAGTACTTAAATTCATAAAATCTTGGTACCATAGTGAAGAGCGCTATTTATTCCTGTTTATTTCCAGAAAATGTGGCACATGCTGAAAAAGGGGAATAGGAAAAAGACGGTTTTGAACTGTCTTAACATTAAACTTAGCCACAAACTCTGACACAAACATACTATATTATTGCTAACACCAAAACAACGCATTCTTACTTGCCTTTCTTAGTACATCCACCATAATACCACATTGTATCCATGAAAGTCTTAACTAGTCCCCATATGTACAATGCATTGTCTTTCTTTAATAAAACAACAATTTAAAAATTAGCCTCAATGAATATGTACCATAGCGAAGAGCTCATCCGAACAATTACCATGAAAATTTTTATAGAAAGGCACAAGCAACAACTATACGGTGGTGGGAAGATGACTGAAGCCGAGATGCCAGGTCAAGATCAATAATATTGCTGTTTCTTCTTTGGATTTTATCAAGCTTCTCTAAATATTTAGCCGATGCACCGGACCATATGTGGCAGCGATATTCAAAGCAAGGTCGACATAGATATCTGAGAGAGATTCAGGAGAGAAAAATTGTCTTTCTTAGCAGAAAACCTAGCAGTAGATTCAATATAGTCTTTCCACTTCATGTCACCTGATAATGTTACTCCCAGAAGTCATACTCCCGGAGGTTAGCATCAGCCATGCTGATGAAAGGCACAACGAGGTTTGTCAGATAAAGAACAATATCACTTAGTATAATATATATATATATATATATATATATATATATATATATATATATATAAAGTGAACATTTAAGTCAGCACTCAGAGGCGACAAGCTGTTTCATGCTAGGCGCAATCGTCAGGCGGCCTGACGATCGCGCCTAGCATGAAACAGCCTGTCGCATCACGGTGTTGACTTCAATGTTCACTTTTATATTTATATTTACATACGCTCTATCTCTAATATCTAGCACTTTATCCAATAAATATAGCACACCTTAAAACTCTATTTCTTCATATATATATATATATATATATATATACATTATGAAACGGACAAAGTAACACAATTATTTAAGACACTTTTTATGTTTATACGTTCTTAAATAGGAATATTTAAGGAAATGCTCTGTTTATAATAAACACTAATTTACCGGCCTGGATGTCGGAAAAACTTTCATATGAAATATGCGTCCTCCGACAGGAAACGAACCTGTATCCTATACAGAACTGTCATATAGCCTGACGTGCCTTGCCCGATTGGCCCACAGAGGAGCGTTCGGTTAGCAAGGGCCATTTTACTGTTTTTAAACACAATTCTCCATGATCTTCTCTTATTCATTCATATCTGCTTAATGTTTACATTTCGATACGCATTTGTTTTTTTTGTGCTTTCAGTTCCGTATAATTATTAATCATCAATCTAATTTCCTGGAAAAACTGTTTAATAAAAAGGTTTAAATTTCAAATAAGTTTGCCACGAAATGAATACCTGATGTCACCTATAAGCAAACGGTTAAGCCCACCATTGTGATTAGGATTAGTAATAAGAAAGTGAATTCAGAAATTACTTTATTATTTTTCCTTACTGTCCTGCCATCGTCTCTTTGTGACGGTAGACAACGATGTGATGGTTAACAAACTCGCAGACCAACAACCAACATTGCTATATTGTACAATCCTAATCGGGTAGACTAAAATTAGCTTCTAGTAATTGGCTGCCGATGGGCATTATGGGATAGCGGTTGCTACACGAGACATCAGGCTCCTGTTAGTTAATATAAATAAATAAGCTGGACGAGATCTAATAGTTTTGATCCTAAATATATCCGTCCCAGAGAGAGCTGAGGTCAGAAGTGCAACATTTATCTACGCCGAATCCTGTAACTATCGCTGTCCCTATCGTAACGCTACAGCCGAGATGCTTTGTAAGTAGCGCAAATTGAATTATTAAAGGCCGGAGGAGATTCCCGATCATCAAGAGATCAGCGAACCATGATGTTATCCGAGTCTTTGTCAATCGATTGAGAAAATACGATTTCTAATCGCATTGGTCGATGCTTCAACCAATGAAATAATTACAAAAGGAAGTTTCGAATAAACAAGAGAAGAAAGGATCCGAAGAGATGAATAGAAACGAGGTGTGGCGGGGTTGCGGTTGGTGGTTGATGAATTTGAAACACTCGATTTAAAATTAATAAGATTCCGTTGTCTTTAATTAAGCAAAGTTTGGACAGAACCCCAGGATAAAAAGTGTACTATGTCTGGAGATAAGACAGGAAAAGTTTATATATATATATATATATATATATATATATATATATATATATATAATTTTTTATTCGAAAATTATAACATAAATATGTTATAAAAACACTACAAAGATAGCCATTTTGTTTCAACACTTCCGGTGCCTTATAAAGTGATGGTGTTGAGTGTCGAATAATGGGTTTTAAAAGGTTCCAAACACACCTCGCTATGGGAAACGGTGTTAATTAAGCTGGAATGACCAATTTAATGTTGAAACAAAATGGCAATTTTTTTAGTGATTTTATGACATATTTATGTTATAATTTTCGAATAAATAATTATATTTGCTCTAATCTGTATTGAGCCCTCTTTTAAGAATACCATTTTTTGATTATTGGAATTTATTCCATATACGCCAATACTATACTATACTATACTATATATATATATATATATATATATATATACACAAATGAGAATAGATGAAGTAAAATTCCACTGTTCCTAGCATTTAATTTTTTTTTAAATAAAGCGCTCAATACAAAGTAAAGCATCTGTTAGAGAGGTGGGAATTAACATGAGATAACTGATAACTGACATCCATTAGACATGGCACGTGGAACTAGAACAGTCTACCCCAGCGAGCGAAATAAAGAGTTCAGTTCGACATTCCTACCACCTGAAGAAGGCCGGAGCGGACAACGGCTGAAACGTTGTGATAAATATGGCAACAAAGATGAAAACAATAGTCCGAATAATGTAAATAGTGTACAAATTACAGCAATATATTAATATTTTATTTTAGAATTGAAACAAAAAAACATATTGAAATCGCTACAAAATAGCTTTCGTGTTTCGGTACTACGTTGAACTTCTTCAGGAGAATGGTGATTAAATAATTAAAAAAAAAATTTAAAGCAAAATGTTACCTCTTTTACGAAAGGTAAAGTTGGTGGGAAGAAAACACATGGTCAGAATTAAAAAAAGTCTTCTGGTTTTGTCTTGATCAACCAAA